>CM016623.1:103264171-103944522 GCA_005393395.2 Gossypium australe
TTTTCTGTATAGCCATGTCCCATCCACCTGCACAAACAGCTTGCAGTGAGGAAATGCCCGTACACATGGATCAAACGTCCAGAACATCTGATGAAAAATTCTTTTCCCCGGCTGTAATTGGTCATCTGGGCCATAAAANAAAAAAATTAATTTTATATGATAAAAATATCATATTTAAAACACTTAATAAATATTGTTTAAGTTTTGTTTTAAATTGATTGTAATATGTTTATAATATGATAAAAAAATTAATTTTATATGATAAAAATATCATATTTAAAACACTTAATAAATATTGTTTAAGTTTTGTTTTAAATTGATTGTAATATGTTTATAATATGATAAAAAAATTAATTTTATATGATAAAAATATCATATTTAAAACACTTAATAAATATTGTTTAAGTTTTGTTTTAAATTGATTGTAATATGTTTATAATATGATAAAAAAATTAATTTTATATGATAAAAATATCATATTTAAAACACTTAATAAATATTGTTTAAGTTTTGTTTTAAATTGATTGTAATATGTTTATAATATGATAAAAAAATTAATTTTATATGATAAAAATATCATATTTAAAACACTTAATAAATATTGTTTAAGTTTTGTTTTAAATTGATTGTAATATGTTTATAATATGATAAAAAAATTAATTTTATATGATAAAAATATCATATTTAAAACACTTAATAAATATTGTTTAAGTTTTGTTTTAAATTGATTGTAATATGTTTATAATATGATAAAAAAATTAATTTTATATGATAAAAATATCATATTTAAAACACTTAATAAATATTGTTTAAGTTTTGTTTTAAATTGATTGTAATATGTTTATAATATGATAAAAAAATTAATTTTATATGATAAAAATATCATATTTAAAACACTTAATAAATATTGTTTAAGTTTTGTTTTAAATTGATTGTAATATGTTTATAATATGATAAAAACGTATTTAAGTTATTAAAAAATATAGTTAAAATTATTTTTATTTTGTCGACTAAGTTTTAACTCGATTAGTATGGGTTTTGTTGTCAATGTAGAAGGACATGAGTTTGAGTGCGCTGAAGCATTCTTCTCTTATTTATGGGTCCAAGAGAGGTTTTGGATAATTTTAGGTATTATGTAAAAAATAATAAATATGATCAGAACCTATAATGAGATTATAATAAGATTGTTTAAAAATAATAATTTTGTTTTCAATAATCATTAAATTAGTTAATTAAAATATATTTTAATTTTTTTAATTTTCAATTAAATTATCTTAGAGAATAATTAGATTAAAAATGGGAGCCCTAAAAAAAATAGGAGTATTTTGGGTACTTCTAATTAATTGAATTTTTTAAATTTAGTTAAAATTTAACAATAGAATTTAAGATTTTAAAAATAGAATTTGATTGGTAACATAATAAATTTTTTTTATAATTTTTGAAAAATAGAGTTAAATTATTTTTAAACAATTTTTAAAAACAATTATTTTTTCCTTAGAATATTATTTTAAAAATTTATACACTATTCATAAAGTATTTTAAAAATTTTATAATATATAGTATTAGAATACAATGTTTTTACAATATATTTAAGGCATGAAATTTAAAAATTAAATACTTTTAAAATAAAAATATCTTTTAAAAAATAATAAAAAATAATTTTTACAATATTAGTTAATTTTAAAAAAAATTTAAAAAGATTAATATATTTTAATTGATACATACAACTAGCTTATGTATTACACAGGTAAAAGAATTAGTTTTATTTTATGCTTAAGGTTCTATTCAAGTAACAATTTCTATTAAATTATAATCGTTTTTAAATGAATAGTTATCAAAACTTCTATTTTATTTTAAAATTTTTAATTAATAATTTTAAATTAAATATTATAGTTATTTTTAAATATGAATTTAATACTATGATAGAATAAAAAAAATATTCTCGTCAATTTAAAGGTTTTTTCAAACTCATGCTTTTCTATATATAGATTATAGAATATATTATTGGTAGATATAGATTATCAATTAAATATTTAATATAAAATCTCATAGAAAAGGTCTTTGATATAAATAATCTTTTATTGAAAATTTTGATTTGTTTGGAATAATTAGGAGAAAATATTTGGTATACCAATAGGGTACAACAAGTAAAGTTAAAAGGTTGATAAGCGTCATATAAGGTATAGTAAAAAGAAGAATATTTGGTACATTACCAATGAGATTTATAGACTTCACAAGTAGGTTCAGAAGTTAACAAGTGTATTATAGGATTATAAAATATTAAAAATACATATCAATTGTTTAAAGTTTTTTTATGGAATAAAAAAATGTATATTGTCAATATACAAATACTAACCCATATTAAAATATTTAAATAAATATTTAAAATAAAACAACACAAAACAATTTTTAAGACCACTTGTGAAATAAAAAATATTTAAAATATTTGTAATTTCGTATATAAAAAAAGCTTTATATTTTCAATCAAAAAGAAAAAAAAAAAAAACCTTCAAATTGATTGTTCTAGTGGGTCAAAAGATGGACCAAAATTTGGGGGTTATTTAGCACATGATTAATGACGGGTTTTCTAAAAATTCTTAGTCAAATTATTTCTAAACATTCACAGTTTCCAATGCAGGTGTGCGACGATAGATTCCCTCCCTCTTCCTTAAGCCTTACTCCAAAGAATAATCTCTCTCAACCTGAATCTGAACTCTGATCTCATCTCACCCTCTCTGCTTAAACCCCAAATTAGGATTTAAAATTTTTAGGGTTAGGCCAAATATTTTCCCTATCTTTTCCAATGGATTTCCAGAGGAAAAGAGTTCAGCTTCTGGGCTTCATCGTCGGAGTCATCGTTCTCAGTTATACAGGTAAGAAAACAACCCAAAAACGTCCTCGTTTTGCACTCACGTTTCTTTTTTTCTTTTTTGCTTTAAGTCCTTCCTATATTCGTGAAATTATTGCCTTATATAGTGTACTAGAAAATTAGAACTTTTATCGGTTCAATTGATTATATTTGTTTGTTGATATCAAAACTTTGATCTTTATTTTATGAATCGTTCTTGACTTTGTGGGATTCAAGTTATGGTATTCTTTCTTCTGTTCGTTAACTCTTAGGACTAATTTGGTAGTTCTCTAAACTGGGTAATAACCCAATTTCTTTTTAGGGTTTCATGTATTCTTTTTAGGTTTATACTGAGATTATGTCATTATCTGCCTTTCCATGCTTTTAAATGCATTTTTTTGCTCATTTTGTGGCATATGTTTATGACTTAAAAATTTATTTTATTTATTCTTGTAGCTGAAAAATGTAGGCACCTGGTTGGAGAGGAGGCATCATCCCAAAGTGGGCAATTTACTTTGTTAAATTGCTTTGATATGGGCTCTGGTTCCGTAGCTTGTGCAGTGAAGGAGGGTGTGAAGCTTTATTTCTATAACATTAGATCTGCTCATGTTGAGAAAGCAAGGAATCTTGCAATTGAGAAAGCCATTGAGGATGCAGTGTCTCAAGGCATGGCTGCTAAAGAGGCTGCAAAACGTGCACAAATAGAAGGGAAAAAAGCGGCAAAGTTGGCCACACGACAAGCCAAGCGCATTATAGGTCCAATCATTTCCTCTGGTTGGGACTTTTTTGAAGCTTTATACTATGGTGGTACTATTGCTGAAGGATTTCTAAGGGGTACAGGCACATTATTTGGTGCCTATGGTGGTGGTTTTATCGGTGAGCAAAGCCTCGGGAGAGTTGGTTATCTGGTGGGAAGTCATTTGGGGAGTTGGGTTGGTGGTAGGATCGGACTAATGGTTTATGATGTGGTTAATGGAGTGCATTACTTGCTTCAATTTGTTCAAGCTGAAGAGAGCCCTGTCTATGAAAAATCAGAAGTTTCAGGGGATTCCTATGTTTATGGAAACTCAGATGCATATGAATCTCCACCTGATGAGAGCTCCGAATCACAAGAAAGTGGAAATCATAAGGATTCCTACATTAAAGAAAATTCAGATGAATATGAATCTCCACCGGAGGAGAACTCTGAATCGCAAGAAAGTTTTAGTTTCTGGTGAAACACATCTGTAAGTTTATGTTACCTTTTAATTCAGATGAACATACACAAATAAACTGAATTTTAGTTGCTCAATTCCCATAGATAGATGGTTAGATACAATGATTTTATTTTGACATAGAAGTTAACATTAGTAATGCTTGAATCATTAGATGTCTTGTTCTTTTCTCTTACAGTGTTGGACAGACAAAGAAGAAATTTCTTGTTAGAGATCCATGCTGTACTTATACGAACAGATATGTTAACTGCTAAAGGAGCCTAAAGTCAACTACAGCAGCTTAGAGGTAGAAACTGGACCATTTAAGATGAGTTTGGATCAAGTTAGTTGTAGTCTTGTTTCGGGTTAAAGTCAGATTTTAAATTGGATTAGTCTACTATGGTGTAAGTTAAATATCATTTCATAATTGGTAAAGATCATTATTCTTATTGTTATCATTAATTTGTACGTGTAATCATACACTCATTAATTGTGGAAGTCATCTTTAGCAAATTTTACGAGAAATAATGGAGATGTGTGCAGAGGAGTTTCAATAGGGACAAACAAAAAGAAAAAAGGCCCCTTAAATGTGAGTGAGTTGTACCCATGGCCAAGGCCCAAGTTATCACTGTTTATTTTCTCTTTGATGGTTCAACAACAAATATTTCATGGCTTGCCTTGTGTGGCTCCACCATGGTAAATTGTAGTGGCAGTAATTTCTTTTTATTATCCAACTATAAAAGTACAAAATCGTGACTTATTTGTTTAATTTTCTTTTATTATCAACTATAAAATGGCTAATGGAAGACGATATGGTTACATTTAAAATTGATATAATAATAATTTTAACTCTTAATATTATGTCAATATAGTTTTTAGATTTTTTTTTTAAAAAAAAAAAATCAAATCTCAATGTTTACACAAAGTAATTTGATAAGATTTCATATAAGATTCGTGCTTGAATCATTCAAAGACCCAAAATTTGAAAAATAGTCAATTCAATTCCTTGAATAATAAAGTATTCGCTTTGTCGAATCAACCTAAATTCAAGTCTAACAACTTCAATAACACTTTTAAGTTTTGATTTTGCTTCAGCTAGCTCAAGGTAACAAAAATGAGTTAATTGTTTTGAATGATGGTAACAAAAATGAGTTAATTGTTTTGAATGATATTAAGTTTTTAGTCATTTGAAGTATAAGGAACGATGTATTTAGGGATTTTTTAGTTTAATTATAAATATAATTTTTTAAAAATATTTATTGTTTTTGTTTCTAATTTACACATTGTGTATTGGATTATATTTTCATGTAAAAAAATAGGGTAAAATTAGGCAATGTAAATATTGAGGGCTAAAATTAAAAAAAGAGATTAAATTAACATAATGTGTAAATGTTGACGACTAAATTTATTATTCTACCAACTTTAAAAGTTGTTATGTTACCTTCCCGTTAGCCATTTAATGGCTTGTGGCCGAAAAAGAAAAAATTGAACAATTAGATGATCATTTTATAACTTTTGATAGTTGGATAACCAAAAAAGAACTTGGTACTTAAGTGACTATTAGTGTAGTTTACCTTTTTATTTTTTCAGCTATTCTATAATAAAAGAATTTTGATCTTTTTACAATGTATCTCAAACTCTCCCATGGCATAAGCAGCAAAATAAATCCCTTGTTTGCATAGAGACTCAAACTCTAGACCTCCAACTTATTTACACTCCACTTAACCACCAGACCACCATACCCATTCTATTATGTTCTAACAAATACATACTTATAAGCCTACTAACCAAAGGTAAGGCTTTATTCCATGAAAACCCAAAATTTGCCCAAGTAAAGGCTTGAACTTGGGACCTCTCCCACACACCCAGAACACATAACCACTGAAACAGATACAAATTTGTGTCACAAAAATTACAAAAGCTGAAATAAAAAAAAAATCGGGGCGTTGCAACTCTACCCCCTAAAAGAAAATTTCGTCCTCGAAATTTTACCTGGCCAGAAAAGGTGAGGATACTGCTAACGCATCGAATCCTCCGACTCTTAAGTGGCCTCCTCAGTGCTATGATTCTTCCACAACACTTTTACCAAGGGGATAGACTTCCTTCTTAGAACTTTAATGTCGCGATCTAAGATTTGGACCTGCTCCTCTTCAAACGTTAGATCTAGGGGTGAGCAAAACTCGATTCGACTCGAAAAAATCGAAAAAAATTCGAATTTCGAGTTAAACGAATCGAGTTATTCGAGTTAATCGAGTAATTCGAGTCAACTCGATTTTTTTTTCAAATTTCGAGTTCGAATCGAGTTGAGTTTTCGAATTCGAATAACTCGAATAATTCGAATAATTCGAATATCAAACTATAATATTTTACATTTTACCCCAAACTCCCAAACCTTTTTACTTTTCCCTCAAAACTTTTACTCCTTCCCACTTTCCCCCCAAAACTTTTACTCCCCTCCCATCTCAACCCCCCAATCTACCCAAAATCCATTTCCCACCAAAATTTTACTCTCCCATTTACTTTTTCTCAAAATTTTACTCCAAAAAACCCTCAAAACTTTTTTTCCCCCAAAATTTTTACTCCCTCCCACTTTTCCTCTAAAACTTTCACTCCCTTCCCATCACACCTTCCATCTACCCCAAACCCATCCCCCCTCCAATTTTTTTTTAATATTTTCCCTTTAAAATTTTACCCCCTATTTATTTTCCCTCAAACTTTTATTCTCCAAAACTTTTTATTTTCCCCCTAAACTTTTACTTCTCACCCTTTACTCTCAAATAAAAAATCAAAATTATCCAAAAAAAATCACTAAACATAAATAGTAATAATTTTATTTATATCTACTATTTATATTATTAATTAAATTTCACATTTTATATTATTTATATTATTGAATTGTTTAGTCATATTGAATATTTATATTAAAATTGAATTATTAATTATGCCATAAAATATTCGTGTTAAAATTTTATATTGGTATCAATTTCACATTTTATCTTTAAAATAACTTTTATTAAAAAATCACATTTTTACGTTTAATATATTTTTTAATTCCAAAATACATAGTGACAAGAATATGAAGATAATTGAAAGAACTAAACAAGCAAAGAAGCTAACCCGTATATAAAAGATTAATAAATAAATTATTTGGTGTGAAAGTTAATAAAAAAATTGGTTAAGGTGGACAAATTTTATTACGATAGGTGACAATGGTTACAAGGACCCAAAAATATTTTTTAAAATTTAACTCGAATAAATATATTCGATTCGATTCGATTCGAATTCCATCTCACTCGACTCGATTCGAGAAAATTTCAAATCAAATTAGGATGATAAAATATGATTCGTCAACTCGATTAACTCGAAATTTTTTCATTCGATTCGATTCGATTCGATCGAACGCTAACCCCTAGTTAGATCTGGTCTAACCTCTATCTCCTCCACAAGAACAACATGTGTGGGATCAGAGTGGTAGTGTCTCAACATTGAGACGTGGAACACATCATGAATGCGATCCAACTCCGGAGGAAGTTCCAACTGATATGCGACTGGCCCCACTCGCTTCAGAATAAGGTACAACCCAATAAACCGAGGGTTCAGCTTACCCTTGCGACTGAACCTCAAGACCTTCTTCCATGGAGAGACCTTGAGAAAAACTAAGTCCCCCACGGAATACTCAATATCCTTTTTCTTCAGATCAGCATAGGACTTCTGCCTATCAGATGCCGCTTTCAGTCAATCCCGGATCAATCGGACCTTATCTTCAGTTTCAGAAACCAATTCTGGACCCAGAACACGTCGTTCCCCCAACTCAGTCCAGCACAAGGGAGTGCGACACTTACGACCATACAAGGCCTCGTAAGGTGTCATCTGAATGCTAGACTGATAGCTGTTGTTATAGGTGAACTCTACCAACGACAAATACTCCTCCCAACTGTCTCGAAATCTATAACACAGTTTCTCAACATATCCTCTAGTACTTGAATCACCCTCTCTGACTGACCATCTGTCTGAGGATGAAAAGCAATACTGAAGTCTAACCTCGAACTTAGAGCTTCGTGCAACTTTTTCCAGAACCGAGACGTGAAGCGAGGATCCCTATCGGAGATGATCGACAGATACATACAGTTTAGCCAACTTCTGAAGAGAAAAGTCTGTTCTGACCGGAATGAAATGAGTAGACTTAGTCAATCGATCCACGATGACCCAGACAGAATCCTTCTCAGTGGGTGTTAAAGGCAACCTACTAACGAAGTCCATAGTTACTCGTTCCCATTTCCACATCGGTATCTTTACCGGCTGCAGCAACCCCGAAGGCAACTGATGCTCAGCCTTAACCTGTTGACAAATTAGAAGCGAGCAACGAAGTCAGTAACCTCACGCTTCAAACCTGACCACTAGTATAACTCTCGTAAGTCTCAGTACATTTTATTCCAGCTGGGATGCATAGCGTAAGGGCTGCTATGCGCTTCCCTCAAAATTGACTGTATCAAATCCTCATCATTCGGTACACAGATCCGACCGCGAAAACAAAGTACCCCGTCACTATTAATCCCAAAATCAGTAGAATCATCAATCTCAACCTGACGGAATCGCAACTCAAGAGACTTATCCCCCATTTGTTTATTTCTGATCTGATTAATCCATACCGGCTTAACCTGAAGTTCTGCTAACAGACTCCCATAGCCGAATAAACTGAGTCGAGCGAACATCGCTCTCAGATCAATCATAGCCCTATGGCTCAAAGCATCAGCCACCACATCAGCCTTACCAGGATGGTACTCGATGGTGTAGTCATAATCTTTAAGGAGTTCAACCCACCTACGCTGCCTAAGGTTTAACTCCTTCTGAGTGAGGAGATACTTGAGGCTTTTGTGATCAGTGTAGATGATACACTTCTCACCATACAGATAATACCTCTAGATTTTCAGAGCGAAGACTGCCGCTGCCAACTCCAAATCATGCGTCAGATAATTGGCCTCATGCGTCTTGAGTTGACGAGACACATAAGCTACCACTTTGCCATCTTGCATCAGAATGCAACCCAGACCCACATGCGACGCATCACTGTATACAACGAAATCCTTCCCAGGTTCAGGCTATATCAGAATCGGAGCCTGCGTCTAAATAGATTTGAGCTTCTCGAAACTCTCTTGTTGCTTATCAGTCCAGACTAGAGGTGGGCATGGGTCAGGCGGCCCGGCCCGGCCCGAAGGCCCGCCCGAAATGTGGGAGGGTTTGGGCAAAAATATAGGCCCGAAAAATGGGCTTAGACAAAAAAATAAGGCCCGTTTAAAAAATGGGCTGGGCTCGGGTAAGGCATTTTTGGCCCGGGCCCGGCCCGAACTTATTAATGGAAAAAAAATCTATTTTTTTAATATTATTTTCTTATTATTTTTCTCCTTATTTTGCTACCATTTTACTATTATGTTTCTATTATTTTGTTGTTATTGTTTAGATATTATATAAAACTTATTTTATTGTTAATTTTGTTATTATTTTAAAGACATTTGTTAATTTTTTTATTATTTTAGAGGCATTTGCTTGTTAAGTTGCATCTATTTTAGTGTTATTTAAGTCTACATATTTTTAAAATTTATTTTCAATTTGTTAAAAATATTTATTTTGATTTTTTCATATTTTTGATGTATTATATATTTAAAAATTATAAAATAATATAAAAAAATTAATACGGGCGGGCCGGGCCGGGCCCGGGTTTTAGCATTTTTATATGGGCCGGGCTTGGGCAAAATTTTAGGCCCATTTTTTGGGCCCGGCCCGGCCCGAGCCCAATGAACGGGCCTAAATTTTTAATTAGGCCCGGCCCGAACCCAACCCGGCCCGGCCCATGCCCACCTCTAGTCCAGACAAAGGGAACTCCCTTACGCAGAAGCTTGGTCAATGGCTGCGATCAAAAAGAACCCTTCTACAAAGCGTCGATAATAACCCTCTAGCCCAAGAAAACTGCGGATTTCGGACACATTCTTCGGCTGTTTCCACTCCAACACAGCCTCAATCTTACGAGGATCAACACGAATCCCCTTCGCAGAAACTACATGCCCCAAACAGGTTACTTCTCGGAGCCAGAATTCACATTTACTGAACTTTGATACAACTGTTTCTCGCGAAGCGTTTGTAATACCATTAGGAGATGCTTATCGTGTTCGTCCTTAGTCTTCGAGTACACTATAATGTCATCAATGAAGACTACCACGAACCGGTCCAGATAGGTATGGAACACTCGGTTCATCAGATCCATAAAAGCTGCTGGTGCATTCGTCAGTCCAAATGGCATCACTAGGAACTCGTAATGTCCATACAGAGTCCTGAATGTCGTCTTTTGCACATCGGCCTCCTTAACATTCAGTTGATGATATCTTGACTGGAGATCAATCCTGGAGAACATAGAAGCCCCTCTAAACTGGTCAAAAAGATCATCTATTCTCAGTAGTGGGTATTTGTTTTTGATTGTTAGCTTGTTCAGTTGCCGGTAATCGATACACATCCTCATTGTTCCATCTTTCTTCTTCACAAACAACACCGGCGCTCCCCGTGGAGACACACTAGGGCGAATGAACCCTCGATCTAACAGTTCTTGAATTTGAGCCTTAAGCTCTGTAGCTCCTTCAGTGCCATTCGGTAGGGCGCAATAGACACTGGAGCTGTACCCAGAATGAGCTCAATCCTAAATTCTACCTTTTGGCTCGGAGGCAGACCCGATAGTTCCTCAGGAAAAACATCTGGAAAGTTCCTTACGGTCTTGATATCCTTAACCGAAGAGTCCTCAGAATCAGAAACACTGATGTAGGCCAAGAATGCCTCACATCCCTTCCGTACCAACTTTTCTGCCACCAACGCAGAAATCACATTAGTCAAGTAGTCTCGAATTCCCCAATCACCACACCTCGTTGTCCTCATCGGTTCTCAAAACCAGTCTTTTTGTCACACAGTCCAAACCCACCCGGTGCTTGACCAGCCAGTTCATTACCAGAATCAAATCGAACTCCCCGAATAGAAGCTCCATTAGATCGGCTAGAAACATTATTCCCTGAACCTCTAATGGGACGTCTTTAAATAGTTTACTCACTCGGATAGATTGTCCCAACGGACTCACAACGGTTACCTCACTAGAAGTACCCTCAATCGACATTCCCAGAGTTTCAGACACAGTACTAGCTACGTAAGAGTGTGTAGAGCCTATGTTTATCAATGCTAAGTATGGTACATCAAAAATTAAAAACGTACCCGTGATAACGTCCGGAGCATCTCGGTTCTCACGGGGATGAGTAGTATAAACCAGTGCAAGCTGCCTCACATTAGTCAGTCCAGCACCTCTACCCGGTGCTCTCTGTCCCTGGCCCATGCTGTTACCACCTCTGGCCTAACCTTGGCCTCTAGGTGGCTGCTGGACTACTCTCGGTGGCTACACAGTACCAATACCCCCAGCTAGCGTCTGATCGGTTCTTAGCAGACAATTATTGACACGATGCTCAATCGACCCACATTTCAAACATGCCCCAGTAGATGCAACAAGAGGCCCAACTCTCACTGGCCCATTAGATCTAGCCTTTTTCTTAGGCATCATCATAGAATTCGAGGGCTTCGATTCCCTCTTATTATTTCCTTTCTCGCGGTTTTAGCGCTCAGCGCGCTTAACCTCCTCGGTGATCTTCACCTTCTCCACTAAAGCAGAAAAATCATGCTCCCTTTGCGAAGCTATCAGAACCCGTAAGCTGTCCCTGAGTTCATCCTCAAAATGGACGCAACACTCATACTCAATTGCCACCTTGCCCCGGGCATAACGGCTCAGTCTTAGGAATTTGGCCTCATACTGGGCCACCGAACGATCCCCTTGTGTGAGATTAAGAAACTCACGTCTCCTAGCATCGATGTAGCTGGCTCCCACATAGTTACTCTGGAAAGCCGTATTAATGTAGTCCCAAGTCAAACGGTTGGGCTGAGTGCCCTCCTTAACTGTCAACCACCACTGGTACGCTTCGTCGCGAAGCAGAGAAATACCCCCTTAAGCTTCTGCTCCGCGGTAAAATCCATATCATCCATGATTCTTTTCATGGCCTTCATCTAGTACTCGGCCACGCTAGGGGTGATTCCAGTGACACCCCTGAATAATCCAGCTCCATTGGACTAGAGTCGTTCTGTAATCGACCCGCGGCCCCTAGATTGGTGTTGGGCTTAACGACCCTTTCTAAAATCTGTATCATGGCTCGGGATAGTGCGTCATCCCCAGCCTCACGATCCTGAGACCCAGTCTCTATAGCAGGTGAGATCAACGTCTCGCTCGTATCCAGATTAGGCAGATTCTCAGATGCTGAGGACCCAACTTGAACCCCCCCTACGGCCTCTACCACGACCTCTAGTACCCTGCCCGCGGATACCTCGTGCGCTTATCGTAAATTTGGATTTTATCTGGATTAATAGTTTTATGCATTAGTTACAGTTCCAATATTTGTTAACCAATGTTTTATGCAAAATAGTATCAGAAGTTCAGAGTTAGTTATCGCGAATCGCAGTTTTACTACGATTTTCAGTTTCGTTATAGTTTTTAGTTTACACTATAATCGTGAGTCAGAGTCTTAAAAATTTATATAAAGAATGATCGAGCCTAAAAACTAACTGTGACAACGATTGAAGCAAGTGCACCTATCAAACAGTAGTATAGTTCAGCGGCAAGACCGGATTATCGAACCCAAAGAAACCAAAAGTACTAATACTAACTTTCTTTTTATTATTTAGCCTAAAATCAAAGTGAATTATTAATTAATCTAAAATTAACTAACTATTAAGCTAAAGATGCAAAGACAAAGAGAATGAATTGTGGAAATACTTGTGGGAAAAGCCAATTGATTAAGACAATACCCGAGGAAGAATCCACCTAGACTTCACTTGTTATTTAACTCTGAACCAGACGATTTATTCACTTGACTTGATCCGTAGGATTCCCTAATGTATATTAATACCTCTCTTGAGGCTACTAACGTTTAACCCTAGGTTGATTAATTGAAATCTCTTTCTAATTAAAACCCCTAGAATTGCATTAACTCGATCTATGGACTCCCATATTAGGTTTGACCCTAATCCGCAGATTTTTGTCATCCTATCTCTAGGGTTGCGATCAACTCCGCTTAATTATGCTAGATCTACACTTAGACAGGGTTTATTCCTCCTTTGCCTAAGCTCATCAATACTTGAATCAATATCCTGAAATATTAAAGCAATAATTAAGAACACATAATTAAGAACAAATCAAGTATTTATTATATAGTTCAGAAAACAATAACAAGATTCGTCTTAGGTTTCATCCCCCTCAGGTATTTGAGGGTTTAGTTCATAATAATAAAAGAATACATCTCAGAAGAAAATATAAAACAAAACATAAGAAAAACCCTAAAACCCCCTGAAGGAATTGAAGGGAAGATCCTCCGTCTTGAGTATAACTCCGGCTTCTTGAGATGAATCAACTGGCTTTCTTCGAGTAAATTCCACAATTCTGGCCTCTTTGGCTCGGCTCTTCGGCCTCACTGGACGACCCCTGAAGGTTGGCCTCTAGGGTGTTTATATAGGCTTTTGGAATGGCTTTCTTTTCCTCTAAGTACCCTAATCCGAGTAAAATTCCTCTTTGTCACGACAGGGACACACCCATGGCACACGCCCGTGTTAATCGTGGCCAGGCCGTGTTTGGGTCTGTTAAGGAGGCACGACCGTGTGGTCTTGAGCCCAGGCCGTGTCGATTTCGTAATTTGGCCAATTTTCTCTGTTTTAGGCCCGTTTCTCATTCTGTTCATCCTCCGGTGCTCTCCTAAGTATAAAACATGAAATTAAAGGATTAAGAGCACCAAATTCTACAATTCAAGGCTTAAATAATCCAAAACTATGCTAAATGTGGGATTAAAATATATGTATATTACGGTTTATCAAATACTCCCACACTTAAGCATTTGCTTGTCCTCAAGCAAAATTCTCAATTCACAATTAAAATGAACTTCCTTGATTCATAATATTCATCAATAATGTTTCATCATAATTCATAGATAATTCATACATTCATAATTTAAATATAAGGATCCTAAAGATTCAAACAATCAAAGTCATAGTTTTTGTATCATGAAAATATAGGTGTTTCCCCTTACCTAAATAATCACATTTAATTCAAAATCAACAAGAGTTGACAACCTCACTAAATATTCACTCAAATCACTCAAAGTGTTTAAGGTTCAAAATTAAGCACTCAAGAGTCGAACATGAAAAGTTAATCCTATAGGCTTGCCTGAAAATCAAATCTCCACCACTATAAAATGAAATGGTACACAGATCAAAAGGTCTTTAAAAAGGGTTGTAGTGGGGCTTGGGTTAAAGGTGTGGATAAAGGCTGAATTAGAGGGTTAGAATCGAGATTGAATTGACAATTTACCTAACTATAAAAATGAACTAATCCTGAATAATTACATCAATTGAAAACATGAAATACTAATAACATGAGCTTCTTCTCAAGATGTGGAATTTAAACGTATAAGCTCAATTACATAGAACTAATATTGAATACACTTTGATTCTTTTTTTAAGAACAAATTATTACAATAATAAGAAAGAACTTTAACAACTGAAATATAGAACATAGTTAGGAAACTGTTCAAAATCAAATCTCGACAAAAAGGGAGTCAAAGAATGGTGGTAACAAATACAAGATGGGTTTTAGGGTAATATTAGTGGGCGAGTCAATAAAAGGGTTGTTAGGATCAAAGGGGTTCACTAAGGGTTAATTGTGAGGGTAAGCTTTTTAGTGGAGTGAATGGGTTAAATCCTAAGTGCCTTTATCATCTCTGTATATCAAATCAATAATGTGGTCTTGACATGTATAATCAAAGCAAGTTCTAGAATAACAAATCAATGTTGACACACTCATAATCAAAAAGTAAGCACGAAAGAATGTATGCTCTAAAAGGCTCAAAATCTCACAAAAATTATGGGTTTTTGATATCAACCTTGTAAATTTCAAACTTCAAGGTAATAATTAGGTTCAGGTAGACAACCTAACAAAATTTTAATTTTTGAAAATAGACTCATCATGCTTGATTCTCTAGTCTCCTAAAGTTTAAATCATCACTACACAATTATCAATGCCTTAATCCAAAATATATCAATAAAAATCATAAATCAGAAGAAATTTCATTCTAATTGTAATATGAGAAAATTTCTTACGAACAAGACATGATTCAGGGATTTTCAAATAATACTATAGTTAACCCCCCACACTTAAGATGTACATTGTCCTCAATGTACAAATATAGATAATAGCAAAATAGTAATAAAATCATAAGATAGGGAGAGAAGTGAAACTTCCTGAATTTTGGTTGGAGCCAATGAAAATGAACCGAATAGGAATTAGCAGAGGTGAACTTGGGGGAGCGACTCGAACCGTTTGAAATTGAATCCTCGAAGTAGCTGTCCTGATTTTATTGTATCCTAAGCTAAATCTAAATGGCATGAAGAATAAGAAGAAAATAATAAAGAAAGTAAAAATAAAATAAAAATAAGAATAAAAGTAAAAAATGGAAAATGGATATGTGTTTAAAAAGAAAGGGTAAAGGGGACGAAGACTTTGGGGGGGGGACTGAACAGAAGAAGGGGATTTCAAATAGAGGAACGGTCCATGCCTATGCCCTGGGCGTGTTATGTCACACGGCCGAATCGCACGGCCGTGTTGACCTTCATGCAATTATCCCACGCCCGTATAAAGGGTTCGTACACCCGTGTTGCTTAATCAGTGTCGTCCACGGCATATAAGCACGGGTGTGTCGCACACCAGTGTTCTTTAGTCAGTTTCGACCACGGTCGCATCGCACGGCCATGGCGTTTTATCGCAGCTCGTGTTTTGGGAAATTTTCATCCTTGATTCGCACGGTTTCTGCCACGCTGGTGTGCAAATTTGTGGTGTCCACACGGTCACGGCCACGTCCGTGTGCAAGGCCGTGTGGTAGGGAAACCTACGCCTTTGGTTAGTTTTTAGTTAGATGCTAAAATTCAAAAATATGGACATTAGTGGGGTTAGTGCTCGGGTTGCCTCCCGAGAAGTGATCGTTTAAAGTCTTGAGCTAGACTTACCTGTTATTCGTATGGCCATGGTGGTTCATGGAGTTTAAACTCCTTTTTCTTACTATCAATTCTATCAACATATGGTTTGAGTCAGGTAATATTTACCTCAAAAGTGTCAAAATTGGAATGTGTTACCTCGACCGTTCCGTATGGCGATACCTTACGTACCATAAAAGGAGTCGCACTGTTTGTATTAAGCTCTGAAGCGGCTATTCGAAGGTCGGTTGCATCTGACAGTACCTAGTCCCCAACTTTGAAGTGATTGATTCCACATTTAATACTTGATGTCCTAGCCGTGTCAAGAACCTGAAGAGTGATCGTTTCGTCACTTACACGAAATGTGAGCTCACGTGGTTGTTTATTTCGTAGAATTACTGGGCACACTTCGTTTAGCTCCACATGTGACGTATCGTCTAACTTCCATTTGTTTGCAAAAAATTCTTTTAAAAATATCCTTGAATCTGACATCTGTGAAAGAGCTTCAAGAAACGACAAGTTAATATGAAATTTCTTTAAAAGTTTAAGAAATTTACTGAATTGTTCGTCGGTGTTGTCCTTCTTCATCGCATCAGGATAAGGTATACGAGGTTGATATTCTTTAATTTCCGGTTTTGGCTTCTCGTGACTTACCTCGACCTTACCTTTCTCTACCAAATTTTCTTGGCTTAATTTAGGCTCATCTAACCCTACACTATCCTGAGCTATTATGGCTTGAAGTTGCTACTTTGGGTTAGTCTCAGTGTTGCTTGGCAAACTGCCTTGTGGTCGTTCTGAGATGATCTTGGCAAGTTGCCCTAGTTGGTTCTCGATCCCTTGAATCGATGCTTGTTGATTCTTAAGTGTTGTCTCAATGTTTTGAAGATGAGTTTCTGTCACCGCGATAAATTTTGTCAGCATCTCCTCAAGGTTTGGCTTATTTTCCTGTGGGTAGGGCTGTGTTGGAAGTTTGGAAGGGGTTGTTGTTTCTGATTTCCTTGACCGCCCCATGAAAAATTGGGGTGATTTCTCCAACCTGGATTATAAGTATTACGATAAGGGTTATTTTGAGATTTAAAATTGTTACCCATATAGTGAACTTGCTCGTTCTCAGTGCTCGGGTTGTAAGGTGGATAGTATGTGTTGTTGATCGTTTTTTTATGCGATGTCAAAGTCTTAAAATTTATATAAAGAATGATTGAACCTGGAAACTAACTATTACAACGATATGAGGCAAGCACACCTATCGAACAATAGTATAGTTAAGGCAAGACCGGATTGTCGAACCCAAAGGAACCAAAAGTACTGATACTAACTCTTTTTTATTATTTAGCCTAAGAATTAAATGAATTTTTATCTAATCTAAAATTAACTAATCAACTAATCTAAAGATGCAAAGACAAAGAGAATGAATTGGGGAAAATAACTTTAGGAAAAACCAATTGATTAAGACGATACCCAAGGAAGAATCCACCTAGACTTCACTTGTTACCTAACTCTGAACCAGACGATTTATTCATTTGACCTGATCCGTAGGATTCCCTAATGTATATTAATCCCTCTCTCGAGGCGACTAACGTCTAACCCTAGGTTGATTAATTGAAATCTCTTTCTAATTAAAACCCCTAGATTTGCATTAACTCGATCTATGGACTTCTATATTAGGTTTCACCCTAATCCAGCAAAATCTCGTCACCCTATCTTTAGGCGTGCGATCAACTCCGCTTAATTATGCTAGATCTACTCTTAGGCAGGGACTTTTGCTCCTTCACCTAAGCACATCATACTTGAATTAATATCCCGAAAATATCAACACAAGAATTAAGAACACATAATTAAGAACAAGTAAAATATTTATCATATAGCTCAGCAAATGATAACAAGATTCATCTTAGGTTTCATCCGCCTCAGGTATCTGAGGGTTTAGTTCATAACAATAAAAGAAAACATGTCAGAAGTAAAGATAAAACAAAACATAAGAAATCCCTAAAACCCCCTGAAGGAATTGAAGGAGAAATCCTTCGTCTTGAGTATGATTTTGGCTTCTTGAGATGAATCAACTGGCTATCTTCGAGTAAATCCCCACAAATCGCCCTCTTTGGCCTAGCTGGATGCCCCCTGACTAAAGCCTTGGGTTCTCCCCTTTTAGGTTATACTTAGGGTGTTTATATAGGCTTCTGAATGTGTTTCTTCACCCCTAAGTATCCTAATTCGAGTGAAATTTCTCTTAGTCACGGCAGGGACACACCCATGGAACATGCCCGTGTAAGTTGTGGCCAGGCCGTGTTTGAGGCTGTTGAATGAGGCACGACCGTGTGGTCTTGGGCCCAGGCCATGTGAATTTCGTGATATGGCCCATTTACTCCATTTTGGGCTTGTTTCTCGTTCTTTTCATCCTTTGGTGCTCTCTTAGGGATAAAACATGAAAACAAAGGATTAAGAGCACCAAATTCTATCAATACTTGATCTTCAATTTTGAGCTTGTCTGTCTCGTAGAGTGGCTTTGGTTCTGCTTCGTCTATACCTATTTTTTCTTTGAGATGCGTCTTCCAATCTTCTAGTTCATCGATCTGAATCCCTTGTTCCTCATGAGTTATTTCTGTGTTGGCACGGGGTCTAGGACCGGAATCAGTTGTGTTCTTTTGTGGTGGTTCTTGAAAAGAAGGGTTAACCGAATGGTTATCAATAGAATTTACTTTCTTACCTTGATTATTTGATGTCCTAGCTGAATCGAGAGCTTGAAGAGTGACTGTCTCGTCACCTACACAGAGTATGAGTTCACCTGCGTCGACATCAATTTTAGTCCTGGCAGTTGCTAAAAATGGTCTTCCTAAAATTAGGGGTATCCTGTTGTCCTTATCCATGTCTAAAAAGAAAAAGTCTACTGGGAATACGAATTTATCGATTTTCACTAGTACATCTTCGATTATACCCCTAGGAATATTAATAGTTTTATCAGCTAGTTGAATGCTCATCCTAGTTTGTTTGGGCTTCCCTAGACCTGATTGTTTAAACATTTTATAAGGCATGACATTTATGCTTGCCCCTAGGTTAGCTGACGCATTATCTATAGATAAACTACCAATTAAGCATGGAATTGTAAAACTCCCTGGATCTTTTATTTTTCGTGGTAGTTTATTTTGCAACATTGCTGAACACACTGTATTCAGTTCCACATGTGATTCCTCGTCTATCTTCCGCTTATTTGTCAATAGCTTCTTTAAAAATTTCCTAGAATCTGGCATCTGTGAAAGAGCTTCAAGAAACGGTAAGTTAATATGTAATTTCTTAAGAGTTTAAGAAACTTACCAAACTATTCCTCTGTGTCGTCTTTCGTTATCGCTTCGGGATATGGTATGCGAGGTTGGTACTCTTTGATTACCGGTTTTGGCTTTACCTCAACCTTACCTTCTTCTACCACATTCTTTTGCCTTAAATTGGGCTCGTCTAACCCTTCACTATCATGAGCTATTATGGCTTGAATTTGCTCCTTTGGGTTAGTCTCGGTGTTGCTTGGTAGGCTTCCTTGTGGTCTTTCAGAGATTTACTTAGCAAGTTTCCCTAACTGATTCTCGATCCTTTGAATCGATGCTTTTTGATTTTGGAAACGTGTTTCTGTGGCTGCTATTAATTTCGTCAGTATCTCCTCGAGGTTCGGCTTCTTTTCCTGTGGGTAGGGCTATTGTTGGAGGTTTTGGGGTGGTTGTTGCCTTTGGTTTCCTTGACCACCCCATGAGAAATTGGGGTGGTTCTTCCAACCTGGATTATAAGTATTACTATAAGGGTTATTGTTAGACCGAAAATTGTTACCCATATAGTTCATTTGTTCGCTCTCCATGCCCTGTCCGTAAGGTGGGTACTTAGGATTCGCCACTCCTCCACTTGCGTCGCACTGCATAACTAGATGTGCCTGCGAAGAACCATATAAACCATCAAATTTTTTATGTAGCATCTCTACCTGATTTGATAGCACGGTTACTGCGTCGATGTTGAAAACTCCGGCTGCTTTGGCTGGCGTTGTCTTTATAACTTGCCACTGATAGCTATTCAATGACATTTTCTCTATAAACTCATAGGCCACTTCAGGAGTTTTGTTGTTCAGGGTTCCACCAGCGGCTGAATTGATTAGTTGCCTTGTTGAAGGGTTCACACCATTGTAAAAAGTTTGGATCTGTAGCCACAAAGGTAATCCGTGGTGTGGGCACCTCCTCAACAAGTCTTTGTATCTCTCCCATGCATCATAAAGTGTCTCTAAATCCATCTGCTTAAAAGAAGAGATATCATTCCTTAACTTGGCCATTTTGGCCGGCAGAAAATATTTTAAAAATTTGCTATCCTGAGCTATTATGGCTTGAAGTTGCTACTTTGGGTTAGTCTCAGTGTTGCTTGGCAAACTGCCTTGTGGTCGTTCTGAGATGATCTTGGCAAGTTGCCCTAGTTGGTTCTCGATCCCTTGAGTCGGTGCTTGTTGATTCTTAAGTGTTGTCTCAATGTTTTGAAGATGAGTTTCTGTCACCGTGATAAATTTTGTCAGCATCTCCTCAACGTTTGGCTTATTTTCCTGTGGGTAGGGCTGTGTTGGAAGTTTGGAAGGGGTTGTTGTTTCTGATTTCCTTGACCTCCCCATGAAATATTGGGGTGATTTCTCCAACCTGGATTATAAGTATTACGATAAGGGTTATTTTGAGATTTAAAATTGTTACCCATATAGTGAACTTGCTCGTTCTCAGTGCTCGGGTTGTAAGGTGGATAGTATGTGTTGTTGATCGTTTTTTTATGCGATGTCAAAGTCTTAAAATTTATATAAAGAATGATTGAACCTGGAAACTAACTATGACAACGATATGAGGCAAGCGCACCTATCGAACAATAGTATAGTTAAGGCAAGACCGGATTGTCGAACCCAAAGGAACCAAAAGTACTGATACTAACTTTTTTTTATTATTTAGCCTAAGAATTAAATGAATTTTTATCTAATCTAAAATTAACTAATCAACTAATCTAAAGATGCAAAGACAAAGAGAATGAATTGGGGAAAATAACTTTAGGAAAAACCAATTGATTAAGACGATACCCAAGGAAGAATCCACCTAGACTTCACTTGTTACCTAACTCTGAACCAGACGATTTATTCATTTGACCTGATCCGTAGGATTCCCTAATGTATATTAATCCCTCTCTCGAGGCGACTAACGTCTAACCCTAAGTTGATTAATTGAAATCTCTTTCTAATTAAAATCCCTAGAATTGCATTAACTCGATCTATGGACTTCTATATTAGGTTTCACCCTAATCCGGCAAAATCTCGTCACCCTATCTTTAGGCGTGCGATCAACTCCGCTTAATTATGCTAGATCTACTCTTAGGCAGGGACTCTTGCTCCTCCACCTAAGCACATCATACTTGAATTAATATCCCGAAAATATCAACACAAGAATTAAGAACACATAATTAAGAACAAGTAAAATATTTATCATATAGCTCAGCAAATGATAACAAGATTCATCTTAGGTTTCATCCGCCTCAGGTATCTGAGGGTTTAGTTCATAACAATAAAAGAAAACATGTCAGAAGAAAAGATAAAACAAAACATAAGAAATCCCTGAAACCCCCTGAAGGACTTGAAGGAGAAATCCTTCGTCTTGAGTATGATTTTGGCTTCTTGAGATGAATCAACTGGCTATCTTCGAGTAAATCCCCACAAATCTGCCCTCTTTGGCCTAGCTGTACGCCCCCTGACTAAAGCCTTGGGTTCTCCCCGTTTAGGTTATACTTAGGGTGTTTATATAGGCTTCTGAATGTGTTTCTTCACCCCTAAGTATCCTAATTCAAGTGAAATTTCTCTTAGTCACGGCAGGGACACGCCCATGGCACATGCCCGTGTAAGTCGTGGCCAGGCCGTGTTCGAGGCTGTTGAATGAGGCACGACCGTGTGGTCTTGGGCCCAGGCCATGTGAATTTCGTGATATGGCCCATTTACTCCATTTTGGGCTCGTTTCTCGTTCTTTTCATCCTTTGGTGCTCTCTTGGGAATAAAACATGAAAACAAAGGATTAAGAGCACCAAATTACACAATTGAAGGCTTAAATCATCCAAAAGCATGCTAAATGTGGGCCTAGAATATGTTACTTTTACGATTTATCAAATACCCTCACGCTTAAGCTTTTGCTTATCCTCAAGCAAAATTCTCAACTCACAATTAAGACGAACTTCCCTGATTCATAATATTCATCAATAATGTTTCATCATAATTCAAAGATAATTCATACATTGATAATTCAATTCAAAGAGTCCTAAAGATTCAAATAATCAAAGTCATACATTTATAGCCCGAAAACGTTAGGTGTTTCCCCTTACCTAATTAATTACCTTTGATTCAAAATTGACAAGGGTTGACATCCTCACTAAAGATTCACTCAAATCACTCAAAGTGTTTAAGGTTCAAAATTAAGCACTCAAAAGTTGAACATGAAGAGTTAATCCCATAGGCTTGCATGAAAATCAAATTTCCACCACTATAATATGAGATGATACACAAATCAAAAGGTCTTTAACAGGGTTGTAACAGGGCTTGGGTTAAAGGTGTGGATAAAGGCTGAATTAGCAGGTTAGAATTGAGATTGACTTGGCAAATCACCTAACTAGAGATATCGAACTGATAATAATTACATAAATAATATTCTGATATGAGCTTCTTCTTCAATAATTTGGAATTTAACGTATAAGTTCATCTAATCACAAAACCAGTAGTGAATATTCTTCGATTCTTTTTAAGAACAAGTCAAATTCATAATAAAAGATAAATTCAACTATTGGAATAAAATAATTAGGCAACCGATCAAATCAAATCTCGACAGAAAGGGTAGTCAAGGAGTGGTGATAACAAATACAAAGGGTTTTGAGTTAATATTAGTGGGTGAGTAAATAAAAAGGGTTGTTAGGATTAAACGGGGTTCACTAGGGGTTAATTGTGAAGGTAGGCTTTTAGTGGTGTGAGTGGGTTAAAACCTAGGTGCCCTTATCATCTCTGTATATCAAATCAAAGGTGTGGTCTCCACATGTATAATCGATGCAAGTTCTAGAATAACAAATCAATGTTGACACACTCATAACCAATAAGTGAGCAAGGAAAAGAATATATGCTCTAAAAGGCTCAAAATCTCACAAAAATTGTGGGTGTTTGATATCAACCTCGTAAATTTCAAACTTCAAGGTAATAATTAGATTCAGGTAGACAACCTAACAAATTTTAAATTTCTGAAAAATAGACTTATTATGCTTGATTCTCTAGTATCTTAAAGTTTAATCATCAACGCACAATTATCGATGACTTAATCCAAAACATATTAATAAAAACCATAAATAAGGGAATTTCATTCTAATCATAATATGAGGAAATTACTTTAAGACAAGACATCATTCAGAGATTTGAGAATAATGTAGAAAGTTAGGCACTTTCTCGAAATAAATATTCACCCCCACACTTAAGATGTACATTGTCCTCAATGTACAAAGATGTATATGAAATTTAAGAGAAAGGGAGAGGTGAAACTTCCTGAACTTGGATGGTTTCCTTGAGTTGGGAGCCTCGAGATATGGTGGCTGCTACCGAGCTCTACGCTAGATGAAGAAATTGGGAAGCTCGTAGAGAATTAGCCAGGAAATAATAATAATTCAAAATATACTAAAGATATATTTAAAGACAAGAAAGATAAAGAGAAAGAAAATAGAAAGTAAAATAAAATTAAAGTAAAAGATTACTGGACCGAAGAGTCCTTATTGTTAGATGGGTTGCAAGGTGGGTGTGACTTCTAAGGCTGGATTGGGGTGACGGTGGCTGAAGTGGCGTGATTCCCAAACAGCCTTTAGAACCTACAACCACGAAACCAAAATAAAATAAACTAAATTAAGCATAAGATAGTCAAAGAGAAGGAAAATAAAGGAGAAGAGAAAATAAAAATATAAGTTAAATGATCTTAAAGACCCTTGGCTTGTCGAGTTGATGAAGCGGCCGGCATGAACTTATGTAGATCGGTCTCTCACGGGGGACTGTGTTTGGATCCTTTCGCTTCTTCAACATAGTTGTCGTGTGGCTTGATGGTAAGGGAAAAGATTAGAGAAGAGGAGTATGAAAGGGTTTGAGAAGGAGAAGGAAAATAAAGTGGTATAGGAGGGGAGGGATGGGTGGTTTAAATAGAAATTTGGGGTTTGGTGCTTCTCCACGCCCGTGTACCATGGGCGTGTGGCGTCGCACGGCCGTATCGCACGGCCGTGTCTTGCTTTGTTCACTTCTCCCACGCCCATGTTCCGATCTCCACGCCCGTGTATGATCTAACAGTGTCTACCACAGCCGCATCGCACAGCCGTGGCGTGGTAGTTTGAGTCCGTGACTCGAAGATATGATTCGTTCTGACTTGTACCATCTCTGCCATGTCAGTACGGAGATTTGGTGCATCCACACGGCCACAGCCACAGCCGTGTGTAAGGCCGTGTGGCTTGAAAATCTGCACTTTTGGTTAGTTTATAATTAGATGCGTGAGTAGAAATAAATACAAAATAAAAAAAATAAAAAAATTAAAGGAATGTAAAAGTTAATAGAGTTAGTGCTCGGGTTGCCTCCCGAGAAGCGCTCGTTTATAGTCTTAAGCTAGACTTTCCTCTCATTCGCATATTCATGGTGGTTTGAGGAGTTGAAAGTCCTTCCTCATGCTAGCGTTTCCATTATCATGATAGAGTGTAAGACGAGTGGCATTTATTTTCAAAGTGCCAAAAATAGGATTACTTACCTCGACAGTTTCGTATGGGAAAATGTTGATTACCTTAAAAGGGATTTCTTTGTTTGTGTTAGGATCAGGAGGAAGTATTTGTGGATCTATTTTTTCTATCAATACTTGATCTTCAATTTTGAGCTTGTCTGTCTCGTAGAGTGGCTTTGGTTCTGCTTCGTCTATACCTATTTTTTCTTTGAGATGCGTCTTCCAATCTTCTAGTTCATCGATCTGAATCCCTTGTTCCTCATGAGTTATTTCTATGTTGGCACGGGGTCTAGGACCGGAATCAGTTGTGTTCTTTTGTGGTGGTTCTTGAAAAGAAGGGTTAACCGAATGGTTATCAATAGAATTTACTTTCTCACCTTGATTATTTGATGTCCTAGCTGAATCGAGAGCTTGAAGAGTGACTGTCTCGTCACCTACACAGAGTATGAGTTCACCTGCGTCGACATCAATTTTAGTCCTGGCAGTTGCTAAAAATGGTCTTCCTAAAATTAGGGGTATCCTGTTGTCCTTATCCATGTCTAAAAAGAAAAAGTCTACTGGGAATACAAATTTATCGATTTTCACTAGTACATCTTCGATTATACCCCTAGGAATTTTAATAGTTTTATCAGCTAGTTGAATGCTCATCCTAGTTTGTTTGGGCTTCCCTAGACCTGATTGTTTAAACATTTTATAAGGCATGACATTTATGCTTGCCCCTAGGTTAGCTGACGCATTATCAATAGATAAACTACCAATTAAGCATGGAATTGTAAAACTCCCTGGATCTTTTATTTTTCGTGGTAGTTTATTTTGCAACATTGCTGAGCACACTGCATTCAGTTCCACATGTGATTCCTCGTCTATCTTCCGCTTATTTGTCAATAGCTTCTTTAAAAATTTCCTAGAATCTGGCATCTGTGAAAGAGCTTCAAGAAACGGTAAGTTAATATGTAATTTCTTAAGAGTTTAAGAAACTTACCAAACTATTCCTCTGTGTCGTCTTTCGTTATCGCTTCGGGATATGGTATGCGAGGTTGGTACTCTTTGATTACCGGTTTTGGCTTTACCTCAACCTTACCTTCTTCTACCACATTCTTTTGCCTTAAATTGGGCTCGTCTAACCCTTCACTATCATGAGCTATTATGGCTTGAATTTACTCCTTTGGGTTAGTCTCGGTGTTGCTTGGTAGGCTTCCTTGTGGTCTTTCAGAGATCTACTTAGCAAGTTGCCCTAACTGATTCTCGATCCTTTGAATCGATGCTTTTTGATTTTGGAAACGTGTTTCTGTGGCTGCTATTAATTTCGTCAGCATCTCCTCGAGGTTCGGCTTCTTTTCCTGTGGGTAGGGCTGTTGTTGGAGGTTTTGGGGTGGTTGTTGCCTTTGGTTTCCTTGACCACCCCATGAGAAATTGGGGTGGTTCTTCCGACCTGGATTATAAGTATTACTATAAGGGTTATTGTTAGACCGAAAATTGTTACCCATATAGTTCATTTGTTCGCTCTCCATGCCCTGTCCGTAAGGTGGGTACTTAGGATTCGCCACTCCTCTACTTGCGTCGCACTGCATAACTAGATGTGCCTGCGAAGAACCATATAAACCATCAAATTTTTTATGTAGCATCTCTACCTGATTTGATAGCACGGTTACTGCGTCGATGTTGAAAACTCCGGCTGCTTTGGCTGGCGTTGTCTTTGTAACTTGCCACTGATAGCTATTCAATGACATTTTCTCTATAAACTCATAGGCCACTTCAGGAGTTTTGTTGTTCAGGGTTCCACCGGCGGCTGAATTGATTAGTTGCCTTGTTGAAGGGTTCACACCATTGTAAAAAGTTTGGATCTGTAGCCACAAAGGTAATCCGTGGTGTGGGCACCTCCTCAACAAGTCTTTGTATCTCTCCCATGCATCATAAAGTGTCTCTAAATCCATCTGCTTAAAAGAAGAGATATCATTCCTTAACTTGGCCATTTTGGCCGGCGGAAAATATTTTAAAAATTTGCTATCCTGAGCTATTATGGCTTGAAGTTGCTACTTTGGGTTAGTCTCAGTGTTGCTTGGCAAACTGCCTTGTGGTCGTTCTGAGATGATCTTGGCAAGTTGCCCTAGTTGGTTCTCGATCCCTTGAGTCGATGCTTGTTGATTCGTAAGTGTTGTCTCAATGTTTTGAAGATGAGTTTCTGTCAGCGCGATAAATTTTGTCAGCATCTCCTCAACGTTTGGCTTATTTTCCTGTGGGTAGGGCTGTGTTGGAAGTTTGGAAGGGGTTGTTGTTTCTGATTTCCTTGACCTCCCCATGAAATATTGGGGTGATTTCTCCAACCTGGATTATAAGTATTACGATAAGGGTTATTTTGAGATTTAAAATTGTTACCCATATAGTGAACTTGCTCATTCTCAGTGCTCGGGTTGTAAGGTGGATAGTATGTGTTGTTGATCGTTTTTTTATGCGATGTCAAAGTCTTAAAATTTATATAAAGAATGATTGAACCTGGAAACTAACTATGACAACGATATGAGGCAAGCGCACCTATCGAACAATAGTATAGTTAAGGCAAGACCGGATTGTCGAACCCAAAGGAACCAAAAGTACTGATACTAACTTTTTTTTATTATTTAGCCTAAGAATTAAATGAATTTTTATCTAATCTAAAATTAACTAATCAACTAATCTAAAGATGCAAAGACAAAGAGAATGAATTGGGGAAAATAACTTTAGGAAAAACCAATTGATTAAGACGATACCCAAGGAAGAATCCACCTAGACTTCACTTGTTACCTAACTCTGAACCAGACGATTTATTCATTTGACCTGATCCGTAGGATTCCCTAATGTATATTAATCCCTCTCTCGAGGCGACTAACGTCTAACCCTAGGTTGATTAATTGAAATCTCTTTCTAATTAAAATCCCTAGAATTGCATTAACTCGATCTATGGACTTCTATATTAGGTTTCACCCTAATCCGGCAAAATCTCGTCACCCTATCTTTAGGCGTGCGATCAACTCCGCTTAATTATGCTAGATCTACTCTTAGGCAGGGACTTTTGCTCCTCCACCTAAGCACATCATACTTGAATTAATATCCCGAAAATATCAACACAAGAATTAAGAACACATAATTAAGAACAAGTAAAATATTTATCATATAGCTCAGCAAATGATAACAAGATTCATCTTAGGTTTCATCCGCCTCAGGTATCTGAGGGTTTAGTTCATAACAATAAAAGAAAACATGTCAGAAGAAAAGATAAAACAAAACATAAGAAATCCCTGAAACCCCCTGAAGGAATTGAAGGAGAAATCCTTCGTCTTGAGTATGATTTTGGCTTCTTGAGATGAATCAACTGGCTATCTTCGAGTAAATCCCCACAAATCTGCCCTCTTTGGCCTAGCTGTACGCCCCCTGACTAAAGCCTTGGGTTCTCCCCTTTTAGGTTATACTTAGGGTGTTTATATAGGCTTCTGAATGTGTTTCTTCACCCCTAAGTATCCTAATTCAAGTGAAATTTCTCTTAGTCACGACAGGGACACGCCCATGGCACATGCCCGTGTAAGTCGTGGCCAGGCGGTGTTCGAGGCTGTTGAATGAGGCACGACCGTGTGGTCTTGGGCCCAGGCCATGTGAATTTCGTGATATGGCCCATTTACTCCATTTTGGGCTCGTTTCTCGTTCTTTTCATCCTTTGGTGCTCTCTTGGGAATAAAACATGAAAACAAAGGATTAAGAGCACCAAATTACACAATTGAAGGCTTAAATCATCCAAAAGCATGCTAAATGTGGGCCTAGAATATGTTACTTTTACGATTTATCAAATACCCTCACGCTTAAGCTTTTGCTTATCCTCAAGCAAAATTCTCAACTCACAATTAAGACGAACTTCCCTGATTCATAATATTCATCAATAATGTTTCATCATAATTCAAAGATAATTCATACATTGATAATTCAATTCAAAGAGTCCTAAAGATTCAAATAATCAAAGTCATACATTTATAGCCCGAAAACGTTAGGTGTTTCCCCTTACCTAATTAATTACCTTTGATTCAAAATTGACAAGGGTTGACATCCTCACTAAAGATTCACTCAAATCACTCAAAGTGTTTAAGGTTCAAAATTAAGCACTCAAAAGTTGAACATGAAGAGTTAATCCCATAGGCTTGCATGAAAATCAAATTTCCACCACTATAATATGAGATGATACACAAATCAAAAGGTCTTTAACAGGGTTGTAACAGGGCTTGGGTTAAAGGTGTGGATAAAGGCTGAATTAGCAGGTTAGAATTGAGATTGACTTGGCAAATCACCTAACTAGAGATATCGAACTGATAATAATTACATAAATAATATTCTGATATGAGCTTCTTCTTCAATAATTTGGAATTTAACGTATAAGTTCATCTAATCACAAAACCAGTAGTGAATATTCTTCGATTCTTTTTAAGAACAAGTCAAATTCATAATAAAAGATAAATTCAACTATTGGAATAAAATAATTAGGCAACCGATCAAATCAAATCTCGACAGAAAGGGTAGTCAAGGAATGGTGATAACAAATACAAAGGGTTTTGAGTTAATATTAGTAGGTGAGTAAATAAAAAGGGTTGTTAGGATTAAACGGGGTTCACTAGGGGTTAATTGTGAAGGTAGGCTTTTAGTGGTGTGAGTGGGTTAAAACCTAGGTGCCCTTATCATCTCTGTATATCAAATCAAAGGTGTGGTCTCCACATGTATAATCGATGCAAGTTCTAGAATAACAAATCAATGTTGACACACTCATAACCAATAAGTGAGCAAGGAAAAGAATATATGCTCTAAAAGGCTCAAAATCTCACAAAAATTGTGGGTGTTTGATATCAACCTCGTAAATTTCAAACTTCAAGGTAATAATTAGATTCAGGTAGACAACCTAACAAATTTTAAATTTCTGAAAAATAGACTTATTATGCTTGATTCTCTAGTATCTTAAAGTTTAATCATCAACGCACAATTATCGATGACTTAATCCAAAACATATTAATAAAAACCATAAATAAGGGAATTTCATTCTAATCATAATATGAGGAAATTACTTTAAGACAAGACATCATTCAGAGATTTGAGAATAATGTAGAAAGTTAGGCACTTTCTCGAAATAAATATTCACCCCCACACTTAAGATGTACATTGTCCTCAATGTACAAAGATGTATATGAAATTTAAGAGAAAGGGAGAGGTGAAACTTCCTGAACTTGGATGGTTTCCTTGAATTGGGAGCCTCGAGATGTGGTGGCTGCTACCGAGCTCTGCGCTAGATGAAGAAATTGGGAAGCTCGTAGAGAATTAGCCAGGAAATAATAATAATTCAAAATATACTAACGATATATTTAAAGACAAGAAAGATAAAGAGAAAGAAAATAGAAAGTAAAATAAAATTAAAGTAAAAGATTACTGGACCGAAGAGTCCTTATTGTTAGATGGGTTGCAAGGTGGGTGTGACTTCTAAGGCTGGATTGGGGTGACGGTGGCTGAAGTGGCGTGATTCCCAAACAGCCTTTAGAACCTACAACCACGAAACCAAAATAAAATAAACTAAATTAAGCATAAGATAGTCAAAGAGAAGGAAAATAAAGGAGAAGAGAAAATAAAAATATAAGTTAAATGATCTTAAAGACCCTTGGCTTGTCGAGTTGATGAAGCGGCCGGCATGAACTTATGTAGATCGGTCTCCCACGGGGGACTGTGTTTGGATCCTTCCGCTTCTTCAACATAGTTGTGGTGTGGCTTGATGGTAGGGGAAAAGATTAGAGAAGAGGAGTATGAAAGGGTTTGAGAAGGAGAAGGAAAATAAAGTGGTATAGGAGGGGAGGGGTGGGTGGTTTAAATAGAAATTTGGGGTTTGGTGCCTCCCCACGCCCGTGTACCATGGGCGTGTGGCGTCGCACGGCCGTATCGCACGGCCGTGTCTTGCTTTGTTCACTTCTCCCACGCCCATGTTCCGGTCTCCACGCCCGTGTATGATCTAACAGTGTCTACCACAGCCGCATCGCACGGCCGTGGCGTGGTAGTTAGAGTCCGTGACTCGAAGATATGATTCGTTCTGACTTGTACCATCTCTGCCATGTCAGTACGGAGATTTGGTGCATCCACACGGCCACAGCCACAGCCGTGTGTAAGGCCGTGTGGCTTGAAAATCTGCACTTTTGGCTAGTTTATAATTAGATGCGTGAGTAGAAATAAATACAAAATAAAAAAATAAAAAAATTAAAGGAATGTAAAAGTTAATAGAGTTAGTGCTCGGGTTGCCTCTCGAGAAGCGCTCGTTTATAGTCTTAAGCTAGACTTTCCTCTCATTCGCATATTCATGGTGGTTTGAGGAGTTGAAAGTCCTTCCTCATGCTAGCATTTCCATTATCATGATAGAGTGTAAGACGAGTGGCATTTATTTTCAAAGTGCCAAAAATAGGATTACTTACCTCGACAGTTTCGTATGGGAAAATGTTGATTACCTTAAAAGGGATTTCTTTGTTTGTGTTAGGATCAGGAGGAAGTATTTGTGGATCTATTTTTTCTATCAATACTTGATCTTCAATTTTGAGCTTGTCTGTCTCGTAGAGTGGCTTTGGTTCTGCTTCGTCTATACCTATTTTTTCTTTGAGATGCGTCTTCCAATCTTCTAGTTCATCGATCTGAATCCCTTGTTCCTCATGAGTTATTTCTGTGTTGGCACGGGGTCTAGGACCGGAATCAGTTGTGTTCTTTTGTGGTGGTTCTTGAAAAGAAGGGTTAACCGAATGGTTATCAATAGAATTTACTTTCTCACCTTGATTATTTGATGTCCTAGCTGAATCGAGAGCTTGAAGAGTGACTGTCTCGTCACCTACACAGAGTATGAGTTCACCTGCGTCGACATCAATTTTAGTCCTGGCAGTTGCTAAAAATGGTCTTCCTAAAATTAGGGGTATCCTGTTGTCCTTATCCATGTCTAAAAAGAAAAAGTCTACTGGGAATACGAATTTATCGATTTTCACTAGTACATCTTCGATTATACCCCTAGGAATTTTAATAGTTTTATCAGCTAGTTGAATGCTCATCCTAGTTTGTTTGGGCTTCCCTAGACCTGATTGTTTAAACATTTTATAAGGCATGACATTTATGCTTGCCCCTAGGTTAGCTGACGCATTATCAATAGATAAACTACCAATTAAGCATGGAATTGTAAAACTCCCTGGATCTTTTATTTTTCGTGGTAGTTTATTTTGCAACATTGCTGAGCACACTGCATTCAGTTCCACATGTGATTCCTCGTCTATCTTCCGCTTATTTGTCAATAGCTTCTTTAAAAATTTCCTAGAATCTGGCATCTGTGAAAGAGCTTCAAGAAACGGTAAGTTAATATGTAATTTCTTAAGAGTTTAAGAAACTTACCAAACTATTCCTCTGTGTCATCTTTCGTTATCGCTTCGGGATATGGTATGCGAGGTTGGTACTCTTTGATTACCGATTTTGGCTTTACCTCAACCTTACCTTCTTCTACCACATTCTTTTGCCTTAAATTGGGCTCGTCTAACCCTTCACTATCATGAGCTATTATGGCTTGAATTTGCTCCTTTGGGTTAGTCTCGGTGTTGCTTGGTAGGCTTCCTTGTGGTCTTTCAGAGATCTACTTAGCAAGTTGCCCTAACTGACTCTCGATCCTTTGAATCGATGCTTTTTGATTTTGGAAACGTGTTTCTGTGGCTGCTATTAATTTCGTCAGCATCTCCTCGAGGTTCGGCTTCTTTTCCTGTGGGTAGGGCTGTTGTTGGAGGTTTTGGGGTGGTTGTTGCCTTTGGTTTCCTTGACCACCCCATGAGAAATTGGGGTGGTTCTTCCAACCTGGATTATAAGTATTACTATAAGGGTTATTGTTAGACCGAAAATTGTTACCCATATAGTTCATTTGTTCGCTCTCCATGCCCTGTCCGTAAGGTGGGTACTTAGGATTCGCCACTCCTCCACTTGCGTCGCACTGCATAACTAGATGTGCCCGCGAAGAACCATATAAACCATCAAATTTTTTATGTAGCATCTCTACCTGATTTGATAGCACGGTTACTGCGTCGATGTTGAAAACTCCGGCTGCTTTGGCTGGCGTTGTCTTTGTAACTTGCCACTGATAGCTATTCAATGACATTTTCTCTATAAACTCATAGGCCACTTCAGGAGTTTTGTTGTTCAGGGTTCCACCGGCGGCTGAATTGATTAGTTGCCTTGTTGAAGGGTTCACACCATTGTAAAAAGTTTGGATCTGTAGCCACAAAGGTAATCCGTGGTGTGGGCACCTCCTCAACAAGTCTTTGTATCTCTCCCATGCATCATAAAGTGTCTCTAAATCCATCTGCTTAAAAGAAGAGATATCATTCCTTAACTTGGCCATTTTGGCCGGCGGAAAATATTTTAAAAATTTTTTTTATCATTTGATCCCATGTAGTGATTGACCCTCTTGGAAGAGAATGCAACCACAAGAAAAGGGAAATAACTGAAGACGGATGGCATCATCAGAAATGCTATTTATTTTGAATGTATCACAGAATTCTAGAAAATTCGCTAAGTGTGTATTAGGATCCTCATCCTACAAACCATCAAATTGAACAAACTGTTGTATCATATGCATAGTGTTAGGTTTCAGTTCAAAATCATTTGCAGCAATAGTAGGCCTAACAATACTTGACTCAGTTCCTGTTAAACTAGGTTTAGCATAATCATATATAGTTCGAGGAGCATGACTTTCGGCCATCTCTGGTGGTGGCGGATGATTTTCAGCCATCTCTTCTATAGTATTTATTTTGGCTTCTTTCTCTTCTTCTATGTAGTTTAAGGTTCGCCTTATTTCTCTGCGATTTCTGCGAATGGTACCTTCAATATCACTGTCGTAAAGTAGGGGTCCTGTCGGGTTCCTTCTAGTCATAAACTAGAGGTACCTGAAAGGACCAAAAGAAAGAAAATTAGCAAAGTTAAAAACAGACTAAGAAATAAAAGTAAATTGCAAAAAAAAAAGGCTAAAGTAATAAAAATTGAGCTTTCTTAATATTTTAGTTCCCCGGCAACGACGCCAAAAACTTGATCGTTGTTTTATGCGATGTCAAAGTCTTAAAATTTATATAAAGAATGATCGAACCTGAAACTAACTATGACAACAATGTGAGGCAAGCGCACCTATCAAACAATAGTATAGTTAAGGCAAGACCGGATTGTCGAACCCAAAGGAACCAAAAGTACAGATACTAACTCTCTTTTTATTATTTAGCCTAAGAATTAAATGAATTTTTATCTAATCTAAAATTAACTAATCAACTAATCTAAAGATTCAAAGACAAAGAGAATGAATTGGGGAAAATAACTTTAGGAAAGACCAATTGATTAAGACGATACCCAAGGAAGAATCCACCTAGACTTCACTTGTTACCTAACTTTGAACCAGACGATTTATTCATTTGACCTGATTCGTAGGATTCCCTAACGTATATTAATCCCTCTCTCGAGGCGACTAATGTCTAACCCTAGGTTGATTAATTGAAATCTCTTTCTAATTAAAACCCCTAGAATTGCATTAACTCGATCTATGGACTCCCATATTAGGTTTTACCCTAATCCGGCAAAATCTCGTCACCCTATCTCTAGCGTGCGATCAACTCCGCTTAATTATGCTAGATCTACTCTTAGGCAGAGACTTTTGCTCCTTCACTTAAGCACATCATACTTGAATTAATATCCTGAAAATATCAACACAAGAATTAAGAACACATAATTAAGAACAAGTCAAATATTTATCATATAGCTCAGCAAACGATAACAAGATTCATCTTAGGTTTCATCCCCCTCAGGTATCTGAGGGTTTAGTTCATAACAATAAAAGAAAACATGTCAGAAGAAAAGATAAAACAAAACATAAGAAATCCCTAAAACCCCCTGAAGGAATTGAAGGAGAAATCCTTCGTCTTGAGTATGATTTTGGCTTCTTGAGATGAATCAACTGGCTATCTTCGAGTAAATCCCTACAAATCTACCCTCTTTGGCCTAGCTGGATACCCCCTAACTAAAGTCTTGGGTTCTGCCCTTTTAGGTTATACTTAGGGTGTTTATATAGGCTTTTGAATGTGTTTCTTCGCCCCTAAGTATCCTAATCCGAGTGAAATTTCTCTTAGTCACGGTAGGGACACGCCCAGGCCGTGTTCGAGGCTGTTGAATGAGGCACGGTCATGTGGTCTTGGGCCGAGGCCGTGTGGATTTCATGATATGGCCCATTTACTCCGTTTTGGGCCCGTTTCTCATTCTTTTCATCCTTTGGTGCTCTCCTAGGTATAAAACATGAATACAAAGGATTAAGAGCACAAAATTACACAATTGAAGGCTTAAATCATCCAAAAGCATGCTAAATGTGGGGCTAAAATATGTTACTTTTATGGTTTATCAGTTGGTCATCCCTTCTCCATTCGTATCGAACTGAATAATTGGAACTACCTGCAAGGAACCACATAAACCATCAACCTTTTTATTTAACATCTCTACCTGGTTTGATAGCATGGTGACTGCATCGAGGTTGAAAACACTGGCTACTTTTGTTGGCTTGGTCGTTGTGACTTGCCACTGATAGTTATTCAGTGACATCTCTTCAATGAACTCGTAAGCAGCCTCAGGTGTTTTGTTATTTAAGGTTCCGCCAGTGGCTGAATCAATCAATTGTCTGGTTGAGCGGTTCACACCATTTTAAAAAGTTTGGACCTGTAGCCGCAAGGGTAATCCATGGTGTGGGCACCTTCTCAATAGATCTTTGGATCTCTCCCATGCATCATAAAGTGTTTCTAAATCCATCTGCACAAAAGAAAAGATATCATTCCTCAATTTGGCCGCCGGCGGAAAATATTTTAATAAAAATTTTTCAGTCATTTGTTCCCATGTAGTGATTGATCCTCGTGGAAGAGAATTCAACCACTGTTTGGCTTTATTCCTCAAAGAAAAGGGAAACAACTGAAGACAGATGGCATCATCAGAAATGCCATTTATTTTGAAAGTATCGCAGAATTCTAGGAAATTTGCCAAGTGATTGTTTGGATCTTCATCCTGCAAACCATCAAACTGAATAAATTGCTGTATCATTTGAATTGTGTTAGGTTTCAGTTCAAAATTATTTGCAGCAATAGCAGGTCTAACAATACTTGACTCAGTTCCTGTTAAATTAGGTTTAGCATAATCATACATAGTTCGAGGAGCATGATTTTCGGCAACCTCTGGAGGTAGCGGATTATTCTCAGTCATTTCTTCAGTGGTATTGGTTTCGATTTCTTGCTATTCTTCTATGTAATTTAAGCTTCGCCTTATCTCTTTATGATTTCTGCGAACTGTACCTTCAATATCACTATCGTAAAGTAGGGGTCCTGTCAGGTTCCTTCTAGTTATAAAGTAGAGGTACCTGCTAAGAACAAATAAAAGAAGAAAAATTAGCAAAGTTAAAAGCAAAATAAAAATAAAAATAAAAATAAATTGCAAAAATAAAAATGGATAAAGTAATAAAAATTGAGCGTTCTTAATATTTTAGTTGCCCAGCAACGACGCCAAAAACTTGATCGCGTGTCAGAGTCTTAAAAATTTATATAAAGAATGATCGAGCCTAAAAACTAACTGTGACAACGATTGAGGCATGTGCACCTATCGAACAGTAGTATAGTTTAGCGGCAAGACCGGATTGTCGAACCCAAATGAACCAAAAGTACTAATACTAACCTTATTTTTATTATTTAGCCTAAAATCAAAGTGAATTATTAATTAATTTAAAATTAACTAACTATTAAGCTAAAGATGCAAAGACAAAGAGAATGAATTGGGGAAATACTTGTGGGAAAAACCAATTGATTAAGATAATACCCGAGGAAGAATCCACCTAGACTTCACTTGTTATTTAACTCTGAACCAGACGATTTATTCACTTGACTTGATCCGTAGGATTCCCTAATGTATATTAATACCTCTCTCGAGGCTACTAACGTCTAACCTAGGTTGATTAATTGAAATCTCTTTCTAATTAAAACCCCTAGAATTGCATTAACTCGATCTATGGACTCCCATATTAGGTTTGACCCTAATCCGATAGATTTTCGTGATCCTATCTCTAGGGTTGCGATCAACTCCACTTAATTATGCTAGATCTACTCTTAGATAGGGAATTTTCCTCCTCTGCCTAAGCACATCAATACATGAATCAATATCCCGAAAGATCAAAGTAATAATTAAGAACACATAATTAAGAACAAATCAAGTATTTATCATATAGTTCAGAAAACAATAACAAGATCCGTCTTAGGTTTCATCCCCCTCAGGTATTTGAGGGTTTAGTTCATAATAATAAAAGAATACATCTCAGAAGAAAATATAAAATAAAACATAAGAAAAACCCTAAAACCCCCTGAAGGAATTGAAGGGAAGATCCCCCGTCTTGAGTATGAATCCGGCTTCTTGAGATGAATCAACTGCCTTTCTTCGAGTAAATTCCACAATTCTGGCCTCTCTGACTCGGCTCTTCGGTCTCACTGGACGACCCCTGAAGGTTGGCCTCTAGGGTGTTTATATAGGCTTTTGGAATGACTTTCTTTGCCTCTAAGTACCCTAATCCGAGTAAAATTCCTCTTTGTCATGACAAGGACACGCCCATGGCACACGCCCGTGTGAATCGTGGCCAGGCCGTGTTCGGGTCTGTTAAGGAGGCACGGCCATGTGGTCTTGAGCCCAGGCCGTGTCGATTTTGTAATTTGGCCCGTTTCTCGTTCTTTTCATCCTCCAGTGCTCTCCTAAGTATAAAACATGAAATTAAAGGATTAAGAGCACCAAATTCCACAATTCAAGGCTTAAATCATCCAAAAGTATGCTAAATGTGGGATTAAAATATGTGTATAATACGGTTTATCAACTACCTAAAATGCTTTCAGTACAGTATACTACCTAAGGCTGTTTCAAGCATACAAGTAGTATTTTTAGGCAATTTAAACAGAATTCAGAACACTTACAGAATCGACGCCGGAGACTCGGTGTACCACATACTCAGTCAAAAATATTCTAAATCATAAAAAAATCATTTTGGAAAACCCAATTTGAAAAACCAAAACCCGTAGTCGAGTTTTGTAAACTGGCTCTGATACCACTAAATGTAACACCCCAAACCCGGCCTAAACGTTATGGTCGAATCTGGCGATGTCACATGATAGTGCTTTAGAAAACGTAATTACAATAAAGCCATTTTTGATATCTTAGGTTACCATAAAAAATTGTCGTTTATTCATTCATTATCCATTTTCAAAATATTATACGGTGCGGAAGCTTTTAAAATAATTCGGGAATTCGTGTGTATTTGATAAAACATTTGTTTATTTTCAAAACTCGAGTTTTCCTACTTCTAACCGTAATACCAAAAACGTCACAAACCCCAAATTAAACAAAAATCTGTAATGGCCATATTACATAAGGTATACCCAGATATAATTAAAACCGTAAATGAAATAAATAAAATAAAATCATAAAAGTTTAGAACTGTGGTCACCGTCGAGTCTTCCGCTGCGCCGACCTGTCTACTACTGGGGATTACCTGAACAGCTTAAACAGAAAAGGGTGAGTTTTCGCAAACTCAGTGTTTAATCCCCACAGAAAACATGCACACAGTAATATTAGAAAACATACATAAATTCATAGTTTGGGTCCGTGCCCATTACAGAAACGGTGTGGACCTTAGCCCACTCAGATACAAAACTAGATAATCTCTAGGGCCTTAGCCCATTTCAGACATAAAATGCAGATCAGAACAAAATAGTAGAGTCCTACCCACCAGCATCTACACACCATCTCCGTCCCCTACACACCATATGGGGATAAAATTGACCCACCTATCCCTACACACCATGCTGTATCGAAAGCGACACATAATCAGAAATTTGCAGCTGAGCTGCCAGATATCAGACTTAAGAGCCTTTCAGACACTTCCTCCAGTAACCATCAACCCACCCCAATGCAATGCAACATACATAAAATGTCATGCTATAATGCAGATAACAGCCTATACATTCAAATCAGTATACATGCTAAGTGTAACATGTTCGGCACAGATTTCACATAATCAAATCACATAACTATGAGTCTAAGTACTGCTTATCGACCCTTCAATAGGTTCACAGTCGACTTGGGCGATCCGTTCAACCTTTCAGAACATTTCATAAAAATGGGCTCACATGCCCATGTGGGCCCACACGACCCAAATTAGCCTTGGCCGTGTGGATCACACGACCTGGCCCAGAATTCCATACGCTCGTGTGGTTCACCCATGTGGGTCCAAACGCTAGTGTAGCCCAAACTGCCCAATTGGTTGAGCCCGTGTGTTGCACACGGCCTTGCCCGGGTGTCACACGACTGTGTCACTCGAGCACGGCCTAGCTCGTCGGTCACACGGCTGTGTGATGACTTACAGTCTTGCACATGGCCTACCACATGGGTAACCACATGCCCGTGTGGCGTCGACAGTAAAGTTTTTGGCTTTCATCGAAACCTCGTTTTCTGCGTTCTGAGGACACACCTGGTTCAATTTCGACGCGTAAGCACTCTCGAGCACTCCAAAACCTATATTCGACAATTGAAAGCCTAATTTCAGTCACTTAATCCAAGTTGTTATGAACAGGAAATTCTCGAAACTTACCAACAACTTTACCTTAACGTGCAACACTGATTTCTCGCTGCTAAAAACTCAAAAAGTAGCCCACAGCTCCTTGATTGTCCCCTAATCAGAAAATAACCTCTTTATACCCCATTACATCATCTAAAACGAAAAAAATGTACCTCTAGACTTACCGAATACACACTAAACGTAGAGACGAGCAATATCGATGGGAAATAGTGAAGAAAACTATAGCAAGGGAATTTGGCTACAGCAAAAAGAAAAAAAGGGCAAAAAAAGTGGAGAGGCATCAGGAAGATGACAATTTTGGGAAAGAACCGAATCCCTTAATTCTCTCCATCAAACTCCCCACTAAATCCACTACTTAGAATCCTACTCCATCTCAAACTCTCCCACAGCATAAGCAACAAAATAAATCCCTTGTTTGCACAGAGACTCGAACTCCAAACCTCCAGCTTATTTACACTCTACTTAACCACCAGACCAGCAGGCCCATTCTGTCATGTTCTTACAAATAAATACTTATAAGCCTACTAACCAAAGGTAAGGCTTTATTCCATAAAAACCCAAATTTGCCAAAGCAAAGGCTTGAACTGAGGACCCCACACACATACCCAAAACACATAACCACTGAAACAAACACAAATTTGTTTGATAAAAATTACGAAAGCCAAAATTAAAGAAAAGCCGGGGCGTTACAAAAACCAACAAACTAGGATTAATTGGACTAAAACTCCCATACATGATGAGACTTCAAAACCTACGCATATAATTCGACATGATAAATCTCGAACTTGGGTACTCAAAACTTAGGACCTCCACCTTTGCCAATTGACTCTATATTTTTGTTCAAACTTTCTCTCTCTCTCTCTCGCGTATGTCAAACGGATTTATGAGTTTAGATAAGTAACATTTTGACAATTTTATAGCCGATCCACTTTTTTTCTTTTTATTCTTTTTTTTTTCAATTTTGACCATGTTTATTTTAGTTGGATCAACTCACAATGATTTTTTTGGATAAATTATAGATTTAGTCATTTATATTTGGTTTAAACTATATTTTAGTCACCAAAATTTTTTAAAAAAGTTACGGTATGATTAACATTATTAATTTGTTACATTTTGACTTTTGAGCTGTTACTCATTATTAATGATGTAATGAAAAATTGACTTAACACTTTATATCAACATTTTTGACAAAAAAATTAAATCAAAATTTATAGCTAATCCCTAAAATTTTCTTTTTGAGAAATTTTCATTTTTGTTAGCTTATATACATGTTTATTCCTTAAACTTGTCTCATTCTCGATACTTGTAGTTTGGAAAATTCTAAGAATATAAAAATGAAAAAACATCTAATAACATTTAAAATTTCAAAATAACATAAATATATACAAAACTTGAAAAAAATCAAACTCAAGAACATCTAATAATAATAAAAAGCTAATAGAGAATACCTTAAACTCTCACAAATAATATCTTTTAAAAAATATTTGTTTTATCCTAAAAACCCCAAATTTAGAAATTTATAAAAAAATAAAAATTGATGGGTATTACTGATCGTTTCTGAAAGTCTTACTATTTATATAATGAATGATCGAGCCTAGAAACTAACTATGACAACGATTGCGGCAAGCGCACCTATCGTTTGGTAGTATAGCTATGGCAAGACCGGAAGTATCGTATCCTCAAGGACCAAGAGTACTAGTAATTACTTATCTTTTTATTATTTAGCCTAAGAATTAAGGGAATTGTTGTTTATTCTAAAACTAACTAATTACTAAGCTAAAGATGCTAAGATAAAGAGAATGAATTGGGAAAAATACTTTTGGGAAAACCAATTGATTAAGACAATACTCGAGGAAGAATCCACCGAGACTTCACTTGTTATTTCACTCTGAACCAGACGATTTATTCACTTGACTTGATCCGTAGGATTCCCTAATTTATATTAATACCTCTCTCGAGGCTACAAATTTCTAACCCTAGGTTGATTAATTGAAATCTCTTATTAATTAAAACCCCGAGAGTTGCATTAACTCGATCTATGGACTCCCAGATTAGGTTTGACCCTAATCCGGCAGATTTTTGTCATCCTATCTCTAAGTTGCGAACAACTCCGCTTAACTATGCTAGATCTACTCTTAAACAGGGAATTTTCCTCCACTGCCTAAGCACATCAATACTTGAATCAATATTCTGAAATATCAAAGCAAGAATTAAGAACACATAGTTAAGAACAAATCAAGTATTTATCATGTAGTTCAGAAAACAATAACAAGATCCATCTTAGGTTTCATCCCCCTCAGGTATTTGAGGGGTTTAGTTCATGTTTATAAAGGAATACATCTCAGAAGAAAGTATAAAACAAAACATAAGAAAAACCCTAAAACCCCTGAAGGAAATTGAAGGGAAGATCTTCCATCTTGAATATGATTACGGCTTCTTGAGATGAATCAACTGGCTGGCTTCGAGTAAATCCCACAATTTGGCCTCTCTAGCTTGGCTCCTCGGCCTACCTGAACACCCCTTTAGGTTGCCGTCTAGGGTGCTTATATAGGCTTTTGGAATGTCTTTCTTTGCCTCTAAGTACCCTATTCCAAATGGAATTCAAACAGGTCACGTCAGGGACATGCCCGTGTGAATCGAGCCCAGGCCGTGTTCGGGTCTGCTAAAGAGGCACGACCGTGTGGCGGACTCCAGACCGTATGAATTTCGTACTTTGGCCCATTTTCTCCCTTTTTTGGCCTGTTTCTTGTTCTTTTCATCCTCTAGTGCTCTCCTAAGTATAAAACATGAAATTAAAGGATTAGGAGCATTAAATTCCACAATTCAGGGCATAAATCATCCAAAAGTATGCCAAATGTGGGATTAAAATATGTATATATTATGGTTTATCAAATACCCCCACACTTAAGCATTTGCTTGTACTCAAGCAAAATCCTCAACTTCCGATTAAAATTCATTATTCTCAACTTATAACTTCTATCAATAATGTTTCGAAATAATCCATAGGTAATCATACATTGAGAATTCAACTAAAAGAACATCAAAGTTTCAAATAATCCAAGTTGAGCATTTTATTCATGAAAACATAGGTATTCCCCCTCATCTAAGTAATCACCTTTGATTCAAAATATCTCAGCGTTGACATCCTCACTAAGGATTCACTCAAATCACTTGAAGTGTTTAAGGGACAATAAATTTAAGCACTCAATAGTCAACATGAAAAGTTATTACCATAGGCTTGCATGAAGATCAAATCTCCACCACTATAAATTGAGATGATACATCGATCAAAAGGTCTTTAAAAAGGGTTGTAACTTGGCTTGGTTAAAGGTGTGGATAAAAGCTGAATTAGAGGGTTAGAACCGAGATTGAATTGACAAATTACCTAACTAGAAAGATGAGTTAAGACTCGAATAATTACATCAATTAAAATTTCATAATACGAGCTTCTTCTCAAGATGTGGAATATAAATGTATAAGCTTAATTAACATAGGATTAATAATGAATATACTTCGTTTTTTTAAGAACAAATCAAGTAAATAGATTTTAAGAATGTAGTTAGGCAATTGATGAAATCAAATCTCGATATAAGGGTAATCAAGAGAAATGGTGATAACAAATATAAGATGGTTTTTGGGTTAATATTAGTGGGTGAGTCAAAGAATGGTTTGTTAAGATCAAAGGGGTTCACTAGGGGTTAATTGTGAGGGTAGGCTCTTAGTGGAGTAAGTGGGTTAAATCCTAATTGCCTTTATCATCTCTGTATATCAAATCAATGATGTGGTCTCGACTTGTATAATCGAAGTAAGTTCTAGAATAACAGATCAATATTGACTCACTCAAAGCAATAATAAAAGTGAGCACGAAAGAATGTATGCTCTAAAGGCTCAAAATCTCACAGAAATTATGGTTTTTGATATCAACCCTGTGAACTTCAAATTTCAAGATAATACCTAAACTTGAGAAAACAACCTAGCAAATTTTTAATTTTCAAAAATCAAATTTTCATGCTTGATTCTCTAAAGCCTTCAAGTTTAAACAATCAATGCACAACTGCCAATGTTTTAATTCAAGACATATCAATAAAAATCATAAATCAATCAGAATTTGTTCTAATAGTGATATGAGAAAGAAAAGACAATTTAGGGATTTGAGAATAATGCAAAAAGTTAGGAACTTTTCGAATTCACCCCCACGCTTAAGATGTACATTGCCCTCAATGTACAAAGATATATTGTAACACCCCAAACCCGGCCTAGAAGTTAGGCCCGAATCTGGCGTGTCACATTGAAGTGTTTTTCAAAAACCATGTTTTCATTGAAAAACCTTCTTGTTTAAAAGCTTAAGTAAAATCCCAGTTACGTTAGTTTTATTCCCAAAACATTTTTTTGAGTTGCGGAAGCCAATTTTGAAAGTAATTGATTTACGAAAAGATTAAATCGTAAAACCATTAAAAAAAATGTTACGAAAACGTAGTGTTGTTTTAAAACAGTTAACATTTCGGGAAGCTGTGATTTACTTCTAATAGATATTAATTAAAATAAAACCAATCTAAAATTTAAAGTGCGAAAACTTTAAAAGGCCTTATTACAACCCAAATCAAAATAATTCAAAGTAGATAATCAAAACGGAAAACATAAGCAGTGTGTGGTCTTCTCCGAGTCCCTCGCAGCTCCAAACCGTCTAAGGCTGGGGATTACCTACGCAGTTAAAAATGGGGTGAGTTTATGAAAACTCAGTGTGTAATCCCCTTTCTAGAGTAACAGTCAGTATACAGAAAGAAAACCCGAAGTGGTTTGGGCCAAAGCCCTTTAACAGTAACAGTACAGTACAGATCAGAGCATATGATCGTTGTTTTATGCGATGTCAAAGTCTTAAAATTTACATAAGGAATGATCAAACTTGGAAATTAACTATGACAACGATTTGAGGCAAGCGCACCTATCGAACAATAGTATAGTTAAGGCAAGACTGGAATGTCGAACCCAAAGGAACCAAAAGTACTAATACTAACTCTCTTTTTATTATTTAGCCTAAGAATTAAGGGAATTGTTTACCTAATCTAAAATTAATTAACTACTAAACTAAAAAATATAAGACAAAGAAGAATGAAATTGGAGAATAACTTTTAAGAAAAACCAATTGACTAAGACGACACCCAAGGAAGAATCCACCTAGACTTCACTTGTTATCTAATTCTGAACCAGACGATTTATTCATTTGACTTGATCCGTAAGATTCCCTAAGTTATATTAATTCTTCTCTCGAGGTGACTAACGTCTAACCCTAGGTTGATTAATTGAAATGTCTTTCTAATTAAAACCCCTAGAATTACATTAACTCGATCTATGGACTCCCATATTAGGTTTCACCCTAATCCGGCAAAATCTCGTCACCCTATCTCTAGGTGTACGATCAACTCCGGTTAATTATGCTAGATCTACTCTTAAGCAGGGACTTTTTCTCCTCCACATAAGCACATCACACTTGAATTAATATCTCGAAAATATCAACATAAGAATTAAGAACACATAATTAAGAACAAGTCAAATATTTATCATATAGTTCAAAAAACGATAACAAGATTCATCTTAGGTTTCATCTTCCTCAGGTATCTGAGGATTTAGTTCATAATAATAATAGAAAACATCTCAGAAAAAAAGATAAAACAAAACATAAGAAATCCCTAAAACCCCCTGAAGGAATTTAAGGAGAGATCCTCCGTCTTGAGTATGATTCCGGCTTCTTGAGATGAATCAACTGGCTATCTGTGAGAAAATCTCCACAATTCTGCCTTCTTTGGCCTAGCTGGACGCCCTTTGACTAAAGCCCTGGGTTTCGGCTTCTGTCGAACTTCTCTTCAAGTTGCCTTATTGGGTGTTTATATAGACTTTGAGATGCCTTACTTGGCCCCTAAGTATCCTAATTCAGGTAGAATTCCTACTAGGGTGTTTGAATACGCTTTGGAATGTGTTGCTTTGAAATTCTTCTTTCCCACGGCAGGGACATGCCCATGGCACACGCCTGTGTGAATCATGGCCAGGCCGTGTTCGAGACTGTTTATGAGGCATGACCGTGTGGTCTTGGGCCCAGGCCGTGTGGATTTCGTGATATGGCCCATTTACTCCGTTTTGGGCCCGTTTCTCGTTCTTTTCATCCTCTGGTGCTCTCCTGGGTATGAAACATGAAAACAAAGGATTAAGAGCACCAAATTACACAATTCAAGGCTTAAATCATTCAAAAGCATGCTAAATGTGGGATTAAAATATGTTACTTTTACGGTTTATCAAATACCCCCACACTTAAGCTTTTGCTTGTCCTCAAGCAATATTCTTAATTCATAATTAAAACGAACTTCCTTGATTCATAATATTCATCAATAATGATCTATCATAATTCATAGATAATTTATACATGGATAATTCAACTCAAAGGGTCCTAAAGATTCAAACAATCAAAGTCATACATTTATAGCCTGAAAACTTTAGGTGTTTCCCCTTACCTAAATAATTATCTCTGGTTCGAAATCGACAAGAGTTGACATCCTCACTAAAGATTCACTCAAATCACTCAAAGTGTTTAAGGTTCAAAATTAAGCTCTCAAAAGTCGAACATGAAAAGTTAATCCCATAGGCTTGCCTGAAAATCAAATCTCCACCACTGTAAAATGAGATGATACATAGATCAAAAGGTCTTTAAAAAGGGTTGTAATGGGGTTTAGGTTAAAGGTGTGGATAAAGGCTGAATTAGAGGTTTAGAATCGAGATTGAATTGACAATTTACCTAACTAGAAAAAAGAACTAATCAATTGGAAGCTAACAATACGAGCTTTTTCTTACATATTTGAACTTTAAACATGTAAGCTCACTTAATGACTATACTTCGATTTCTTTTAAGAACAAGTCAAATAATAATAACGAACTTTAACAACTGAAATATAGAACATAGTTAGGCAATTGTTCAAAATCAAATCTCGACAAAAAGGGTAGTCAAGGAATGGTGCTAACAAATACAAAGGGTTTTGGGTTAATATTAGTGGGTGAGTCAATAAAAGGGTTGTTAGGATCAAAGGGGTTCACTAGGGGTTAATTATGAGGGTAGGCTTTTAATGGAGTACGTGGGTTAAAACCTAAGTGCCTTTATCATCTCTGTATATCAAATCAAAGGTGTGGTCTCGACATGTATAATTGAAGCAAGTTCTAGAATAACAAATCAATGTTGACACACTTATAATCAAAAAGTGAGCACGAAAGGATGTATGCTCTAAAAGGCTCAAAATTTCACAAAAATTATGGGTTTTTGATATCAACCTTGTAAATTTCAAACTTCAAGATAACATTCAAATTCAGTTAGACAACCTAGAAAAATTTTTAATTTCTGAACAATAGACTTATCATGCTTGATTCTCTAGTATCTTAAAGTTTAATCATCAATGCACAATGAACTATGACTTAATCCAAAACACATCAACAAACATTATAAATCAAAGGAAATTTCATTCTAATCATAATATGAGAAACTTACTTTAGAACAAGGCATAATTCAAGGATTTGAGAATAATGCAAAGAGTTAGGCACTTTTCTATTCACCCCCCACACTTAAGATGTACATTGCCCTCAATGTACAAAGATAGATAATATCAAAATAATCATAAAATCATAAGATGGGGAGAGAAGTGAAACTTCCTGAATTTTGGATGAAGTTAATGAAAAGAAATCGGATAGGATTGGAGGTGAACGTGGGGAAGCGCCTCGAACAGTTTGAAATTGAATCCTCGATGTAACACCCCTCACCCAGGTCCGTCGCCAGAACAGGGTACGAGGCATTACCGGACATGATTCAAACTACTGTACAAAATTTAAAATGTAAAATCCGTATAAATTTAGAACTTTTCCACACATAGTCGTCAATACCCATAAGCAAAATAATAATTTGTTATTACAAATAACAAAACAATTAAGCTTTCTATACATGCCATAATTCCCAAAATATTGTTTTCAAAATACCAAAAGAAGGCTGATAGTGTGGATGGAACTCCGACGATCACCGAATCTCGAGCTAGCTTGATGACACTATAGAACAAGGAAAAGAAAAGAGAGTAAGCATATAGCTTAGTAAGTAAGTATATAAATAATTAATAATGGATTTATTAAGTTTACAAAACAACACAATCAAATCTAAAATCAATTTCATCATTTATTCAAGTTTGGAGCAAGCTGTCTATTCAAGTCACAGTCACTAAATTATTTTTATCTAAAGCTACGAAACTCCAAATTAAGATCCGTAAATTTTCCCTGAAACTAGACTCATTTATCTTCTCACCATAAAATTTTAAAAATTTTTGGTCTTCCCAATTAGTACATTTTATTCATTAAAGATTCCCTTGTTTCACTGTTTGACTGCTCTGACCACTTTTCACTACGAACCAATTTTATCATTATACAGAATTCATATGATGATAAAATTTATTTCATTTTAAAATAGACTCATTAAGGATTTCAATCATATAACTTATACCCCATAATTAGTTTTTTAGAATTTGTAATGATTTTTCCTAGATAGAACAGGGGATCAAGTAACCATTCTGAACCAGTCTCACAAAAGTTCAAATATCTCAAAATATACAATTCCTTTACTTTCTCTGTTTCTTTTATATGAAAATAGACCCAATAAGATTTAAAAAAAATATCTCATACAACTTTTTGCTAAAAAAAAAAAAAATCTCATACAACTTATAATTCAATTTCTACCATTTTTGGTGATTTTTCAAATTCACGTCACTGCTGCTGTCCAAAACAGCTTTATTGTAAATTTTTGCTTTCTCTCACTTTAGTTGTATTCATTACTTACCAATAACAATCATTCAAATTTCCAATCACATATTGAGCATATTGCTCATACATTACACATACATATACATATACTTATCACTACAACATCTCACATAATTTCATTTAGTCAGTTTTCCCGTTGACCTCTTCGGAATAATAACGAATATGCGGTGGTTTTGCACACAGCCCACCTTTGAAATCGAAGCTCTCTTGTACACACAGTGGCCTTCACCCAGTACCACTCATGTGACCTAGCTCGATTGTACTCATAATTCTGGCTCTCTTGTACATATGGTGGCCTTCACTTAGCACCACTCATATGACCTAGCCTTCTCGTAGCTCTCTTGTACACGTAGTGGCTCACACCATATACCACACATGTGACCTAGCTACATATAGCTTTCTTGTACACATGGCGTACTCTCGGTACTACACATGTGACCTAGCTACGTATACAAAATCTCTTGCAGCTCTTTTGTGCACATAGTGGCCTACACTAAGTACCACTCATGTGACCTAGCTACATGCCAATTACATCTTTCGATTCCGAAGGTTCAAACGGGAAATAACTCACTTTTTAACACTTCATTTCATTCTTTCAATAGTCAATTATGATTCAAAAATCAGATACAATACATTAAACATGCTGAAATATAAAACGTCAATAAAAATAATGGATTATTTACATGCTACTTACCTCAGTGCAAAATATAGCGAAATTTGCAATTTAGTCCTTAACTTTTCCCTTCCCTCGTTCAAGATCAATTCCACGTTCTTCTCGATCTATAATAACACATTTAGCTTATTTAATATTTACATTATTTAATTCAATCCAAAAATCACATTATGGCAAAATTACGTTTTTGCTCCCTAACTTTCACAAAATTACGATTTTGCCCCTAGGCTCGAAAATTAAACTTCATCCTATTTTCATACATTTCAGGACATGCTGAACATTTTTTCCTTCTATGGAAACATCAAATTCTCACTCTAACATGTACTTATGAACATTGGGTATTTTTACCAATTATGTCGTTTTACTCGTTTTTACGTAAAATCGCTTAGAAAAAGTTGTTTAACATAATTCAGCCTTCATATTTTATCATAAAACATCAAAATAAACACATTTCACCTATGGGTGTTTTTCCAAATATGAACCCTAGGTTAAAATATTGCTAGAATAAGCTAAACCGAGTTACCGGGATTCCAAAAACATAAAGAACATGAAAAACGGGGCTTGGATTGACTTACTATGGAGCTTGGAAACCCTAGCTATGGAGTCCACCCTTGAAGATTCGGCCTAAGGAAGAAGATGACAACCTTTTTCCATCTTTTTCCCATTTAATTTCTTTTATTTGACATTTTACTAAAATACCCTTCATTAAAATTTTAGTTATTTCTACCCATGCTTGTCCATTTTTGTCCATGAAAATATAATGGTCTAATTACCATTTAAGGACTCTTACTTTAGATATTCACTTCAATTTAATCCTTTAGCATCTAGAACTCTCATTTATCAACTTTTACAATTAAGCCCTAATAAGCAAATTAGACATGAAATTCATAAAATTTTCTATCGATACTCTAACACATGCATCCAATCAATCGGTAAATCATAAAAATTAATCAAAATAAACTTTTCTATCTTGGATTTGTGGTTTTGCAACCACTATTCCGTTTAGGCCCTATTTAGGGATGTTACACTCGAAGCAGCCATCTTGATGTTATTTTATCCTAAGCTAAATCTAAATGGCATGACGAATAAGAAGAAAATAATAAAGAAAATAAAAATAAAAATAAAAATAAAAATAAATAATGGAAAATGAAAGAAGAAAGATAAAGGGAAAAAGAAAGGAAGAAGGGGGTTTAAATAGAGATGCATCCCACGCCCGTATTCCTTCCTGTGGTGCCCACACGGCCTCGACCACGGCTGTGTGCAAGGCTGTGTGGGCATGGAAACCTATGCCTAAATACGAAAAGAATTAAAACGAAACTAATTAGTAGAGTTAGTGCTCGGGTTGCCTCTCGAGATGCGCTCATTTATAGTCTTAAGCTAGACTTTCCTCTCATTCGCATATTCATGGTGGTTTGAGGAGTTGAAAGTCCTTCCTCATGCTATCAATCCTATTATCATGGTGAAATTCAAGTCGAGTAGCGTTTACTTTAAAGGTACCGATTGTAGGATTACTTACCTCGACTGTTCCGTATGGGAAAACATTGAGTACCCTAAAAGAGATTTCTTTATTTGTATTAGGGTCTGGAGGAGGTATTCGAGGGTCTACTTTATCTAACAGTACCTGATCTCCGATCTTGAATTTGTTTGTTCCTTTGAATGGCGTTGGTTCTGCTTTGTGTATTCCTAATTTTTCCTTGAAGAGTGTCTTCCATTCGTCTAGTTCATTGATCTGAAGCCTTCGTTCCTCATGGGTTATTTCCTTGTTGGCATGAGGTCTAGGATCTAGCTCGGTTGTGTAGTTCCGTGGTGCTTCCTGAAAAGAAGATTTTACTGAATGGTTATTAATAGAATTAATGTTCTCACATTGATTACTCGATGTCCTAGCTGAGTCGAGAGCTTGAAGATTGATTGATTTGTTACCTACACAAAGTATGAGTTCACCTGCACTAACATCAAATTTAGTCCTGGCAGTCGCTAAAAAGGGCCTTCCTAAAATTAGGGGGATACTATTGTTCTCATCCATGTCTAAAATGACAAAGTCTATCGGGAATACGAATTTATCAATTTTCACTAGCACGTCTTCAATTATACCCCTAGGAATTCTAATGTTTTATCATCTAATTGAATGCTCATCCTAGTTTGTTTGGGTTTCCCTAGACTTAGTTGTTTAAACAATTTATAAGGCATGACATTTATGCTTGCCCCTAAATAAGCTAAAGCATTACCAATAGATAAACTACCAATTAAACATGGAATTGTAGAACTCCCTGGATCTTTTAATTTCTATGGTAGTTTATTTTGCAACATTGCTAAGCACACTGCATTTAGTTCCACATGTGATGCTTCGTCTATCTTTTGTTTGTTCGTCAAGATTCGGCTTCTTTTCCTGTAGGTAAGGCTGTTGTTGGAAGTTTTGGGATGGTTGTTGCCTTTGATTTCTTTGACCGTCCCATGAAAAATTGGGGTGGTTCTTCCAACCTGGATTATAAGTATTACTATAAGGTTTATTGTTAGATCGAAAATTGTTACCCATATAGTTCATCGGTTCGCTTTCCATGCCCTGTCCGTGGGGTGGGTACTCAGGATTCGCCACTCCTTCATTTGCGTCGCACTGCATAACTGGATGTGCCTGCGAAGAACCATATAAACCATCAAATTTTTATGTAACAACTCTACCTGATTTGATAGTGCGGTCACTGCGTCGATGTTGAAAACTCTGGCTGCTTTGGCTGGCCTTGTCCTTGTAACTTGCCACTGATAGTTATTCAGTGACATCTCCTCTATAAATTCGTAGGCCGCTTCAGGAGTTTTGTTATTCAGAGTCCCGCCGGCGGCTGAATCAATTAGTTACCTTGTTGAAGGGTTCACCCCGTTGTAAAAAGTGTGGACCTGTAGCCACAAAGGTAATCCGTGGTGTGGGCACCTCCTCAACAAATCTTTGTATCTCTCCCATGCATCGTAAAGTGTCTCTAAATCCATCTGCACAAAAGAAGAGATATCATTCCTCAATTTGGCCATCTTGGCTGGTGGGAAATATTTTAATAAAAATTTCTAGATCATTTGATCCCATGTAGTGATTAATCATCGTGGAAGAGAATGTAACCACTGTTTGCTTTATTCCTCAGAGAAAAGGGAAATAACCGAAGACGGATGGCATCATCAGAAACGCCATTTATCTTGAAGGTATCACAGAATTCTAGAAAATTTGCTAAGTGTGTGTTAGGATCCTCATCCTACAAACCGTCAAACTGAACAAACTATTGTATCATCTGTATAGTGTTAGGTTTCAGTTGAAAATTATTTGCAGCAATAGTAGGCCTAACAATACTAGACTTAGTTCTTGTTAAATTAGGTTTAGCATAATCATACATAGTACGTGGAGCATGATGTTCGACCATCTCTGGAGGTGACGGATTATTCTCTGCCATCTCTTCGGTGGTATTTATTTTGGCTTCTTGCTCTTCTTCTATGTAGTTTAAGCTTCGCCTTATTTCTCTGCAATTTCTGCGAACGGTACCTTCAATATTACTATCGTAAAGTAAGGGTCCTGTCGGGTTCCTTCTAGTCATAAACTAGAGGTACCTGAAAGGAGAGAAAGAAGAAAATTTTTTTAAGAAAAATTAATTGCAAAAAATAAATATGGCTAAAGTAATAAAAATTAAGTGTTCTTAATATTTCAGTTCCCCGGCAACGGCGTCAAAAACTTGATCGTTGTTTTATGCGATGTCAAAGTCTTCAAATTTATATAAAGAATGATCAAACCTGGAAACTAACTATGACAATGATTTGAGGCAAGCGCACCTATCGAACAGTAGTATAGTTAAGGCAAGACCGGAATGTTGAACCCAAAGGAACCAAAAGCACTAATATTAACTCTCTTTTTATTATTTAGCCTAAGAATTAAGGGAATTGTTTATCTAATCTAAAATTACTTAACTACTAAACTAAAAACTCTAAGACAAAGAAGAATGAAATTGGAGAATAACTTTTAGGAAAAACCAATTGATTAAGACGACACCCAAGGAAGAATCCACCTAGACTTCACTTGTTATCTAATTCTGAACCAGACGATTTATTCATTTGACTTGATCCGTAAGATTCCCTAAGTTATATTAATCCCTCTCTCGAGGCGACTATCGTCTAACCCTGGGTTGATTAATTGAAATCTCTTTCTAATTAAAACCCCTAGAATTTCATTAACTCGATCTATGGACTCCTATATTAGGTTTCACCCTAATTCGGCAAAATCTCGTCACCCTATCTCTAGGCGTGCGATCAACTCCACTTAATTATGCTAGATCTACTCTTACGTAGGGACTTTTGCTCTTCCACCTAAGCACATCACACTTGAATTAATATCCCGAAAATATCAACACAAGAATTAAGAACACATAATTAAGAACAAGTCAAATATTTATCATATAGTTCAGCAAACGATAACAAGATTCATCTTAGGTTTCATCTCCCTCAGGTATCCGAGGGTTTAGTTCATAATAATAATAGAAAACATCTCAGAAGAAAAAGCAAAACATAAGAAATCCCTAAAACCCCCTGAAGGAATTTAAGGAGAGATCCTCCGTCTTGAGTATGATTCTGGCTACTTGAGATGAATCAATTGGCTATCTGCGAGTAAATCTCCACAATTCTGCCTTCTTTGGCCTAGCTGGACGCCCCCTGACTAAAGCCCTGGGTTCCGGCTTCTGCCAAACTTCTCTTTAAGTTGCCCCATTGGGTGTTTATATAGACTTTGAGATGCCTTACTTAGCCTCTAAGTATCCTAATTCAGGTAGAATTCCTACTAGGGTGTTTGAATAGGCTTTGGAATGTGTTTCTTTGCCTCCAAGTATCCTATTCCGAGTGAAATTCTTCTTTCCCATGGCACACGCCTGTGTGAATTGTGGCCAGGCCATGTTCGAGACTATTTATGAGGCACGGTCGTGTGGTCTTGGGCCCAGGCCGTGTGGATTTCGTGATATGGCCTATTTACTCCGTTTTGGGCCCGTTTCTCATTCTTTTCACCTTCTGGTGCTCTCCTAAGTATGAAACATGAAAACAAAGGTTTAAGAGCAGCAAATTACCCAATTCAAGGCTTAAATCATCCAAAAGCATGCTAAATGTGGGATTAAAATATGTCACTTTTACGGTTTATCAGCATACGTGGGCCAAGCCCACTACAATATCATTTGGGTCACAACCCATAACAGAATCAATTGGGCCTAGCCCAAACTAATAACAATCTCATAACAGATATGCAAATAGAGTATGCAGCCTAACCCAAACCTAATAATCCATCCGCTACACTCCACCCGTACAGCCGTACACTCCATGTGGGGACCAAATCAACCCACCCAACCCTACACTCCAAGAATGCAGTCGAGCTGCCAGTATAAACGCAGCAAAGCTACCAGTATAAATGCAGCAAAGCTGCTAGTATCAGTATATATGGCTGAGCCACTGAAATGAGTATGTTGTGGCATAACCACCAGTATAGCACTTCCTCTATCATTATAACCCATCCCAAAGCAACATGTCATGGCATAATAATTTAGTGTATGCAAAATGGCCATGCTTAGTAACAGTCATTTCAACACATGCTAACAGCAAATCAGACACACGCCTATAGTCAAGTCAGTTAAAACACAGTTGTACAATCACAGTCAACTCAGTCAAATTCACAGTCTATGTAACATCCCAAACCCGGCCCAAACGCTACAACCGGATCTGGTATGTCACTTAAGAGATTTTACAAAACATGTCGCATTTTGGAAGACAATTACTAGGTTTACACCTTTATCCCAAAAGCTTAAAAATTCATTAAAGAATAAAATATTAAGTCATAAATTATCTTGGCGGATTTTAAATGAAAACTGAAATTTCATACAAGTCTTAACTTAATTGAAAACATAAAATTTGAAATAAAAGCCCAACAAAATCCCCAAAACATAAAATGGTAATCCAGTGGCCCATGGCCTTATTACAAGAAAATTTAAACCCATTAATTAAATGAAAATCAAGTATTAAACTAAGTCTTTTTGCTGAATCCTCAAAGCTCTGTCGCATGGCCACCTTGCTCTCCTCTCCAGCCCGGTCCGATGCCCTAAGTGTCACCTGAGATGGTTAAAATAAAAGGGTGAGTCGCGAGACTCAGTGTGCAACCCTCATGCACCATTAGATTTGGGCTTTAGCCCCATAAAACAGAATAATCAAAATATACATAACAAAAAATATATGCAAAGCCAAACCCATATCCTAGGTGTCCATCCGCTACACGCCCCCGTACCAGTCATTCACACCATTGGGGATTTCTACAATCAACCCACACCACTATACGCCTTGATGGCAGTCATGCTGCTCATCATCAGATCATGGCCGTAGCCATTACAACAGATCACGGCAAAAGCCGCTACAATAGATCACGGTAAAAACCGCTACTACATATAACTTCCTCCTTTCATCAAACCCAACCCATGCAAGCACATAAAATCAATATTCTTATATTATTTAATCAGAACACTCACTAACCTGGTGATTTGCTTTTACCCTCTTTGGGTTTCCGTCATTATGCCGAGATTTCGGCAGTTATCAGAACAAGACTTATAATCGAATATTAATCAAACAGATCTAGATGGTGTGGAGAATTACACACCTGATATCGCGGAATCCAATATTCTTAATCGATGTCCTTGTTATCCGGGTCTATTATCCTCAATCTAAAGCCTTGCTCAAAAGCCGGAAAAACACACGAATATTTAGCCCCTTCAACAATCAGCCAAGGTTAAATAAGTCCTAAATCACACGTTTAAAACTAATAGATCTCTTACCTTGAAATCCCGAAAATAACACGACTCAAAGGTTACTGAACCTTGACTTAAAGATCTAGGCGTTGGACTCCTCTTCAAATCCCAAAATGCCGAAAAATAAGAAAAACCTTTGATTAGTCACTTAAATAGCCATTCGGCTAGAGACTTTGAAAAGCCGGAGAAATATTAGAAACTCAAAATTGACACATACCTATTGATTTCTTCAAAATTTTGGCACAAGTAGGTACCCCAGAATGATTTCGGCACACATATGGAAGACTAGATCTCACATTTTCGGCTTTTAGAAAATCTAAGCGAGGTGTTTTGGCTTTAAAGAAAGTAAGCAAAAAGTAAGGGAAGCTTAGAGGTTTCGGTGAAAGTGTTTGAATGAGATGAGAAAAGAATCTGTCAGAGGTTCGGCCAACTGAAGAGAAGAAAAGAAAAGAGAGGGAGAATAGTATAGAAATTTCGGCAAAGCAAAGAGAAAGATGAGAGAACTAGCTAGGAATTTCGGCACACATACCTTAAGCCAAAACCGAATGCCCTTTTCCTTTCAAATTCTTAATAATTTCGGCTAACATTAAACTCCTAAGGATAGCTCCTATCTTTCTAAATTTACTCATACTAGAAGAGACTTCTTGGACACCAACTCCTCCCTTCCTATTATCATCATTCAATAATCAAAATAAAAGAATTAAATCCCCTATTTTGTAGCTAGTGTGCCGTCCTCCCTTCCCCCCTTGGAGTGCCGAATTTTAGCCCTAAAACTTGGGCTCCAAGCAGCCAAACTTTGGGCCTTCATACTCAAGTGACGCCACTTAAATCTCCCCTCTACTGTGCTCCTAGTTGCTGGGCCACAAGCCCAATATGTCACTTAAACTATTAAAACTTTAATTTAAGCCCTTAGAGTGTCCAAACAAAATATTAAAAATAAGGCCTCAGCCCAATTTGAGCCCCAATTGTACCTTCAATTCTCAATTTAATATTTTAACCAGTCAAACACATAAAATGCACAAACCCAATTGTTCAGGATGTTACAGTCTAAATTAGTCATTTACCTACAAGGGCGAAACAGTCATTTACCCTATAAGGTTATTTTGGTAATCTTACCTCTCAGGGGTATTTCGGTAATTCTACCCTACAGGGGTAATTCTGTGATTTTACCCATCGAGGGTATTTTAATAATTTTACAATCTGAGGGTATTTCAGTAATTTTGCAAACCGGGGGTATTTCGGTAATTTCACAAATCGGAGGTATTTCGGTAATTTTGCAAACTGAGGGCATTTCGATAATTTTGCAAACTGAGGGCATTTTAGTAATTTTACAAATCGAGGGCACTTTGGTAATTTCATAAACTAGGTTATTTCGGTAATTTTGCAAACTGAGGGCATTTCGGTAATTTCATAAACTAGGGGTATTTCGGTAATTTTGCAAACTGAAGGCATTTCAGTAATTTCATAAACTAAGGTTATTTTAGTAATTTTGTAAATCGGGGTATTTTGGTAATTTCATAAACTAGGGGTATTTCGGTAATTTGTAAACCAAGGGTATTCTAAATAGAGATAGCTATGCGAATGGGCTTAGGGCCCATTCTTGGCCCAAATGGACCCACACATTCGTGTGGCCCATTTAGCCAAAATCTAGCCACAAATATGAGATTCACATAGACTAGTTCACTATCTACTACACAATCATACAATTTATTCATATGGGCCCACGGGCCCATTGGCCCCACATGGCTCATTTCGGCCCATTAAGGCCTAAACAGCCTAAACCTACAAGAACATTCATGATGGCCTCAACTATCGCGTCGAAGCCCCTACACGTGCGCTCGCACGCTCGTGTGGCTACCATTGCCGTGTGACTGACATTTTAGCATTTGCCACTCTACAGCTAGAGTAGTGCGAAATACACACCTGAAGGTATGCTTCCTCTCCTCATAGGTAGCTCTATTTAAAGCTAGCTTCTCACCCTCCCTCTTGTTAGCTTTCCGATGTGGGATCTCTTCTTCAGTAGAGATTAAATCCAACACAAACTCTGGCCGTCCAATCCGCAAAATAAATACTCCCTTGCTTGTCATGAGATTCGAACCCAGGCTCCCCTGTAGCATAATCCACGCCGCTAGCCACTTTAACTAGCTCCTTGTTGTCTTAAAACATGGGCAACTAAATATAAGTCTATGGCCAAAGTCTAAAGTCCATTTAAAAAGAAAATCAAAATGCAAGCACCAAGACTTGAACCTTGGACCCCTTGCTTCCTTGTGGCGTCATTCCCTTGTTTCTTATGTGGCGCCATTTTCCACTAGACCACAACTCCTTTTTGTCATTTTTCTCCACATTTTATTCTTAAAGCCTACCTACTAACTCCCAAGGTTTTATTCACCTAAAACCAAAATTTTTCTAAAGCCCAAGTTTGATCCCAGGACTTCATAGAAGCCCCCTAACCTTCCAAAATCACTCACCTAATAGGTCTAACTTGCATACACGTCGTTCTCATATTCTCAAAAATTTTAAACGCTCCCACGCCTAAGGCCCAATGGGCCCGATTCTATTAGGCCCAAATTCGGGTCGTTACATATATATATATCTTTAGATTAATAGCATGGTATTATAAGAGAGAGGGAGAAGTGGAACTTCCTGAATTATGGATGAAATCCTTGGAGGATGATCAATGATGAACATGATGACTAGGCATAGGTGAAGGTGGTGGAGAATACTCCGGTGGTGTGTTCGTTCCTTGAGTGGCGCCTTTAACCTTTTTAAACTGCGAAGTCATCAGTAAAGTTTTAGGGAGTTTTTATTTAATGGACGTTTGTTATAGTTACTCGAGAGTTAAACAGCTAAACATAAAAGAAATCAAATTATACTTAAAAATTTAAAGAGCTTAATAATAAAGGAAAATGAACTAAAATAAAAAATAAAAATAAGAATAAGAATAAAAATAAGAATAAAGAAAAGAAAAAGACTCAAAGGTCCTCATCATCGGTATGTGAAAAAGCTGATAATGTCGACCAAGGCTGCCTCGCACGACCGTGTGGATTTATCTCAGCCCGTGTTCTTTAGGCAATTTAGACCACGGCCGCATCGCACGGCCATGGTGTTTAGTCGGAGCCCGTGTCTTGGGAAAAAAATTTTTGTCCTGTTTCTGCACGATCTCCGCCACACCCATGTACCTATTCGTGGTGTCCACACGGCCACGGCCAAGCCCATGTGCAAGGCCGTGCGGTATGGAAATCTATATTTTAAAACATGAACGAACGTGAAAACAAACTAATTAGTGGGGTTAGTGCTCGGGTTGCCTCCCGAGAAGCGCTCGTTTAAAGTCTTAAGCTAGACTTACATCTCATTCGCATAGTCATGGTGATTTGAGGAGTTGAAAATCCTTTCTCATGCTATCAATTCTATTATCAGTACATAGTTCGAGTCGAGTGGTGTTTACCTTAAAAGTGCTGAATTTAGGATTAGTTACCTCGATTATTTCGTATGGGCAGACCTTGAGTACCTTAAAAGGGATTTCTTCATTTGTGTTAAGGTTTGAAGTGGTGATTCGAGGGCCTGTCTTGTCCAACAATACCTGATCCCCGATCTGAAACTGGTTTGCCTAATCCTTAAGTTTGACATGGTTTTGCTTTGGTTCTGCTTCGTGTGTTCTTGGTTTCTCCTTAACACGTGGCTTCCACTCGTCTAGTTCATCGATCTGAAGCCTTCGTTCCTCATGAGTTATTTCCTTGTTGGCATGAGGTCTAGGATCTGGTCCAATTGTGTAGTTTCTTGGTGTTTCCTGTAAAGAAGGTGGAAGCAAGTGGTCATTAGTAGAGTTGATGTTTTCACCTTGATTACTTGATGCCCTAGCCGAATCAAGAGCCTTAAGAGTGATTGTCTCGTCACCTACACGAAGTATGAGTTCTCCTGTACCAACTTCAATCTTAGTTCTGGCAGTTGCTAAAAAGGGTCTTCCTAAAATTAAAGGAATATTATTGTCCTCATCCATGTCTAAAACAACAAAGTCTACTGGGAATACGAATTTGTCGATTTTCACTAGTAAGTCGTCGATTATACTCCTAGGAATTCTAATAGTTTTATTAGCTAATTGAATACTCATCCTAGTTTGTTTGGGTTTCCCTAGACCTAGCTGTTTAAACATTTTATAAGGCATAACATTGATGCTTGCCCCTAAATCAACTAAAGCATTGTCAACAGATAAACTACCAATTAAACATGGAATTGTAAAACTCCCTGGATCTTTTAATTTTTGTGGTAGTTTATTTTAAAAAATTGCTGAGCACACTGCGTTTAGTTCCACATGCGACTCTTCGTCTAACTTCCATTTGTTTGTCAAAAGCTCTTTTAAAAATTTCCTTGAATCTGGCATCTGCGAAAGAGCTTCAAGGAACGGTAAGTTAATATGTAACTTCTTTAAAAGTTTAAGAAAGTTACCAAATTGTTGATCTATGTTGTCTTTCTTTATTGCATTGGGGTATGGCACACGAGGTTGGTATTCTTTAATTACTGGCTTTGGTTTGTCATGGCTTACCTCAACCTTACCTTCCTCTACCACATTCTCTTGCCTCAATTTTGTTTCATCTAACCCTTCACTATCATTAGCGGTTATTGCTTGAAGTTTCTCCTTCGAATTAGTTTCAGTGTTGCTTGGTAGGCTTCATTGTGATTGTTCAGAGTACTGCTTAGCAAGTTGCCCTAATTGGTTCTCGATCCCTTGAATCGATGCTTGTTGATTTTTGAATGCTGTCTCGGTGTTTTGGAAATGGGTTTCTGATACCGCTATAAATTTTGTTAGCATCTCCTCAAGGTTCGACTTCTTCTCTTGTGGGTAGGGGTGCTGTTAAAAGCCTGGGAGGGGTTGTTGTCTTTGGTTTCCTTGGCCACCCCATGAGAAATTGGGGTGGTTCCTCCAACCTGGATTGTAAGTGTTACTATAAGTGTTATTTTGAGGTCTAAAATTGTTACCCATATAGTGAGCTTGCTCGTTTTCAGCGTTCAGGTTGTAAGACAGATATTCTGTGTTGTTTATCCCTCCTCCATTCATATCACACTACATAACTAGATGTACCTGTGAAGAACCACACAAACCATCAATTTTCTTAGTTAAAAGTTCTACCTGATTTGATAGCATGGTTATTGTGTCGAGGTTGAAAACACTGGCGGCTTTCGTTGGCCATGTCCTCGTGACTTGCCACTTATATATATTCAGTGACATCTGTTCAATGAATTTGTAGGCAGCCTCAGGTGTTTTGTTATTCAAGGTTCCGTCGGTGGCTGAATCAATCAATTGCCTGGTTGAGGGGTTCACACCATTGTAAAAAGTTTGGATCTATAGCCACAATGGTAATCCATGGTGTGGGCACCTTCTCAATAGATATTTGTATCTCTCCCATGCATCGTAAAGTGTCTCTAAATCCATCTTCACAAAAGAAGAGATATCATTACTCAACTTAGCCATTTTAGCCGGCGGAAAATATTTTAACGAAAATTTTTCGGTCATTTGTTCCCATGTAGTGATTGATCTTCATGGTAACAAGTTCAACCACTGTTTAGCTTTGTTCCTCAACGAAAAGGGAAACAACCGAAGACGTATGGCATCATCAGAAACACCATTTATTTTGAAAGTATTGCAAAATTCTAGGAAATTCGCCAAGTGATTATTTGGATCTTCATCCTGCAAACCATCAAACTGAACAAATTGCTGTTTGAATTGTGTTAGGTTTCAGTTCAAAATTATTTGCAACAATAGCATGTCTAACAATACTTGACTCAGTTCCTGTTAAATTAGGTTTAGCATAATCATACATAGTACGAGGAGCAGGATTTTGATTCACTGGGTTTGCGACAACTACAGGAGGTAGCGGATTGTTATCAGCCATCTCTTTGGTAGTGTTGGTATCGTCCTCTTGTTCTTCTTCTATGTATTGTAAGCTTCGCCTTATTTCTCTTTTGGTTTTGCGAATGGTACCTTCTATATCACTGTAAAAAATCAAGGGTCCTGACGGGTTCCCTCTAGTCATAAACTAGAAAAACCTATCAGAAGCAAAGAAAAGAAAAGAAAAATTAGAAAAGTAAAAATAAATAAAAAATAAATTGCAAATAAATAAAAATAATGGCTAAAGTAATAAAAAATCAAGTGTTCCTAATATCTTAGTCCCCGACAACGGCGCCAAAAACTTGATCGTGTCTGAAAGTCTTAATATTTATATAATGAATGATCGAGCCTAGAAACTAACTATGACAATGATTGAGGCAAGTGCACCTATCGTTTGGTAGTATAGCTATGGCAAGACTGGAAGTATCGTATCTTCAAGGACCAATAGTACTAGTAATTACTTATCTTTTTATTATTTAGCCTAAGAATTAAGGGAATTGTTGTTTAATCTAAAACTAACTAATTACTAAGCTAAAGATGCTAAGACAAAGAGAATGAATTGGGAAGAATAATTTTGGGAAAACCAATTGATTAAGACAATACCCGAGGAAGAATCCACCTAGACTTCACTTGTTATTTAACTCTTAACCAGACGATTTATTCACTTGACTTGATTCGTAGGATTCCCTAATTAATATTAATACCTCTCTCGAGGCTACTAACGTCTAACCCTAGGTTGATTAATTGAAATCTCTTTCTAATTAAAACCCCTAGATTTGCATTAAGTCCATCTATGGACTCCCATATTAGGTTTGACCCTAATCCGACAGATTTTCGTCATCCTATCTCTAGGGTTGCGATCAACTCCGCTTAACTATGCTAGGTCTACTCTTAAACAGGGAATTTTCCTCCACTGCCTAAGCACATCAATACCTGAATCAATATCCTGAAATATCAAAGCAAGAATTAAGAACACATAGTTAAGAACAAATCAAGTATTTATCATATAGTTCAGAAAACAATAACAAGATCCGTCTTAGGTTTCATCCCCCTCAGGTGTTTGAGGGGTTTAGTTCATGTTTATAAAAGAATACATCTCAAAAGAAAGTATAAAACAAAACATAAGAAAAACCCTAAAACCCCCTGAAGGAAATTGAAGGAAAGATCTTCTGTCTTGAGTATGGTTCTGGCTTCTTGAGATGAATCAACTGGCTGTCTTCAAGTAAATCCCACAATTTGGCCTCTCTGGCTTGGCTCCTCGGCCTACCTGAACGCCCTCTTTAGGTTGCCGTCTAGGGTGTTTATATAGGCTTTTGGAATGTCTTTCTTTTTCCTCTAAGTACCCTTTTTCGAGTAGAATTAAAATAGGTCACGTCAGGAACACGCTCGTGTGGCACGCCCGTGTGAATCGAGCCTAGGCTGTGTTCGGGTCTGCTAAAGAGGCACAGCCGTGTGGCGAACTCCAGGCTGTGTGAATTTCGTACTTTGGCCCATTTTCTTCATTTTTGGCTCGTTTCTCATTCTTTTCATCCTCCGGTGCTCTCCTAAGTATAAAACATGAAATTAAAGGATTAGGAGCATCAAATTCCACAATTCAGGGGATAAATCATCCAAAAGTATGCCAAATGTGGGATTAAAATATGTATATATTACGGTTTATCAATTACCAAAATTAAATTTCTTACCCCCAAAATCAAATTAAAATATATCGATAAGAAAGTAGGGTCAGATCCCACTAAGATTAGACTAATCAAAACTAAATTATTACACTATTGACTATAATTAATAATTTAGTCATCAAAATGAAACAAATCGATAACATTAGTTTTTATATAATAACTTTTGGGGGGGGTTGAAAGGAATGGAAAATGTTCATTTTGCTCCATTAATTCACAATTTGTAAACTTTGATAGGGAGCATATAATAATAGCATGCTACATTTGGACTGGGTTTCGATTTTTTATATGGCCAAAGACACCAAACAAGTTTAACGCGAACCAATTAAGGGTCAAGAAAGGCATGGTTTCATATCCTCAATTGATCGCATTTTGAGAAGATGCATGAAAACTGCTAATGAAATTTGGCTGGATTTGCACATCATCAACCACCAAATGGATTTTTTATCTAGTGCAAGAGACGTCAATTGTGAGATTAAAGTTGATGAAGAAGTGGTAATAAGGGGGATACTAACAATGGGAGAGCAAATAGTATGCAAGGACTTTGAAAATTTTCTTATGCTCACAAAAAATCTATGCCCACCGACACCCTTCTTCTCACTCAAGCTATATGGTCCCGTCAATAACCAAGAACCGACCACTTATTTGGAAAACGGAATGCTTGAAGCCATTGTAGAGAAAAATGTCAAAGTCCTTGCATACTATTTTCTCACCAGTTGCTAAGTGATCGTGTCAGAAAGTCTTAAAATTTATAATATGAATGATCAAGCCTAGAAACTAACTGTGACAACGATTGAGGCAAGCACACCTATCGAACAATAGTATAGTTTAGTGGGAAGACCGGAATGTCGAACCCAAAGGAACCAAAAGTACTAATACTAACTTTCTTTTCATTATCTAGCCTAATTGTTGTCTAATCCTAAAATTGACTAACTACTAAGCTAAGGATGCTAAGACAAAGAGAATGAATTGGGGAAAATACTTGTGGGAAAAACCAATTGATTAAGACAATACCCGAGGAAGAATCCACCTAGGCTTCACTTTTATTTAACTCTGAACCAGACGATTTATTTACTTGACTTGATCCGTAGGATATTAACACCTCTTTCGAGGCTACTAATGCCTAACCCTGGGTTGATTAATTGAAATCTCTTTCTAATTAAAACCCCTAGAATTGCATTAACTTGATCTATGGACTCCCATATTAGGTTTGACCCTAATTCGGTAGAATTTCGTCATCGTATTTCTAGGGTTGCGATCAACTCTGCTTAACTTTGCTAGATCTATTCTTAAATAGGGACTTTTGCTCCACTGCCTAAGCACATCAATACTTGAATCAATATCCTGAAATATTAAAGCAAGAATTAAGAACGCATAATTAAGAACAAATCAAGTATTTATCATATAGTTCATAAAACAATAACAAGATCCGTCTTAGGTTCCATCCCCCTCAGGTATTTGAGGGGTTAGTTCATAATTATAAAAGAATACATCTCAGAAGAAAATATAAAACAAAACATAAGAAAAACCCTAAAACCCCTGAAGGAAATTGAAGGGAAGATCTTCCTTCTTGAGTATGAATCCGACTTCTTGAGATGAATCAACTGGCTTTCTTTGAGTAAATCCCACAATTCGGCCTCTCTGGCTTGGCTCCTCGGCCTACCTGAACCGCCCCCTGAAGGTTGGCCTCTAGGGTGTTTATATAGGCTTTTAGAATGTCTTTCTTTGCTTCTAAGTACCCTATTCCGAATAGAATTCAAATAGGTCACGTCAGGGACACGCCCGTGTAAGTCGAGTCCAGGACGTGTTTGGGTCTGTTGAAGAAGCACGACCGTGTGGCTTGGGCCCAGGCCGTGTGAATTTCGTACTTTGGCCCATTTTCTCTGTTTTTGGCCCGTTTCTCGTTCTTTTTATCCTTCGATGCTCTCCTAAGTATAAAACATGAAATTAAAGGATTGGGAGCACCAAATTCCACAATTCAGGGGATAAATCATCCAAAAGTATGCTAAATGTGGGATTAAAATATGTACATATTATGGTTTATCAAATACCCCCACACTTAAGCATTTGCTTGTCCTCAAGCAAAATTCTCAACTCACAATTAAAATGAACTTCCTTGATTCATAATATTCATCAATAGTGTTTTATCATAATTCAAAGGTAATTCATACATTGATAATTTAAGTAGAAGGGACCTAAAGATTCAAACAATCAAAGTCATAGTTTTTATAGCACGAAAACATAGACGTTTCCCCTTACCTAAATAATTACCTCTGATTCGAAATCGACAAGAGTTGACATCCTCACTAAAGAGTCACTCAAACCACTCAAAGTGTTTAAGGTTCAAAATTAAGCACTCAAAAGTCTAACATGAAAAGTTAATCCCATAGGCTTGCATGAAAATCAAATCTCCACCACTGTAAAATGAAATGATACACAGATCAAAAGGTCTTTATCGGGTTGTAATGGGGCTCGGGTTAAAGGTGTGGATAAAGGCTGAATTAGAGGGTTAGGATCGAGATTGAATTGACAATTTAGCTAACTAGAAAAATGAACTACTCCTAAATAATTACATCAATTGAAAACTTGAAACACTAATAACATGAGCTTCTTCTTAGAATGTGGAATTAATTACTTAAGCTCAAACAACGTAATAATGAATAACTTTCCATATTTTTTAAGAACAAGTATTACAATAATAAGAAAGAACTTTAACAACTGAAATATAGAACATAGTTAGGCAACTGCTCAAAATCAAATCTCGACAAAAAGGGAGTCAAGAAAATGGTGATAACAAATATAAGATGGGTTTTGGGTTAATATTAGTGGGTGAGTCAATAAAAGGTTTGTTAAGATCAAAGGGGTTCACTAGGGGTTAATGATAAACTGTAATATGAACATATTTTAATCCCATATTTAGCATACTTTTGGATGATTTAAGCCTTGAATTGTGTAATTTGGTGCTCTTAATCCTTTGTTTTCATGTTTTACACTCAGAAGAGCACCGGAGGATGAAAAGAACGAGAAACAGGCCCAAAACAGAGTAAATGAGCCATATCACGAAATCAAAACGGCTTCGGCCCAAGACCACACGACCGTACCTCCTTAACAGACTCGAACACGGCCTGGCCACGATTCACACGGGCGTGTGCCATGGGCGTGTCCTTGACGTGAGAAAGAAGAGTTTCAGTCGGATTAGGGTACTTAGAGGCAAAGAAAGCCATTCCAAAAGCCTATATATACACCCTAGAGGCCAACCTTCAGGGGGCGGGAAGCTAGGCCAAGGAGCCGAGCCAGAGAGGCCAGAATTGTGGGATTTACTCGAAGAATAGCCAGTTGATTCATCTCAAGAAGCCGGAGTTATACTCAAGACAGAGGATCTCTCCTTCAATTCCTTCAGGGGGTTTTAGGGTTTTCTTATGTTTTGTTTTATCTTTTCTTTTGAGATGTATTCTTTTATCCTTATGAACTAAACCCTTAGATACCTGAGGGGGATGAAACCTAAGATGAATCATGTTATCGTTTACTGAACTATATGATAAATACTTGATTTGTTCTTAACTATGTGTTCTTAATTCTTGTTTGGTTTTTCTGGGATATTGATTCAAGTATTGATGTGCTTAGGTGGTGGAGCAAAAGTCCCTGCCTAAGAGTAGATCTAGCATAGTTAAGCGGAGTTGCTCGCGTGCCTAGAAATAGGGTGACGAAAATCTGCTGGATTAGGGTCAAACCTAATATGGGAGTCCATAGATAGAGTTAATGCAATTCTAGGGGTTTTAATTAGAAAGATATTTCAATTAATCAACCTAGGGTTAGAGGTTAGTAGCCTTGAAAGAGGTATTAATATAAATTAGGGAATCTTACGGATCAAGTCAAGTGAATAAATCGTCTAGTTCAGAGTTAGATAACAAGTGAAGTCTAGGTGGATTCTTCCTCGGGTATCGTCTTAATCAATTGGTTTTCCCAAAGTTATCTTCCCCAATTCCTTCTCTTTGTCTTTGCATCTTTAGCTTAGTTGTTAGTTAATTTTAGATTAGATAAAAATTCCTTTAATTCTTAGGCTAGATAATAAAAAGAAAGTTAGTATTAGTACTTTTGGTTCCTTTAGGTTCTACAATCTGGTTTTGGCACAGCTATACTACTGTTCGATAGGTGCACTTGCCTCAATTGTTGTCGCAGTTAGTTCTAGGCTTGATCATTCTTTATATAAATTTTTACGACTCTGATTGACACGATCAAGTTTTTGGCGCCGTTGCCGGGGAAACTGAAATATTAAGAACGCTTAATTTTTATTACTTTAGCCATATTATATTTATTTTATTTTTGCAATTTATTTTTACTTTTCTAAATTTTCTTCTTTTCTTCTGGCAGGTACCTCTAGTTTATGACTAGAAGGAACCCGACAGGACCCCTGATTTACGATAGTGATATTGAAGGTACTGTTCACAGAAATCGTAGAGAAATAAGGCGAAGCTTAAATTACATAGAAGAAGAGCAAGAAGTCGAAGCTAATACCACTGAAGAGATGGCTGAGAATACACTTAGCGAATTTTCTAGAATTCTGTGATACCTTCAAAATAAATGGCGTTTCTGATGATGCCACCCGTCTTCGGTTATTTCCCTTTTCTTTGAGGAATAAAGCCAAACAGTGGTTGTTCTCTTCCACGAGGATCAATCACTACATGGGATCAGATGACCAAAAAATTTCTGTTAAAATATTTTCCGTTAGCCAAAACGGCTAAGTTGAGGAATGATATCTCTTCTTTTGTGCAGATGGATTTAGAAACACTTTACGATGCATGGGAGAGATACAAAGATCTATTGAGAAGATGTCCACACCATGGACTACCCTTGTGGCTACAGATCCAAACTTTTTACAACGGGGTAAACCCTTCAATGAGGCAATTGATCGATTCAGCTGCTGGCGGACCTTGAATAATAAAACACATGAGGCTGCCTATGAATTCATTGAAGAGATGTCACTAAATAACTATCAGTGGCAAGTCACAAGGACAAAGACAACAAAAACAGCCATGTTTTCAACCTCGACGCAGTATCCATGCTATCAAATCAGGTAGAAATGTTAAATAAAAAGGTTGATGGTTTATCTAGTTCCTTGCAGGTACATCCGGTAATGCAGTGCGAAACAAGTGGAGGTGCGGCAAATTCTGAGTACCCACCCTACGGGCCTGGCATGGAAAGCGAAGAAATGAACTATATGGGTAACAATTTCAGATCTCAAAATAACCCTTATAGTAATACATACAATCCAGGTTGGAAGAACCACCCAATTTTTCATGGGGTGGTCAAGGAAATCAGAGACAACAACCCCCTCCAAACTTCCAACAACAGCCCTACCCAAAGGAAAAGAAGCTGAACCTTGAGGAGATGCTGACAAAATTTATAGCGGTGTCAGAAACCCGTTTCCAAAACACCGAAACAACACTCAAAAAATCAAGAAGCATCAATTCAAGGGACCAAGAATCAGTTAGGACACTTACCAAGATCATATCAGAACGACCACAAGGCAGCTTGCCAAGCAATACTTAAACTAACCCAAAGGAGCAACTTCAAGCCATAACAGCTCAGGATAGTGTAGGGTTAGATGAGCCCAAATTAAGCCAAGAGAATTTGGTAGAAAAAGGTAAGGTCGAGGTAAACCAAGAAAAGCCAAAACCGGTAATTAAAGAATTCCAACCTCGTATACCATACCCCAATGCGATAACGAAAGACGACACAGAGGAACAATTCGGTAAGTTTCTTAAACTTTTGAAGAAATTACATATTAAATTACTGTTTCTTGAAGCTCTACCGCAGATGCCAGATTAGAGAAAATTTTTAAAAGAGCTTTTAACAAACAAGTGGAAGTTAGACGAGGAATCGCATATCGAATTAAACGCAATGTGCTCAGCAATGTTGCAAAATAAACTACCTGGGAAATTGAAAGATCCAGGAAGTTTTACTATTCCATGCTTAATTGGTAGATTATCTATTGATAATGCTTTAGCTGATTTAGGGGCGAGCATCAATGTTATGCCTTATAAATTATTTAAACAACTAGGTCTAGGGAACCCAAATAAACTAGGATGAGCATTCAATTAGATAATAAAACTATTAGAATTCCTAGGGGTATAATTGAAGATATTCTCGTGAAAATTGACAAATTCGTATTCCCAATAGACTTCGTAGTTTTAGACATGGATGAGGACAATAGTATCCCCTTAATTTTAGGAAGACCTTTTTTAGCAACTGCCAGGACTAAAATTGATGTCAGTGTAGGAGAACTCATACTTTATCTAGGTAACGAATCAATCAGTCTCCAGGCTCTTGACTCAGCTAGGACATCGAGTAATCAAGGTGAGAACATAAATTCTATTAATAACCATTCGGTTAAACCTTCTTTTCAAGAAGCACCACGGAACTACACAACTGAGCCAGATCCTAGACCCCATGCCAATAAGGAAATAACTCATGAGGAACGAAGGCTTCAGATCGATGAACTAGACGAGTGGAAGACACACTTCAAGGAGAAATTAGGAATACACAAAGCAGAACCAACACCATTCCATGGGACAAATGAATTTAAAATCGGAGATCAGGTATTGTTAGATAAAGCAGACCCTCGAATACCTCCTCCTGACCCTAATACAAACAAAGAAATCTCTTTTAGGGTACTCAAGGTGTTCCCATACCGAATAGTCGAGGTAAGTAATCCTACATTCGAAAATTTTAAAGTAAACGATACTCGACTTAAGCTTTACCATGATAGTAAAACTGATAGCATGAGAGAGGATGTTCAACTCTTCAAACCACCTTGATTATGCAAATGAGAGGAAAGTCTAGCTTAAGACTTTAAACGAGCGCTTTTCGGGAGGCAACCCGAGTACTAACCCCATTAATTTTTACAGTTTTTTATTTCTTTCTTTTATTTTTCCTTTTTAGCACCTAACTATAAACTAACCAAGTGTAGATTTCCACACGGCCTTACACACGGCCGTGGCATGGCCGTGTGGATACTACGAATGTACATACTGACATGGCAGAGATAGTACGGCATAGAACGAAAAATATCTTCAAGCCACAGACTCCAATCAAACACCACGGCCGTACGAGGCGGCCGTGGTCGACACTGTTTTACCAAACACGGGCGTGGCGACCTGCCCATGGGCGTGGGAGAAACGAATGAAGCATAACACGGCCGTGCGACATGGCCGTGTGACTTGAGACGCCCACGGGTCACGGGCGTGGGGATGTACCTGACATCAAAACTCTATTTAACCCAACCCTCCCTCTTTTCACCTACCCCATTCTTCAGATCTTCCCCCTCTTCCATACTTTTCTTCCTTAGCCCTTATCTAAACTCTTGATCTCCACAACAGCCATGTCAAAGAAGCGGAAGGATTCAAGCACAGTCTCCCTGTGGGAGACCGATCTACATAAGTTCATGCCGACCACTTCATCTACTCGACAAGCCAAGGATATTTGAGGCCGTTTAGTTTTTATTTTTCTTTTCTCGTTTTCTTTATTTTACTTATCTTTACTTCTCTTCTACTAAATTTAGTTTATCTTATTTTAGTTATTGGTTTTAGGTTCTAAAGGCTGCTTGGGAATCACCACACCATAACCATAGCCATGACACTACAGCCTTAGAAATAACACCCACCTCGTGAACCATCCAACAATAAGGACTTTTTAGTGCATTCATCTTTTCTTTTAATTTTAATTTTAATTTACTTTCTAGTTTTCTTTCTCTTTATCTTTCTTGCCTTTAAATACATAATTAGTTATTTTAAATGTGCCTTAAAATTTCCTAGCTATTTCTTCACGAGCTTCCCAATTTCTTCATCTAGGGCAGAGATCGTCGGCAGCCACCATACCACGACACTCCCAACTCAAGGAAGCCATCCAAATTCAGGAAGTTTCACCTCTCCCTATCTTTTAAATTTCATATCTATCTTTGTACATTGAGGGCAATGTACATCTTAAGTGTGGGGGGTGAATATTTATTTCGAGAAAATGCCTAACTTTTTTCATTATTCTCAAATCCCTGAATGATATCTTGTCTTTAAGTGATTTTCTCATATTACTAATTAGAATGAAATTCCCTGTGATTCATGATTTTCTTTGATATGTTTCAGATTAAGTCATTGATAATTGTACAGTGATGATTTAAACTTTAGGAGACTAGAGAATCAAGCATGATAAGTCCATTTTCAAAAATTAAAATTTTGTCAGGTTGTCTACTTGAATTTAAATATTACTTTGAAGTTTAAAATTTACGAGGTTGACATCAAAAACCCATAATTCTTGTGAGATTTTGAGCCTTTTAGAGCATACATTCTTTCGTGCTCACTTTTTATTATGAGTGTCAACATTGATTTTTTATTCTAGAACTTGCTTCGATTATACATGTCAAGACCACATCATTGATTTGATATACAGAGATGATAAAGGCACCTAGGATTTAACCCACTCACTCCACTAAAAGCCTACCTTCATAATTAACCCCTAGTGAACCCCGTTGATCCTAACTACCCATTTATTGACTCACCTACTAATATTAGCCCAAAACCCTTTGTATTTGTTATCACCATTCCTTGACTACCCTTTCCGTCGAGATTTGATTTGATCAGTTGCCTAATTATTTTATTTCCGTAGTTGAATTCTTCTTTTATTATGTATTATGGTTTGTTCTTTAAAAAACAATCGAAGTATATTCATTATTAGTCCTATATCAGCTGAGCTTATACATGAAAATTCCAAATCTTGAAGAAGAAGCTCGTAGTATTAGTAATGAAGTTTTCAATTGATGTAATTATTCCTTATCAGTTCATTATTTCTAGTTAGGTAATTTGTCAATCCAATCTCGATTCTAACCCTCTAATTCATCCTTTATCCACACCTTTAACCTAAGCCCCGTTATAACCATTTTTAAAGACCTTTTGATCTGTGTATCATCTCATTTTACAGTGGTGAAGATTTGATTTTCAAGCAAGCTTATGGGATTAACTTTTCATGTTCGACTTTTGAGTGCTTAATTTTGAACCTTAAACACTTTGAGTGATTTGAGTGAATCTTTAGTGAGGATGTCAACTCTTATCAATTCCGAATCAGAGGTAATTATTTAGGTAAAGGGAAATGCCTATATTTTCGTGCTATAAATGTATGACTTTGATTGTTTGAATCTTTAGGACTGTAACACCTCAAACCCGGCCTAGAAGTTAGACCCGAATCTGGCGTGTCACATTGGGGTGCTTTTCGAGAAGCTATGGTTCCAATTGAAAACCTTTCTTGACATTAAAAACTAAAGTCCCAGTTTGCGTTTGTTTATTATTAATTGACATTTATTAAAAAGTTATTTCCTTTAAAAAAAATAAACTTTGTTTGTTGCGGAAGCTTAGTTAAAATGATTGACTTATGAAAACGTGATGTTTACGACCTATTTGCAAAAGCGTAGTATTTTGAAAGCAGATATTATTTTGGAAAACCGTGATTCAAGGTTTAGCAGATTTAAAACATAATAAACTAAAAATCCAAAACTAAAACCAGAATTTAAGATAGACCTTATTACAAAATATTAACCCAAGTTAAAAATAAGTAAAATACTAGAGTCCAAAACTGCTCGTAGTGTGGCCACCTCCGAGTCCTCCAGCACGTCGAACCGCCTACTGAAGATTTCCTGAGAAAAATGTTAAAAAGAGAGGGGTGAGTTTATGAAAACTCAGTGTGCACAACCCTCATCAGTAAGAACATGAATCACAACAGTTCGGGCCGGAGCCCATTTCAGTAACGGTGGCATTTGGGCCTTAGCCCATAAAAGCCTCAGCTGGGCCTTAACCCATAAATGTCACAAATCATATTTATCTGGGCCTAAGCCCATCTCAATGTTAAAAACCACATATGCAATGCATTAATGCCCATACCAACCCTGCACTCCGTCTCCTGTCCAACCCTGCACTCCTGTGGGGATTTAATCGACCCACCCATCCCTACACTCCTTATGTAGCACTAGTTGCGGCACTAACTTATCGGTGCAGCATGGCTGCTCGGTGGCTAAAAAGCCTTCAGTGGATCCACAGTCGTCAAGCGACCATGCGATCCTATTAGCACTTCTTCCGTATTAATAATCCCATCCCCATGTAACATAATAACACATGAATGCAACATAAAATAATAATCATACGATAACAATCATAAATCACATACAAGAATAATCATATAACATGTAGGGGCATTTTTGTCATTTTACCCTTCAGGGGCATATCGGTCATTTTACCCATCGAGGGTATTTCAGTAATTTCACACCTGCGATAGCCTTTCCAAAGGCCTAATGTCGCATCGAGCGACTCAACTACCATTTCCGGTCGTACCGGACTATTGGGCCTAAAACCCGATTTCAGCCCACACGCTCGTGTGGCCCACCTAACACAAATCTAGCCACGTATATGAGATTCACCTAGTCTAGTTCACTATATACTACACCATCATACATTTTATTCAATTGGGCCCACGGGCCCATTAGGCCCACTTCGGCCCATCGTGGCCTAAGCAGACTCAACCCACAAGAATACTACTGATGGCCTCAACTATCGCGTCGAAGCCCCACACGTGCGCTCGCACGCTCGTGTGGCTACTTTGCCGTGACCGGCACTTCGGCATTTGCCGCTCTACAACTAGAGTAGAGAGAGTTGCACACCTGATAGGAATCTGGTGCTAATCCGTGCTCCGACCACTCCTGTGCCCAAACGCCTTCCAAGGTATCCTTCCTCCTATCATAGAATGCTCTATATATAGCTAGCTTCTCACGTTCCTTCTTTGTATCTTTCCGATGTGGGATCCCTTCGTCAGTAGAGTTTAAATTCAACTCAAACTCTTCCCGTCCAATCCGCAAAATAAATACTCCATTGCTTGTCATGAGATTCGAACCCAGGCTCCCTTGTAACATAATCCACGCCGCTAACCACTTGGCCACAAGCTCCTCTTGTGTCTTAAACCATGTGCAACTAAATTTAAATCTATAGCCAAATTCTAAAGTCCATTTAAAAAGAAAACTAAAATGCAAGAGCCAAGACTTGAACCTTGGACCTCCTTCCTTCCTTGTGGCGTCACCCCCTTGCTCCTTAAGTGGCGTCACTTTGCCACTACACCACACACTCCACTTGTGTCATTTTTCTCCACATTTTATCCTTAAAACCTACCTACCAAGTCCTAGGGTTTTATTCACCTAAAACCAAAATTTCCCTAAAGCCCAAGTTTGATCCCGGGACTTCATAGAAGCCCCCTAACCTTCCAAAATCCCTCACCTAATAGGTCCAACTTGCCTTAGTGCCATTCTCTTATTCTAAAAAATTTTAAACGCTACTACTCCTAAGGCCCATTGGGCCCAATCCTACTAGGCCCAATTTCGGGATGTTACAAGGACCCTTTGAGTTAAATTATCAATGTATGAATTATCTTTGAAATATGATGAAACATTATTGATGAATATTATGAATCAGGGAAGTTCGTTTTAATTGTGAGTTGAGAATTTTGCTTGAGGACAAGCAAATGCTTAAGTGTGGGGGTATTTGATAAACCGTAATATGAACATATTTTAATCCCACATTTAGCATACTTTTGGATGATTTAAGCCTTGAATTGTGTAATTTGGTGCTCTTAATCCTTTCTTTTCATGTTTTATACTCAGAAGAGCACCGGAGGATGAAAAGAACGAGAAATAGGCCCAAAACGGAGTAAATGGGCCATATCGCAAAATCAACACTGACTGGACCAAAGACGACACGGCCGTGCCTCCTTAACAGACTCGAACACGGCCTGGCCACGATTCACATGGGCGTGTGCCATGGGCGTGTCCCTGACGTGAGAAAGAAGAGTTTCAGTCAGATTATGGTACTTAGAGGCAAAGAAAGCCATTCCAAAAGCCTATATAAACACCCAAGAGGCCAACCTTCAGGGGGCAGGTAGCTAGGCCAAGGAGCCGAGCCAGAGAGGCCATAATTGTGGGATTCACTCGAAGAATAGCCAGTTGATTCATCTCAAAAAGCTGGAGTTATACTCAAGACAGAGGATCTCTCCTTCAATTCCTTCATGGGGTTTTAGGGTTTTCTTATGTTTTGTTTTATCTTTTCTTTTGAGATGTATTCTTTTATCGTTATGAACTAAACCCTCAGATACCTGAGGGGGATGAAACCTAAGATGAATCTTGTTATCGTTTGCTGAACTATATGATAAATACTTGATTTGTTCTTAACTATGTGTTCTTAATTCTTGTTTGGTATTTCCGGGATATTGATTCAAGTATCGATGTGCTTAGGTGGTGGAGCAAAAGTCCCTGCCTAAGAGTAGATCTAGCATAGTTAAGCGGAGTTGCTCGCGTGCCTAGAAATAGGGTGACGAAAATCTGCCGGATTAGGGTCAAACCTAATATGAGAGTCCATAGATCGAGTTAATGCAATTCTAGAAGTTTTAATTAGAAAGATATTTCAATTAATCAACCTAGGGTTGGAGGTTAGTAGCCTCGAAAGAGGTATTAATATAAATTAGGGAATCTTACGGATTAAGTCAAGTGAATAAATCGTCTAGTTCAGAGTTAGATAACAAGTAAAGTCTAGGTGGATTCTTCCTCGGGTACCGTCTTAATCAATTGGTTTTTCCCAAAGTTATCTTCCCCAATTCCTTCTCTTTGTCTTTGCATCTTTAGCTTAGTTGTTAGTTAATTTTAGATTAGGTAAAAATTCCTTTAGTTCTTAGGCTAGATAATAAAAAGAAAGTTAGTATTAGTACTTTTGGTTCCTTTGGGTTCGACAATCCGGTCTTGCCACAGCTATACTACTGTTCGATAGGTGCACTTGCCTCAATCATTGTCGCAGTTAGTTCTAGGCTCGATCATTCTTTATATAAATTTTTAAGACTCTGATAGACACGATCAGTTAATTGTGAGGGTAGGCTTTTAGTGGAGTAAGTGGGTTAAATCCTAAGTGCCTTTATCATCTCTGTATATCAAATCAATGATGTGGTCTTGACATGTATAATCGAAGCAAGTTCTAGAATAACAAATCAATGTTGACACACTCATAATCAAAAAAGTGAGCAAGAAAAGAATGTATGCTCTAAAAGGCTCAAAATCTCACAAAAATTATGGGTTTTTGATATCAACTTTTGTAAATTTCAAACTTCAAGGTAATAATTAGATTCAGGTAGACAACCTAACAAAATTTTAATTTTTGAAAATAGACTTATCATGCTTGATTCTCTAGTCTCCTAAAGTTTAAATCATCACTGCACAATTATCAATGACTTAATCCAAAACATATCAATAAAAACCATGAATAAAGAAAATTTCATTCTAATAGTAAAATGAGGAAATTACTTAAGAACAAGGCATAATTCAGGGATTTTCAAATAATACTATAGTTGACCCCCCACACTTAAGACGTACATTGTCCTCAATGTACAAAGATAGATAATGATTAGTAAGAAAGTCATAAGAGAGGGAGAGAGGTGAAACTTCCTGAATTATGGATGAAATCCTTGGAGGATAATCAATGATGAACATGATGACTAGGCATAGGTGAAGGTGGTGGGGAATAGTCCGGTGGTGTGTTCGTTCCTTGAGTGGCACCTTGAACCTTTTTAAACTGCGAAGTCATCTGTAAAGTTTTCAGGGAGTTCTTATCTAATGGACGTTTGTTATAGTTACTCGAGAGTTAAACATCTAGAGATAAAAGAAATCAAATTAAAAATTTAAAGAGTTTAATAATAAAGGAAAATGAACAAAAATAAAAATAAAAATAAAAATAAAAATAAAAATAAATAAAAGAAAAGAAAAAGACTCAAAGGTCCTCATCATCGGAGTGATCTCGAGGTGGTGGTGGCGGCGATATGTGAAAAAACTAATAGTATCGACCACGACCGACTCGCACGACTGTGTGGATTTATCTCAACCCGTGTTCTTTAGACTGTTTTGACCACGGCCGCATCGCACGACCGTGGCGTTTAGTCAGAGCCCGTGTCTTGGGGAAAATTTTTGTCCTGTTTCTGCACGATCTCCGCCACGCCCGTGTACCTATTCATGGTGACCACACGGCCACGACCACGATCGTGTGCAAGGCCGTGTGGTATGGAAATCTGTACTTTGGTTAGTTTATAGTTAGGTACTGAAAAGGAAAAATAAAATAAAAAATAAAAATGTAAAAATTAATGGGGTTAGTGCTCGAGTTGCCTCCTGAGATGCGCTTGTTTATTGACTTAAGCTAGACTTACCTCTCATTCAAATAATCATGGTGGTTTGAGGAGTTAAAAATCCTTTCTCATGCTATCAGTTCTATTATCAGTATAAAATTCGAGTCGAATAGTGTTTACTTTAATAGTGCCGAATATAGGATTGCTTACCTCGACTGTTCCGTATGGGAAAACATTGAGTACCCTAAAAGGGATCTCTTTGTTTGTACTAGGGTCAGGAGGAGATATTCGAGGGTTTGCCTTATCTAACAATACCTGATCTTCGATCTTGAATTTGTTTGTCCCATGGAATGGCGTTGGTTCTGTTTCGTGTATTCCTAGTTTCTCTTTGAAATGTGTCTTCCACTTGTCTAGTTCATCGATATGAAGCCATCGTTCCTCGTGAGTTATTTCTTTGTTATCATGAGGTCTAGGATCTGGTTCAGTTGTGTAGTTCCGTGGTGCTTCCTGAAAAGAAGGTTTGACCGAATGATCATTAATAAAATTAATTTTCTCACCTTGATTACTTGATGTCCTAGCTGAGTCGAGAGCCTGAAGACTGATTGATTCGTCACCTACTCAAAGTATGAGTTCTCCTGTACCAACATCAATTTTAGTCCTGGCAGTTGCTAAAAAGGGTCTTCCTAAAATTAAAGGAATGTTATTGTCCTCATCCATGTATAAAATGACAAAGTCTACTGGGAATACGAATTTATCAATTTTCACGAGAACATCTTCGATTATACCCCTAGGAATTCTAATAGTTTTATCAGCTAATAGAATGCTCATCCTAGTTTGTTTGGGTTTCCCTAGACCTAGTTTTTTAAACACTTTATAAGGCATGACATTGATGCTTGCCCCTAAGTCAGCTAAAGCATTATCAATGGATAAACTACCAATTAAGCATGGAATTGTAAAGCTCCTTGGATCTTTTAATTTTCGTGGAAGTTTATTTTGCAACATTGCTGAGCACACTAGGTTTAGTTCCACATGCAATTCCCCGTCTAACTTCCGTTTGTTTGTCAAAAGCTCTTTTATAAATTTCCTTGAATCTGGCATCTGCGAAAGAGCTTTAAGAAACGGTAAGTTAACATGTAATTTCTTTAAGAGTTTAAGAAATTTACCGAATTGTTCATCTATGTGGTCTTTCTTCATCGAATTGGGGTATGGCACATGAGGTTGGTACTATTTAATTATCGGATTTGGCTTATCATGAAACACCCCAAACCCGACCCACGAGCTTTGATCAGATTTGGTATGTTCCTCAAATAAACCGGTTCAAATTCTTTTGTTACTTTGTGAAAATCTTGTGCGATTTAAAAAAAATTGTTTGGGGTTGGGCTTGTGTTGAAAACCAATTCGATTTTCATATTAGAAAACCCTTTTTAATTCTATGTGATAAAACATATAGAGTATATTTTTAAAAAAATTAAATTACTTGGTCTTTAAACTTAATAAAAATTTGTAACATAATTAAACAATAAACAGAAATAAGATAGTGCACTATGGCCTTAAGGCCTTATTACATCAAATAAACCCAATTAATTCAGAGTACTAAAAAAAATTAATAGTCCATTAAAATAAAGACTTCAAGTTGAGCATGGCCACCACAAGTCCTGCTGTCCCGGTCCATCATTGTTCATCACCTGAAACATGGTCCCACAACAGGGTGAGTCAACAGACTCAATGTGTACACAACACTAAATCATAATCGAATCAGGCATAACAATTATTACACATTCATATCATAACATACAAGTTATGATGCATTCCCAAAACCCAAACCTATTAAGCCATCCGCTACACTCCCCCGTACCAACCTGTACACCGTGGGGACTACTAAGTCGACCCTCCTTCCGCTACACTCCATATCGCGGTCTTAGGTCACCGCATTCGTGGTCTTAGGTCACCACGTTCAGATTACTGTGGTCTTAGGTCACCACATTCAGATTACTGTGGTCTTAGGTCACCACATTCAGATATCACGGTCTTAGGTCACCATGTTCGTGGTCTTAGGTCACCACATTCACTTCCCCTTCAAAATAAAACCCATATGCCCTATATAATAGTAATATGCATAAATATGCCAGAGTTCACATTCTTATTCTTATTCTCATGTTACAATTAACATATTTCATAATCCTAGTAGGAGTAGGAAACGTACCTGAGTACTTTGTACCATAACATGGTACCTTAGCTACTTTCATATTCTTAATACCACATATATTAATTAAACTTAGCCATATAAGGTAGTATGAAATAGTGTGGGGTACACACCTGATTCGCTTAGGGTTTCCAATCCAAATCCCGGAAAGCTTGATCTAATGCCTTAGATCTTAGATCTCTACATTTAATCAATCATTCAGTACTTAGTAAAGAACCATTCGGCCATAAATCCAAATCCTAGTAGGATTAGTACACTAAAACTTACCTTGCAATTTCCAAATCCCGAAAGTATTCCTTGCCTTATATGTCGGTCGAAATCCCTATAACTTCATGTTAGATCAATTTCTAACATTTATTCATAACAAATAACCCTTAGCCGAATGTTAAATATGACTTACCTTATGGATTTTAAATCCCGAAATTCACCGAATAACTAGGGAACACGCGGCCTATGGTGTACCTTCGGGAAAAGAACTTCTCCTTCCTTGTAGTTGACACTTAGTAAATCCTGAAAGATCTCTTCAAGGTTTCGGCAACAGGAATATTGATGGGATTAGTCCTAGATTTCGACAAATCTAAAAGAAAAGAATAGAAATCAAACTTGTTCTTACCTTTGAAGAAATCGGCAGCACCTAAGCTTGAAACCAGTTAAGATATTCGGCTATGGCTTTAAAAGGCTTACTTTCGGCTTTTGGAGGGATTAGAAAGAAAAGAGAAGGAAGAATAAAGATGGAGGATTTGGCTAGAACACAAGGTATTTCGGCTTGGCAAAAATTAAAGAAGAAGAAGATTTGGTGAAGAGAATTCGGCAGAGGCTTCCAAAGAACAGAAAAGAATGAATGAAGAATAGTCTTACTCTTTCTTTTATAGCCAAAATTACTAGGCTGGAGTCCCTTACTTGGCCACCACTCTCATATCTTTATCACTTTATTTAAAAATTAAAGAATAAATCCTCATTTATCTCTTGAAAATAATCTAAAATAAATCCATTATTTATCCCCTTTTTAGCCGAATTTTAAAGAGAATAAAACTCCCCTTTTAAAAGCCTTGTTGCCGTCCACCTCTGTGCTTCTGGAAGCAAAAATAAAATTTCTTTTATTTGCTACCCATGTGACTCGAACTCAGGCCCAACACCCTTGCATGTGGCGCCATTTCCAGAGGCCCTAAGTGATATCTTCAGGCCACTTTTCCAAGCCTGTTTGTGTGTCAAATTCCTCCTATTAATTTTCTTAAGGCCACCTTGCCTTAATTCCCTCTTTTTAAACCTTAAAACTTGACATTTCTTTACATTTCCAAGTTTCCAAAAATTTTCGTTTGCCTCCTTTAAACTTAACATTTTCCTTACATTTCCAAGTTTCCCGAAATGTTTACTTTCCTCTTTTGAATCATTTCTAGATCATTTCCTTACATTTCCATTTCCTTACATTTCCATACATTTCCATACATTTCCTTACATTTCCTTACATCTTAGGGTTCCTAAAACTCCTCAGAACACATCCAACACACCCACTGAGCCCACTATCTCATGAATTACGCACGAACGCATAACCCCTAATCCAGGATGTTACATATCATGACTTACCTCGACCTTACCTTCCTCTACCACATTCTCTTGCCTTAATTTGGGCTCATCTAACCCTTCACTATCATGACTGGTTATGGCTTGAAATTACTTCCTTCGGTTAGTTTCAGTGTTGCTTGGCAGGCTTACTTGTGGTCATTCTGAGATCAACTTAGCAAGCTGACCTAATTGGTTCTCGATCTCTTGAATCAATGCTTGTTGATTTTTAAGTGTTGTCTTGGTGTTTTGGAAATGAGTTTCTGATACCGCGAAGAATTTTCTTAGCACCTCCTCAAGGTTCTGCTTCTTTTCTTGTGGGTAGGTTTGCTGTTGGAAGGTTGGGAGGGGTTGTTGTCTTTGGTTTCCTTGACCACCCCATGAGAAATTGGGGTGGTTCCTCCAACCTGGATTGTAAGTGTTACTATAAGGGTTATTTTGAGGTTAGAATTATTACCCATATAGTGAACTTGTTCGTTCTCAGCGCTCGGATTGTAAGGTGGATATTCTGTATTGCTTACCCCTCCTCCATTCATCTCGAATTGCATAGCTAGATGTACCTGCGAAGAACCACATAAACCATCAATCTTTTTATTTAACATCTCTACCTGATTTGATAGCATGGTTACTGCGTCAAGGTTGAAAACACTGGCAGCTTTTGTTGGCCTTGTCCTCGTGACTTGCCACTGATAGTTATTCAGTGACATCTCTTCAATGAATTCTTAGGCAGCCTCAGGTGTTTTGTTATTCAGGGTTCCGCCGGTGGCTGAATCAATCAATTGCCTGGTTGAGGGGTTCACACCGTTATAACAGGTTTGGACTTGTAGCCACAAGGGTAATCCATAGTGTGGGCACCTTCTCAATAGATCTTTGTATCTCTCCCATGCATCGTAGAGTGTCTCTAAATTCACCTGAACAAAAGAAGAGATATCATTCCTCAACTTAGCCATTTTAGCCGGCGGGAAATATTTTAACAAAAATTTTTTGGTCATTTGTTCCCATGTAGTGATTGATCCTCATGGTAACGAGTTCAACCACTGTTAGCTTTGTTCCTCAACGAAAAGGGAAACAACCGAAGACGAATGGCATATCAGAAACGCCATTTATTTTGAAAGTATCTCAAAATTCTAGGAAATTCGCCAAGTGATTATTTGGATCTTCATCCTGCAAACCATCAAACTGAACAAATTGTTGTATCATTTGAATTGTGTTAGGTTTCAGTTCAAAATTATTTGTAGCAATAGCAGGTCTAATAATACTTGACTCAGTTCCTGTTAAATTAGGTTTAGCATAATCATACATAGTTTGAGGAGCATGATTTTCGGCCACCTCTGGAGGTAGCAGATTATTCTCAGCCATCTCTTTGGTGGTATTAATTTCGTCTTCTTGCTCTTCTTGTATGTATTGTAAGCTTCTCCTTATTTCTCTTCGGTTTCTGTGAACTGTGCATTCAATTTCACTATCGTAAAGTAAAGGTCCTAACGGGTTTCTTCTAGTTATAAACTAGAATACCTGCTAGAAGCAAAGAAGAAAATTTAGAAAAGTAAAAATAAAATTTAATTTCAAAAATAACATATGGCTAAAGTAATAAAAATTGAGCGTTCTTAATATTTTAGTTCCCCCGCAACGGCGCCAAAAACTTGATCGTGTCAGAAAGTCTTAAAATTTATAATATGAATGATCAAACCTAGAAACTAAATGTGACAACGATTAAGGCAAGCGCACCTATCGAACAGTAGTATAGTTTAGTGGCAAGACCGGAATGTCGAACCCAAAGGAACCAAAAGTACTAATACTAACTTTCTTTTTATTATCTAGCCTAAAATAAAAGTGAATTGTTGTCTAATCTAAAATTGACTAACTATTAAGCTAAGGATGCTAAGACAAAGAGAATGAATTGGGGAAAATACTTGTGGGAAAAACCAATTGATTAAGACAATACCCGAGGAAGAATCCACCTAGACTTCACTTGTTATTTAACTCCGAACTAGACGATTTATTCACTTGACTTGATCCGTAGGATTCCCTAATTTATATTAATACGTCTATCGAGGCTACTAACATCTAACCCTAGGTTGATTAATTGAAATATCATTCTAATTAAAACCTCTAGAATTGCATTAACTCGATCTATGGACTCCCATATTAGGTTTGAACCTAATCCGGTAGATTTTCGTCATCCTATTTTTAGGGTTGCAATCAACTCCGCTTAACTATGCTAGATCTACTCTTAAAGAGGGACTTTTGCTCCACTGCCTAAGCACATCAATACTTGAATCAATATCTTGAAATGTTAAAGCAAGAATTAAGAACGCATAATTAAGAATAAATTAAGTATTTATCATATAGTTCAGAAAATAATAACAAGATCTGTCTTAGGTTTCATCCCCCTCTGGTAGTTGAGGGGTTAGTTCATAATTATAAAAGAATACATCTCAGAAGAAAATATAAAACATAACATAAGAAAAACCATAAAACCCCCTGAAGGAAATTGAAGGGAAACTCTTCCGTCTTGAGTATGGATCCGGCTTCTTGAGATGAATCAACTGACTTTCTTCGAGTAAAACCCACCATTTGGCCTCTCTGGCTTGGCTTCTCGGCCTACCTGAACCGCCCCCTGAAGGTTGGCCTCTAAGGTGTTTATATAGGCTTTTGGAATGTCTTTCTTTGCCTCTAAGTACCCTATTCCAAATAGAATTAAAACAGGTCACGTCAGGGACACGCCAGTGTGGCACGCCCATGTAAGTCGAGTCCAGGCTGTGTTTGGGTCTACTGAAGAAGCACGGCCGTGTGGCTTGAACCCAGGCTGTGTGAATTTTGTACTTTGGCCCATTTTCTCTGTTTTTGGCCCGTTTCTCGTTCTTTTTATCCTCCGATGCTCTCCTAAGTATAAAACATGAAATTAAAGGATTAGGAGCACCAAATTCCACAATTCAGGGGATAAATCATCCAAAAGTATGCTAAATGTGGGATTAAAATATGTACATATTATGGTTTATCAATAGGATCCCCTTATTACCACTTTTCCATTAGCTTCAATCTCACAATTGAAATCTTCTGCACTCTTAAAACTCGAATATCTCAGTTACCATCCCTGCAAAAATAGATAGAAAGATGAAATATGATGATTCAAAGCTTTTCTAATGGAGAATTCGATATTAATGAACATCACAACTAGATTAAATCTACAATAAAGGTTTAATGACATGAACCATTTGCCATTGCCTTTCCATCTCTTAATCAAAGAGATATGGTTTTTCTCATCAAATGAAGATGCTGCTTAAACTTAATGTAGGTTATGGCTGAAACTTATTACTACGACTTATATAACTGTCATTGCCTTAATGCAATACAACTATCCAAATGCACTCATTGATTGTTCACCTTAAAAATATTAATATCTCCTTTACTACCTTGGATTTCTTTCCTTTTACAGTAAATTTCTATGTTTCCACCAGATTCCCTATTTAATAGAATATATAAATTTCCTAATTAGTTGCACTTACTGATGATGTCACGAACTTACTAAAATATGACAAAGGCAAGCGCACCTATCGAACAGTAGTATAGCTATGGTGAGTCTGGAATATCGTATCCAGGAGGACTAAAAGTACTAGTAATTACTATCTTTTTATTATTTAGCCTAATAATTAAAGATGCGTTTTAATTTAAAATTGAACTAACTAATTAACTATGAACGCGACAGAGATAAAATTGAGGAAATACTTTAAGAAAACCAATGAGAGAGACAATACCCAAGGAAGAATCCACCTAGATTTCACTTATTATTATGATTCTGAATTAAACGATTTATTCACTTGTCTTGATCCGTAGAAATCCCTAAATTATGTTAATACCTCTTTCGAGACTAAGAACAACTGACTCTAGGTTGATTGATTGAAATCTTTTTCTAATTAAAACCCCTATTATCGCTTTAACTCGATCTATGGATTCCCTTATCAGATTTGACTCTAATCCGGCAGATTTATGTCGTCCTATTTCTAGGATTGCAATCAACTCCGCTTAATTATGCTAGATTTACTCTTAAGCAAGAACTTTTGCTCCACTGATTAAGCACATCAAACTTGGATTAATATCCTGAAAATATTAAGGCAAGGATTAAGAACATATAATTAGGAACAAAAACAAGTATTTATCATGTAATTCAGATAATTAAATAATAAGATCCATCATAGGTTTCATCCTCCCTAGGTATTTTATGGAATTTAGTTCATAATGTAAAAGGAAAACATCTCAAAATAAGGAAAACAACAAGACATAAAGAACCCAAAAACTTCTAAGGAAAATTGATAGAGATCTTCAATCTTGAATAAGCTCCAAAATTGATTCCGACGGCTTCCTTCTAGTAATTTCTTCGTTCTACTCTGCGTGTGTCCTTTAGGTCTTCTTTTAGTGTGTTTTTATGGACTTTGAAATGCTCAAAATACCTAAAACTTGTCTTTTTCCTCGTGAAAATGAACTAGGGCGCGATAGGGACACGGACGTGTGACCAGCCCGTGTAAGAATGCCCAGGCCGTGTGCATTACTGACATGGTTAGAAATCGACATGGGCTGGCCCACGGGCGTGTGGCCAGTCCGTGTGTTATACTGAAATCATCTATTTTTGCTTGATTTTGGCTCGTTTTTCACTCCTTTCGCTCCCCTATGCTCACCTAAGTATAGAAACATGAAATTAAAGGATTTGGAGCATCAAATTCACAAAATTATATAATAAAACATGCTAAGCATGGGATTAAAATGTGTTAATTTTATGGTTTATCAAATATCCCCACACTTAAGCGTTTTCTTGTCCTCAAGCAAAATCCTCATATTCACAATTAAAATTAAGCTTTCTCAATTCATAATTCTCATCAATAATGTTTTATCATAATTCACAAATAATCACACATTGATAATTCAACTAAAAGAGCATTAAAGATTCAAACAATCCAAGTTACACATTTTTTTTAAAGCATGAAAACATAGGTATTTCCCCTTATCTAAATAATTACCTTTAATTCAAAACCGACAAGATTTGACATCCTCACTAAAGATTCACTCAAATCACTGAAAGTGTTTAAGGTTAAAAAATTAAGCACTCAAAAGTCAAACATGAAAAGTTATTACCATAGCCTTGCATGAAAATCAAATCTTCACCACTATAAAATGAGATGATACACAAATCAAAAGGTCTTTAAAGGGTTGTAATGGGGCTTGGGTTAAAAGTGTGGATAAAGGCTGAAAAAGAAGGTTAGAATCGAGATTGAATTGATAAATTACCTACTAGAAAAATAAATTAATACTGAAAAAGTACATCAATCGAAATTATTAAAGAAAATCACGAGCTTCTTCGTAGAAAATAAAATTAATTACTTAAGCTCAAACTTAAAGAACTAGTAATAATCAACATAAATGAATATATATATTTCCACTTTTTTTTCAATGGATATGATCGTTGTTTTATGCGATGTCAAGGTCTTAAAATTTATATAAAGAATGATCGAACCTGGAAACTAAATATGACAACGATTTGAGGCAACCCACCTATTGAACAATAGTATAGTTAAGGAAAGATCGGATTGTCGAACCCAAAGGAACTAAAAGTACTAATACTAACTCTCTTTTTATTATCTAGCCTAAGAATTAAGAGAATTGTTTTTCTAATCTAAAATTATCTAATCAACTAATCTAAAGATGCAAAGACAAAGAGAATGAATTGGGGAAAATAACTTTAGGAAAAACCAATTGATTAAGACGATACCCAAGGAAGAATCCTCCTAGACTTCACTTGTTGCCTAACTCTGAACCAGACGATTTATTCATTTGACTTGATCCGTAGGATTCCCTAACGTATATTAATCCCTCTCTCGAAGCGACTAACGTCTAACCCTAGGTTGATTAATTGAAATCTCTTTCTAATTAAAACCCCTAGAATTGCATTAACTTGACCTATGGACTCCCATATTAGGTTTCACCCTAATCCAGCAAAATCTCGTCACCCTATCTCTAGGCGTGCGATCAACTCCACTTAATTATGTTAGATCTACTCTTAGGCAGAGACTTTTGCTCCTCCACCTAAGCACATCATACTTGAAGTAATATCACGGAAATATCAACACAAGAATTAAGAACAAGTCAAATATTTATCATATAGTTCAGCAAACGATAACAAGATTCATCTTAGGTTTCATCCCCCTCAGGTATCTGAGGGTTTAGTTCATAAAATAAAAGAAAACATCTCAGAAGAAAAGATAAAACAAAACATAAGAAATCCCTAAAACCCCTTGAAGGAATTGAAGGAGAAATCCTTCGTCTTGAGTATGATTTCAACTTCTTGAGATGAATCAACTGGCTATCTTCGAGTAAATCCCCACAAATCAGCCCTCTTTGGCCTAGCTGGACGCCCCCTGACTAAAGCCTTGGGTTCCCCCCTTTTAGGTTATACTTAGGGTGTTTATATAGGCTTCGGAATGTGTTTCTTCGCCCCTAAGTATCCTAATCCGAGTGAAATTTCTCTTTGTCATGGTAGAGACACGCGCATGGCACACGCCCCTGTAAATCGTGGCCAGGCCGTGTTCGAGACTGTTGAGTGAGGCACAACCGTGTGGTCTTGGGCCCAGGCCGTGTGGATTTCGTGATATGGCCCATTTACACTATTTTGGGCCTGTTTTACGTTCTTTTCATCATCCGGTGCTCTTCTGAGTATAAAATATGAAAACAAAGGATTAAGAGCAGCAAATTACATAAGTCAAGGCTTAAATCATCCAAAAGCATGCTAAATGTGGGCTTAAAATATATTACTTTTACGGTTTATCAAATACCCTCACACTTAAGCTTTTGCTTGTCCTCAAGCAAAATTCTCAAGTCACCATTAAAACAAAACTTTCTCGATTCATAATATTCATTAATAATGTTTCGTCATAATTCAAAGATAATTCATACATGGATAATTCAACTCAAAGGGTCCTAAAGATTCAAACAATCAAAGTCATACATTTGTAGCACAAAAACATAGGTGTTTCCCCTCACCTAAATAATTACATGTGATTCAAAATCGACAAGAATTGACATCCTCACTAAAGATTCACTCAAATCACTCGAAATGTTTAAGGTTCAGAATTAAGCACTCAGAAGTCAAACATGAAGAGTTAATCTCATAGGCTTGCATGAAAATCAAATCTCCACCACTATAATATGAGATGATACACAAATTAAAAGGTCTTTAACATGGTTGTAATGGGGCTTAGGTTGAAGGTATGGATATAGGCTGAATTAAAGGGTTAGGATCGAGACTGACCTGATAAATTACCTAACTAGAAAAATGAACTAATCTTAAATAATTGCATCAATTGAAAGCTTGTAGTACTAATAACATGAGCTTCTTCTTCAAAAATTGGAATTTAAACGTATAAGCTCATTTAATCATATAACCAATACTGAATATACTTTGATTTTTTTAAGAACAAGTCAACTAATAAAATAAAAAGATAGAATTTAACAACTGAAGTAAATGAAATAGTTAAGTAACCGATCAAATCAGATCTCGATATGAGGGTCGTCAAAAGGAAATGTGATACAAATACAAATGATTTTGGGTTAATATTAGTAGGTGAGTCAATAAATGGGGTTCGTTAGGATCAATGGGGTTCACTAGGGGTTAATTACGAAGGTAGGCTTTTTATGGAGTAAGTGGGTTAAATCCTAGGTGCCTTTATCATCTCTGTATATCAAATCAAAGGTGTGGTCTCGACATGTATAATCGATACAAGTTCTAGAATAACAAATCAATGTTGACACACTCATAATCAATAAAGTGAGCAAGAAAAAGAATATATGCTCTATAAGGCTCAAAATCTCACAAAAAATTATGGGTATTTGATATCAACCTCGTAAATTTCAAACTTCAAGGTAATATTCAAATTCAGGTAGACAACCTAGAAAATTTTAAATTTCTGAAAAATAGACTTATTATGCTTGATTCTCTAGTATCTTAAAGTTTAATCATCAATGCACAATTATCAGTGACTTAATCTAAAACATATCGAAAAAAATCATGAATTAAAGGAAATTTCATTCTAATAGTAATATGAGAAAATTACTTCAAGACAAGATATCATTCAGGGATTTGAGAATAATGCAAAAAGTGAGGCACTTCCTTGAAATAAATATTCACCCCCTACACTTAAGATGTACATTGCCCTCAATGTACAAAGATAGATAAAAACAATGTAGTAAAAAAAATCAAAAGATAGGGGTAGAAGTGAAAGTCCCTGAATGTATTCCTTGAATTAGAAATGTAGAAACTTGATTCAGAGGTGAAAGATAAGTTGGAGGAGGTGGCTCTTGGTGTGGCTGTCCATAATTTCTGCGCTAGATGAAGAAATTGGGAGGCTCGTGAAGAATTAGCCAGGAAATGATGAAAATAATTAAAACTATACTAATTATATATTTAAAGACAAGAAAAATAAAGAGAAATAGTAAAAAAAAGTAAAATAAAATTAAAAGAGAAAATAAATGGACTGAAGAGTCCTTATTGTTGGATGGTTCGTGAGGTGGGTATGAATTCTAAGGCTGTAATGGGGTGGTGGTCGTGGTTCTGGTGTGATTCCCTAGCAGCCTTTAGAACCTAAATCAAAGAAAACAAAATAAAATAGATTGAACTAAGTAAAAGAAAAATAAAGAAAAGGAAAATAAAGGAGAAGAGAAAATAAAAATAAAAACTAAATGGCCCCAAACATCCTCGGCTTGTCGAGTGGATGAAGCGGCCAGCATGAACTTATGTAGATCAGTCTCACAAAGGGAGACTGCGCCAGGGTCCTTCTGCTTTTTTGACATAGATGTGGTGTAGCTCAAGGGTTTGGGTAATAACTAAAGAAGAAAAGTATGGGGAGGGGGATATCTAAAGGATGGGATGAGAGAAAGGAGATGTGGAGTAGGTAAAAAGAAAATGGGGGGTTAAATAGAATTTTCAGGTCTGGTACGTCCCCACGCCCGTGTACCATGGGCGTGTAAGTCACACGGCTGTATCGCACGGCCGTGTTTTGCTTTGTTCGCTTCTCCCACGCCCATGTTCAGGTCTCCACGCCCGTGTATGATCTAACAGTGTCGGCCACGGCCGCATTGCACGGCTGTGGCGTGGTAGTTGGAGTCCGTGACTCGAAGATATGATTCGTTCTGACTCGTACCATCTTTGCCATGTCAGTACGAAGATTCGATGCATCCACACGGCCACGGCCACGACCGTGTGGCTGAGAAATCTGCACTTGGTTGATTTACAATTAGGTGCTAAAAGGAAAGAATAAAATAATAAAATAAAAATAAAAAAATAAAAAAGTAGAAGTTAATGGGGTTAGGGCTCGGGTTGCCTCCCGAGAAGTGCTCGTTTATAGTCTTAAGCTAGAATTACCTCTCATTCGCATATTCATGGTGGTTTGAGGAGTTGAAAGTCCTTCCTTATGCTAGCAGTTCCATTATCATGATAAAGTTTAAGACGAGTAGCGTTTATTTTAAAAGTGCCAAACATAGGATTACTGATAAACCGTAAAAGCAACATATTTTAATCCTAAATTTAGTATGCTTTTGGATGATTTAAGCCTCGATTGATGTAAAAATGTGCTCTTAATCCTTTCTTTTCATGTCTTATACGAAGGAAAGCACCCGAGGACAAAAAGAACATAAAACGGGCCCAAAACGGAGTAAATGGGCCATATCATGAAATCCACACGGCTTGGACTTAAGCCCACACGGCCGTGCCACATTGATCATCTAGAACACGGCCTTACCCCCGAGTCACATGGCCGTGCCTCATTAAAGAAGTCCGAACACAGCTTGAAGACTAGTCACACGGGCGTGCGACATGGCCGTGTCCCTATCATGGAAAAGAGCAATTTTATTCGGATTTGGATACTTTGGGGCGAAGAAACACATTCCAAGAGCCTATATAAACCCGCTAAGTGTCATTTGAAAAGGGGGCAGTTAGCTAGGCCAAGGAGCCAAGCCGAAAAGGTCAGGATTGTGGGAATCACTCGAAGATAGCCAGTTGATCCATCTCTAGAAGCCAGAATTCTACTCAAGACGGCGGATCTCTCCTTCAATTCCTTCAGGGAGTTTTAGGGATTTCTTATGTTTTGTTTTATCTTTTCTTCTTAGATGTTTTCTTTATTTGTTATGAACTAAACCCCTCAGATATCTGAAGGGGATAAAACATAGATGAATCTTGTTATTATTTTCTGAACTATAAGATAAATACTTGATTTGTTCTGAATTATGTGCGCTTAATTCTTGTGTTAATGTTTCTGGGATATTGCCTCAAGTCAGATGTTCTTAGGTGGAGGAGCAAAAGTCCCTGCTTAAGAATAGATCTAGCATAATTAAAGCGGAGTCATTCGCGCGCCTAGAGATAGGGTGATGAGATTTTGCCGAATTAGGGTGAAACCTCATGTGGGAATCCATAGATCTATTTACTGCTATTCTAGGGAGTTATTAAGTGAGAAAGAGATTTTCGTTAATTAATGATCACTGCAATCAGAGCTTTAAAAATTTGTAAAGGAATGATCGAACCTGGAGACTAACTCTGACAACGATGAAAGGCAAGTGTACCTATCGAACAGTAGTATAGCTTAGGTAAGACCGAATTATCGAACCCAAAGGAACTAAAAGTATTAATACTCAATTTCTTTTTATTATTTAACCTAAATTAAAGTAAAGGTTGCTTTTAAACTGTATTGTCAAAAACTTAAGCTAAGAACACAAAGACAAGAAGAACGAATTGGAAAATAACTTTGAAGAAAAACTCAGTTGATTGCGATGATACCTTTGAGAAGAATCCACCTAGACTTCACTTATTATCTAACCCTAAATTATATGATTTCTTTACTTAGCTTGATCCGTGAGACTCCCTAACCTATATTAAACCCTCTCTCGAGGCGAATAACGTCTAACCCTAGGTTAATTAGTGGAACTCTCGTTCACTTATAATAACCCCCAGGATAGCAGTAAATCGATCAATGGACTCCCATATTAGGTTTCACCCTAATCCGGAAAAATCTCGTAACCCTATCTCTAAGCATTCGATCAACTCCGCTTAATTATGTTAGATCTTATCTTAGGCAGGGTCTATTCCTCCTCCACCTAAGCACATTAGATTTGGATTAAGCAACATAATTAAGAACAAACTAAGTAATTCATCATATAACTTAAAAATCAAATAACAAGATTCATCTAAGTTTCATCCCCTTCAGGTATCTAAGGGGCTTAGTTCATAATGAATAAAGAAAACATCGCAAGAGAAAAGATAAAACAAAACATAAGAAATTCCTAAAACCCCCTAAAGGAATTGAAGAAGAATTTCGCCGTCTTGAGTATAACTCCAGCTTCTTGGGATGGATCAACTGGCTATCCTCGTGTTTTTCCCTAATTCTGACCTTCTCGGCTTGGCTCCTTGGCCTAGCTTTCGATCCCTTTCAAAGGTGGTACTTGGGGGATATATATAGGCTCTTGGAATGCGATTCTTTCTCCTTAAGTATCCTTTTCCGACTAAAATTGCTTTTTCCAACGACAGAGGCACGGCCATGTCACACGCCCGTGTGGATCGAGACCAGACCGTGTTCGGACTTCTAAAGTGAGGCACGACCGTGTGAGGTAGAGTTGAGGCCGTGCTCTAAGTGTTCATCGAGGCACGGTCGTGCGGGCTATGGGCCAAGCCGTGTCAATTTCATGCTAAGGCCCACTTACTCTGTTTTAGGCCCAATTTGTGTTCTTTTCATCCTCAGGTGCTTTCCTAGGTCTAAGACATGAAAAGAAAGGATTACAAGCACCTTTTTATACAAATCAAGGAATAAATCATCAAAAAGTAAGCTAAATGTGGGATTAAAATATGTTACTTTTACGGTTTATCAAATACCCCCACACTTAAGCTTTTGCTTGTCCTCAAGTAAAATTCTCAACTTCAATTAAAATGAACTTTCCATGATCTGCAATTCTTATCAACAATGCTATATCATAATTCATAGATAATTCATACATGGATAATTCAATTTAAAGAGTCTTAAAGATTTAAACGAGATAAGCTATGGTTTTGTACCTTGAAAACATAGGTGTCTCCCTTTATTTAAATGACTACCGTTTCAATTCAAAACCGACAAGGATTGATGTCCTCACTAAGGATTCACTCAAATCACTCTAAAGTGTTTAAGGTCCAGAAAAAAAATTGCTCATAAGTCGAATCTGAAAAGTTAATCCCATAGGCTTGCCTGAAAATCAAATCTCCACCACTATAATATGAGATGATAAACAGATCAAAAGGTCTTTGTTAGGGTTGTAACGGGGCTAGGGTAAAAGGTGTGGTCACAGGCTGAAATTAGAGGGTTAGAATCGAGATTGAATTGATAAGTACCTACCTAAAACTTTTCTAAAATTTTATTAACTGAAAAGTAATAATCCTACTAATACGAGCTTTTCTTTTGAAAACAGTCTTTGATTGTGTAAGCTCTCTTTTCATACTACTAATATTGAATAACTTGAAAATATTTTTTTTAAGAACAAACTAAGTAATACATAATAAATTTAACTATCAGAATAATAAACTTCGGTAACTGATCAAATCAAGTCTCGATTAAGGGGTAGTTAAAAAAAAGGGTGATAACAATTACAAAGGCTTTGGGTTAATATTAGTGGGTGAGTCAATAAAAAGGGTTTACTAGGATCAACGGGGTTCACTAGGGGTTAACTGTAAAGGTAAGCTATTTAGTGGAGTTAGTGGGTTAAAACCTAGGTGCCTTTATCATCTCTATATATCAAATCATAACTGTGGTCTCAACATGTATAAACGAGGCAAGTTCTAGAATAACAGTTCATAGTTGACACACTCATAATCAAAAAATGAGCACGAAAAAGAATGTGTGCTCTAAAAGGTTCAAATACTCACAAAAATTATGGGTGTTTTAACATCATCATTATGAATTTTAAATTTCAGGGTAATATACAAATTTAGGTCAACAACCTATCAAAATGTTAATTCTTGAAAAATAGACTTATTATGCTTAATTCTCTAGTATTCTTCAATTTCAATTATCAATGTACAATTAACTGTGGCTTATTTTACAACATGTCAATAATAATCACAAATCATCGGAAATTTCATCCTAATTAGTCATATGAAAACTTTGCATAAAAACAAGACTAAATCAGGGATTTGAGAATAATGAAATAAGTTTGGCACTTTTATTCCACTTTTACCCTCAGGGATTTGAGAATAATGCAAAAGGTTAGGTATATTTTACCCCCCACACTTAAGATGTACATAGCCCTCAATGTACAAAGATAGATATTTTTATAGAAATCAAAAGTGAGGGTGAGAGGTACTCCCTGTATTCTTGGGCGGGTTTGGTGGAGGATTTTGTACCTACGGCGAAGGCGTTGGTATGGTAGTGGTGTTGGTTCCCGAGCTTTGCGCTAGATGAAGAAATTGGGGAACTCATGAAGGATTAGCCAGGGGTTATTGAAACATAATATAAATAAACTAAAGATAAAATTAAAGAAAAGCAAGCTAAAGTGAAGGAGACTAAGAAGAAAACAGAAATGAAAAGAAAATACTAATGGACTATAGAGTCCTTATTAAAGGATGGTTCGCAAGGTGGGAATCAATGCTAAGGTTGGGGATGATGGCGGTGGCAGAAGTGAAGGGGTTCTCGTGGTGGTCGGCGTGATTCCCAAGCAGCCTGGCGAACCTGACACTAAGAAACTAAAAGAAGAGTAAATGAAAAGAGCAATTGAGAAGCTTAGATAAGGAAAATAAAGAAGAAGAGAAACAAAAAGGAAAAATAGATTGGTCTCAAAGACCCTTGGCTTGGTGTTGAGACGAAGCTGCCAGCATGAACTCATGTTGATCGTTCTTTGTTAAGGAGTTTATGCTTAGCTTCTTTCGCTTCTTCGACATGGTGTTGATTTGCTCAAGGATCTAGAGTCTTGAAGAGTCTAAGATAGAGAAGAGTGAAAAGGAAAGAAAATAAAGAAGAAATCAGATGGAGGGAAGGGGAAAATGTAACAACCCAAACCCGGCCCAAACTTTAAGGTCGAATCTAGCTTGTTACAGTAGAAAACATTTTTGAGAAATTCGTTTTTCTAAATCAATTTAAGTTGTTGAAAACCTTTTGTTTGAATGTCTTGTAAAACTTCATTTAGTGTTTATTAGAAAATTTATTAAGCCAAGTTAATATAAAATTCCAAATGTGCCCGATGGCACGTTAAAAACAATTTTCGTTTTAACTTGGAAAACATGTGATTTAAATTCAATAATAATAGCATAGCTTAAAACAAGTATCCAACATATGAAAAATAGCAAAAATAAAGTGTCAGGAGGCCTTATTACATTCGAAATAAAATTTAAATCAACAATCCAAAAATAAATAAACTGAAATTCAAGTCTATTAAAATTTAAATCCCACTGCATGGCCACCTCGAGTCAACCCGGCTCCACATCCGCGATCTACATGTCACCTGAAAATATAAAGGAGAAGGTGAGTCACCAAGACTCAGTATGTAACCCTTCCCCCGTATTTAAACAATTTCATACACAGCATATAATCAATCATCATGTACTAAGTCATGCACCCGACCTAGCCAACCAAACGCCTTTGTCTACCCCGTGTGGTACCAAACCACTGGTGGTGCCAAACCACTGGTGACATATAGTCACAGATGTGATGCCAAATCACTGGAGGTGCCAAACCTCTGGTGTCCGTAGACACAATCGATTGATGGGGCCAACCTATCGTGTGATGCCAAATCACTGGCGTCAATCCCTTATGATAATCTGTGGGGCCAACCCACTGTGGTGCTAAGCCACTGGGACGAGACGCGATGAGGTACCAAACCTCTGGAGGTACCAAACCTCTGGTGACCGTAGTCACAGTGTGTTACCAAAACACTAGTGCCCGTCGGCACGAATATACTGCCCCCTCCACTCATCAATCTCACATCAACATTTATATCCCATAATTTATGCTACAATATACTTAATCACATGTACAGGTTTTATCATCAGCAATAAGCAACGTGTAGTAGACACACCATGCTTCCCAAAAGCATCTTAAAATATTTCATAGTCAACAAGGACTTACCTGGTTCCTTACTTATACCATTCATGGTATTAATCCCGAATCTACACAGATCCGGTTAGCACACACAACAGTTTAGTACATTTAATTAATTATAAGTGTGTATGTACACACCTGTCACCCTTGGATGCTCTAAATCCCGAAAATAGAAGTCGGCCACCTAGATCTACTGGTCCCTATAATCGGCCAAACATGGAAGTTAGTGATATGGCCATTCGGCCAAACCAAATAATTTGAGAGGGGTTCCTTGTGAACCCGAATCCTTACCTTCACACTTTTGGATACTAATCGCAACACTTGATTCTCGAATCTGCTCATCAACCACCATTGATTAGTACGTAAAACTAATAGCCTTCGGCTTGGAATACTAAAAGTAAACCTTACCCTTACCTACCAAATTTGACAGAGGATGATGGACTTGAATCGAATACTTTGAGATCCCGGAACCTACCCTAAACCGATTGCCACAAGAAATCCCGAAAACACCTCTGTCTTCCTGATATTCGGCCTAGGTGTTAAAAACAAGGAAAGAAATTTGGTACTTCAAATGGGTGTATTCGGCCAATGGTGAGTTTACTGGAAAGAACAGAAGTTTCGGCTAGGAGTCTTGAGAAGAGGAAGGAAAAGAGTGAGATGGGTGGTGGACTTTCGGCAAAATAAGAAACAAAAGAGTGGAGTTTTGGGACCTTGCACACGTTGATAAGAAGAATGAAATTAGAAAAGTTGCTCCCTATGAAATTCGGCTAAGAATGAAGAAAAAGAAAATAAAGTGATAGGTATGTGCCTTAAAAAGGATTCGGCACCCCTCCCTTCAAGCTTGCCGTCCACTCCTTCCAACAAGGAGTTCAATTCTAATCAATTCCTTGAAATTCTCCTAGCCACTAATTTGATTTAATTCCAATAATTTGAATTAATCCCAAACATAATCCAATAATCCACTAATATCTTCTTTATCTTTTATTATCCTTAGAATTAATAAAAAAAAACCAATTTAAAACTAATTAATATCCTCATTATCCCATCAAATAAATAAAAAAAAACAAGGACTCCATGTGCTTGCCAACTCCAGCCGATTGCTCATCAAAGAAGCAAAAACCATGTGCAGGCCACTCCTCTTTCATGCCAACAAAAGAAAATAGAACCCACATGCAGCTGCTGAGATTCGAAACCAAGACCTATGCCGCAGCCTCCCCTAAGCGCCCAGACCATCTCTCCCAGCCCTCCTTTCATGCCATAAAGCCCCCATAATTATTTTTAACCCCATCCTACTTCAGCCCATCACCAAACAATGAAAATAAACTCCAAAATGCCGCTCCAGGCCCTCGAACCTGCGCCCACGCACACCTCCAGCTCTTAAGTGACGCACGGGCACCACTTTGCCAATGAGTTCTTTGTGTCTTAAATTCGCCCCAGCTCTTTTAAAGCCTCCTTCCATTGTAAAGCCACACCCAAAATTAAAACCCCCTTGCTGTTGCCGTGCCTTGAACCCAGGCCCTTGCTACCCCCTTTAAACGCACCCAGCCAATTGAACCAAGCCTATTCCTTGTGCCACATTTTCCCAAATTTTTACTTAACCCCTATCTCGCCTAACTTCCTCCTTTTAGACACTTAAAAGAAATTTTTAATACTGGGCCGAGCTTAGCTCGAGTTATTTTTAGACCCTTAAACATGTCAAATAAATCCTAGAATTTAACTCTTCAAGCACACATGGGAAAGTATTTAAAATACTTAAATTCTCAACAACCCCTAATTTAGGGTGTTACAATTCTACCCCCCTTAAAATAATTTCGTCCTCGAAATTACTTACTATCGTCCAATCGTGCATCCTTAACTCATCACACTACGCTATGCTGCGCACTCTGATCTTAAAGAACTATCATACTCCCTAGAAACATTTCCTACGTTCATAATCCAAATTTATACACTTTACTAGCAATCATAAGAATGAACCAACGTAACCATAACCAAGACAATTGAGGGTATTTTGAAAATAAGAAACTTACCCGTTGCCATGTCTGGCACATCTTCCTCCTTGCGACGGCCAACTGCATAAACCAACCTTGGTTGCCTCGCCTCTGCACCTTCAGTACCTCGACCACGCCCGTTACCATTATCATTACCTCTAGCTGTACCTCGACCCCTCTGTGGTGGTCCTTCGTTTCTATCCTGAACACGGTTTCGACCCTCTGGTTGATTTTTAGCTAACTTCCGAGGACAGTCCCTTACACGGTGATCCAACGATCCACACTCAAGCACCCTCTACTTCCAGCCAAACATTCTCCTGAATGGGATTTCCCGCATCTACCACACTGAGGTGGCCACTGAGCAGGCTTTGTGGCTCTTTCTGATTCCCCAAATCTAGCCCTCTTCTCCACATTACTGCCCGATCCCAGCGATCCAAAGCCTCTCCTCTGGTTTTTCCTATCATGCTTCTGTCTTACGGTCTCCTTGATCCCTTCGGCTACCTTAGCCTTTTCCACTAGAGACGAAAACTCACGAACCTGCTGTGGAGCAATTATCAGCCTCAAGTCATCTCTAAGCCCGTCCTCAAAGCGGACGCAACGTTCATGTTCAGTAGCCACGATGCCTCTAGCGTATCTACTTAGCCTTAAGAACTCAGCCTCATATTCCGACACTGACTTAGTTCCTTGCACTAATCCCAAAAAAGCCTTCCTCTGCGCGTCAGTGTAGCTGGTACCCACATACTTTTTCTGGAAAGCAGCCTTAAAGTAATCCCATGTAAGATCCTCTGCCGTGGCTCCATCTCGGACCGTGAGCCACCACTGGTACGCTTCATCCTTTAGAAGCAACACGGCTCCTTTCAACTTTTCCTCGTTATCAGGTCAAGGTCGTCCATAATCCTTTCTGTAGATTCTAGCCAGTATTCCGCTGCACTGGGTGCTACTCCCGACACACCCCGGAACACCTCAGCTCCGTTGGACCGAATTCGCTCGGGAACTGATTTCTGAGCTCCTAAATTTCCACCAGCCCCGGCCACCAACTCGAGAACTCGCAACACAGCTTGCGATATGCCTCTCCTTCCGTCTGATCTTGCTCCTAAGTTCCAAAAGCTGGAGGTGGTGGTGGCGGTGGTACCTCGTTTTCAGATCCTTGACCCGACCTGACGGGTTCAGACACCGTCATCCTACCCCTACCGCGTCCACGGCGTCCACGTCCTCTAGAACTCATCTACGCGCGCTTTTAATCTGATTAAGAAAAATTTTATACGTTAGCATTTGTTCCACTTTCTTATTAGCGAAGAAATTTTATGGATAGAGTTTTAATCAGAGATTCTTTCGAGCAAACAAGGTTTCAGTTTCCTATCCTATTTCACACAAAGAAGTTCATGCATCCATTCCTTAATACTTTCCATACCTATTCGCTCTTCGGACATTTCTGCCCATTTCTAACCCAGGGGTATTTTCGTCATTTTCCTACAGGGGTATTTTCGTAATAGAGGAAGTTGTAAAATTTTAATAAAACAGATCACTTTGAAATTCCAAAAACTGGAGGGTTTTTTTGAAAAATTTGTGAAATTTAGAGATATGGCATCGTTTTGAAATCAGGGGTATTTTGGTAATTTTGCAACTTGAGGGCGTTTTCGTAATTTTCCAAAACCAAAATATTTTGCTGATGATTTTCAAAGCTAAGTTGTTGAATATTTGTAAATAGTTGAAAGTTTTGAGCAAAACCATTGAACTGATATTTTAATGAATCAATGGCATTTTAGTAATTTTACCCCTAAGGGCATTTCTGTAATTTCCACAAATCAAATTTTTTGAGGAAAACGTTGTAAAAATAATGTTCTCGGATTTGAAAAAGTTATTGCACAAGTTTTGAAAACATTAGGGTTTGTTGTTTCATTCTTTTTCGAAAACATGGCTAATTCCCTTTCGGGTTTTAGTCACTGTGTTTAGCCTATGACCGAGCCCTCTTGGTCAGGGTGAACCAAAGCTACGCACCAGGCAGGATTCCTGTGAAGAGGAGGTGAGTCACGAGGACTGCTTAAATACCAGGCTCTTCCGGATCCAATCCTCGACATGCGTACAGGGGTTACCACACCCTAGCTCAATGGCTAAGTCATAGATTGGTTTGGTTCCTTAAGTCTTATGTTTGGTTTGTGTGCTTGAGTACTCTAATCCTAGGGTTCAAGTTCCTATAAGTCTATCTACGTTCCATGCTTCCTACCCTTCCACAGAATATAATTCACAAAAAGGTTTAGATGTACTTACCTGGCGGATCGGTGCCGGAGACTCGGGCCATGCTGTTCAAAAACCAAAAAAAATCATTCCATAAGGCCTACCAAAACGTTTTTGGGCCTTGGGCCCCCACACCGAGCTTTGAACTGGGCTCTGATACCAATTTGTAGCAACCCAAACCCGGCCCAAACTTTAAGGTCGAATCTAGCTTGTTACAGTAGAAACATTTTTGAGAAATTCGTTTTTCTAAATCAATTTAAGTTGTTGAAAACCTTTTGTTTGAATGTCTTGTAAAAACTTCATTTAGTGTTTATTAGAAAATTTATTAAAGCCAAGTTAATATAAAATTCCAAATGTGCCCGATGGCACGTTAAAAACAATTTTCGTTTTAACTTGGAAAACATGTGATTTAAATTCAATAATAATAGCATAGCTTAAAACAAGTATCCAACATATGAAAAATAGCAAAAATAAAGTGTCAGGAGGCCTTATTACATTCGAAATAAAATTTAAATCAACAATCCAAAAATAAATAAACTGAAATTCAAGTCTATTAAAATTTAAATCCCACTGGATGGCCACCTCGAGTCAACCCGGCTCCACATCCGCGATCTACGTGTCACCTGAAATATAAAGGAGAAGGTGAGTCACCAAGACTCAGTATGTAACCCTTCCCCCGTATTTAAACAATTTCATACACAGCATATAATCAATCATCATGTACTAAGTCATGCACCCGACCTAGCCAACCAAACGCCTTTGTCTACCCCGTGTGGTACCAAACCACTGGTGGTGCCAAACCACTGGTGACATATAGTCACAGATGTGATGCCAAATCACTGGAGGTGCCAAACCTCTGGTGTCCGTAGACACAATCGATTGATGGGGCCAACCCATCGTGTGATGCCAAATCACTGGCGTCAATCCCTTATGATAATCTGTGGGGCCAACCCACTGTGGTGCTAAGCCATTGGGACGAGACGCGATGAGGTACCAAACCTCTGGAGGTACCAAACCTCTGGTGACCGTAGTCACAGTGTGTTACCAAAACACTGGTGCCCGTCGGCACGAATATACTGCCCCCTCCACTCATCAATCCCACATCAACATTTATATCACATAATTTATGTTACAATATACTTAATCACATGTACAGGTTTTATCATCAGCAATAAGCAACGTGTATTAGACACACCATGCTTCCCAAAAGCATCTTAAAATATTTCATAGTCAACAAGGACTTACCTGGTTCCTTGCTTATACCATTCATGGTATTAATCCCGAATCTACACAGATCCGGTTAGCACACACAACAGTTTAGTACATTTAATTAATTATAAGTGTGTATGTACACACCTGTCACCTTTGGATGCTCTAAATCCCGAAAATAGAAGTCGGCCACCTAGATCTACTGGTCCCTATAATCGGCCAAACATGGAAGTTAGTGATATGGCCATTCGGCCAAACCAAATAATTTGAGAGGGGTTCCTTGTGAACCCGAATCCTTACCTTCACACTTTTGGATACTAATCGCAACACTTGATTCTCGGATCTGCTCATCAACCACCATTGATTAGTACGTAAAACTAATAGCCTTCGGCTTGGAATACTAAAAGTAAACCTTACCCTTACTTACCAAATTTGACAGAGGATGATGGACTTGAATCGAATACTTTGAGATCCCGGAACCTACCCCAAACCGATTGCCATAAGAAATCCCGAAAACACCTCTGTCTTCCTGATATTCGGCCTAGGTGTTAAAAACAAGGAAAGAAATTTGGTACTTCAAATGGGTGTATTCGGCCAATGGTGAGTTTACTGGAAAGAACAGAAGTTTCGGCTAGGAGTCTTGAGAAGAGGAACGAAAAGAGTGAGATGGGTGGTGGACTTTCGGCAAAATAAGAAACAAAAGAGTGGAGTTTTGGGACCTTGCACACGTTGATAAAAAGAATGAAATTAGAAAAGTTGCTCCCTATGAAATTCGGCTATGTGCAAGAATGAAGAAAAAGAAAATAAAGTGATAGGTATGTGCCTTAAAAAGGATTCGGTACCCCCTCCCTTCAAGCTTGCCGTCCACTCCTTCCAACAAGGAGTTCAATTTCTAATCAATTCCTTGAAATTCTCCTAGCCACTAATTTGATTTAATTCCAATAATTTGAATTAATCCCAAACAATAATCCAATAATCCACTAATATCTTCTTTATCTTTTATTATCCTTAGAATTAATAATAAAAAAAAACCAATTTAAAAACTAATTAATATCCTCATCTTATCCCATCAAATAAATAAAAAAACAAGGACTCCATGTGCTTGCCAACTCCAGCCGATTGCTCATCAAAGAAGCAAAAACCATGTGCAGGCCACTCCTCTTTCATGCCAACAAAAGAAAATAGAACCCACATGCAGCTGCTGAGATTCGAAACCAAGACCTGTGCCGCAGCCTCCCCTAAGCGCCCAGACCATCTCTCCCAGCCCGCCTTTCCTGCCATAAAGCCCCCATAATTATTTTTAACCTTTTCCTACTTCAGCCCATCATCAAACAACGAAAATAAAACTCCAAAATGCCGCTCCAGGCCCTCGAACCTGTGCCCATGCACACCTCCAGCTCCTAAGTGACGCACGGGCACCACTTTGCCAATGAGTTCTTTGTGTCTTAAAGTCGCCCCAGCTCTTTTTAAAGCCTCCTTCCATTTGAAACGCCACACCCAAAAATTAAAACCCCCCCTTGCTGTTGCCGTGCCTTGAACCCAGGCCCTTGCTACCCCCCTTAAACGCACCCAGCCAATTGAACCAAGCCTATTCCTTGTGCCACATTTTCCCAAATTTTTACTTAACCCCTATCTCGCCTAACTTCCTCCTTTTAGACACTTAAAAGAAATTTTTAACACTAGGTCAAGCCTAACTCGGGGTTAATTCTAGACCCTTAAATATGCCAAATAAACCCTAGAATTTTAACCCATCAAGTACACACATGGGAAATTAGCTAAGTTACAAACAATCCCTAATTTGGGGTGTTACAATTCTACCCCCTTAAAATAATTTCGTCCTCGAAATTACTTACTATCGTTCAATCGTGCATCCTTAACTCATCATACTACGCTACTGCTGCGCACTCTGATCTTAAAGAACTATCATACTTCCTAAAAACATTCCCTACGTCCATAATCCAAATTTATACACTTTACTAGCAATCATAAGAATGAACCAGCGTAACCATAACCAAGACAATTGAGGGTATTCCGAAAATAAGAAACTTACCCGTTGTCATGTCTGGCACATCTTCCTCCTCGCGACGGCCAACTGCATAAACCAACCTTGGTTGCCTCGCCTCTGCACCTTCAGTACCTCGACCACGCCCGTTACCATTATCATTACCTCTAGCTGCACCTCGACCCCTCTGTGGTGGTCTTTCGTTTCTATCCTGAGCACGGTTTCGACCCTCTGGTTGATTTTTAGCTAACTTCCGAGGACAGTCCCTTACACGGTGATCAAACGATCCACATTCAAAGCACCCTTTACTTCCAGCCAAACATTCTCCTGAATGGGATTTCCCGCATCTAACACACTGAGGTGGCCACTGAGCAGGCTTTGTGGTTCTTCCTGATTCCCCAAATCTAGCCCTCTTCTCCACATTACTGCCCGATCCAGGCGATCCAAAGCCACTCTTCTGGTTGTTCCCATTATGCTTCTATCTTACGGTCTCCTTGATCCCTTCGACCACCTTAGCCTTCTCCACTAGCGACGAAAACTCACGAACCTGCTGTGGAGCAATTATTAGCCTCAAGTCATCTCTAAGCCCGTCCTCAAAGCGGACGCAACGTTCATGTTCAGTAGCCACGATGCCTCTAGCATATCTACTTAGCCTTAAGAACTCCGCCTCATATTCCGACACTGACTTAGTTCCTTGCACCAACCCCAGAAAAGCGTTCCTTTGCGCGTCAGTGTAGCTAGTACCCACATACTTCTTCTGAAAAGCAACTCTAAAGTAATCCCACGTAAGATCATCCACCGTGGCACCATCTCGAACAGTGAGCCACCACTGATATGCTTCCTCCTTCAGAAGCGACACTGCTCCTTTCAACTTCTCCTCATTAGTCAAGTCAAGATCGTCCATGATCCTTTCCGTTGACTCTAGCCAGTATTCCGCTGCACTGGGTGCCACTCCTGATACACCCCGGAATACCTCAGCTCCGTTAGATCGGAGTCGCTCGGGAACAGATTTCCGAGCTCCCAAATTTCCACCAGCTCCAGCCACCATTTCCAAGACTCGCAAAATAGCTTGCGATACAGCCTCACCACCAGTCTGATCCTGCTCCTCAGCTCTAAAAGTAGGAGGTGGTGGTGGCGGTGGTACTTCGTTTTCAGAACCTTGACCTGACCTGACGGGTTCAGACACCGTCATCCTACCCCTACCGCGTCCACGGCGTCCACGTCCTCTAGAACTCATTCTATCTACTGCGCTTTTAATCTGATTAAGAAAAATTTTATGCATTAGTAATTTGTTACACTTGATTATCCGCGAAGAATTTTATGGAAAGTTTACTAGGGATTCTTTCGATCAAACAATGTTTTAAGTCTTCTACCCTAGTTCACACAAAAGGGTACATACATCCATTCCCTAATACTTTCCATGCCTATTCGCTCTTCGGACATTTCTGCCCATTTCTATCCTAGGGGTATTTTCGTCATTTTCCTACAGGGGTATTTTCGTAATAAAAGAAATTTTAAAACTTTAGTAAAGTAGGTCGTTTTGAAATTCCCAGAATTTGAAGAGCATTTCTGAAAATTTGTAAAAGTTGAAGTTATGGCGTCATTTCGGAAACCAGGGGTATTTTGGTAATTTTGTCCATCAGGGGTAATTTTGTAAATTTTGCACGTCGAAGATGTTGTTAACAATTGTAAAACTCTGAGGGTCCTTTTGCAAATTTTCTTTCTTAAAACGTTGCTGTTTGCAAAAAGTTCAAGAGTCAAGGTCATTTTGGTAATTTTGCAGTTTGAGGGCGTTTTCGTAATTTTCCAAAACCAAAGTATTTTATTGATGATTTTCAAAGCAGGGTTGAATATTTGAGAAGTAGTTGAAACTTTTGGACAAAATCATTGAGTTGATATTTTATGAACCGAGGGCATTTTGGTAATTTTACCCCTAAGGGCATTTCTGTAATTTTCCACAAATCAAGTTTTTCGAGGAAACGTTGTAAAAATAATGTTCTCAAATTTGGAAGAATTATTGCAAAGATTTCGAAAACATTAGGGTTCTTGTTGTTTCGTTCCTTTCAAAACATGGCTAGTTCCCTTTCGGGTTTTAGTCATTAGGTTTAGCCTATGACCGAGCCTTCTTGGTCAGGGTGAACCAAAGCTACGCACCAGGCAGGATTCGAGTGAAGAGGAGGTGAGTCACTCGAACTGCTTAAATACCAAGCTCCCACTGAACCTTTCTAGACATACGCACAGAGGTTGCCACACCACTGAGCCCTCTGAGTTAGGGTGAACCGAAGCTACGCACCAGGTAGGATACCTGCGAAGAGGAGGTGAGTCACGAGGACTGCTTAAATACCAGGCTCTTCCGGATCCAATCCTAGACATGCGTACAGAGGTTACCACACCCTAGCTCAGTGACTAAGTCATAGGTTGGTTTAGTTCTCTAAGTCTTATGTTCTGTTTGTGTGTTTAAGTAATCTAATCCTGGGGTTCAAGTTCCTATAAGTCTATCTACGTTCCATGCTTCCTACCCTTCTACAGAATATAATTCACAAAGAGGTTTAGATGTACTTACCTGGGCAGATCGGTGCCGGAGACTCGGGCCATGCTGCTTTAAAACCCAAAAACAATTAAAAAGGCCTACCAAAACATTTTTGGGCCTTGGGCCCCCACAGCCGAGCTTTGAACTGGGCTCTGATACCAACTTTGTAACACCCCAAACCCGGCCCAAACATTATGACCGAATCTGGTTTGTTACGGAGGAAACTTTTTGAAACCCGTTTTTAAATCGATTTAAGTTTTGTTGAAAACTTCTCGTTTTTGGTGATCTTGCTGAAACCATGCTTAGTGTTAATTTGGAAATTTAATTGAGTCAAGTTGTTATACGAATTTTAAATGTGCCCGATGGCACGATAAAACATTTTCGGGATAATTTTAGAAAAACATGTGATTTAAATTTAATTTTTAATAATATAGTTTAAATCAAAATATCCAGCATGTGTAAAATAACAAAAATAAAATCTATGGAGGCCTTATTACATCCAAAATAATAGTAAACCAATAAAATAAAATAGCTAAGTTAAAGTTCAATTAATTCAAATCCACTGCATGGCCACCTCGAGTCCCTCCGGCTCCATATCCACGATCTATGTATCACCTGAAACATAAAGGAGAAGGTGAGTCACCAAGACTCAGTATGTAACCCTTCCCCCGATTTTAAACATTTTCATACACAAGTTATAACATTTAATATGCATGAGATAGTGTACCCATCCTAGCCAACCAAACACCTCAGTCTACCCTGTTGTGGTACAAAACCACTGGTGGTGCCAAACCACTGGTGACGTATAGTCACAGATGTGATGCCAAATCACTGGAGGTGCCAAACCTCTGGTGTCCATAGACACAAACGATTGATGGGGCCAACCCATCGTGTGATGCCAAATCACTGGCGTCAATCCCTTATATAATATGTGGGGCCAACCCACTGTGGTGCTAAGCCACTGGGACGAGACGCAATGAGGTACCAAACCTCTGGAGGTACCAAACCTCTGGTGACCGTAGTCACAGTGTGTTACCAAAACACTGGTGCCCGTCGGCACAATATCACTACCCCCTCCACTCATCAATCCCACATCAACATTTATATCACATAATTTATGCTACAATATACTTAATAACATGTACAGGTTTTATCATCAACAGTAAGCAACGTGTATTAGACACACCATGCTTCCCAAAAGCATATTAAAATATTTCATAGTCAACAAGGACTTACCTGGTTCCTTGCTTATACCATTCATGGTATTAATCCCGAATCTACACAGATCCGGTTAGCACACACAACAGTTTAGTACATTTAATTAATTATAAGTGTGTATGTACACACCTGTCACCCTTGGATGCTCTAAATCCCGAAAATAGAAGTCGGCCACCTAGATCTACTGGTCCCTATAATCGGCCAAACATGGAAGTTAGTGATATGGCCATTCGGCCAAACCAAATAATTTGAGAGGGGTTCCTTGTGAACCCGAATCCTTACCTTCACACTTTTGGATACTAATCGCAACACTTGATTCTCGAATCTGCTCATCAACCACCATTGATTAGTACGTAAAACTAATAGCCTTCGGCTTGGAATACTAAAAGTAAACCTTACCCTTACTTACCGAATTTGACAGAGGATGATGGACTTGAATCGAATACTTTGAGATCCCGGAACCTACGCCAAACCGATTGCCACAAGAAATCCCGAAAACACCTCTGTCTTCCTGATATTCGGCCTAGGTGTTAAAAACAAGGAAAGAAATTTGGTACTTCAAATGGGTGTATTCGGCCAATGGTGAGTTTACTGGAAAGAACTGAAGTTTCGGCTAGGAGTCTTGAGAAGAGGAACGAAAAGAGTGAGATGGGTGGTGGACTTTCGGCAAAATAAGAAACAAAAGAGTGGAGTTTTGGGACCTTGCACACGTTGATAAAAAGAATGAAATTAGAAAAGTTGCTCCCTATGAAATTCGGCTATGTGCAAGAATGTAGAAAAAGAAAATAAAGTGATAGGTATGTGCCTTAAAAAGGATTCGGCACCCCCTCCCTTCAAGCTTGCCGTCCACTCCTTCCAACAAGGAGTTCAATTTCTAATCAATTCCTTGAAATTCTCCTAGCCACTAATTTGATTTAATTCCAATAATTTGAATTAATCCCAAACAATAATCCAATAATCCACTAATATCTTCTTTATCTTTTATTATCCTTAGAATTAATAACAAAAAAAACCAATTTAAAAACTAATTAATATCCTCATCTTATCCCATCAAATAAATAAAAAAACAAGGACTCCATGTGCTTGCCAACTCCAGCCGATTGCTCATCAAAGAAGCAAAAACCATGTGCAGGCCACTCCTCTTTCATGCCAACAAAAGAAAATAGAACCCACATGCAGCTGCTGAGATTCGAAACCAAGACCTGTGCCGCAGCCTCCCCTAAGCGCCCAGACCATCTCTCCCAGCCCGCCTTTCCTGCCATAAAGCCCCCATAATTATTTTTAACCCTTTCCTACTTCAGCCCATCAGCAAACAACGAAAATAAAACTCCAAAATGCCGCTCCAGGCCCTCGAACCTGCGCCCACGCACACCTCCAGCTCCTAAGTGACGCACGGGCACCACTTTGCCAATGAGTTCTTTGTGTCTTAAAGTCGCCCCAGCTCTTTTTAAAGCCTCCTTCCATTTGTAACGCCACACCCAAAAATTAAAACCCCCCCTTGCTGTTGCCGTGCCTTGAACCCAGGCCCTTGCTACCCCCCTTAAACGCACCCAGCCAATTGAACCAAGCCTATTCCTTGTGCCACATTTTCCCAAATTTTTACTTAACCCCTATCTCGCCTAACTTCCTCCTTTTAGACTCTTAAAAGAAATTTTTAACACTAGGTCAAGCCTAACTCGGGGTTAATTCTAGACCCTTAAATATGCCAAATAAATCCTAGAATTTTAACCCATCAAGTACACACATGGGAAATTAGCTAAGTTACAAACAATCCCTAATTTGGGGTGTTACATGTTAAGTTCAAAAATGGAAAGTGAACATTTTTGGAAACTAGGAAATGATTTGGAAATGATTCAAAAGAGGAAAGTAAACATTTCTGGAAACTTGGAAATGTAAGGAAATAACACGTTTAAAGAGCCGAACGAAATTTTTGGAAACTTAGAAATGACTCAGAAATGTCGAGTTTAAAGTTTAAAAGAGGAAATTAAGGCAAGGTGGCCTTAAGAGAAAAAGTATGTGAAATTTGACACACAAACAGGCTTGGAAAAGTGGCCTGGAGATGCCACTTAGGGCCTCTGGAAATGGCGCCACATGTAAGGGTGTTGGGCCTGAGTTCGAGTCACATGGGAAGCTAATAAAAGAAGTTTTATTTTTGCTTCTAGAAGCCCAGAGGTGGACGGCACAAGGCTTGCAAAAGAGGAGTTTCATTCTCTTTTAAATTCAGCTAATTAGGGGATAAATAATGGATTTTATTTAGATTATTTTTAAGAGATAATTGTGGATTAATTCCTTCTGTTTTTAATGGATAAAAGAAGAGATAATAGAAGAATTATTATTATTAATTCAAAGGATAAAGTTATCAAATAAAGAAGAGTGGTGGCCAAGTAAGGGATTCTGAGTAATAATTTTGGCTATAAAAGGAAGGAAAGAGGGCTACTATCAATTTTTCTCCTCTTCTCTCTCTGCCGAAATTCTTAGAGTTCTCTTCTCTTCTATTTTTATTTTGTCAAGCCGAAATCTACTTCTTCTTTATCCATCATTGCCGATTCTTTAAGCTTCAAGAACCGAAAGTGTTGATACACCTCTAGGCCATAGTCGATTAGTCTTTAAGACTCCATAGCCGAATACTGCTAAGGGTTCAAGCAAGAGTTCTATCAATTTCTCCAAGTAAGGGTAAGATCTAGATTCGGTTTCTTTACTTTTCTTTTTAAGCCTGTCAAAATTTAGGGACTAATCCCTCCTATTGTATTTTGGCCGAAACTATGGAAGGTGATTCCGGGATTTCAGATCTAAGGTATTTCGGCATCTCCATTAATCAGGAAAAGAGTTTCGGGATTTAAAAAACTCAAGGTAAGTCATATGTACATTCGGCCTAGAATTATTTATCATGTTTAAGGATGAAATCGGATCTAACATGTGGTTTAGGAATTTCGACAGAAGCTACAACCAAGGGATAATTTCGGGATTTAAGATCCTTAAGGTAAGTTTTAAGTGTATAAATCCTACTAGGATTTGGATTTGTGGCCAAAAAGGTTTATTAATATGTTTAAATGATTGGCCGAATATAGGAGTTAACGGATCTAAAAGCAGTAGATCGATTTTTCGGGATTTCAAGGATTTCGTTAAGCAAATCAGGTGTGTACCCCACACTATCTTTTAATACGTTATATGGCAATATGTAATATATGTATGTATAAGAATGTGAATATGGCTAAGTACCCTAATGTGGTACAAAGTACTCAGGTACGTTTCCTACTCCTACTAGGATTACGAAATATGTTATATTTAACATGTGAAAAGTAACGTGAATGTGAATTTAAGTATGATATGCATGATATGAATAATATGGGCATTCGGTTTATATGAGAAAGGGGAAGTGAATGTGATGACTTCGGTCTCACTATCTGAATGTGGTGACTTCGGTCACATTATCTGAATGTGGTAACTTCGGTTACATTATCTGAATGTGGTGTCTCATGACACAATTATCTGAATCTGGTGGCTATGCCACGAATCTTATATGGGCGATGAGCACGTCGACTGCAGCGACTGCCTTCGATGGTGTGTAGCGAAAGGAGGGTCGACTTAGTAGTCCCCACGGTGTGCAGGTTGGTACGGGGATGTGTAGCGGATGGCATCTAGGTTTGGGTATGGGTTGCATCATTATTTTATCTGTATATGAATGTGCATGTGATACGTTATGGTATGCCTGATCTATTAAATTTTAGTGTTGTGTACACATTGAGTCTGTTGACTCACCCTGTTGTGGGAACATTTTTCAGGTGATGAACAGTGATGGACCGGGACGGCAGAACTTGTGGTGGCCATGCTCAGCTTGAAGTTTTATTCAATATGGACATTTTATTTTATTTAAGTACTTAAGAATTTTATTTTGGGATTATTTGATGTAATAAGGCCATAAGGCCATAGTTGAATTTCTTTATTTCTTTTTACTTTTATTTATTATGTTTACAAATTATTATTTATGGATCAACAAATTTATTTTAAAATAAACTCTAAGTATTTTGTCACCTGAAATAAATGGATTTCAATATAAGATAAATTGGTTTTCAACACAAGCCCAACCCAAAACATTATTTTCTTTAAAATTGCACAAGTTTTTCCTAAGGAACAAAGGAACTTTGAATCGGTTTACTTGAGGAACATACCAAATCTGGTCAAAGCTCGTGGGCCGGGTTTGGGGTGTTTCAGTTTGGTATCAGAGTCCAGTTTTAAACTCTCGGCCTGTGGGCTAAGGCCCAAAACATTTTCAAATCGAGCCCAAATGAGTTTTTATGGAAGTATTTCTGAAAATAAGCAGGTTTTATGGCATGGCACCTAAGTCTCCGACCCGCAGTCCACCAGGTAAGTACCCCTAACCATCTGTGTGATTATGTGATTTATGGAAGGGTAGAAAAGGAATGGAACGTAGAATTGAATGATAGGTACTTGAACTCTAGGACTAGTCTACTCAAACACAAATACATAAGACTTAAGGACCACTAAACAAACCTATGGCTAAGTCAAACGAGTTAGGGTGTGGTAACCCCTGTACGCATGTCTAGGATTGGATCCGGAAGAGCTTGGTATTTAAGCAGTCCTAGTGACTCACCTCCCCTTCGCAGGAATCCTACCTGGTGCGTAGCTTCGGTTCGCCCTAACCCAAAGGTCGTAGTGGGTGTGGCAACCTCTGTGCGCATGTCTAGGAATGGTTTCAGTAGGAGCTTGGTACTTAAGCAGTCCGCGTGACTCACCTCCTCTCCACTCGAATCCTGCCTGGTGCGTAGCTTTGGTTCACCCTGACCAAGAGGACTCAGTCATAGGCTAAACCCAATAACTAAAACCCGAAAGGGAACTAGCCGTGTTTTTATGGAAACCCTAGTTTAAAAAAAAAAAGAAGAAGAAGAAAAAAAAATTATTTTCGAAAAAAAAATTTTCCCAAAAACTTCTAGTTTGCAAAACTACTAAAATACCCCAAGTGGTGAAATTACAAAAATGCCCCTGGTTTATAAAATGTTCAATTACTCAACAGTTTTTCCGAAATTTCATTACTTTATAAATGTTTAAAAACCCTAATTTGCAAACAATCAAAAATACCTTGGTTTTGGAAAATTACAAAATTGCCCTTAACTTACAAAATTACCAAAATGACCTTGACTTCCAAAATTTTCGCAACACCACTGTTTTGGAAAGTACAATTCTCAAAAAGAACCCTCAAAGTTTTGCAACTTCTGAAATATCTCTGATTTATTAAAGTTTTACAAATTTACCCCTATTTATGGAAAAATTACCAAAATACCCCCAAGGTCCAAAATTATCGAAATACCCTCAGATTTCAAAATTTTCCAAAATACCCTGGAAATTTAAAAATTTCAAAATACTTCTTGACAAAATCACCAAGGAACTTTTTCTTTTGAAAAATTATGAAAATACCCCTGTAGGACAAATTACGGAAATACCCCTGGGTAGTGGAGAAACAACAACAATGAAAACTACAACGTTTCTCTAAATGAACAAAAGTTCATAATTGTTTGATGGATGTATGAATGAATGAAAAGACTGTGTGCATGTATGAATACGAAAGAACCACTCCTAAAACTCTTTTCATAAAATTTCTTCGCAGATAATCAAGTGAAACAAAAGTACTAATTCATAAAACTTCTTAATCAGATCTCGACGTTAGAAATGAGCTCTAGAAGACGTGGTCATCGTGGACGTGGTAGAGGAAGAATGACTAGGTCAGAACCCGTTAGATCGGGTCAAGGGTCTGATAATGAAGTACCACCGCCACCACCACCCCCAGCTGTTAATATTGAGCAACAGGCTCAGACGGGGGATGATGCTGTGTCGCAGGCTGTGCTGCGAGTTTTGGAAATAATGGCTGGTACTGGAGGAAATAGAGGAACTCGGAAGTCTGTACCCGAGCGACTCCGAGCCAATGGGGCTGAATTGTTTAGAGGAGTATCTGGTGTGGCACCTAGTAAGGCCGAATATTGGTTGGAGGCAACTGAGCGTATCATGGATGAATTCGATCTGACCCCTGAGGAGAAGTTAAAAGGAATGGTGGCGCTGTTACGCGATGAGGCGTACCAATGGTGGTTAACTGTTCGGGATGGCGCAACAACTGAGGATCTGACCTGGGAATATGTTAAGGAAGCGTATCAAAAGAAGTATGTTGGAACCAGGTATACTAATGAGCAAAGGAAAGCATTTCTGGGATTGGTTCAAGGGAACAAGTCCGTTGCGGAATATGAGGCTGAATTCTTGAGGTTGAGTCGGTATGCTCGAGGAGTAGTGGCAACTGAGCATGAGCGCTGTGTCCGTTTTGAGGATGGACTAAGGGATGATCTGAGATTGTTGATAGCACCGCATCAGGAGCGGGAATTTTCTGCGTTAGTGGAAAAGGCTAAGGTGGCTGAAGGAATCAAGGATTCTACAAAGCAGACTATGGATCGGAATAGGCCCAAAAGAAGATTTGGATCGTCTGGGAAGGTTCAAAAGAGGCCTAGAGTGGATGGGCCGCGAAATCAGCAAGCTGGTACAGGATGGCAGTATCGTCCTTGTGATCATTGTGGAAAGAAGCACTTAGGGGAGTGCTGGAGAAAGACGGGAGGATGTTTTAAGTGTGGGTCCAAGGACCATATGCTCAAAGATTGTCCTAAGAAATCAGATGAAAGTCGACCAGCAGCTCAGAATGTTAATCAGGCTGGTAGAGGTGGACAGCAGCCTCAACGAGGTCGTGGTTCGAATAACAGAGGTAATGGTGCTGGCAGAGGACGTGGAACACAGGGCAGAGGTGCTGCTAATACTGAGGCAAGGCAGTCGGGCTTGGTTTATGCGGTTCGCCGGAAAGAGGATGGAGACGCGCCGGATGTTATAACCAGTACGTTCTTTATTTATGGCAAGCCCTATTTTGCTCTGATTGATGTGGGCTCGACCCATTCTTATGTTGCATGTAGTGTAGTGGAAACACTAGGCATAGACTCTGAACTTTCTGACAGGCAGATGACTGTAGTAAGCCCATTAGGCCAAACTGTAGTGGTGGATAAGATCTTTCGGAATGTACCCCTAGAGATTCAGGGAGTGAACTTTCAGGCTGACTTAATGGAACTTCCCTTTGGGGAATTTGAACTCATACTTGGAATGGATTGACTGGTAGAGCACCGAGCCGTGTTGGATTGTGCGGCTAAACGTATAGAACTAAGGACTCCAGGGGATGAAGTAGTAGTAATGATCGGAGAAAGAAGAAACTACTTGTCTAACGTAGTTTCAGCGTTGAAGGCTGAGAAAATGGTTAGGAAAGGGTGCAGGGCGTTTTTAGCCTTCGTAAGTGCGTTAGGTGGAAAGGAGGAAGGTGTCAGTGGAGTTAGAACTGTAAAAGATTTTGAAGATGTGTTTCCAGAGGAATTACCAGGAATACCCCCAGATAGGGAGGTGGAATTTGGAATAGACTTATTACCGGGAATGGCTCCTGTGTCAATTGCCCCGTATCGAATGGCACCAAAGGAGTTGGTGGAGCTCAAGGCTCAAATTCAAAAGTTGTTGGATCGTGGGTTCATTCGACCCAGTGTGTCTCCGTGGGGAGCACCAGTCCTGTTTGTGAAGAAGAAGGACGGAACTATGCGTATGTGTATAGATTACCGTCAGCTGAATAAGTTGACCATCAAGAACAAGTATCCTTTGCCAAGGATCGATGACTTGTTCGATCAGCTGAAGGGAGCCGTAGTATTTTCAAAGATAGACTTAAGGTCGGGATATCATCAGTTGAAGGTGATGGAGGCAGATATCCATAAGACCGCTTTTAGGACAAGATACGGCCATTTTGAATTTGTAGTAATGCCATTTGGGTTGACGAACGCTCCAGCCGCGTTCATGGATATGATGAACCGGGTTTTTCAACCCTATTTGGATAAGTTCGTTGTCGTATTTATCGATGACATCCTGGTGTATTCAAAGTCAGAGGAGGAGCATGATGAGCATCTCCGAGTTGTGCTGCAAGTGTTAAGGGAAAAGAAGCTCTATGCCAAATTCAGCAAGTGTGAATTTTGGCTTAAGGAAGTGGCATTCTTAGGGCACGTGGTATCCGCAGAGGGAATAAGAGTGGATCCTAGGAAGATCGAAGCGGTGTTGGATTGGAAACCACCTAGGTCCGTGGCTGAGGTCTGAAGTTTCTTAGGTTTGGCAGGCTATTACAGAAGGTTTGTGGAAGGGTTCTTGTCAATAGCCGCGCCTTTGACAAAATTGCTAAGGAAGGAAGTACCCTTTGAATGGACTGATAAACAACAGGGAAGTTTTGAAAAGCTTAAGAAGGTGTTGACGGAAGCTCTAGTGTTAATTCAGCCGGAGGCAGGAAAGAATTTTGTGGTGTACTGTGACGCTTCGCATACGGGATTAGGCTGTGTCCTAATGCAAGAAGGAAAAGTAATCGCTTATGCGTCTCGACAGTTAAGGCCGCATGAGGTTAACTACCCCACTCATGACTTGGAGTTGGCAGCAGTGGTTTTCGCTCTTAAGGTTTGGAGGCACTATCTTTATGGAGAAAGGTCGATAATCTACACAGACCACAAGAGCCTTAAGTATCTGTTGACTCAGAGGGAGATGAACTTGAGGCAGCGAAGGTGGGTAGAGTTATTGAAGGATTATGATTGCTCAATAGAGTACCACCCGGGCAAGGCGAACGTGGTAGCTGATGCCCTAAGTCGGAAGGTTGTGTCGGATCTAAGGGCTATGTTCGCTCACTTAAGTTTGTATGATGATGGAAGCCTGTTGGCAGAGTTGCAAGTCAAGCCCACATGGCTGAAGGAGGTGAAGGAGGGACAGCTGGTTGATAAGGACCTAAGTGCTAAGTTACAGCAAGTACAGAAAGGAGAATTAAAGGATTATGGCGTTAATGACGAAGGAGTATTGTGCTACAAAGGAAAAGTCTGTATACCGAGGGACGAGGAGTTAAGACAAAGAATTCTTTGGGAGGCGCATAGTAGCCCTTATGCTATGCATCCCGGAGGCATTAAGCTGTACAGAGATCTAAGGGAACAATTTTGGTGGTCTGATCTTAAGCGGGAAGTGACTGAATTCGTGGGAAAATGGCTAACGTGTCAGCAAGTTAAGGCTGAACACCAAGTTCCATCGGGATTACTTCAGCCAATCGAGATTCCACAATGGAAGTGGGAAAGGATTACCATGGACTTCGTTAGTGGGCTTTCCCTTACGCCCACTAAGAAGGACTCGGTATGGGTAGTAGTGGACCGTTTGACCAAGTCCTCGCACTTCATTCCGGTAAGAGTTGACTATTCTCTTCAAAAGTTAGCCAAATTATATGTAGCGAAAATTGTAAGGTTACATGGAGTACCGGTGTCAATTATTTCGGATAGAGACCCAAGGTTTACGTCTCGGTTTTGGAGGGCACTTCATCAAGCCTTAGGTACTAAGTTGGACTTCACTACGGCTTTTCATCCACAATCAGACGGGCAGTCTGAACGGGTTATACAAGTGTTGGACGATATGTTAAGAGGCTGTGTGATGGATTTCCGAGGAAGTTGGGAAGACTATTTGCCTTTAGCCGAGTTCGCCTACAACAACAGCTATCAAGCTAGCATTCGAATGGCACCATATGAAGCGTTGTATGGTCGGAAGTGTCGAACTCCTACTTGTTGGACTGAGTTAGGAGAACATCGAGTTTTGGGTCCAGAGTTAGTGACAGAAACTGAAGAAAAGGTTGAGATAATCCGAGCACGGTTAAAGGAAGCCTCTGATAGGCAGAAGTCGTACGCCGACCTTAAGCGAAAGGAAATAGAGTTAGAAGTGGGAGACCAAGTGTTCCTTAAGGTTTCGCCTTGGAAGAAGGTGATGAGGTTTGGTCGCAAAAGGAAGTTAAGCCCAAGGTTTATAGGGCCCTATCGAGTACTGAAGCGAGTTGGGCCAGTGGCATACCAATTGGAGTTGCCACCAGAGTTGCAGCAGATGCATGACGTATTCCATGTATCCATGCTACGTCGTTATCAATCCGATCCGTCTCATGTGGTACCAGTTGAAGAAGTGGAGCTAAGGCCAGATTTATCCTACGAGGAAGAGCCGATTCAGATATTGGAACGTGATGTGAAAGTGTTACGGAGGAAGTCAGTTCCTCTGGTCAAAGTGTTATGGCGCAATCATGGATCGGAAGAAGCTTCGTGGGAACCAGAAGAGACAATGCGACAGCAATACCCTCAATTATTTTAGATAGGAAATTTCGAGGACGAAATTATTTTAAGGGGGTAGAACTGTAACATCCTGAAAAGGGCCTATTCATTTTCGGTTTAATTGTACGAACTGACATGTCTTAAGTATTATGAATAAATTTTGAATATTTTTGGAAACCTAGAAATGTATGGAAAAGATGTAGAAATGAACATTTTGGAAACCTGAAAATGTATGGAAATGTTAAGTTCAAAAATGGAAAGTGAACATTTTTGGAAACTAAGAAATGATTTGGAAATGATTCAAAAGAGGAAAGTAAACATTTCTGGAAACTTGGAAATGTAAGGAAATGACAAGTTTAAAGAGCCAAACGAAAATTTTTGGAAACTTAGAAATGACTCAGAAATGTCGAGTTTTAAAGTTTAAAAGAGGAAATTAAGGCAATGTGGCCTTAAGAAAAAAAGTATGTGAAATTTGACACACAAACAGGCTTGGAAAAGTGGCCTGGAGATGCCACTTAGGGCCTCTGGAAATGGCGCCACATGTAAGGGTGTTGGGCCTGAGTTCGAGTCACATGGGAAGCAAATAAAAGAAGTTTTATTTTTGCTTCTAGAAGCCCAGAGGTGGACGGCACAAGGCTTGCAAAAGAGGAGTTTCATTCCCTTTTAAATTCGGCTAATTAGGGGATAAATAATGGATTTTATTTAGATTATTTTTAAGAGATAATTGTGGATTAATTCTCTCTATTTTTAATGGATAAAAGAAGAGATAATAGAAGGATTATTATTATTAATTCAAAGGATAAAGTTATCAAATAAAGAAGAGTGGTGGCCAAGTAAGGGATTCTGAGTAATAATTTTGGCTATAAAAGGAAGGAAAGAGGGATACTCATCAATTTTTCTCCTCTTCTCTCTCTGCCGAAATTCTTAGAGTTCTCTTCTCTTCTCTTTTTATTTTGTCAAGCTGAAATCTACTTCTTCTTTATCCATCATTGCCGATTCTTTAAGCTTCAAGAACCGAAAGTGTTGATACACCTCTAGGCCATAGTCGATTAGTCTTTAAGACTCCATAGCCGAATACTGCTAAGGGTTCAAGCAAGAGTTCTATCAATTTCTCCAAGTAAGGGTAAGATCTAGATTCGGTTTCTTTACTTTTCTTTTTAAGCCTGTCGAAATTTAGGGACTAATCCCTCCTATTGTATTTTGGCCGAAACTATGGAAGGTGATTCCAGGATTTCAGATCTAAGGTATCTCGGCATCTCCATTAATCAGGAAAAGAGTTTCGGGATTTAAAAGACTCAAGGTAAGTCATATGTACATTCGGCCTAGAATTATTTATCATGTTTAAGGATGAAATCGGATCTAACATGTGGTTTAGGAATTTCGACAGAAGCTACAACCAAGGGATAATTTCGGGATTTAAGATCCTTAAGGTAAGTTTTAAGTGTATAAATCCTACTAGGATTTGGATTTGTGGCCAAAAAGGTTTATTAATATGTTTAAATGATTGGCCGAATATAGGAGTTAACGGATCTAAAAGCAGTAGATCGATTTTTCGGGATTTCAAGGATTTCGTTAAGCAAATCAGGTGTGTACCCCACACTATCTTTTAATACGTTATATGGCAATATGTAATATATGTATGTATAAGAATGTGAATATGGCTAAGTACCCTAATGTGGTACAAAGTACTCAGGTACGTTTCCTACTCCTACTAGGATTACGAAATATGTTATATTTAACATGTGAAAAGTAACGTGAATGTGAATTTAAGTATGATACACATGATATGAATAATATGGGCATTCGGTTTATATGAGAAAGGGGAAGTGAATGTGATGACTTCGGTCTCACTATCTGAATGTGGTGACTTCGGCCACATTATCTGAATGTGGTAACTTCGGTTACATTATCTGAATGTGGTGTCTTATGACACAATTATCTGAATCTGGTGGCTATGCCACGAATCTTATATGGGCGATGAGCACGTCGACTGCAGCGACTGCCTTCGATGGTGTGTAGCGGAAGGAGGGTCGACTTAGTAGTCCCCACGGTGTGCAGGTTGGTACGGGGATGTGTAGCGGATGGCATCTAGGTTTGGGTATGGGTTGCATCATTATTTTATCTGTATATGAATGTGCATGTGATACGTTATGGTATGCCTGATCTATTAAATTTTAGTGTTGTGTACACATTGAGTCTGTTGACTCACCCCGTTGTGGGAACATTTTTCAGGTGATGAACAGTGATGGACCGGGACGGCAGAACTTGTGGTGGCCATGCTCAGCTTGAAGTTTTATTCAATATGGACATTTTATTTTATTTAAGTACTTAAGAATTTTATTTTGGGATTATTTGATGTAATAAGGCCATAAGGCCATAGTTGAATTTCTTTATTTCTTTTTACTTTTATTTATTATGTTTACAAATTATTATTTATGGATCAACAAATTTATTTTAAAATAAACTCTAAGTATTTTGTCACCTGAAATAAATGGATTTCAATATAAGATAAATTGGTTTTCAACACAAGCCCAACCCAAAACATTATTTTCTTTAAAATTGCACAAGTTTTTCCTAAGGAACAAAGGAACTTTGAATCGGTTTACTTGAGGAACATACCAAATCTGGTCAAAGCTCGTGGACCGGGTTTGGGGTGTTTCATATTGAATAGTTGAAAGTTTTTTTTCATAAAACAAATAGTCAAATAGTTGAAAATTTTTAATTTACATCAAATTTGGCATACATGATCTATATGAATAAAATATAAAATGTGATGGTTGGATTGCTAAAACATTAATCATACAAAAGGACATGAATGGTGTAAAACTAGTTTAATTTTACACTGGTGTAAGTGGATCCCTTCCCGTAATATATAACTATTACTAAAACTATTAATACATATATAACTATTAGTAGATTATAGAATATAATAAAAGATCTAGTATTACATAATATTATAATGTTTAATCATTAATGCATATATATAAACTATTAATATATTATATATTATATGATATTATATAACATTGTATAATATAGTACAAGAGCTAACTATTAAATGTGCGAAGAGTATAAAGAATTAGAGCATATTTCAATCAATAAAATAATAAGCAATAATATATAATAAGTAATATATTAGGTATTACTATTATAGTATGCGATATAGTATTATGTAATGTAATAATATATTATAGGGTAAACTACCAAAATAGTAACTTTTGTTCCCTCGGGTTACATTTTAGTCACTTACGTTATCATGTTGTAACATTTTAGTCACTGAGCGTTAATTATCGTTATTGTTACCAAGACTTATTGTTTAGTTTTAATTTCTTTTCACGAGTTATTGTTACCACGATGCCAAATTATAATTAATTTGGTATTAACAAATTTTTTTTTGGTAAATTACAATAACAGGGCAAAACTCGAACAACTAACGTAACTAGCGCGACTCGATCCCAGGCCACACCTAGAGTAATGAACACCCTTGATTATCAGACCATCACATGGGATTCTTGGTATTAACAAATATTCAACTTAGATTATAGTGCAAATATAATAAAATAATTTATGTTAACCTATAGTTATATTAGGGGTGAGCAAAACTCGATTCGATTCGAAAAAATCAAAAAAAATTCGAATTTCGAGTTAAACAAATTGAGTTATTCGAGTTATTCGAGTCAACTCGATTTTTTTTTGAATTTCGAGTTTGAATCGAGTTGAGTTTTCGAATTCGATTAACTTGAATAATTCGAATAATTCGAATATCAAACTATAATATTTTATATTTTTACCCTAAACGCCCAAACCTTTTTACTTTTCCCTCAAAACTTTTACTACTTCCCACTTTCCCCCCAAAACTTTTACTCCCCTCCCATCCCAACCCCCCAATCTACCCAAAATCATTTCCCACCAAAATTTTACTCTCCAATTTACTTTTTCTCAAAATTTTACTCCCAAAAACCCTCAAAACTTTTTATTTTCCCCCAAAAATTTTTACCCCCTCCCACTTTTTCCCTAAAACTTTTACTCCGTTCACATCTCACCTCCCATCTACCCCAAACCCATCCCCCCTCCAATTTTTTTTAATATTTTCCTTCAAAATTTTACTCCCCCTATTTATTTTCCCTCAAACTTTTATTCTCCAAAAGTTTTATTTTCCCCCTAAACTTTTACTTCTCACCCTTTACTCTCAAAAAAAAATCAAAATTATCCAAAAAATTCACTAAACATAAATAGTAATAATTTTATTTATATCTACTATTTATATTATTAAATTAAATTTCACATTTTATATTATTTATATTATGAATTGTTTAGTCATATTGAATATTTATATTAAAATTGAATTATTAATTATGCCATAAAATATTCGTGTTAAAATTTTATATTGGTATCAATTTCACATTTTATCTTTAAAATAACTTTTATTAAAAAATCACATTTTTACATTTAATATATTTTTTAATTCCAAAATACATAGTGACAAGAATCTGAAGATAATTGAAAGAACTAAACAAGCAAAGAAGCTAACACGTATATAAAAGATTAATAAATAAATTATTTGGTGATTAAAGTTAATAAAAATTTTGGTTAAGGTGGACAAATTTTATTACGATGGGTGACAATGGTTACAAGGACCCAAAATTATTTTTTAAAATTTAACTCGAACAAATATATTCGATTCGATTCGATTCAAATTCCATCTCACTCGACTCGATTCGAGAAAATTTCAAATCAAATTAGGATGATAAAATATGATTCGTCAACTCGATTAACTCAAAATTATTTCATTCGATTCGATCGAACGCTCACCCCTAGTTAATATTGTGATATATGAAATATAAATTTTAAATACTTTTAAATAATTAATATAAATTAATTTTAAAATTCAATGTGAATATATAAATTATATTTATATTTTATATTTTATATAATAATGGGGCAAATTTATAATTAGTCACCTAAATTGACTTTTGAAAAGTCAAAAACTAAAATTTTTAACTTTTTTTTGCTCAGTTTGAAAAATTAATTTAAAAAGTTGATTTGACTTAAAAAGCTATCTATTTATGATTGCTTTTGGCTTGAAAATTGTTTGACTTAGAAAAAGCACTTTTGAAACTTAAGTGGAAACAAAGCCTTACAAAGTTTTATTGGAAAAATGAAATATGATTTGTGAACAAATCACTAAATGAACGAATTACTAATCTAAAAGAATCCAATTTGAATATATTATAGTTTTTACATTTAAAATTTTAAAAAATTCAAATATAATCTAAATTTAAAACTCAAATACAAATATAGATGTATAACAACCACATCTTTATAACATTCAAAACCTTAGCTGACATATGAGATTTTACATAAAAGATTGATCGTATATGTAACGCTCTGAATAATTTATTTCTATTTCTGTAAATATCTGATACAATGAGTATTTGTTTTAGTGGCTAAGTGTTCTAGATGTGTGTGAAAAGTCTTGGGTTCAAGTTTCACCTTTGCCAAATTTTGTTGTTTTTCTAATCCTAGCCTTACCCTTGCCAATTGGGCTTATGTAAAATTGTCTATTAATCTCCATTAGAATGAGCTTGCTGGTTCGAGTGGTAAGAGGGTCTGTTATGTTGGAAGCCCTGTGTTTGAATCCCTGCTTTAGCGAGGATGTTATTTTTGCTCAGTTTTGTGTCAGAATTTCGGTGGAGTTGGGATTCTAGGGTAGTTGGATGTGAATTAGTGGGGAGTTAGGATATTAGTGGGATTTTAAGATAGATTTTATTTTATTTTATTTCTACTTTCAAAATTTTCCCTCATCTTTCTAACGTTCCTTTTCTGTTATTTGGGAAAAAATTTCTTTCTTTTCTTTGTTTCTGAAATTCTGTCGAAATCCTATCAATAATCTCGATTTTCCGGTTCGTCGGTGTTCTCTGTGCGTTTTTGGTAAGTGTGGTAAGTGTGGTAACTATTTTGGGTTAAGGAATCGATGAATAATGGAGTTTGTTTTGTGTTTAGGAGAAGATTAAGAGGTTGGGGCTTCTCATCGGTGCTATAGTGGTACGAATCACCGTTGTTCATTCGAAAGTAAGGGCTTTTATGGTTTAAAGGATTGTCTGTTTCGTGGTAGTTCATTTCGGTATCAGTTTAAGCGGCTAATGCGGTGTTTTATCGACCAATTATAGGTTCTGGTGGTCTTGGGATTGCATTTGTTGCAAAAACGTACCAGGTATGTACCCGAAACGCAAAAAAATCGAACTTCGACAAAAGCTGAAAAACTATTCTGTTGATGTCACACGGGCGTGTGGTTAGCCGTGTGGTAGGCCGTGTGCGTGACACGGCCGTGTGGTCGACGAAGGCATGGCCTTGCGCATGACATGGTCGTGTACTGGTGTAGGGCCAGGCCAAGTTGAGCTTGTAGATTTTGGGCCAAACTGTGTGGGCCACAAGGGCAAGGCCAATCCGGGCGTGTGGGCCACAAGGGCATGTGGGCCCATATTTCTGAAATTTTCCCTAGGGTCGCACGAGTCATTCCGATCGATTGTAAGCTTGTCGTAAGGTCAGTAAGGGGTAACCAAACCCTAGGCTATGTGATTTGGTATTCTGATAGAATGCTTTGAGTAGGACACTATTATACATGTCTGACAATTTTGCTATATGTACGTCTGTTATCTGTATATAAGCATGTTGAGCATGTTTAATTTGTAATTTCTGTATTTGATGTCTGTATCTGTTTTGGGGTGGAATTGTATATATGGAGAAAGTGTTTTGAAAGGCGACCCTCGTCTATACCCTGGTAGCTTGGCTGCATATTATCTAATACGTGTCTTAATGATAATACGGTGTGTAAGGATGAGTGGGTGTTTTTAACCCCACATGTTGTGTTGGGATGGTCGGAGATGGTGTGGAGAGGATGGGGGTAGGATTCTGTTTATCTGATTCTGTTATTCGTATCTATAAAGGACTTAGGTCCGATCTGAATCTGAATGTATATGTGATCTCTGTATAAATTGTATGTTTATTTCTGTTGGGTTACACACTAAGTCTATGGAATCTCACATCTATTTGTCTGTTCTGTTTAGGTAATCCACAGACTTAGGCGAATCAGTGCGGCGGAGACTCAACGGTGACCACTCGACCGTAAACTGTTTAAACTTAGTAATTTTTGGTTTACTTAAAATCCTGGATTCATTTGAGAGTTTGTAATTTTTGGTACTCTCTGGACTGTATGGTTTTTAACTGTTGATTTTTGGTTTGTTTGATAATTTGCATGTTTCAATAAAATGTTTTATAAAAACGACAGTTTTACGCAAATAAAGGTTTTTTTTCTAAAAATACAAACCGGACTTCCAAAATGTATTGATTTTATTAAACTTCCGCTGTAATATGTTTTGGAAAATAAATCAATTAATTAACGTTTTCGACAATGGATATAAAAGAATATGAGTTAATAAGTAATGACTCCATTTTAAAAATCCATTCTATGTGACATCTCCGGATTCAGCCATAACGTCTAGGCCGGGTTTGAGATGTTACATTTAGTGGTATCAGAGTCAGGTTGCAAATCTCTTGCTGTGAAATTTTGGGTTCCAAAATTCTATTTCAAAAAGAACTAATTGTCAAATAATTTGAATAATATTGAGAAAGTATGTGGTACACCGAGTCTCCGGCGCCGATCCTGTAAGTATTTTTGAAACTTAGATAGTATTTTCTAAAAACACTATAGATAGTACTTTCTGAAACTGTACTGAAATAGTTAGAGACTGAAACCTCTGAAAACATCTCAGAACTTCTGATAATTCTTGTATAAAATATCTACTAATAAATACTGAAGCTGATACATAAAATTTCATAATGTAGATAAGATTTGAAATTTACGAAGAGCGCTCGTGAAATTCACGGACGTGGTATTCGTGGCCTTGGTAGAGGCTGTAGGGGGGCTGGAGCTGAGTCTTTCTCTCTAGGCAGTATGCCAAACTTAAATACGAGTGAGACTCCGGTTTCGCCTGCTACTGAGACTGGGTCTCAAAGTCGTTCGGCTAGGGACGACACACTGTCCCAAGCCATGTTGAAGATATTGGAGAGGGTCGCTGGACCTCATTCTAGTTCTAGGGGTCGTGGGTCAGTAACTGAACGACTTTGGTCCAGTGGTGCTGAGTTGTTTTGGGGTGTCACTGGAGTCACCCTACTGTGACCGAGTATTGGTTGGAGGCCACTGAAAGGATCATGAATGATATAGACCGTACATTCGAGCAGAAACTTAAAGGTGCAGTCTCTTTGCTTCGCGACGAGGCATATCAGTGATGGTTATCGGTTGAGGAGGGTACTCAACCTGATCGTTTGAACTGGGACTTCTTCAAGACTACTTTTCAAGGGAAATATGTGGGAGCGAGCTATGTGGATGCTTGTAGGCGTGAGTTTAATCTCATGCAAGGTGATAGATCAGTGGTCGAGTATAAGGTCGAGTTTCTGAGGTTGAACTGCTACACTCGAGGCATGGTGACGTATGAGTACGAGAAATGTGTCCACTTTGAGGACGGTCTGAGGGATAATTTGAGGGTACTGATTGCTCCACGGAAGGAGCGAGAGTTCGCGGTTCTGGTAGATAAGGCTAAGATCGCTAAAGAGGTTAAGCGCGTGGAGCGTCAAAATAGGGACCGTGAGAGAGGTAAAAATAAGAAGGAGTTGGAGCCTTCTAGTTCTGTTCAGAGGCCTAAGAAAAAGGTCAGACCTGATGCGCCGATTAGAGTGGGAGTTCCTGTTGCTCCTACTGGGGTTCAACCTTGTGGGGATTATGGTAGGCGTCATACAGGCGAGTGTTGAAAGAAGATAGGGGACTGTCTGCGATGTGGATCATTAGAGCACCGTATTAGAGAGTGTCCACAACGGGCTGATCAGATGCAAGCTTCGCGACTGAGTTCTGTACAGCCTCAGAAGGCAGTTCAACAGCCACCTAAGGGCTGTAGACCGGCTAGGGGTGGTAACAGTATGGGCTGAGGATAGAGAGCACCGGGCAGATGTGCTAGTCAGACTGAGGCGAGGCAGCCTACGTTGGTTTATGCCACTCGTCGTCGAGAGGATAGAAATGCTCCTAATGTTATCACGGATACGTTCCTTATTTTTTATGTACCTTATACTGCTTTGATAGACATAGGTTCTACACACTCTTATGTAGCTAGTTCTGTTTCTGGAAAACTGAGGATGTCTGTTGAGAGCACTTCTAATGAGATCACTGTACTAAGAGCACTTCTAATGAGATCACTGTACTAAGTCTATTGGGATAGTCTATTCAGGTTAGTAAACTCTATAGGGACGTACAAGGGGTTGTATTTTTGGCAAATCTGGTGGAGTTACTGTTTGGGGAGTTCGATTTGATTCTGGGTATGGATTGGTTAGTTGAGCACCGAGTCAGTTTGGATTGCACGACTAAGAGGGTCGTTCTGAGGATTGAGGATGATAAGAAAGTGGTTGTGATTGGTGAGCATCGAGATTATCTATCCAATGTGATCTCCACTTTTGTAGCTAAGAAATTGGTTCAGAAAGGGTGTGAGGCGTATTTGGCTTACGACAGTGTTTCTGTTTCTAGAGACTCTTCTATCGAGGATATTAGAATAGTGAGGGATTTTCCGAATGTCTTTCCTGAGGAGTTACCTAATTTACCTTTGAATCGGGAAGTTGAGTTCGATATTTTACTTCTACCGAGTACAGCTCCAGTGCCTATCACTCCTACCGAATGGCACCGAAGGAGCTTACAAACCTTAAGGCTCAACTTCAAGAGCTTTTGGATCGTGGTTTCATTCTTCCTAGTGTGTCTCCGTGGGGGGCACCAATTCTGTTTGTGAAAAAAAAAAGATTGCACCATGAGGATGTGCATCGATTATCAGCAGTTAAATAAACTGACTGTGAAGAATAAGTATCCACTTCCGAGGATCGATGATTTGTTTGATCAGTTTCGGGGGGCTTTAGTGTTTTCGAATATTGATCTTTGTTCTGGGTATCATCAGTTGAGAGTTAAGGAATTGGATGTTCATAAGACTGCATTTAGGACTCGTTATGGACATTACGAGTTCCTGGTTATGCCTTTTGGTCTGACGAATACTCCGGCTGCATTCATGGATCTAATGAATCGAGTCTTTCAGCCATATCTGGATCAGTTTTTCGTGGTCTTCATAGACGATATTCTAGTTTACTCTAAGACCGAGGATAAGCATAATGAACATCTTAAAGTAGTGCTTCAGATGCTTCGAGAGAAGCAGCTCTATGCTAAGTTAAGCAAGTGTGAGCTCTGGTTGCGTGAAGTAACTTTTCTAGGGCACGTAGTTTCTGCTGAGGGGATCTGAGTTGATCCTAAGAAGATTGAGGTGGTGCTTGAGTGGAAACAGCCTAAGAACATATCTGACATTCGCAATTTTTTGGGTCTTGCGGGGTATTATTGGCGATTTGTCAAGGGGTTCTCTTTGATTGTAGCTCCGTTGAGTAAGCTTCTGCGTAAGGGAGTTCCTTTTGTCTAGACTGATGAACAACAATCGAGTTTTAAGAAACTCAAGTCTATTCTGACTTAGACTCCTGTCCTGATACAGCCGAAATCTGGAAAAACTTTTGTGGTATATAGTGATGCGTCGCATGTTGGTTTGGGTTGTGTTCTGATGCAATATAGTAAGGTTGTGGCTTATGCGTCCCGTCAGCTTAAGACACACGAGGGGAATTATCTAATGCATGATCTCGAGTTGGCTGTGGTGGTTTTTGCATTGAAAATCTGAAGGCACAACCTATATGGTGAGAGGTGTATTATCTACACTGATCACAAAAGCCTCAAATATCTCCTTACCTAGAAGGAGTTGAATCTTAAACAACGGCGTTGGATTGAGCTGCTCAAGAATTATGACTGCACAATAGAGTATGATTCTAGTAAGGCCAATGTGGTGGCCGACGCTCTTATTTGTAGAGCGATGACTGATTTGAGAGCGATGTTCGCTCGCCTTAGTCCGTTTGATGATGGAGGTCTGTTAGCCGAGTTACAAGTTAAGCCGACTTGGATTGGTCAAATTCGAGATAAGCAGTTAGGGGATGAGTCTCTGGGTTTGCAGTTTTGTTAGATTGAGAGTGGCAATACTTCAGATTTTTGGTTGAATAAGGATGGAATTTTGTGTTTTCGAGGTTGAATCTATGTGCCGAATTCTGATTTTAGGCAGTCGATTTTGAGGAAGGCGCATAGTAGCCCTTATGCTATGCATCTCGGTGGTAATACGATGTATCGCGATCTCTGTGAACTATATTAGTGGCCGGGTTTAAAACTTGAGGTTATGGATTTCGTTGCTCGTTGTCTGACGTGCCAGTAAGTTAAGGTTGAGCACCAGTTACCTTTGGGTCTACTCCAACCCGTTAAGATTCCCTTATGAAAATGGGAATGAGTGACGATGGACTTCGTTAGTGGGTTGCCCTTGACACCCACTAAGAAAGATTTTGTTTGGGTCATCGTGGATTGATTAACCAAGTCCACTTATTTTATTCCGGTTTGGACGGATTCCTCTCTGCAGAAGTTAGTGAAGCTCTATATCTCTGAAATTGTAAGACTGCATAGGGTTCCTGTTTCGATAATTTCTGATAGAGATCCTCGCTTAACTTCTCGGTTTTGGAAGAAATTACACAAGGCTCTGGTTTCGAGATTGGACTTCAGTACTACGTTCCATCCTTAGAGCGATAGTTAATCTAAGAGGGTGATTCAAATACTGGAGGATATGCTTTGAAGTTGTGTTATAGACTTCCGAGGTAGTTGGGAAAATTATCTACCGCTGGATGAGTTCGCCTACAATAACAATTTCCAGTCTAGCATCCAGATGGCACCTTACGAGGCTTTGTATGGGCGTAAGTGTCATACTCCGCTATGTTGGACTGAGTTGAGTGAGCATCGGGTTTTGAGTCCTGAATTGGTTACTAAGACCGAGGATAAGGTTAGACTGATTCAGGATCGTCTAAAAACGGTTTCTGATAGACAGAAGTCCTATTCGGATCTGAAGACGAGAGATATTGAGTACTCTGTAGGAGACTTCGTCTTTCTTAAGGTTTATCCATGGAAAAAAGTTTTGAGATTCGATCGTAAAGGCAAGTTGAGCCCTAGGTTTATTGGGCCGTATCGGATTCTAAAACATGAAGGACCGGTTGCTTACAAGTTGGAGTTACCTCCGGAGTTGGACCGTATCCACGATGTATTTCATGTTTCAATGTTGAGGTGGTACCAGTCTGATCTATCTCACGTTGTCTCTATTGAGGAGATCGAGGTTAGACCGAATTTGACGTTTGAGGAGAAGCAGGTTTAGATCTTGAATCGTGATGTTAAGGTTCTGAGGAGGAAGTCTATTCCATCAGTAAAGGTTCTGTGGCAGAATCATGGCACTGAGGAAGTTACGTGGGAACCTTAGGACTCGATATGTCAGCAGTATCCTCATCTGTTCTAATCAGGTAAATTTCGAGGTCAAAATTTCTTTTAGGGGGTAGAGTTGTAACGCCCTGAATAATTTATTTTTATTTCTGTAAATATCTGACACAAATGAGTATTTATTTCAGTGGCTAAGTGATGGGTGTGTGTGGGAGGTCTTAGATTCAAGTCTCACATTTGCCAAATTTTGTTGTTTTTCTAATCCTAGTCTTACCCTTTCCTATTGGGCTTATGTAAAATTGTCTGTTAATCTCTATCAGAATGAGCCTACTGGTTCGAGTGGTAAAGGGGTCTGTTATGTTGGAGGCTTTATATTCGAATCCTTGAGTTAGCGAAGATGTTATTTTTGCTCGGTTTTGTGTCAGAATTTTGGTGGAGTTGGGATTCTAGGGTAGTTGGATGTGAATTAGTGGGGAGTTAGGATATTAGTGGGATTTTAAGATAGATTTTATTTTATTTTATTTCTATTTTTATTTTTATTTTTTTAGTTTTTTCTTTCAAATTTTTTTCTCATCTTTCTAACGTCATTTTTCTGTGATTAGGGAAAAAAATTCTCTTTTTCTTGTTTCAAAAATTCTGTCGAAATCCTATCAATTATCTCAATTTTTCGGTTCGTCGGTGTTCTCTGTGCATTTTTGGTAAGTGTGATAAGTGTGGTAACTATTTTGGGTTAAGGAATCGATGAATAATGGGGTTTGTTTTGTGTTTAGGAGAAGATTAAGAGATTGGGGCTTCCAATCAGTGCTATAGTGGTACAAATCACCGTTGTTCATTTGAAGGTAAGGGTTTTTGTGGTTTAAAGGATTGTCTGTTTCGTGGTAGTTCGTTTGGTATCGGTTTAAGCGGCTAATGCAGTGTTTTATCAATCAATTACAGGTTTTGATGGTCTTGGGATTGCATTTGCTGCGAAAACGTACCAGGTGTGTACCCGAAACGCAGAAAATCAAACTTTGGCAAAAGTAGAAAAATTGTTCTGTCGACGCCACACAGGCGTGTGGTCGCCTGTGTGGTAGGCTGTGTGCGTGACACGACCGTGTGGTCGACGAAGGCATGGTCGTGTGCATGACACGACTATGTGGTGGTGTGGGTATGGTCGTGTGGGCCACACGGGCTAGGCCAAGTCGGGCTTGTGAATTTTGGGCCAGGCCATGTAGGCCACATGGGCAAGGCCAAGTCGGGCGTGTGGGCCCACACGGGCATGTAAGCCCATATTTCTGAAATTTTCTTTAAGATCGCACGAGTCATTTTGATTGACTATGGGCCTACCATAAGGTCGGTAAGGGCTAACTAAACCCTAGACTATGTGATCTGGTATTCTGATAGTATGCTCTGAGTAAGACACTATTATGTATGTCTGACTATTTTACTATATGTATGTTTGTTATCTGTATATAAGCATGTTGAGCATGTCTAATCTCTAATTTTTGTATCTGATGTCTGTATCTGTTTTGGGGTGGGATTATATATATGAAGAAAGTATTCTGAAAGGCGACCTTCTCCTATACTTTAGCAGCTTGGCTGCATATTATCTGATACATGTCGTAATGACAATACGGTGTGTAGGGATGGGTAAGTGTTTTTAACCCCACATGGTGTGTTGGGATGGTTAGAGATGGTGTGTAGAGGATGGGGTAGGATTCTGTTATCTTTTTCTGTAAAGGACTTAAGTCCGATCTGAATCTGAATGTATATGTGATCTCTGTATAAATTGTATGTCTATTTCTGTTGGGTTACACACTGAGTTTACGAAAACTCACATCTGTTTGTCTGATCTATTCAGGTAATCCACATACTTACGCGGATCGATGCGGCGGAGACTCAACGGTGACCACTCGACCGTAAACTGTTTAAACTTAGTAATTTTTGGTTTATTTAAAATTCTGGATTCATTTGAGATTTTGTAATTTCCGGGACTCTCTAGACTGTATGGTTTTTAACTGTTGATTTTTGCTTTGTTTGATAATTTGCATGCTTCGATAAAATGTTTTATGAAAACGACAATTTTATGCAAATAAAAGTTCTTTTCTAAAAATACAAACCGGACTTTCAAAATGTATTGATTTTATTAAACTTCCGCTATAATATGTTTTGGCAAATAAATCAATTAATTAACATTTTCAACAATGGATATAAAAGATTATGAGTTAATAAGGTAAGATTATTTAACATAACGACTCCGTTTTAAAAATCCATTCTATGTGACATCTCCGGATTCGGTCATAACGTCTAAGACGGGTTTGGGATGTTACAATATAATTACAATATAATAAGTTGTTAGCTCGATTGACATTGGTATTGTTGCTAATGCAGGAAGATGTGAGTTTGAATGTGATAAAATGCATTATCCTTCTATTTAAAGGTTAGGGAAGGGCTATGGGGTAAAATCTTCTCTCTTCCTCTCCTTTTTTTATTCTTTAATTTAAGTTTCTATATTTGGACATTCGCCATCTTTGTTCATATCAAGTTCGTGTTGTTCTTTTATCTATATTTATATACCATCATTTGAAGGGCTTATTTAATTAGTATCACTCATTAATCAGGCCTCAACTCAATTATAAAATTATCGAAAACTCATTCTTTTTATTAAATAACAAGCATTATTAACTAAGATGATATTTTTACTATTTTATATTTTATGTAAAATCTGGAGAATTGCATATGATGGAATTTGAACCCAAAACACTATAATATTTAATATCTTAACTTAACTATTTCAATTAAAGCCTCATTTATTTGTTATGTTAATTACATAAATTTTCTTTATCCACATCATGGGTGTTTCATAATCTAGTATTAGTTTAGCTTTTTATTTTGTTTTCATGTCATGTAATCTTGGTGTTCAAAATTATAGGTTCTAGATAATAAGGATGATGTAAATGCTAAGCTAGCGAAGTTAATGTTGCAAATGATTAGTATAATCGCAACAAATGCAGGTCAAAACAAGTTAACAACAAAGGAAATCCGAAAACCAGAATCAAAACTCAAGAATAATATGAAAAGATTCAAAAGCAATGAAACTAAATATACAACAAAATACTCAAAACCTCATTGTTCCATTCTCCCCACTGTGGTTGCTTGTCTAGGGCTTCAGCTATTCTATTCTTGTTTCTTTAGGGATTCCATAGGTTCACCTGTTGGCTGGTATACACTAGCTTTTGCATGGGTGAGAAACTTGGGGTCAGGCTGATGCTTATTGGAAGGTTCCTTCATTGCCATATAAATGTAGAATGCAATAACTATATTGACCAATATTACAGCAACGAATCCACTCAACAATGTCATAGCATGGGGAGATAAATTCGTTAAACCTGTTCCAAACAAGTTAACTTCTTGTTCAATCAACTTGATTCTATAGCATACAAGATGAAATCCTCCATGAAAATTGGTTATTTGCTGCCACAATTGAATGCTGTTGCAGCAACATAAAGGACTAACATTTCAAAGTGTTTTTCCAACTATTATTCTTTTCTGGTGATTTTGCATGCATTGACATACTAAAACAAAATTGGAGCTATTTGTATGGTTCGTACATAAACCGAATAAGGGTGATATTACACCTATATCTGACAATTTAGCTTTTATTTATACTACAAAAGCTCATAGTAAAGAGATGTACTATTCATGACTAGATAACAATCAGCTAAACCAAGTAAAAAAACAACCACCAAAATTTAAAATAAATAAATAAAAAGATTGAAGCAACCTAACATAGTAAAAATCAGTAAGAATAATATAAAAAAAAAATCTAACAACTCTTTTCTATGTTAAAAAATAAAATAAAATCAGCTTGGGTCTTACCGGGTAGTAAATTATGGTTAAAACCATAGAGAACTACAAGAGGAGCCATCCACATCAACATTGATGCAATAAACTTCTTAACTAGTCCAGCAGCCATTTCGAATCTCACAATCTACAAATGCAAAACGGATAAAATTAAATAAATAATAAAAAAAGCTAACAGTGAGAAATTGGAAAATACCCAGAATGGAAGGAAATTCATCCAACACATGGGTTGCCATGAAAGCATCAATAATCCTGCTGGAAAAATACTCAAAAAAGAACCAGGGCTATCAAAATCCAACACAAATACAAGGCAAAACTTGTGGGGTTTTTTTTGGGACACTTTCTCTCTTTCACTCCAGCAAAACATCAAACAGGTCATCAGCAAGGTCCAATCAACTGCGTGAAAGGTAAAGAAATCGAGGAAAAGCAAAAGAAAAGGCTAATATCAAGCTTAAGAGTTTCAACAAAGAAAAAGGCCTAATGAATGAAAGATAAAACTTGTTGAATACCAATTTGAGTTTCATGCTTAAACAAATAAAAATCAATTAGGACATAGATTTATTTTACATAATAAATGGTAATGCCAAGTATTAGTTTTAGTGCAAAAATTGAAAAATGAATGATTTTGAAGGTGTACCCACCCATTAAGAAGAAAGGAATTTTTATGTATAGTACAGAAGAAATTACAAGTGAAAGTGGAAAATCAACGACCTATGGGTTATTCATTTATCTATTTGCTTACTTAAAGCAGGCAAACATTGAAAAGAAAACAGAACAGAACCTTGAAACAAATAAAAGACAGGCATTTACGATTTGGAAGACAAAAAATTCAAAGGGTAGTTCCAGACTTCCAGCTTACTTGTTTGAGCAACAAGGGAACTCCACACTGTTGAACAGCCTCTCAACAGACATCAACATCAAGCCGTGAACTGAATCCCGAGTCCCGGCCCAAAACTACCAAAAAACAAAACAAAACAAATGATATATAAAACTTCTGAATAAAAAACAAGGTAGTGGGCGTGCCGGAGTGGTTATCGGGCATGACTAGAAATCATGTGGGCTCTGCCCGCGCAGGTTCGAATCCTGCCGCTCACGATTTTCTTTTTAAGTTTTCTTATTTTCAACAGGCTTCAACGAGGTGATAATGCGTAATGTCAAATGCCTCAATGACATCATATTAGAAAAAAATCTTTAAAAATAATAAAATATTAAGAAATTATAATAAATGTAAATTGTAAAAAAAAATAAAAACATTTAAAAAATAAAAATGGTGATAAAAATTTTAAAATATTCAAAACAATTATAAAATTATTTAAAATTTATAAAAAAAGATGTTAGGAATTTGAGAGAAAAATGTTTCCTATTTCTCAACCAAAACAAATTTTTTGAAATTTCAGGGATTCAATAAAGAAAAGGAAATGTGTATAAATTATATGATTTGTAAAAATTATAGTTAGGATGTGTTTGGACGAACACAAAGTAATTGAATGAAAGTGTAATTACAACTAATTATAATTTTCTAGACTTGTTTAATTGACAAATCGTAATTACATCAAATTTCCTATGTCATGTTTGACAGTAAAAATTATAATTACACAGTTATATATATATTTATTAAATACTATTACTATAAAAAATTATTAGTTTGATAAAAATAACCTTTAAACAAGTAACAAAAATTCAAAATAAATCAAATCATCATACGTATTATGTTAGTTTAAAATTGTAGTTGATAATACTAATACTAATAAAAATGAAAAGAAAAGTAAACATAACATATGCTCTTTATCACCTTCTTTTAGTCCTTGGTTGAATTCATCATTATATGAATTTGAATATGCATCATTAAAATTGTGAATATCTCTTTTTCCTATATATTCTTTGAAGTATGGGTCGTCTTAATTCCACCTATGATTGAAGTTATGAAATATATAACATGTTAGTACAGCCCAACTTTTTTTTCTATGATATACTAAGGTGATGTTAATATGGGATGTTGGAAAATTTGGACATCACATATATAATAAGGATAATTACATGTTATTATTTACTATTATAATAGGTTAGCCTAAATTAAAAGTGATCTAATTTGGTTAAAATTTTATTGGGCTTTAATTATTAAACAAAGTATGGGTTAAATATATGTAGATACTCTTGTAATCAAATTCTAATTAATGATGGGCTAATTAGAATTTGATTAGAACTAATATGCCAATGTTATAAATATTAGGGTTATGGTCCCCAAATTATACACAAAATATTTTTCTAATATCTCATCATTAGGAAAGAGAGAGCTGAATTTCTTGTGTGCTAATTTAGAAGATCAAATCCCAAAATCCGGTAAAACTCCAAAGGAATTCATGGATTAAGGTACGCTTCCGCATCTAGTTTTATTCTTGATTTATTCTTGATGATTTGACATGATAGATCCTAGTTTATTAAGTTTTATTTCAGATTTATTTTACAAATCTAACAAGTGGCATCAGAGCTTTGTCATGTTGAATCATTGAGAATGAATTGATTCTTTATGGATTTGATATTTTAATTATATATTATCTTTGAGATTTTTGATAAATTTTTGGGTTTTGATTCTTTAAATAAAGTTTTAAGGTTTTATAAATATAATCTAGTTTAATATTTGCATATGCTATTCGAAAGATGAAGGTTTATTTATTTATTTATAATCAATTGATAAAAATTGATTTGTGAGATTTCTTTCTCTTCTTTTCAGACAATTATTTTATAAATTTTGGTTAAAGTAATTATTAAATTAAAGTTACAGACTTACAACTTTTTTGCAATTAAAGAATTCCAATTGGGTTGTATAATTGGTTTTGAAAGTTAATTCACTTGATAATCGAATAAATGAATGTTGTTAAGATGTTTTTTTTTTTACACTATTTGTTTTAAATGTTTTGTTTGTGGTTGAATGTATATGGAATTATCATCTTTTATCTTTATTCATGATGAATTATATTCACCATTGAATTCAATTCATATATACGAATGATTACTTTTGGTTTCTACTATAATTATTTTATATAAGTTTTAGTCCTTATAGAACTCGACTAAAATTAAAATATTTGGGATTTTTTTTAAATATGGTGGTTATGAATTTTCATAAGTAGTTGCACATATAAAAACTTTTATATAATTTGAGATTCCTTTTATATTTAGTGGTTATGGATTTTTTTTTAAGTATTTGTGCGTATAAAGAAGTTTTATGATAATGTCTTTAGTCATGAATATAAATTTGAGTTTACATGAAATATGGAAGGCAAGCCGGTATTATTTTATATTATTATAATTGTGTGTATATATTATGTGTATACATATTATATGCATATCAATGATTTTGAGGATTAATGCATGATTATAGTTTGTGTGAATAGGTGTTTATAACCATTATTAAATAAGATATCTTTTATAGTTTAATTGGTGAAATTAAGCTTTGATGGATATCGTTGAAGTTGCTTCTTTTTTTTTTTGTTATGGTTACATATTCAATTTTATGGGTGCTTTGGTGCAAATTCATGTCAACTATATACATATTTAAATATTTTGGTTTTAAGTTTGGTTCTATAATCTTAGGTTTTGGCATCCTATGGTTCCAAATATTTGGTTAAATTATGATGATATGATTTATTGTATGAATTGTGGGATATGCCAACTATTATGATTTTTTTTTTTTTTGAGATTTATTGGCTTGAAAATATTTTTCAAGTATTCATGTGAATATCTGTTTAATAATAAATACAACTTTGAATTTACATGGTAAATTCAGGGTAAAGTTTTCTATTTGATCATGAATACATGTACATGCGTGAATTGATTTGGTATTTTTATCCATGCCAAAATTATGAATACATGTGCTTGTTAATTATTTGGCTTTAAACCACTACATTATTTTTGTTTGGTTTTGATATATATGGTTTTTTGGAACAAAAAAAAAAGAGTCAAAAATTAAGGTTTTCGGTTTTTTATTGCATTATTAAGACAACCTTATTTTGGGTTAGTTCAGAGTTTATAAAGCAATAAAAAAATAGTTGACATTTGACTATTGGGGAAATTTTAACTTTGAATATTGGTATGTTTATATATATTTTAAAATAACTTAATTGAAGCAATAAGTCACCAAAGTGATTTTTTTTTGTATAAATTATTTTGTTTTAAAACATAAAAGTTTGTGTGCATGTAACTTAAGTTATGTTGATATTGATCAGCCCAAATGAAGGTTAATAATATTACATGTGCAACTATGGTGATAAACATGTGACGATTATTCGGTTTTACATATGAGTAATAAATCGGCCCAAAGGAAGATTTATTGTTCAACATGTTCTTATTGTCAATGTTTGATTATTACATCAATATATCACTTACAAGTTAATATTTTTCCCAAAGATAAAATATTAATGGAGTGTCCGATATCTTGAGATGAGGTTTACCTTTATTCAAATTATTTTGGTTTAAATTTGAAATCTTATGTGAGGTTATTTATAGTTTATGATTTATTCAACTATTATTATATTTGCCAACATCATTGTATGTTGTTTTGGGATAAATATATACATATATATATATATATATATATACTATTATCTTTTAATTTGATTGAAAGATGAAATTAAAAGAGATATTTTGAAACAAATAAATTCATATTTTGGCTTTTAATTAAGAATGTCTAATATTTTAAATAAATTAGTTGAAACAAAATGTCGCTAAAGTGACCTCTTTTGTGTAGATTAGTTTATTTAAAATATTAAGATGATTATATTTTTTTTATTCATGCGTTTATTAATTGACCCAAAGGTAAGTTAATATTTGGTAGAATTTCAACGACATTTGTGGTGATAAATGTGTGACAATTATAAGGTATTTTATGTGAGCAATAAGTTAGTCCAAAAATTAATTAATTGTTTGACATAATTTATTGTCAATGTTTGATTGCTACAACAAGAGTACCGCTTACTGTTAATATTACTGTCCAAAGACTTAATATTAATGTTCTGTTTGGTATCTTGAGATGGGATTAGCCATTATCCTGAATTTATTGTTTACTTATGAATATTGATGTGAGCTTATTTTTATTTATTTTTTTGTTCTATATTCAGCTAATTCATATTCTACTGCCACAATATCTGCTAATATAAATTCTATACCCATGCTTAATGGGACTAATTTCAATAAATGGAAAAGGCACTTATTTATAGTGCTTGGTTGTATGAACATAGACCTTGCACTAAGGGAAGAACTACTCGCACCTCTCACTACGGAAAACACCCCTATATTAAAAGGGATTTTGAGAGGTGGGATCGTTCAAATTGCAAGAGTCTAATGATCATGAGGCACAACATTTTAGAATCCTTTAGGGCATAGAATCTGAAAAGATTACTCAGGCCAAGGTTTTCTTAACGAAATTAAGAAACGTTTTGCTAAAAACGATAAGGTTGAAATGACATCACTTCTGACTTCTTTGATGTCTATAAAGTTAAGGGTTAAGGAAATTCTGAGCGATCTAAGGGCTATGAGTTTTATGATCCCATAATAAGGAATATTTTTGAGATGGGAACTGCAGCATTTTTTGAGGATGTTGATTTTGGGGGGAGAAATAAGGTTAGAGACATTGCTTTTGAGCAGGAATTGGATTCTAACTCAGTTCCTACTATCACTTTTGACGATGTTCAGGTTCTTATACCTATCATTGATCAAGAAGTAAATCCAGAACCTCTGCAAGACAATGTTGAACAACTCCCCATTCAAAATGAGATAATTGTTCCAGAAGAACAAACTCAACAACCTCAAGAACAAGTGTCATTAAAGAGGTCCACAAGAGAAAGGAGAAATGCTACTCCATATGATTATGTTGTATTTCTCCAAGAACATGAGGATGATAATGGAATGATGGAAGATGATCTAATCAACTTTCATCAGGTTATGAAAAGTTCTAATTCTTAAAAGTGGATTGATGTCATGAAAGATGAGTATAAGTCTTAGCGAGACAATAAAGTTTGGGAACTTGTCCCATTACCTGAAGGTGCAAAACCAATTGGTTGTAAATGGATATTTAAAACCAAGAGGGATGCAAATGGTAATTTGGAGAGGTATAAGACGTGTCTTGTAGCTAAAGGATATACTCAGAAAGAATGTATTGATTTTACAGAGACTTTCTCTCCAGTTTCACCGAAAGACTCCTTTAGGATAATCATGGCGACATTGATCTTGAGTTACATCTTATGGATGTTAAGACTACGTTTCTTAATGGCGACATTGAAGAAACAATTTATATGGTGAAACCACAAAATTTTGAGTTGGAAGACTCAAAGAATATGGTTTGCAAATTGACAAAATCCATCTATGGACTCAAACAAGCATCCCGTCAATGGTACCATAAGTTTCTTCAAATAATTGTCTCTTTTGGTTTTGAGATGAATATTGTTGATGATTGTGTGTATCACAAATTCAATGAGAGTAAGTACATATTTCTAGTTTTATATGTTAATGACATACTGCTTGTTAATAATAAGTATAGCCTCAATTAGTACCCTAAGAATGATTTTGAAATTACAAAAATGCATTAGATTTTTTACATTTTAGCAGTGGAAAGTCTGATGTACGTTCAGGTTTGTATACATTGGAATATTGTGTACACTATTAGGATGTTAGGCAGATATTTTAAGCAACCCTAATTTGGACCATTGGATAGCATCCAAGAGGGTTATAAGGTATTTTCAGAGAACAAAAGATTACATGCTCACATATCAGAGATCTAATCAGTTAGAGATCATCAGGTATATAGACTCTGATTTTGATGGAATATGGATATAAGATTTTTTCATTAAGGTGCAAATTGTGAAAACAAATTGTAATCTTTTATTCCAATAGCAACAGGAGCACATCAAAGTAAAAACACATAGACTTTAAGTTCCTGGTTGTTAAAGTAAAAGTTCAGAGTGGTTAGGTGCTTATAAAGCATATTAGGACAAATTCCATGATTGTGGATCCGCTTACTAAGGAATTACACCTAAGGTTTTATAAGAGCACACTGCTCATATGGGTGTAATGTCATTTAAAGGATATTTGGTTTTAGTAGGAGTTTGTATTTTTAAATGCTTTTATATTATAGACACACTTTCAGTTATTTCAATTTAAAGATATTAAGTTTATTTTCTGCAGAAATAAAGTTTATTTGGTTTATTCACACTCTGATTTTGGTAAGGTTTGATCTCACTAAGGAGGACCAGTTGGAAATAGACATGTTTAGATCATATTGCATGTAATTTCCATGCTACACATCCATACTTGATCTATGTAATTTGGTTGTGTTAATATACGTGATCATGGATGGATTTAGTTACGATATATGTAACGAAAGTCGCCTTGGTTCTATGTTAACATAATTAATGGACGAGATTGTTCAGAATACCTTTTGGATATGATAGTAAAATTTTGAGCTCATAAGGTTATATAATGACATGTAATTATAAAGTAATTAGCATATATATGTGGTCCAAGTGGGAGATTGTTGGAAAATTTGGACATCACATATATAATAAGGATAATTACATGTTATTATTTACTATCATAACAGGTTAGCCCAAATTAAAAGTGATCTAATTTGGTTAAAATTTTATTGGGCTTTAATTATTAAATAAAGTATGGGTTAAATATGTGTAGATACTCTTCTAATCAAATTCTAATTAATGATGGGCTAATTAGAATTTGATTAGAACTAATATGCCAATGTTATAAATATTAGGGTTATGGTCCCCAACTTATACACAAGATATCTTTTCTAATATCCCATCATTAGGAAAGAGAGAGCTGAATTTCTTGTGTGCTAATTTGGAAGATCAAATCCCAAAATCCGGTAAAACTCCAAAGGAATTCATGGATTCAGGTAAGCTTTCGCATCTAGTTTTGTTCTTGATTTATTCTTGATGATTTGACATGATAGATCCTGGTTTATTAAGTTTTATTTCAGATTTATTTTACAAATCTAACATGGGAAATATATTTTTTGAACAAAAAATGTCTTCTTAATCACATTTCGAATCATTGAATGTTTCAAATTAAAGAGTTCACAAACTATGTATGGTGCTTGTGTTTGAAATTATTCTTTCAATATCATACCCTACAATATGGTGCAAAAAAACATTTTCTATTTGCATAATTAGCATCAATATTATAATATTTGGGTTTACGGTCCAAATAATCTATAGCATAAGTATTATAAAAAATTATGAGTTTACAAGTCCTATTTTATCATTCTAATTTGATTTTAATTTTTTTCAAATCGATTCGAGTGAAATGAAATTTAAATCTTGTCAAGTCGAGTTGAATAAATTTATTCAAGTTAAATTTAAAAAATTAAACCAATTATATTGAAATTTTGTTGATAATATGACTAAATTCCAAGTTAAAGAATATAATTATCTTGTAAACAAAATAAGAGAAAAAAAAAGATAATTAATATGATAAACTTGATTTGATAATTTATTGGCTAAAAGGCCTCAAATTTGTTATCTTGAAAAAAAAATTCTTTAAAAAAATTATAATTTAGCATTTTTGCATATTTTAAAGATTTTTAATTTTTTTAATTTATATATATAATTTTGGGAAAATAGTTTAAAAATATATTGAATTTTAAAACATTTTTTATTATTTTTAATTTTTTGAAAGGGACCAAATTGCATATTTGCAAAACTGTCAGGGACCCAATGAGTATTTACATCAATTTTTCATTTGAATTATTCGAGTTGTAAAATTCAACTCAACTCGAACTTGAAAAATCAAATTACTTATTTGAGTTGATCCAAAAAAATTGAATAACTCAATTCAAATAACTCAAAATTTGGAAAAAAATCAAAATTTTCAAATCGAATCGAGTTTTGCTCATCCCTAAGCATATTTTCTCAATTGTTTAATTTTATTTAATTTTTTTATAAAATTTTAATTTATTTATTTTTATTTTTATTTTTATTTTTTTACAGATTTTATAATTTCTCGAAATATTCATATTTTTATAATTGTTAATAATTATTTTAAATTTTTAATTATTTTATTAATCTTTTTAATGATTTTTTAGTAATTCTAATAATTTTTATAATATTGATGTCATAATGACACATGCCATTTTGTGGTTGGTTGGATATCCCAAAGATTTTTTTTAATGTCCAAAGGATTAAATTGAGAACGCTTGATAACGTTAAAGCCTAAAGGGGTTAAAAAACTTTAAGGACTAAAGTAGAAAAATTGATATACTTTAGGGACTAAAATGTGCTGCCTTTATCAAATATAAGCATATTATTCAAACCTAGTAATTTTTTTTTGGCATCTAGTGCAACTTCCTCCCTAGTGAGAGATCAAATCAGGTTTCCTTTGGCATCATCAAAGGAGCTAAAGGCGAATCTAGGGAGGCTGGTAGGGGCCCCGGCCCCCCTTAAAATGGAAAATTGCTATTTATGCCCTTTAAAAATTTTTAAAATTTTAAATTAGTAAAGATAAAATTGCACTTTCCCCCCTAAAATTATAAAAATTGGATTTAATCCTTTAAAAATTATAAAGATATTGACTATAAAAAATTAAAATTTCATTCGACCCCCCTAAAAAATTGTTCTGGCATCACCCCTGGAAGGAGCCTCTCACCCTTTCGAACCTTTTTGCCTTTTATGTGCATTGATGCAACTAGTTTCATGCTAATTGCCGTCAAGTCTCTTTATGATGTGGCCTCTCACTCCCCCTGCTTCCCTTTTTTACTTCCTTTTTCTCCTCCATAATAAGTCTGTCTCTCTCCTCTCGTTCGTCATTTTTCTTTTAACGTTCTAAGATATTTCTTGGCTTGTCTATTTTCCCTTTCCTAGTCTCTTTTCAATTACAACAGACATGCCTTTTTTTATCTTTACTATTTTGTTTCCTCCTCCCTCTATTTGGGAAGCCCTCATCGAGTTCGATGCGGCATCGACAGATCTCTGATATCTCTACCGATTTTGAATCTAGATGGTCAATTGTGTCATTACATATGGTTTTTCCCCAATGGATGATACAACCGATTATTGGCGGGTCTTTTTTACCTTGGCTTCTCTATTGTTTGGTTTCTCTTTGGTGCTACGACAACTCTAGCGTCCTTTTTCTAGGCTTCACGTTGACTGTAACATCCCAAAAACTGGCTTAGAAGAAATCGCGTTTTGAAACCAAAAGAGGTCATCCCTCGATTTGAGTTTAGACTTTGGAAATTCTTGACAAGTAAATTGGTTTGGTTCAGTGGCCAAGTGTTTTGGGTGTGTGTGTGAGGTTCTGGGTTCGAATCCTGTTTCTGGAAATTTTGTCATTTTGCTTAAACCCTTACCTTTGAATGTTGGTTTATAAGTTAAAATCAATCAATTGATATCAAGAATGAGCCCGTTGGTTCAATAGTTAAGTGTCTGTATACCTTTTGGTCTTGTGTTCGACTTTCGGAAAAAGCTACGAAGATATTTTTACTAAACTACCTTGTGGGTAGTTTATTTTAGTTGATTAAAATTTTCCAAAACAAAAACTTCCTTTTATTTTCACATTGTTTCATTTTTTTCTAACATTACCCTTTTGCTTCTTTCTTCATTGATTTGGTTTCACCGTTTCAAGTTCCTTTCTTTTTGTTCTATGTTACGTTACATTAATTTTGTACGGGGTTTGACTTCTCATTTCTAGTTCAATTCGTTGGCTGGTAAGTTTGATTTAAAGGTTTAGGGTCGAAGGTTCTTTGACGTAACTTTGATTTTGGAATGTTAGTTTTTAATGATTTGACTTTGAGTTAACTGTTTGTTAGACAATTGCTGGTAATTTAGGGATAGGAACTCATCCTTATTGTTTTTGCTTTAAATCTGCATCAAGTGCATACTGAAAACCTCTGTTTTTGCGAATTTCGGATGCCGAAAAATATGGCTATCGACGCCACACGACTAGGGACATGGGCGTGTGCCCAAGTCGTGTGGCTTACACGGTTGTATGCCAGGCCGTGTGGTTGGTCGTGTAACTCACTATTCATCAAATTTGAGCCACACGGGCAAGGGGCCATGTTAGTTCAGGGTTCACACAGGCGTGTATCTAGGCCGTGTAACTCACTGTTTATGAGTTACGACCACACGGCTAGGGACATGGGTGTGTGCCCAGGCTGTGTGAGCCACATGGGCAAGGACATGGGCGTGTGTCCAGGTCGTGTAACTCACTGTTTGCAAATTAAGACCACACTGGCAAGTGAAATGGACGCGTTTCAGGCTGTGTGGGACACACGGGTGAGCACATGGGTGTGTGCGAGACTGTGTGGAGTCACACAGGCCAGTTCTGCAGGCCGTGTGAAACCACACGAGCATGTGAAGCTATATTTGGAATTTTTTCCTGGGGCCACAAGTGTCATCTGAAATGGGCGCAGGCCTACTGTAAGGTCCGTACAATCTGAACTAGGCTATATAACTTTTTATCTGATAATGAACAACTTGTGATCTGTATGTATAACTGTTATGTTTGAACCTAAGTGAATAGGATCTGTCAAAATGTAATGTGCTATTGTCTATGTGTGCGAATTATCCAGGTACGATTTGTATTATGTTAAGTTTGTTGGTACGCCTCTGCGCTACTCTGTTGATGAGGAATATACGAAATCTGAACATGTTAGACTAATTATTACTGATTCTGATTTATAATCGTGCATGTGACTTCATGGAAAATCTGGTATGGTCTGTTGAGGTTTGATAAGTATGTTTTACAAAACATGGACTCCCATATTTACTGATTCTGTTATTGAGAGATAGCATAACTTACATGCTCATTACTCTGATTCTACATAAGCATGCCATGACACATTGCATGAGACTTGGGTTGATGTAAAAAGAGGAAGTTCTGGCAGTTTAATGATCTGCGTTATCTTGTGGTTTATCCATACTTCTGTTTCGGCAGTTTGACTGTACTATAGTGGCTTGATCACATGTATTCGATCTGGTGGTTTTAACTACAAAATACTGGTGGCACCGTCCATAGTTATCTGTTGGCGTGATTTGGTTGGACGAGTTCTGGGGGAACTCTATTTGGTGTGTAGCGGAGTTTGGGTAGGATGTTTTCTGATAAATCTGCATTCTGATCTGTTTGAAAAATACAACATCTGCACAACACACATCCTTTGTTCAGTTCTGTTCTGCTCTGCTCTGCTTGATTTATTATGTTTTATTTCATTATGTTTTGTTCGGTTCTGTTGTACCACCGATATGAAAACTTTCATGATACTCTAGATCTATTACGTACTAGTTATAAAACTGTTTTAAGTTTCTTGCGTGACTTTGATTTATATATCAAGATTTGTTTATTTGTATCTAAGTTTGGTTACACGCGATGCTTGATAGCTCACCCTTTTTCTTACCTTGTTCTGTCATGTGGACATCTGACTTAGGACCAGAAGGCGTTCGGAAGCTCGAATTGTTTTGCATTGATATAACTGTGAGTTAGTCTTGTGGGCTTGTAATTTGTTTTTGAATTTGCCCTACTTTTCTTTTATAATCACGTCAGTATCTGTCAATTTCTAAACAAAACTACATAACCACCTTAATTGACTAAAATGAATTTGTGGTTTTCAAAGTTAAAACTTTGACAAGAAATCAGTTTCAATATGTTGGTGTAACTCGTCCAAATTCGGCTTAAACTTCTAGGTCAGGTTCGGGGTGTTACATTGACTCATGCTTCGATACTTGCTATTAAGGCTAGTGTGACGATCTCTAGTAGGCATCCTTTTTCTAGGCTTCACATTGACTTATGCTTCGGTACTTGCTATATAGCGTTCATTTGACAAAAAAACCTTGTTAAATTTTTATCCCCCAACTCTTTTTTTTTTGTCAATATATTTTATTCTTCTATTAAAATTTTTTATATTTAATATCAAGAGTTGAAAAAATTTATGTAAAAATATATTTATAAAAAATTTAAAGAAAACCAAGGTAGGCTTTAGTTGAAATGATAAAATTGGCGTTTTAGGGTTCTTGGTATCCAAAGTGTTATCATTTGTGGATTTATTTCAATTGGTGTTTGATTGACACGTTATACCAACTCGATTAGAGACTTAAGTATAACTAAATTATGGTACACACAATATAGATGAAAAAATTTTATATAAAAAATATTTGATTAAAAATTTATGACTTAAATGCTAAAACAAAACTATAATAAAATAATTAAAAAATCAATTAGACTTTTAATTAAAAATTACAATCATTACGATTTTAATAGAAAGTTAGCAATCAATTGAGTCCTTGAAAATAATTTTTTTGTTAAAACCTCTAATGATTCATTAAATAATGGTGTGGTGGCTGGCATGGTAGTTGACATGGTGACTAACCTGAAAAATGATGACTATATTTCCAATTAGGGGCTTCATTGATTTTTATTTTTTTTTAATATTGTGCAAGGGTTTTTTAGTATTTAAGCCAAAAATTAATAATAAAAAATGCAAAAAAAATCCTAAAATAATTAAAAACTATAAAAATTTATTAACAATTCTAAATAATATGGAAAAAAATAACTCTAAAAGTTCTAATCCGTTTTAGAAGTTTGTTAGGTATTCACAATATTGGCTTCTATACTAAAATAATTTAAAAATTAATTTTATCTTAATATTTAATGTTTATAATCAAAGTTAAATAAAATAAATTTTATTATTTTTTAAACACTGAAATGGACCATTTGGGTGAACTTGAGTGGTTAGGGCTCTGGCCTAATTTTTTTTAAAAATCCAACATTAGCTTGGCCCAAAAACTCATTTAGTCATATTTACTATAATTTTTTTATGTAATAGTTGAATGAGTAATTTATTCTTTTTAGACAATTTTATTATAGATTCTTATCATATCTGCTCTTTTTGACATAATACCTAGAATTACACATAGCCCCTCTCCAACCTATACATAGGAGGATAATGTTCATACCAAATACCAATCGAGTTAAGACTCAATTAGCGAATGAGTAATTTGTTGTATAAAGAGATTTAAGAAAATGTAAGTACAAAATGTCAAAGAAAAGGTAAGTACAAAATATGTTGATTGATTTTTTTAATAATTATTTTTTTATTTCTAAAAGTTTTCATTTTTGGATTTTTATAAATTTTGATAAGTTTAGAATTCTTTAATAAAATTTAGTTTTTTTTAATTTTTCAAAATTTTCATAACATTTTTAATTTTAAAAAGTATTATCGAGCTATTTTTTTATTCTTTCAGATTTTCTTGATATTTTTTTAGGTTTTTTTTAAATTTTTTAAATTTTAATTTTTTTAAATTTTAAATTTTTTTAGTTATTTTTCTTAATTTTTGAAAAAAATCTCTATCCACTTAATTTTATAAGTTGATGTGAGGATGAATGTGATTATTTGTAGTTGTTTCAATATGCGTATGGAATGTTTTAATGCAAGCAAACTAGTCGTGCTCAAGATGTGAAGGTTATATGGTAGTCTTAAAATAGGTACTTAATGGCTCAAAATTTTCTAAAAACAGAGTCCACGTCCCGATGAGCAATCTTCCTTGTTGCAATGTCGGTTGACAGTGAGTCATGTCGCGACGTCAGGTGGCCTGAGGTCACGACGTGACAAATTTTTTGGCAACGTCACGACATGGAAGAAGTGACGTCACGACGTCGATCTTATTTCACGCTCAGACCAACAAAAGAGCTTTTGTAAGCTCAATTAAGACTCGAATTTAATTGTGTATCATAATGTGAATGTGTTTATGGTATGATTGAATGTTTGAATAATTTATTTACAGTGTATTTGATAGTTGTTGTTTCGGCAACGAATGTGACATCTTGTAGTTCGACCCAACAATTGAGTCGGGTAAAGGGTGTTACAGATATGCTCAAAGCCTCCATTTGCATCCATTCTAACATATTTTTTTTTGTCTCCACCATCTCATACTTTTGGTGCCTCTTAATAAAGTACAATTGCATAACTTTTTTCAGTTTTGCCTTATCCTGGAAAATTAATACTTTCTTTAATTCAAGATCAGGATTCCAAGCAATAGTTTCAATTTGTGGAGCTTAATTACAAATAACAACATCATTACATCTATTAATATTTGTGAAGAATGATATATTTGGCTCTTGAAGTGGCACCTATACGGGGATAGTCTCAGTTTCTAATCCAACTTCTTTTAGAGATTGGGCAAGGAATGGAGTTTCAGAAGCCTTGTTATTATTAACACTTTCGTCTTCTTCAAAATCATCTTGCTCTTCATGTGCCTCATTTTCTTCTTCAAACATTTCACCATCCACATTCGTATTCTCAAACTTATCATTAGCTTCGGACAAAATCAATCATTCTATTGTTTTCATATTTTTGTCTTGCTGACTAGTAGTCCTATAATCTGAGAATCCAAAAACATTATCAATGTTTTTGCCTTTGCATTCTAGATTCATCGCTTGGCAAGAATGGATAATTAGCATCATTAAGCAATGTGTCATTTTCTTATATCAATGCCCGAGTAAGGGATTCAAAACTCTTAGATTTACTCTCACGTTAAGCAAATTTAATGATGATGGATTCAACTTCTAAATACAATTGAAGGATGTATAGATGGAATTTCCAACATGAAGTCTATGTTGGCATCATCCAATAAGCTTTTTCAAATGGAGAGAACTCAGGTTTGAGCGAATGGAGCTATTATTTAATTTTTATTAGAAATTTATGATTTAAAATTGAAACACCCCAAACTCGGCTTAGAAGTTTAAACTGAATATGGATGAGTTACACCAACGTATTGAAAACCGATTTCAATAATTATCTAGAAAACATTCAAAACTTTACTTGATTCGTGGCAGAAAATCTTTTCGGAGTTTAACATTGAAACTGAAATCTGTTTTATCGGCTTGAGTGGTTTTGCACTGTCACATTAAAAATTATCAATTACTGACGAATTTAGCAAAAACCAAGACAAGTTCAAAACACACTACAAACCCAAAAGATCAAAAGCATTTTTAAATTATTGCAAAACAATCCGAGCTCCTACACGCCGTCCGGTCTTAAGTCAAAGACTTACTTGAACACTCAAATATAAAACCAAAAGGTGAGCTATAAAGCCTAGTGTATAAGCAACATCAATTACAATTAACAAAACATATTATATTAATCAGAGTAATACAGAGAATTTAATAGCGAGTATAAGACCAGAACGAAACAGACTAGTGTTTCACGGAGGTTGCAATCTTGCTAATATAACAGAACAACACAAACCCACCAGAATAGGACAGAGCAGAGCAGAATGGAACAGAGCAAAACTGAATAGAACAGAATAGAGAAGAGCAGAACGGAACAGAGCAGAATTGAACATAACTACAAAGAGGATGTATGTTCATATAGATGCGGTACTTTTCAAAATCGATCAGAATGCAAATTTATCAGAAAACATCCTACCCAACTCCGCTGCACACCAAAATAAAGTCCCCCCAGAACTCATCTAGTCAAATTACACCAACAGATAACTGTGGACAGTGCCACCAAAATTTTATAGTTAAAACTATTAGATTGGATACATGTGCTCAAGCGACTATATTGCAGCTCAGCTGCCAAAATAGAAACGTGGATAAACACCAGATAATGCAAATAATCAAACTGCCAGAAACTTCCTCCTTTCACATCATCCCAAGTCCCATGCAATGTGTCATGACACGCATATACAAAAGCAGAGTGATAAGCATGTAAGTCATGCTATTGTACAGTAACAGAGTCAGTAGGCATGGGAGTCCATGCGTTATAAAGTAGATTTATCAGAACTTAACAAATAATATCATATTTTCCATGAAGCCACATGCATGGTTATAAATTAGAATCAGTACCAATCAATTTAACCTATTCGAATATCACATGTTCTTAAGCAAAAAAGTCACGTAAAGGCGTACCAACAAACTTAACAAAATACATATCGTACCTGGATAATTAGCACACATTAGAAAATAGCACATTACGTTCTAATAGATCCTACATACTTAGGTTCAAATATAGTAGACACGCGTACAGATTACACGTTGTTCATCATCAGATCATCAGATATCAAGTTATATAGCCTAATTCAGACCATACGGACCCTAAAATAGGCTTACGTTCATTTCGAATGACGTGTGTGGCCCGAGGGAAAAATTCCAAACATTGGTCCATACATTCGTGTAGTTTTACACAGTCTGGATAGCTGGCCCGTGTGCCTCCACACGGTCTAGCCCACACCCTTGTGCTTGTCTGTGTGTCCCACACGGTCTGGCACACGCTTGTGTCACCTACCCGTGTGGTCTCAATTCGCAATCAGTGAGTTACACAGCTTGGACAAACGTTCATGTCATTGGCACGTGTGAACCCTGCATAACACATAACCACAAAAGGCTTGGGCACACCTCTGTATGCCGAGCCCATATGCCTCCAATTTTCATGAACAGTGAGTTACAAGGCCTGACATACAGCGGTATGACTCACACAGCCTATCACACGATTGTGTGGCGTCGACAGACCCGTTTTCTGACTACTAAAATTTGAAGAAGAAGGGGTTTCTGATACCCACCTGATACGAATTCGATGCAGGAGCAACAAGGATGAATTCTCATCCCTAAATGACAAGCAATTTCCTAACAAATGATTAATTCATAGTCAAATCGCTAAAAACTAACATTTCGGAATCGAAGTTACGTCGAAGAGCCTTTGACATCAAAACTTTAAATCAACTTACCGGTCAACAAATTGAACTAAAAAGGAGAAGTCAGACCCTGTATAAAATTAGTTCAGAATAACATTGCAAAAAAAATGTAGTTTGAAGAGAAGAATCAAACAAAGAAAAATAAATAAAGAACGGAGGAATGGTAGAAACAAAAATGGAAAGTAAAACGAAAATAAAGCAATATCATCAACTCAAGAGGTTTTTGGGAAGTTTACTTAACCACCTGAAACTAACTTCCACACAGAATTTCAAAAATAAAATATTCCCTATTGCTTCTGCAGATATCCGAACACCAGACCAAATAGTATACAAAAGCCTAACCATTGAACTAGCATGTAACACCCCTTACCCGTATTCAGTGCTGGAACAGGGTACGAAGCATTACAGAACTTAAAACACAAGTATTCACACAAATCCGAGTCATCAATTTGCGTCCAATTTAAAACCATTAAAATTCAATCATAAAGTCCCTAATATGAGCCTACGAGGCCCAAAACATGCATTGGAAGTGGTTCGGGACTAAACTGAGAGCTCAGGAAATATTTACAAAACTTAGAAAATTTTTGCTAACTACAGGGCTCACACGCCCGTATGGTCCAAAGGACACGCCCGTGTGACCATGGGACACGCCCGTGCTTCAGACCATGTTCAAATTAGGGTGCTCTCTGACTTGTGCCACACGGCCGTGCCATACGCCCGTGTGCTAGGCCGTGTCGCACACACGGCTGAGACACATGCCCCTGTCTTTGCCCGTGTGCTCAATTCTGGACATTCTATTTTTCAAAATTAAGGTGCAAGGGGACACACAGCCGGAACACATACTCGTAGGGCAGACCGTGTGTCACACACGGCCTAGACACACACTAGTGTATCTACCTGTGTGAACAAAATAAAGGCTATTTACCAAGCCATTTGCCACCCTTATTTACACATGCACTTACACCAATTCAAAGGCACAAAACATAACATACTTATGCAATCAAAATGACCAACACATGCCAATACAACATCAACATCTATCATACTCCCAACATTTATTAAGTCACAATTGACTACTTTCAAGATACCTAATTGTACACCACTTTATCATCTCATCAATAGACCACATTGCTAAACATTTCACATTCATGTCATAAATCACCCTTCCATCATTCACCAATCATACCACGATCATATCACCAAAGACATTGGCACGTATATCAATATACTTAGGTTTACAACCATGTTAGCCCAAAAATAAGCCATTTTACATGGCCAAATATCAAAACAAGCCTTTGACATTTACAAGCCAATGCATTGGCTAAACTCATGATAACACATATAACAAAATGACCAAGTCCCTATACATGTCACATACTCAAAATGTTAAGCTCATCAATACCCAAAATAATCGTTTGATAGTGTGATGCGAACTCCGACGATCTCCGATCCCGAGTTAGCTTAGAGACACTATAAGATAAGGGAAAGAAAGGGGGGTAAGCTATATAACTTAGTAAGTTCATATGCAAATAATACAAAACATTATTCATACATTTTACATATAAATAACTTAACATATATTAACATAAATGTCATTAAGACTTCATAAACACAACTTACTCAATCACATTCTTACCAATAGCTTATCAGATGAATAACATAACATATATCAACATAAATGTCATTAAACTTCATGAGCATAATTTATTCAATCACATCCTTACCAATAGTTCATCATATACCGAATCCATTTTCTTTGAGTTTTTCGTACATACCTATACCAACTCGTAACATAATCACGTACTTTCTCATATTTGACATACCTGTTGAACCACTTGGAATACTACCAGATACACGGACAACTTTGCACATAAGTGCCACATATGTAGCCAATGCTACCACAAATCTCATAACACATATAAGCTCACTCTCGAGCTATCTACGGGCCTGCTCACACAAGCTATCAGTCAAGACGTAGCTACACAGTGCTGCTCACACAAGCTATCAGGTATTCGCAACATATGTCGGTATACCCAGCCACCAGTAGGACGTGCAGGACCAGCACCCAGGACACATAAATCACATAATTACATGGGTTCCTAGTGACATGTCACTTGTATCCTAATCTATTCCTAAGGTTCAATCGGGATTTTCTCACTTGTCGAAACTTCGTCAATTACATCCATAGAGTCAATCATACAATTCATGCAATAAAAAAACATTATAAATACAATTATAACGTTGCATTATTAACATACGAACTTACCTCAGTATAAAAATAATGAAAATGGACCTAATCGTCAAACACTTTATTTTCCCCCCGGTCTAGGCCCAAACTTCGTTTTTCTTGATCTATAATACCAAATTCATCTCATTTAATCATCACATTATTCATTTCAACCCAAAAACACACTATGGCAAAAATTACATTTTTGCCCCTAAACTTTTGACATTTTACACTTTAATCCCTAGGCTCGCAAAATAAATTTCATTCAATTTCTTCAAAACCCAAGCCTAGACGAACCATTTTCATAATCATAAAAGCCCTAATTTTCCATTTATTCACATTTTTGTACTCATTTTATAGACTTTTACAAATAAGTCCTTTTTGACATTTTTACCAAAATCACTTACCAAAAGTCGTTTAACTAACTACAAACATGCATTTTCTACCATCAAACATCAAAATACATACATGTTCAACATGGGTAAAATTTTAAACTTCACCTTTCTTTCAAATTCGTCCTTGAAATAACTAAATCAAGCTACAACGATCTCAAAAATACAAAAATCGTTAAAAACGGGACAAGAACGGACTTACAATCGAGCTTAGAAGCTTGGAAAACCCTAGCTATGGTTTCCTTTGGGACATTCGGCCATGGGGATGAAAATAGAAAGATGAACATCTTTTATTTGTTAAAATTTGTCTTTATTAACCAAATGACTAAAATGCCCTTAATGAAAAACTTCAAAATTTCACCTATCCATGTCCATTTTTTCCCATACTAGTCTAATTACCATTTAAGGACCTCCAATTTGAATCTCATAGCATTTAAACACCTCTAGCTTCTAGAACACACATTTTGCATTTATCACAATTTAGTCCTTCTAGCTAAATTAAGTGCTCAAACATCAAAATTTTTGAATGAAATTTTCACGAAATCATTCCATAAAACTGTAAACCATAAAAATATAATAAAAATAAATTTTACCACGTTGGATTTGTGGTCCCGAAACCACTGTTCCGACTAGACCCAAAATCAGGCTGTTACATAGCAGGCTAATTCTTGTCATCAATTGGTTGAATTTAACTTATAACCCGCATGTCTAAAGATAGAGATTTAATCAAGAGTAGCAAAATTTCAAGAGATAGGATTCGAACCTAGAACCTCACACATATAACCAGAACACTTAACCACTAAATCAGATCAAATCACTTGTCAAAAATTTCCAAAATTTAAAATCAAAATCGAGGGATGACCACTCTTGGTTTCAAAACCTAATTTTTTGTAACCCGATTTTTGAGATGTTACAACTCTCTCCCCCTTAAAAGAATTTCATCTTCGAAATTCCCATAGTCTCATCAGTTCCTAAACCATAGAATCTATATTGTTCCTATTTATATAGACCACCATACTGTCATTGAGCAACTCAAATTTAATACAAAACAAATAATATTTTCAATGAATTTTTATTCATTAATGCATATTATTACAAGAACACATCATAGAAATCGCTAATGATTTTGTAACACCCCTAACCCATATTCGTTGCCAAAATAGGGTTTCGGAGCATTACAGAGTAACCATAATCTAAATCATTCATTTCAAATATTTCAAAAATCATAATATAATTCATTATTAACATGCATAACGCCCCTTATTCATGCCTCCGAGGCCTAAAAATCACTTTAGAAATGATTTGGAACTAAATCAAAAACATTTGAAAAATTTAGGAAAAAGTTAGAAAAAATTTAACTGCAGGGGTCACACGGCCATGTGACTTACACGGCTAAGTCATACGTCTGTGTGTCTGGCCGTGTGGGCATTCGAAGCAAGGACACATGGCCGTGTCCGTGCCTGTGTAACTCACTGACTTGGATCACACGACCAAGCCACACGTCTGTGTGCCAAGCCGTGTAACCCTTGATATGGCTTCACACATCCGTGTGCTAGCCGAGTGTCTCACACAGCCAAGTCACACGTCCGTGTGTCAGGCCATTTGGACCTAAAATGTGCCTTAAACCACAAGTTTACCATTTCTTACTTGCTTGGGCATTAAGCAACTCAAAAACTATTCATTTAATCTATTCAAAACACGATCAAACACACTCAAAATATGCCAAAAAAATCATCCTAAGTGCCTAACCAATGTACCCTCATTGGTACTACATTTATATCATCAAAATATATCATCAATGCATCATTCAAATCAAAATTTTAAACATGTCAAAATCCATCAATTTGGCCTAGCTCATATCTACCTAAAACATCAACATATATTCACATACACATAACAAGCATTGGTTCAAAACAACATGCCAAATTATGGCTTCAAACACAAACATACATTTATATACTCAAACCAACATTACACTTATAACTTTATTTACAATCCATCCAAAAAATAACTGTCAACTAGACATCCTAGGTACATCCTAACACAAAAAGATAAACATCACCACATTTGAGATTGGGATCGTTACTGGATGCTGAATCGACGATCAAAAGAGAAGTATCTAACTTGCGCGCGGGAAAAACAAAATTGTATACTGAGCAAAACTCAGTGATATTTTTATAATCCGAACATTTAAAGACAAGAGAATGCAAAATGTACAATTGAATTATAAACACATATTAATGTCTAAGATCACAACTACCATTTGCCAACCTTTTGAATTCATACATAATAGCATATCCTTTCATACTATATTCAATTTACACATGCTATTATATTTCATTTGTTTAACAAATGTCCCAATTCACACACTTGCTATATAAATAGCTTTTCACATATCAAACCACATTTGTTTATATAATACATTATCCATTCAATATTCAATTCATGAGTACATAACTCATGTATCTCATTTAATCACAACATATCTCATTTTTCATATTTTAAATCACTATCTCATTTTTAATTCACATAGAATATCATTCAATATCGATTACAAAACTCTATTATTTGATTACCCCTATTAACACGACTCAGACTAGGAAGGATACACGGATCCAACCAACACAATAGTTTGGCACCTAGTGCCTCATCGGATAAATCCGAAGTAATAACTACATCGAACGCTATATAAATTGACACCCAGTGTCTCATCGGTTAAACCGAAGTAAATTGGCACCCAGTGCCTCAAAGAAATCCCTGAACTCTTCCTATCCTATGGCATGCCATTTATATCCGACTCAGCCCAATACAGTTAATAGGGTTCTAATTCACTTTCTAAATACAACCAATATCCAATTATCATAATTGCACATTATCACATTTACACATATATATTTCAATTCAAATAATCAATACATTCATAATATATATACCAATTCAATCAACTATAATTTCAATTCAATATCAAAGTGCCAAAATACTCACCTCAACTACTTACCGTATGCATTAAATCAAAATATAACAATTAGTAACTAGGTTCGGATTATAGAAATACAAACCTTGGATTTCGAGCTATTCGACGTTGATTTTATCCTTCCCCTTTTTAGTCAAGGATTCCGGTAGGGCATTAGCTACGGAATTAAAACAATTAAAATACATCAATACAACATAATTTAATTTCATATTGAATATTTCAAATTTTTACTCAACATTTGCTTAAATTCCAATTTAGTCCTAAACCGAGACTAATTTTTATTCTCACATTTAATTCTATATTTTCATACAAATTTCACATTAAACAAAATTTAACTCCCTATTTTCAATTAAACCCATAAATTTCAAATTTTTTACAATTTAGTCCCTATTACCCAAAATTTACAATTTATTCTACAATTTAATCCTTTTTCATTTCTAGCTTAAAAATCTATCAATTTAATCTCTAATACTAAAACTATTTAATAATAACAACATTTAAAATCTTAATCAATGCTAAAATTACAACATGGGTCGGGTAGCCCTAGGTATCGAGATTCTAAAAATAAAAAAATTACAAGAAAAATGACTAAATTGACTAACCAATTGAAATTTGAACCTTAGAAGTCCCTAGGCAGTGTGTGACTTCTTTTCTCACTTTCTTTTCTTTTTCTTTCCTTTTTTCTTTCTGTTCTTTCTTAATTTGCATGCCACTACTAGTTTTATTATTCTTTTATTCCATTTTCTTTTCTATTTCATTTTATTATACTATAATATTGTTATAATACATATACATATTTTTAACTTTTATTTATTAACCAATATAATATAAATATAATAAGTTTATATATATTATATATATACCATTAGTGCCATCTACCAGAACAAGGTAAATATATATTTACCATTTTAGTCCCTCTAATAATTTTAATATATAATTATACTTCTAATACTTATGCAATTTAGTCCTTATGCTCAACTAACTCTTAATTTAAGTTAATTCATTTAACCGGAACCTAATTAACTACACAACTAGCTTCGTAAATAATTTTTAAAAATATTTATGAGTCCGATTCACGGGAACGGACTCCCGGGAATGTACTTTTCGATACCCCTAACTATAGGGTCGTTACAATTCTTCGGTCACGGGTTCAAATTAATAGCACTCACACTCTCCTCATAGTTGGAATTGTTCCATCCAGGACTTTTGGCCTATAGATTCAAATTGAGTCTAATCGACCCTTTCGAATCACTGAACACAACTCGGGCACCATGGTGTTCCATATTTCCTTATTACCGCCTTCATATTTGAGTGTCTTTACAGATTCATAAATTCTCAGATTGGGCTCACTGCTCCGAAAAGAAGACTCAACTTGAGTCGCTCGACGGTTAAGGCTTCCTATACTTATTATACTAATCTACAGTTTCATAGATTCAATGAGTTAACTTAGGTTTATCAACAATCCTAAGTCTAAGGTTTTAATAGAAGTTTTCACAGAATTTCCACAATTTTAGCTAGAATAGGGTAACCAAACACTACCGTATGTGTTAGCTCATTTAACATAGCTAAAGTAGAGGTACTTACAGATCAGCGTCGGAGTCTCAGATTCTCTATTTACAGACTAAAAATAATCTAAATTTGAACATACATTTTTCAGAAACCTCACATCTCGAAGTCAGTCAGAAGTTTCATTTACTTAAAACATTTTTCAAAAAGAGTTTTAAACCCGAAAACTACAGCCCGAGTTTTACAAACCTGACTCTGATACCACTAAATGTGTAATGCCCGGTTTTTTATTAATTTCAGGTTTTGTAATTTCAAGACACAAATACCTATCTGCTATAGTGGTTGAGTGATTTGGGTGTGTTTGGGTGTGTCTGAGAGGTCCCAAGTTTAAGTCTCAACTTGGGTAAATTTTGGTATTTTTGTGAATGAAGCCCAAACTCTGGCGAATAGGCTTATAAATTAAAATGTGTGAGTAATTAACAGAATGAGACTGTTGGTCTGGTAGCTAAGTTGAGTGTTAATATGTGGGTGGTCCTGAGTTCGAATCCCTACGCGAGCGAGGGAAATTATTTTGCTGCTCCTGGTGTGTAAGAATTTGAGTTGTTTTCAAAGTCTGAGTAGTGGAGAGAATTAACGGAAGAGATTAGAGGTTTAGCAGATTTCTTTTTTTGAATTTTCGGTTGATACCTAATTTTCCCCAAAAATTTCCTCCTTTTCTTTTTGTTGTTTGCTGCCAAATTCCCTACCGAAATTCCTTGATTTTCCCATCTTCATTGGTTTTTCTCGATTTGTTTCTCCCTGTGAAACGGTGGTGTGTTTTCCGTAAGTCTAGGAGTACGTTTGTTTCGTTTGGATGTATTAATAGGGTATTAAGTGGTTATGTTCTGATTAGGGGATAATCAAGGAGCTGTGGGTTGCTTTTAAGCTTTTTTGCAGCGAGATATTAGCGTGGCTCGTTAAGGTAAGGTTGTTGGTAAGTTTTCAGGAATTTCCTGTTCATGATAATTTGGATTAGGCATCTGAAATTGGGCTTGCAATTGTTTAATATAGGTTTCGAAGTGCTCGGGAGTGGTTACACGTTGAAATCGAACCAGGTGTGTACCCGAAAATGCAAAAAACGATGTTTCTGCGAAAGCCGAAAACCATTCTTTCGACGCCTCACAGGCGTGTGGTCGCCCATGTGGTAGGACATGTGCAAGACTATTAGTCACCACACGACCGTGTGATCGACGAGCCAGGCCGTGCGCGACACACGGGCTTGGCCAATTAAGCCGTGTGGGCCACACGGGCGTGTGGGATTCTGGGCCAGGCCGTGTGATCAACGAGCCTGGCCATAAACGAGGTCGTGTAGTCCATACGGCTAAGGCAAATTTGGGGCGTGTGGGTTACGGGCAGGCCAAATAGGCGTGTGAGCCCATTTTTCTGTAATGTTCTGTAAGATTGCACGGGTCGCCCTAGTCGACTGTGGGCCTAATGTAAGGTCGGTAAGTTTTACTTAAACCCCTAATTATGTGACTTGACTTTCTAATTTCTGTACTGAGCATGAATTCTAATATCTTAATGTATGAACTGTGTTTGCATAATAGCATGACATCCTATGTATGTTGCATTGCATCGGGGTGGGATTGATGATATTCGGAGGAAGTATCTGAAAGGCTTTTAAGCCTGTTATCTGGTAGCTCAGCTGCAAATTTCTGATTATGTACCGCATTCGGTACAACATGGTGTGTAGGGCTGGGTGGGTTGATTTTATCCCCACATGGTATGTAGGGTTGGACGGAGTTGGTGTGTAGAGGCTGGTGGGTAGGACTCTGTTTTCTACATATTCTGACTGAAATTGGCTGAGGCCCTGTAATATATCTGGTTATGTATCTGAGTGGGCTAAGGTCCACACCGTTTCTGTAATGGGCTCAGGCCCGAACTATGAATTTCTGTCTGTTTTCTGATATGACTATGTGTATGTTTTTTGTGAGGATGCGAAAACTCACCCTTTTCTATTTAATCTGTTCAGGTAATCCCCAGCAGTAGACGGATTGGTGCGGCGGAGGACTCGGCAGTGACCACGATTCTGGACATTTTAATTATGGTTTTATTTTTTATTATGGTTTGATTAAATCTGGGTAAATTTTTATGTAATAAGGCCTTTACTTATTTTGTTTTAAATTTGGAATTTATGACGTAGTGGTACTGCGGTTAGAAATAGGAAAACTCAAGTTTTCAAAGTAAATAAAGGTTTTATTAAAATACATACGAATTCGAAAATTATTTTTGAAAGCTTCTACGAATGTATAAGGTTTTGAAATTGGATAATAAATAAATAAACGAGACGTTTTGACGATAGCATAAGATACCTAAAACTGGTTTTAATGTAGTTACATTTTCTAAAGCACTATCATGTGATGCCGCCAGATTCGGCCATAACATACAGGCCGAGTTTGGGGTGTTACAAAATGTAACATCCAAATCCAGCTTAGAAGTTTAAGCCGAATCTAGATGAGTTACACCAACGTATTGAAAACTGATTTCAGTAATTATTCAAAAAACATTCAAAACTTTACTTGGTTCGTGTCAAAAAATCTTTTCGGAGTTTAACGTTGAAAATCAAAATTCGTTTTATCGACTTGAGTGGTTTTGTAGTGTCAAATTAAAAATTATCAACTATTGGCAAATTTAGCAAAAACCAAGACGAACCCAGAACACACTACAAACCCAAATGATCAAAAGTATTTTTACATTATTGCAAAACAAACCAAGCTCTCACACAGCGTCCAGTCCTAAGCCACAGACTTACCTAAACACACAAACATAAAATCAAAAGGTGAGCTATAAAGCCCAGTGTATAAGCAACATCAATTACAATTAACCAAACATGGTATATTAATCAGAGTAACACAGAAAACTTAATAGCGAGTATAAGACCAGAACGGAACTAACCAGTGTTTCATGGAGGTTGCCATCATGCTAATATAACAGAACAACACAAACCCACCAGAATAGGACAAAGCAGAATAAAGTAGAGCATAACAGAACAGAGCAGAACTGAACAGAAATACATAGAGGATGTATGTTCATACAAATGCCGTATTTTTCAAAATAGATCAGAATGTAGATTTATCAGAAAATATCCTACCCAACTCCACTACGCACCAAAATAGAGTCCCCCCAGAACTCATCTAGTCAAATTACACCAACAGATAACTGTGGACAGTGCCACCAAAATTTTATAGTTAAAACTATTAGATCGGATACATGTGCTCAAGCCACTATATTGCAGCTCAGCTGCCAAAATAAAAACGTGGATAAACACCAGATAATGCAGATAATCAAACTGCCAGAAACTTTCTCCTTTCACATCATCCCAAGTCCCATGCAATGTGTCATGACACGCATATACAAAAGCAGAGTGATAATCATGTAAGTCATGCTATTGTACAGTAACAGAGTCAGTAGGCATGGGAGTCCATGCGTTATAAAGCAGATTTATCAAAACTTAACAAATAATATCAGATTTGCCATGAAGTTACATGCATGGTTATAAATCAGAATCAGTACCAATCAATTCAACATATTCGGATATCACATGTTCTTAAGAAAAAAAGTCACATAAAGGCGTACCAACAAACTTAACAAAATACATATCGTACTTGGATAATTCGCACACATTAGACAATAGCACATTATGTTCTGACAGATCCTACATACTTAGGTTCAAACATAGCAGACACGCGTATAGATCACACGTTTTTCATCATCAGATCATCAGATATCAAGTTACATAGCCTAATTCAAACCATACGGACCCTACAGTAGGCTTGCGTTAGTTTTAACAACACTTGTGGCTCGAGGGAAAAATCCAAACATTGGTCCACACGCTCGTGTGGTTTCACACGGCCTGGATAACCGGCCCTTGTGCCTCCACACGGTCTAGCCCACACCCTTTTACTTACCCGTGTGTTCCACATTCCTATGTCACCTACCTGTGTGGTCCCAATCCGCAATCAGTGAGTTACATGGCGACAGACGCCCATGTCATTGGCACGTGTGAACCCTGCATAACACATAACCACACACAACCTGGGCACAAGCTTGTGTGCCTAGCCCGTATGCCTCCAATTTTCATGAACAGTAAGTTACACGTTCGTGTGGCATCGAAAGTATTGTTTTCTGACCACTAAAATTCGAAGAAAAACGGGTTTGAAACAGATTCGATGCAAGAGCAACAAGGATGAATTCCCGTCCCTAAACGACAAGCAATTGCCCAACAAATGATTAATTAGTAGTCAAATCACTAAAAACTAACATTCCAGAATCGAAGTTACGTCAAAGAAGTTACGTTGAAGAAATTTCGACACCAAAACTTTAAACCAACTAACCGGCTAGTGAATTGAACTAAAAAGGAGAAGTCAAACCTCGTATAAAATCAGTTTGGCATAACATAACAAAAAGAAATGTAGTTTGAAGAGAAGAATCAACGAAGAAAAATAAAGAAAGAACGGAGAAATGGTAAAAACATAAATGGAAAGTAAAACGAAAATAAAGCAATATCATCAACTCAGGAGGTTTTGGGAAGTTTACTTAACCACCTGAAACTAACTACCACAAAGAATTTCAAAAATAAAATATTCCCTATTACTTCCTAAGAGATTCAAACACCAAATCAAAAAGTACACAAAAGCTTAACCATTGAACCAACAAGCTTATTTTAGTAATTAATTGGCTGAATTTAACTTATAACCCATATGTCTAAAGATGGAGACTTAATCAAAAGTAGCAAAATTTCAAGAGATATGATTCGAACCTAAAACCTTACACATATAATCAAAACACTTAACCACTAAACCAGGTCAAATCACTTGTCAAAAATTTACAAAATCTAAACTCAAAATTAAGAGATGACCACTCTTGGTTTAAAAACCCAATTTCTTCTTACCCAGTTATTGGGATGTTACAAAAATTTAATTTGAGTTTAAATTTTAATATTTAGTATTTCATTTAGATTTAAAAATATTGAAGTATATTTAAGATTGTTTGAATTGGATTAGATTGGTTGGTTAAATCAGTTAGGTCGAGAACTGGTCGGGGTAATGATTCAGAGAAGCATTGAACTAATATGGACTAGTAAATTTTGATTGAACATAATTTTTAATATTTTTATGAATTTTTAATGATTTAATTAATCGAATTGGATAGATCTATCAAATTGAATCAACAAACCAATGATTAATCGATTTGACCACCGATTTGGTTTTAAAAACTTTGAATATATCAATAGAAAGTTAGAAGTTATTTTATAAATGACCTAACTTAAATGGATTAAAATTATCAAATTTAAGTTTGAATGGTTTAAAAAAAATATAATTTTAAAGACTAAAAGATATGAAAAATTAAATGAGGGTTAAAATGATTTATTTTTATAAAATTTAAGGGAAAAAACGGTTATTATGTCAAATATATATCCAAACAAGTTATAAAATAAAATAAAATAAAACTCTTATAATCACAAACAAATAAAGAATCGAAAATGATCCAGTTAAAATCCGTACATTTATAATATTGTATAATAAGACAAAATACTCACAAATATGTAATTGCATATGGTAAAAATCCAACCCGAATTCTTAGATATGAAATAAAAAAAATCTACTGTACTTGCAAAAATACATAAATCATCAAAATTAGGTTACTTACATGAAAATAGCAGGAAAAAAAAAACTGAAAAAAGAAACCCGAATAATCCCATTTCTTAGCCGAAGCATCTATTCATTGTTTGGTAGCAGTTATCTTTGCCATAGAAGCAGGATACAAATTTGACTTAAAATTAGGTGAATTTAGTAAATAAATTAATCATCGAATAAATTATTAAAATAATCACTTTTATTTTCTTTAAATTACATTTTAGTCATTTATATTTGAAATGTTACGTTTTAGTCATTTACATTAACATTTTAGTCACTCAAATTATATTTTAGTCACTTATATTTGAAATGTTACATTTTAGTTACTTAATTAACATGTTGTAACATTTTAGTCACTGAACTATTAATTGTTGTTAATGGTGTTACAGTAAACTGATGTAACACGTTCAAACATCATTTCAAACAAAAATTTTAGCTTAAATTATTCAATTGGTTCCACATATATTTTTTTTGTTTTGAGCAATTTATTTTTTCTTTTATATCTTCTACTTCTCCCTATATTTTTCTCCATTCTCCATCTCTTTTAACGTAAAAAAAAAATTAAATTGCTTAAAAAGAAAAAATATAGGGTCCAATTATATAATTTAACCTAAAATTTTTGTTTGAAATTATAATTTAACGTGTCACATCAGCTTACCGTTACACTGTTAATGGCAATCAACGCCCAGTGATTAAAATGTTACAACAGATAACATAAGTGACTAAAAATATAACATTTCAAATATAAGTGACTAAAATGTAATCAAAGACAAAAAAAACAACTATTTCAATAGTTGAGCCATTAATCATCCATATTTAAAAAGTTTCTACATTTGAAATGTGTAAAACTGAATTAATTGATAAAAAATTAAATAGAAAACAAAATTATTATAAAAATTTAAAATAAAAAAATTCTTATAAAAGTAGGGGGGAAGGTGGAAAAAAAAACACCTGTTAGTTCTTGTATTTTCTTTGTTGAAAACCAAAATGATTTCTACAATTGTTGGGCCGCCGGCGATACATACCTTAAACTCGCCCTCCACCGCCGTCATTGATGTGGAATCTCTAGCCATCCAAGCCGGGGACTGCAAACCCACAGGAGAACCACCAAGGGGCAGAACGGAAAATAACTCTGCCACTTTTCTTTCAACTGGCAATCCTTGTTTAGACTTTTTCTTCCACGTGGTTCCCGATACTCCGTCTCATGAGCTAATCGAACGGTTGGAATTGGCTTGGGCTCATGATTCTTTAACTGCTCTGAAGTTGATCTGTAATCTCAGGGGTGTAAGAGGGACGGGGTAATCTGACAAAGAAGGGTTCTATACGGCGGTGCTTTGGCTTTTCAGTAAGCATCCCAAAACCCTTTCTTTTAATCTTAAGGCGATTGCTGAATTTGGGTATTTTAAGGATTTTCCGGAGATTCTTTATCGGATCCTTGAGGGACCTGAATCGCGAAAGATCCAGATAATGGAGTGGCAAGATAGAAAGAGAGGGGGGAAAAGGTCCTCCAAGAAAATCAAGAATCGTGGAAAATTCAAGCAAGAAAGTAATGAGAAAGTAGAGGCTTCAGAAAAAAAAAAAATTGATGGTGTTTTAGAGAACGTGGAGGAAATGGGTAGGGGAATAGATAAGGAGAAAGCTAGAGCTTTGAGGAAAGAGAGGGAGAAAGCGAAAGCGAAAAAGGCTTTCGATAAGTATAATTCTGATTCAAATTATAGGCTTTTGTTTGATTGTGTTGCTGAATTCTTTGCTGATTGCTTGAAATCTATATTAAGAAGTTGAATGATGGGAAATTGTTTGATATCACGTTAGCTGCAAAATGGTGTCCTTCAATTGATTCATCTTATGATAAGGCTACTTTGATATGCGAGGCGATTGCTCGGAGGGTTTTCCCTCGTGAGAGCGAGAAAGAGTTCGAGGGATTGGAGGAAGCGCATTATGCATACAGGGTTCGGGATAGATTGAGGAAACAAGTGCTTGTTCCGTTGCATAAGGCTCTTGAGTTGCCGGAGGTGTACATGAGTGAAAATAAATGGAATTCCCTCCCTTACAATAGGGTGCCATCTGTTGCAATGAAGACTTACAAGGAGTTTTTCAAAAAGCATGACAAGGAAAGGTTTAGGGAGTACCTTGAGCGGGTGAAGACCGGGAGGGCGAAGATTGCTGCTGGAGCGTTGCTTCCCCATGAAATAATCGCGTCACTGGAAGACGAAGATGGAGGGGAAGTGGCTGAGCTACAGGGGAAGAGAATGGTGGAGGATGTGGGTAAGAAGGGGAAGCTAACGAACTGTATTGCAGTTTGTGATGTTTCGGGGAGTCTGTTTGGGATACCCATGGATGTTGCGGTGGCCCTGGGATTGTTGGTTTCAGAGTTGAGTGAAGAGCCTTAGAAGGGGAAAGTGATTACTTTTAGTGCAAATCCCCGGCTGCATTTGGTTAAGGGAGACAGTCTTAAAGCCAAGACTGAGTTTGTGCGTAAAATGGAGGTGGGTTTTAACACAGATATTCAGAAAGTGTTCGATGAGATATTAGCGGTTGCGGTGGAAGGAAAACGCAGTGAGGAACAACTCATAAGTAGGCTATTCGTGTTTAGTGATATGGAATTTGATGATGCCTGTGGGAATTATTCTAAATATATGAATATGGAGAGTGTGTATAATGATGATGAAGAGGAACCGGATTATGAAGTCATAAGAGAGAAGATGAAAGAGTGGGGGGTTGAGATGTGGGAGACAGATTATGAAGTTATAAAAGAAAAGTTTCATAAGTGTGGGTACAAAAGGGTGCCGAAGATTGTATTTTGGAACCTGAGGAACTCGTCTTCGACTCCGGTGGTTGCTACTCAGGATGGAGTGGCGTTGGTGAGTGGTTATTCCAAGAATTTGCTGACATTGTTCTTGGACGAAGGGGGAATTGTGAACCCTGAGCAGGTAATGGAATTAACCATTGCTGGTGGAGAGTACAAGAAGCTTGTCATCCATGATTGATATGTAATACCAAGTAGTAGTAAGTTTTTTTTTTTTTTTTTTCAGAATTATTATAACTAGTTACTTACTGTTTCTTTGGTTATAGAAAATAATACAGCTGAAATCCAAAAGGTTTTGAATAATTACATCTTCTTTTATTTGTTTCAAAGATTGCTTATCCACTTCATCTTCCCTATCTCATTTTTTTTATTTATATTTTACCCACAATATTTAGTTTATATCAATTTGAAGATATATTATTGTTTTTTTTAAATGTATATGTTACAAAAGACTCTTCAAAATTACATTTGAAATTCTTTGATTTCAGTCAAAAACCCTAAATTTAAAAGTATTAAAAATTTTAAACCTAAAAATATTAAATACCCTAACTCTAAGAAAGAGAAATAGAATTGGATGCGCTTTCCGTTTCTCACTCCAAAAACAATATATTTTTCGAAATAAAAAAAAAAACTCATAAATCTAATTAAAAAAGAACCAGCACATATGGTTAATTTAGCGGAATTTTTAAGTTAGAAAATTTATTTTTTTTTTACTTTTTTTTGAATTAATTTCAATTTGTTCTCGATAAGATGGAAAATTTTGAATTTTATAGAAAAAATTTGAGTTTAAAAAAAAATTATCTTTTTTTATTTCCTTTAGTTTTTTTTTAAAAAATAGTTTTAGTTTATTTTGGTAAGAGAGAAAGAAAATTGTAGAGAAAAATATTTTGTTTTTATAATTAATTTAGTTTTTATAGGAAGTACTTGACTTTTTATAAGGAAAAACTTGAATATTTTGATGGAATTGAATTACAAGTGAAAGAGTGGATTTTATATTAATAGTTGAATAAATTAATTCATTTGTAAATTTCAGTTTTTTTTTGAAAAATAAAATTAATTTTAAAAAATTAAGTAATAAAGTTAGATTATTAAAATGAGAATGATTAAAATGATGAAAGTATAGCAATATTAGAAGCCTTTTATTTTTATTTCCCAAAATAAGAAAAACAGTTGGGTCTCTTACCTAAAAAAAAATGGAACAGATTTGTTTGTGCAGGAATTATATGGTTTTATAATATAATTAAATTATAAAAAAATGGAACAATAAAGCTGGAAGCAAAGCAAATGGAGAGTGAGATTATCTTTCCAGAATGCGACCATAGCTTTGAATATATTCAATCTCATAGCTGCTCTCTTCTTGCTTTCATGGTTTCTTTCTTCTCGTACCAGGAACCAACCCAAATGAGGTTTAATGGTTTGTTCTTTGAATGAGATTAAAGCTGTGGGATATTGAGACGTGGTATAGAGGTGAAGGTGGGAGATTTTGTTCGTGATTTGGGATCGTTTAGGGGTTTCGGAAAGCTAAATTAGGGTTTACACACATGCATTCAGAAAGTAGTTTTTGTATGCCTATTTTCATCAACCATCATTCGGAAAAGAGAATCAATCATTAAAAAGGACAGCATCTTGACGTCGCCAACTTTAAAGTTGACCTGTTTCTCAATCATAAAAACACATTTCTTATATGAATTTAGTTTGAGCCAAACCTTCTTCCATTTTAATTAGTTTGCTGCTAATGAAACAAGTCACAGTAATTCTTTCGTTGCGGTTCGACTAATGGTTATGGATTTCGCAGCTCTTGAAGAATGGAACGAGCTGGAGAAAAATGCTCAAGCTTAACAACCATTTTATGTGTCGAAAGCATTGGGGTAAGATTTCATCAATTATTGGGAAATTAATGTAGTTTATAACAATACGATACAACCAAGAATTAAATAAATTTAAATTGTAACGGAGTTAACATTTATTATATAAAATAATATCTTTGAAATCTTTTTTCAATTATAGCTTAATTTCAAACAAAAGAAAAAATTTAAAAATATTAATTCTATTACTCGGTAATTGATATTTTTAAATAATAAATGTTTAAAAATATTATTTAATTCTTTTTAATAGTATAAGAATTAAGTTGATCCATTTAATAGTTGAAGAATTACTTTGATTATATCCCTATAATACGTACATTCACCTAAATAGTTACAACAAATACAACAATGTAAAATTTCCATTAAATTTTTTCTAACTTTTGGTAATAAAGAAAGTACAAACAATGTAAAATAAAATTTTCAAACCCATGACATTATAACATAGAAGAATCCTATAAACAAGCCAAAGATGAGCAATGAACTTTGTAGAAAGAAGAAACCTTTTACTTTCATAAATGGGTCATTTAATGTGAAAGACAATTTTGTTGGCGGCAGTCCAAATTTGAGCGTTCTCAAGTTTAGTTTTATTGAAATGGGATAAATTTCAAAATTATACATAAATTATAGTTTAATGTGTAATTATATACATGAATTTTGATTTTGTGTAATTTTATACATGAAATTTTAGTTTGATCCAATTCTTGTAAATTATTAACACAATTATTGATATAACATCATTTTATGTTTATATATTGCCTACATAAATAATTATATTCATCTAATATAAAAATAAATTGATGTATTTATTTCTTTAAATGTGCATAATTAAATCAAAATTAAAGTTTCAAGTACATATTTGAACCACAAATAAAGTTTTATGTGTACAATCGCACTGAATTAAAGTTCATGTATACAATTGCATACTAAATAAAAAAATCATGTATAATTTTGAGATTTATCCCTACTAGGTAGGCTTTTCGAGTTAAATTAACTTTAAAGTTTGATTTTAAAGTTAAGTTAAATTACAATTGGGTTTTAAAATTTGGGTTGATTTAAGAGTTAAATTGGATTTATTTATACTTTGACTTTTGAGGTAAGTTAAAGCTGATCCAGGCTCTTTGCTCCCATTCAATTGATTTATTATTGAACTCACTTTGATTAGATGGTTGGTTTGATTCAAGCCCAATTTTCCAGTTTGAAGCCCAAGAATATAGTCAACCCTAAGTTCAGTTTTGAATCCTGTTTTGTATTGCAATTCAATTAGATTTTAAGCTTGGGTTTTAGCAACTTTAAAATGATATTTGTTCAAAGCCCACATTATTAGTAGAGAACGTTGATAATTTCTATTTACAATTTAAACTTAGATTCTTCCAACACTGATGCAATCTATGTTTGGCTCGTATTTTCCATTTTTATGAGCTTGCGAGCTTGATCATGTTGATAATGCGACAAGTGTTATACAATCAATTGATGAACTGTCACTCAAGTTCTTCTCAGTTGTAAATCATTCCAAGCTAAAAAATAGTGTACCAATCAAAGACATTTCCTTTCAATAACCAAACCAACTGTTTCGCCATGAGATCGCTATCAATATTAGCGCTTACAAGTTTCCATGTTGATGTAGATTTTCTTTGCCATTAAACTATTGGAATTTTTGGAGATTGATCAATTTTAGGCATTTTCAAATGATCAATCTTCTGAGTGTAAAGCTTTAAGTGTGTTTATGAATACAGAGCAACATTTTCAACTTAATCTTTGATGACCATATTGATGAGCTCCTTGAGTTGATCTAAATAAACATTCTGAAGTCCTTCTTCAATGACTTTAGTTTTACTTACAGAGTTTGATGTTGAATTTTGTTGGTAGGAGTTTGGTTGTTTCCACTTAAATGTTCAATTTGAGCCATCGTGAAAACATCTGTCATCCATTCCTTTAATGCTTGTTGCAATAGATTCCATAGCTTTTGCAAAAGAAGCCATTGGTTCTTCCAATGTTGTGGCACCAATTTTTATAACATTCAACACTCTAGAATTTGGTTTAGCGGGAAACGTCCGAAGGAAAATGCGCCTAGCACTCATCAACATATAGTCGAAGTAACCTGTACTCAATCTATTCTATGGCATGCCAACTACATCCAATTATACCCAAATAGTTAATAGGGTAACCAATAATCCAATTTTATTATATAGCTTGATTTACATTTTATCGTTTTCAATTCATAATCCAATTCATCATTTTATAACATAACATAACATATTTCAACTCAATTTCATATTAAACACCATAAATCATTAAGCTATGCTGCTTTTCATTCTATTCAATTTAGTCCTCTATCTCGATAACCAATCACAATCATATCAATTCAATACAAATAATCATTTTTGACATACTTCAATATCACACTATGCAAAACAATATAAATATGCAACAATTATAGTGATTCGAATCATAGAAATACAAATTGAAGATTCGATTTACTTGTCGTCGGCTCTCGTCTTTCTTTTCACTCTTGACGACACTGCGCCATCTTTAGCTAAGAATAATAATCCAATAGTACACAAAATCAAATTCCATATCAAATCATTTTCAAATATAAAGTCACACATATTTTACAATTTATTCAATTTTGTCCCTAAACTAGTACAAGAGTAACTTTCGATCTAGACCTTCAGGTTAAAATCCAATTTCACATATATTCATTAGGGACCTTCTACTTTCTATTCCTATCAAAATTTCATAAAAATTTGTATTTTATTCAATTTGGTCCCTAATGTACGAAACTAACAATTAAACTTTACAATTAAGTTATGTTCTTAAACTATGTTTAATTTCTATCAATTTAGCACCTAAATAATTCGATTTTCAAAAATGGAATCTTATCAAAACTTCACCAATTGATCAAATTGATCACTGGGTTAGCTTTTTCAAGCTTCCAAGATAAAAAATTATACAAATAAAAAAATGGCTAAGAACTTAGTTGAATTAAGGACCAAAAACTTCAAAAACCTAAAATGTCGTCAAGCTTCTTCTTCTTCTTTTTCTAATAGTTGGTTGGAGAATATAAAATTTATCTCTCCATCTACCAAATTTTCATTTTTATACTTGGATTATGACTTAATTAACTTTATTTAATTATGTTTTAGTTATAATTAATTTTAATTTTACTTATTTAATCAACAATCCTCATACCATCCAATAAAGAATGTTTAAAAATGGTTTATTAACCATCCCGTCTCTTTAGATAATTGCAAATTAAGTCCCCAAACCATTTCCTAATTAAAACTCTATAACAATTCAACTTTTATAATTTAGTATCAGGGCCTAAATTAAACAAAATTTTGGCTAAACTGACAATCCAACTTTCAATCCGTCTAAATATTAACTGTAACAGCCCATTTTTAGTCAAATCAGAACAATGGTTTCGGGACCACAAATCCGATGTCAAAATATATATTTTATTATTATTATAATGTTTACAGCATGATTGAGTGATTGTGTGAAAATTTCGTTCAGAAGTTTTATCTTTTGAATGGTTAATTTGATAAAAAGGACTAAATCGCGTAAAGTGCAAAAGTAGTGTTCTATAGCTAAAGGTGTCAAATGGCCATGGAACTTTAAATTAAAGGTCCTTATGTGGTAAATATCCCAAAAACATGTTATTGGATGATAGTGGCTTGGTAATTTCGAAATTTGTAAGGTTTTAAAAGGTTAATTTTGGTAATTGATAATTAGAGATAAAATAAATAAAACAAATACGAATTTTGGTGCTTTCATCTTCATCTAACCGAAACTAAGGAAGGAAAAACACCATTTTTATTCTTTTGAAGGTTCGGCCATGGTATATTGAGCATAAGAAAAAAGGAATTCAGACTTAGATCGGGGAAAAAGCAAAGTAATTGAATAGTCGATCCATTCCGTCGTTTCGCACACGAGGTAAGTTCGTATAATTGAACTTAAATGTGCATTTATTTAATTGATGGATGAATTTGAGATTGTATTTATCCTATTAGTTAAGTTTGGAGATCTTATATTAAATGTACGGTTTAAATAAGATGAGTTGTTGAATAAGACCTTAGCTAGGCTAAGGCAATCAGAAAATAAGACCATAACCGGATTATGGCATGTGAATGTAAGACCATGACAGGGCTATGGCAATATATGTGTAGGACCATAGTTGGACTATGGCATCGAAAAATCGATGTACTCGTACCGTAAGCATTCATAAGCTAAAGTGATTTGGTACGAGAATTGGTGAGAAATAGATAGGTGCCGGTACAGGTATGTACGAAAAGCTGTTCAAATAACGAGTTAAAAGAGGTTAAGCACTTATGAGTTACCAGGTGGTTAAACCTTATGTTAACTCATTGATTGATACGTTAAATGCAATTTATGTTATCTATTTTGAGATGTTAATGAATGATGAGATTATTTCATATTTACATACGAACTTATTAAGCTTTATAGCTTACTTTGTTTATTTTTCTATGTTTTATAGTATTTCAAAGCTAGCTCGGATTCGGGGATCGTTAGGGACTTCATTACACTATCGGACACCTATTTTGGTACTTTTAAAGTTGTGTAAATATGTTATATGGCATGTATAGGCTTGAGTCATTTTGGTATGTTTGATGAAAATATAATTAGGCTATTTGAGTTTGCTTGAGATTATGATTTTGGTGATGTTTATAAATGTGCAAATGGTTCTATTTTTGAGTTTGGTAATTGACCTATATTGTGTGGTTGAGGATGAATTTATAATGCTTAATGATATTAGGTAATCTGATTGCTATAAGGGTTGATAATTTGGGAAGCTATGTGCTTGTGAATTGGTGTATGATAATGTATGTATGGAATGGTTTAGTTAATTGAACTGTATATGTGAATTAGGTATGAAATTATATGATAAATTGTTACATATTTGTGACTTGTATTGTTGATAATGAAATAGTATGATTTGAACATTGGTTGATGATATTTGGCTATTTATTTGTGTCTTGAAATGGAACTAATTGAACTTGTATAGGTATGTGCAAAATGGGTGGCAAAATAGCTTGGTAAATAGCCTATTTTTGTCCACATGGGCAGAGACACGGACGTGTGTCTCAGCCGTGTGTGACACACGGTCACGTTACACGGCCGTGTGTCCCTTGGTGTGGAATTTGAATTCAAGTCAGTATGCTCTAAACGGCCCCACACACGTGCATGTGACTTAGCCATGTGGCATAAGTTAGTATACCCTACAAGTTTGGCACGGTCTAGCACACGGTCTGGCACACGATTGTGTATGGCCATTTTTAGGGCACACGGGCTTGCCACACGAGCGTGTGTGTTGGCCATGTGACCCAAGTCAGAAAGTTACATGGGGTCGAACACGGGCTAGGACACGGTCATGTGCTTTCTTTTCGAATGTTCACACGGCATGTGATACGGACGTGTCTGGTGGCCGTGTGAGACACACGGCCTAGCTACACGGGCGTGTGTCCCCTGTTTTTGAGAAAAATTTTATTGTGTTCTAAAAGTTTACAATGTTATTAGTTTAGTCTTGAACTACTCCCAATGCATGTTTTGGGTCTTGTAGGCTTGTAATAGGGACCACGTGTTTGAAATTAATTGATGATTGCTTGAAATGTGAAAATTTTTGTAGAGTTGAATGTTTAATTGTTTATAAGTCCGATGATACTCCGTAACTTTATTCCGGCATTGAATACGGGTGAAGGATGTCACATTTATTGGTATCAGAGCTACGATTTAGTTGATCTTAGGACTAACATAGCGTGTGTGTGAGTCTAACTATATATGCCACATATAACCTGTGATAGTGTGATGATTCCTGACATTATAAACTATGTTTTTGTATAGTAATGGATCCCAAACGAGCTGTAGTAGATGATGTTGAGAGTAATGCGCCAACTCTTGCTCAAGGGACAACGCCTTCTGAATCTAGACCCGTGTCGGGTAATCACGGAGGTGAAGCTAAAGAAGCCTTTTTCCAAATGATGAACGAGTGGTTCACTCAATATGTCCGAACAAATTCTGCTACTCAACAACTTCCACCCTCGTCAATTCCTCAACCAATTCCCGTAGTTCCTCAAGTTATTGATTCTATACGAATGAACAAGCCGCCAGTTGATAAAATTCGTAAGCATGGGGCTGAAGAGTTTAGGGCTACAGTTGACGATGATCTAGAGAGAGCTGAATTCTGGCTTGAAAATACAATCAGAGTATTTGATGAGTTGTCGTGTACACCTGAAGAGTGCATTAAATGTGCTATATCCTTGTTGAGAGACATAGCGTATCAATGGTGGAATACTTTGACATTAGTGGTACCGAAAGAACGGGTTACATGGGATTTCTTTCAATTTAAGTTCAAAAAGAAATATATCAGCCAAAGGTTCATTGATTAGAAACGCAAAGAGTTTCTAAAATTAAAACAGGGTCGTATGTCCGTGACAGAATATGAACAAGAATTCGTGAGGCTCAGTAAATATGCCCGAGAATGTGTTTCAACGGAAGCTATTATGTGCAAAAGATTTGAAGACGGATTGGACGAAGATATCAGATTGCTAGTCGAAATTCTAAAGTTGAAAGAGTTTGTGGTACTCGTTGATCATGCTTGCAAAGCTGAAGAACTGGGCAAAGAAAAGAGAAAGGCTGATTCTGAAGCTAGAGATTCGAGAAAGGGATTGATGAATAAACCCTATCACTCTTTATCCAAGAAATCACGAGATATTTATAGTCGATCAAATGCATCGGTGGGGTATTCTAATAGAGATCGTGGAAGCAATTTACGAGTTCAAAAACTCCAGCTATGTCAATGGCAAGTGTGGGTAATGCTAAATTGAATAAACCTGAATGTGGACGATGTGGAAAACGACATTTTGGAGAGTGTAGAATGGATGAAAAAGCTTGTTTTAGATGTGGTTCGTATGAGCATTTCATTCGAGATTGTCCTGAGTTAGATGAAAAAGATAAATCTCAGAATGTAAGATCAAGCAACATGACTGTGAAAGGGAGACCACCCCGTAGTGTTGGAAATGTGAGTGGTAGTAGAAGTGCAACACGAGATACTGCTGTGAGATCCGAGGCTAGAGCACCTGGTAGAACCTCTGCTATTCGCGCTCGCGAAGAAGCGTCATCCCCAAATGTTATTATCGGTACATTCTCTCTTTATAACACTGATGTAGTTCCATTGATAGACCCCGAATCAACTCATTCATATATATGTGTGAATTTAGTGTCTAGTAAGAATTTACTTGTTGGTTCTACTGAGTTTGTTATAAAAGTGTCGAACCCCTTAGGCAAATATGTACAAGAATTGTCCGTTAATGACTCGGGGTTACTGTTTTCCAGCTGACTTGATACTTTTACCATTTGATGAATTCAATGTGATTCTGGGTATGGATTGGTTGACTTTGCATGATACTATTGTAAAATGTAAAAGAAAGACTATCAAATTGAGATGTCAGAATAATGAAATCATTCAAATTGAATCCGAAGAATCGAGTGAATTGCCTATAGTAATTTCATCGATGTCGACTCAGAGATACGTGAGAAAGGGATGGGACGCGTATCTTGCATATGTACTTGATACAAAAGTGTCAGAATCAAAGATTGAATTAGTACTAGTTGTTTGCGAGTATCCAGATATGTTTCCAAAAGAGTTACCGGGTTTGCCACCGATCAGAAAGGTTGAATTTGCTATTGATTTAGTACCGAGAACTTCACCGATATCTATAGCTCCGTATAGAATGGCTCTGAAAAGTTGAAAGAGTTGAAAGCTCAGCTGTAAGAATTAACAGATAGAGTTTTTACACAACCGAGTTTTTCGCCTTGGGGTGCGCCAGTATTGTTTGTTAAGAAGAAAGACGGGCCAATGAGAATGTGTATTGACTATCGTCAGCTCAACAAGGTTACGATAAAGAATAAGTATCCGTTGCCGAGAATAGACGATTTGTTTAATCAGTTGAAAGGTGCAACAGTGTTTTCAAAGATTGATTTGAGATCTGGTTATTATCAGTTGCGAGTTAAAGACTCAGATGTGCCAAAAACTGCATTCTAAACAAGGCACAGACACTCTAAATTCCTTGTTATGACTTTTGGACTAACTAATGCTCCTGTCATTTTTATGGATTCGATGAATTGGATTTTCAAACCGTATTTAGACAGATTCGTTGTTGTGTTCATTGACGACATTCTGATATATTCACGAGATGAGTCTGAGCAAGCTGAGCATTTGAGAATAGTGTTACAAACCTTGAGAGACAAAAAATTGTTTGCAAATTTCAGTAAATGTGAGTTTTAGCTCCGAGAGGTTGGATTTCTAGGGCATATCGTTTCAGCTGAAGGTATTAGAGTTGACCCAAACAAGATTTCTACAATTATAGATTGGAAACCTCCGAGAAATGTATCTGAAGTCCGAAGTTTTTAGGATTAGCTGGTTATTATTGACGTTTTGTGAAAGGATTTTCTATGATTGCAACATTACTAACTCGATTACTTTAGAAAGATGTAAAGTTCGAATGGTCTGAAAAGTGTCAGCAGAGTTTCGAACAATTGAAAGCATTATTGACAGAGGCACCAGTTTTAATACAGCCTGAGTCAGGTAAAGGATTCGTAATTTACAGTAATGCGTCGTTGAATGGTCTGGGTTGTGTATTCATGCAGGAAGGCAAACTAATAGCTTATGCTTCTAGACAGTTGAAGCCGCATGAAAAGAATTATTCGACGTACGATTTAGAGTTGGCTACGATTGTGTTCGCGTTAAAGATTTGGCGACATCACTTGTTTGGTGAGAAATGCCACATCTATACAGATCACAAGAGCTTAAAATATTTAATGACTCAGAAAGACTTGAATTTGTGACAACGAAGATGGCTTAAATTACTGAAAGACTATGAGCTAATAATTGACTATCATCCTGGAAAAGCGAACGTAGTTGCTGACGCTCTGAGTAGAAAGTCATTATTTACTTTGCGTGCAATGAATACACAGTTAACTTTGTCTAATGACGGTTCGATATAGCTGAGTTGAAAGCGAGACCGTTATTTCTTCAGCAAATCTGTGAAGCCCAAAAATATGATAATGAATTGCAAGTTAAACGAGTTCAGTGTGAGTCAACTTTTGATTCAGAGTTTCAAATCGGATCTGATGATCGTTTGATGTTCCGAGGTAGAATCAGTATACCGAGAAATCCTGAGCTTATTCCGAAGATTTTAAATGAAGCATACATTAGTTGTTTATCTGTACATCCGGGAAGCACTAAAATGTACAACGACTTGAAACAGATATATTGGTGGTCGGGTATGAAATGAGACATTTCAGAGTTTATATCGAGACGTTTAGTTTGCCAACAAGTTAAAGTCGAACATCAAGTACCGTCGGGACTACTTCAGCCAGTAATGATACCAGAGTGGAAATAGGACAGAGTGACTATGGATTTCGTATTGGGATTGCCTTTATCTCTGAAAAAGAAAGATGCTATTTGGGTTGTTGTTGATCGATTAACAAAATCAACACATTTCATCTTGGTACATACCGACTTTTCACTTGATAAAGGCTGAGTTGTATATTTCTAAAATCGTTAGGTTGCACAAAGTGCCAGTTTCTATTATTTCGGATAGAGATCCGAGATTTACGCCGCGGTTTTGAAAGAAATTACAAGAAGCTCTGGGTACGAAGTTGAATTTCAGTACAACTTTTCATCTGCAAACTGAAGGACAGTCTGATAGAGTAATTCAAATTCTTAAAGATATGATTCGCTATTTTGTTTTAGAGTTCGAAGGCAACTGGGAGAAATATTTGTCATTGGTTGAATTTGCGTATAATAACAGCTTTCAATCAGGTATAAAGATGGCACCGTATAAAGCATTCTATGGTCGAAAATGCAGAACACCTTTGTACTGGACCGAGCTTAGCGAGAAACAAATTCACGGGGTTGATTTAGTTAGAGAAACTGAAGAGAAAGTAAAAGTGATTTGTGATTGTTTGAAAGCAGCTTCAGATCGTCGAAAATTACACACGAATTTGAAACGAAAAAATATTGAATTTTAGATTAGTGACAAAGTATTCTTGAAAGTATCTCCATGGAAGAAAATACTTTATTTTGGTTGCAAAGGCAAGTTGAGTTCGTGTTTCATCGGACCCTATGAGATTATCGAAAGAATAGGGCCAATGGCATACCGACTAGCTTTACCGACAAAATTAGAAAAGATCCACAATGTGTTTCATGTGTCGATGTTGTACCGATATAGATTTGATCCATCCCATGTGATTTCTCTGTTAGAAATTGAGATTCAACCCGATATAACATACAACGAAGAACCGATCAGAATTCTAGCTCGAGAGGTTAAAGAATTGAGAAATAAACGCATAGCTTTAGTGAAAGTCTTATGGTAAAGTCACGGTATTGAAGAGGCTACGTGGGAGCCCGAGGAAGCTATGAGAAAATAGTATCCTAACCTTTTTACTGGTAAGATTTTCGGGAACGAAAATCCCTAAAGGGGAGAGTTGTAACAGCTCGTTTTTATTCAAATCGAAACAGTGGTTTCGGGACCACAAATCTGAGGTCAAAATATTTATTTTATTATTATTTTAATGTTTACAACATGATTGAGTGATTGTGTGAAAATTTCGTTAAGAAATTTTATCTTTTGAATGGTCAATTTGATAAAAAGGACTAAATCGCGTAAAGTGCAAAAGTAGTGTTCTTATAGCTAAAGGTGTCAAATGGCTATGGACCTTTAAAGTGAAGGTCATTATGTGGTAAATATCCCAAAAACATGTTAGTGGATGATAATGGCTCGATAATTTCGAAATTTGTAAGGTTTTAAAAGGTTAATTTTGGTAATTGATAATTAGAGATAAAATAAATAAAACAAATACAAATTTTGGTGCTTTCATCTTCATCTAGCCGAAACTAAGGAAGGAAAAAAACCATTTTTATTCTTTTGAAGGTTCGGCCATGGTATATTGAGCATATCAAGAAAAGAGGAATTCAAACTTAGATCGAGGAAAAAGCAAAGTAGTCGAATAGTTGGTCCGTTCCATCATTTCGTACACGAGGTAAGTTCGTATAATTGAACTTAAATGTGCATTTATTTAATTGATGGATGGAATTGAGATTTTATTTATCCTATTAGTTAAATTTGGAGATCTTAAATTAAATGTACGGTTTAAATAAGATGAGTTGTTGAATAAGACCATAATCAGGTTATGGCATGTGAATGTAAGACCACGGCAGGGCCATGGCAATATATGTGTAAGACCATAGTTAGACAATGGCATCGAAAAATCGATGTACTCGTACCGTAAGCATTCATAAGTCGGAGTGATTTAGTATGAGAATTGGTGAGAAATAGATACGTGTCGGTACATGTATGTACGGAAAGCTGTTCAAATAACGAGTTAAAAGAGGTTAAGAACTTATAAGTTACTAGGTGGTTAAACCTTATGTTAACTCATTGATTGATACTTTAAATGCAATTTATGTTATCTATTTTGAAATGCTAATGAATGATGAGATTATTTCATATTTACATACGAACTTATTAAGCTTTATAGCTTACTTTGTTTATTTTTCTATGTTTTATAGTATTTCGAAGCTAGCTCGGATTCGGGGATCGTTAGGGACTTCATTACACTATCGGACACCTATTTTGGTACTTTTGAAGTTGTGTAAATATGGTATATGGCATGTATAGGCTTGTGTGATTTTGGTATGTTTGATGAAAATGTAATTAGGCCATTTGAGTTGGCTTGAGATGATGATTTTGATGATGTTTATAAATGTGCAAATGGTTCTATTTTTGAGTTTGGTAATTGACCTATATTGTGTGATTGAGGATGAATTTATAATGCTTAATGATATTTGGTAATTTGATTGCTATAATGGTTGATAATTTGGGAAGCTATGTGCTTGTGAATTGGTGTATGATAATGTATGTATGGAATGGTTTAGTTAATTGAATTGTATATGTGAATTAGGTATGAAATTAGATGGCAAATTGTTACATATTTGTGACTTGTATTGTTGATAATGAATGGTATGACTTGAACATTGGTTGATATTTGGCTACTTATTTATGTCTTGATATGGAACTAATTGAACTCGTATAGGTATGTGCAAAATGGGTGGCAAAATGGCTTGGTAAATAGCCTATTTTTGTCCACACGGGCATGTGTATCAGCCGTGTGTCTCTTGGTGTGGAATTTGAAATCAAGTCAGTATGCTCCACACAGCCTCACACATGGGCATGTGACTTGGCCGTGTGGCATAAGTCAGTATACCCTACAGGTTTGGCACGGCCTAGCACACGACCTAGCACACAGGCGTGTATGGCCATTTTTAGGGCACACGGGCGTGTGTGTTGGCCGTGTGACCCAAGTCAGAGAGTTACACGGGGTCAGACACGAGCTGAGACATGGCCATGTGCTTCCTTTTCCAATGTTCACACGGCATGTGATACGGGCGTGTCTGGTGGCCGTGTGTCTGGCTACAAAGGCGTGTGTACCCTGTTTTTGAGAAAAATTTCATTGTTTTCTAAAAGTTTACAATGTTATCGGTTTAGTCCTGAACCATTCCCAATGCATGTTTAGGGCCTCGTAGGCTCGTAATAGGGACCATGTGTTTGAAATTGATTGATGACTGCTTGAAATGTGAAAATTTATGCAGAGTTGAATGTTTAATTGTTTATAAGTCCGGTGATACTCTGTAACCCTATTTCGGCTTTGAATACGGGTGAGGGGTGTTACATTAACTCCGTAAATATCCCTATTTAATATTTACGGGCTCAATTTACGGAAATGGATCCCGGAACTGCATTTTTTGATAACACTAGAAATCGGGTCATTACAAAGGATCTTTGAGACTTGATCTTGGATGGTTGAGTCTATTTTAAGGGTTGTCGGGACATGATTTTTTAAAATAAGTTTTATATCTTTAGTGTTGATGCAACCAAATTTGAAAGAAGTTTGATCGAAGGGTCTTCTAGACTTAATATTATAGATGGATGATTCTGCTTCAAGGGCCTTTTAGGTTTGATCTTAAATAAGCGAGTTTAGCCTCTTTTTTTTTTAGGTGAACAAGATTAGAAGGAAACTTTCTTCAAAACTAATATGCTATTATTCAGGATTTCTTCAAAAAAAAATTTAAGATTTTTGAAGGAGCTTCAAGTCTGCAAAAATCTTTTCTTCAAAGAATTACTAAATTTTTGAACTTGTAAATGTGTGTTGAATGGTTTAGAGGTGATCCGTTTTAATGCTTCATAAATATAACATTTTCATTTGAGTGGTTTATAAAAATTAAACACTAGTTGTTATTATATATGTTTTTTTTATATCTAAAATTATCTATAATCCCTCGTCAACCCTTAGATAGAAGAATAATGCATTTTGGTGCACTCAAACCTACATCCTCCTGCATTGATAATAATATCAATGTCAATCGAGTTAAGACTCAATCAGTTGTAATCCTTATATTTAAATTGTTAAGTTTAATTGTTTGAATTGTTATTTAATTATTTTATTAATTTTTTTACTGATTTGAGTATGCAACGAAAATTTTTCAAATTCGAATATTTCATAAATAATAATATTTAATTTGAATTGAAATAATAATATTTACGTAATTAATAAATAATAGAGTTAAAATTTTAAACAAATTTAGGAATTCTAGAAAATGCACCCATTGGATTAATAGGACAATAAGAAATTTGAAACTGATGAAATTAAACGCTGGGTAATAAACTAATAATACATTCTCAGAAACACTGGATATGAACACCGTCAGCAGAATTTCTAAAGCTTCCAGATTCCAGAAGAGAAGGATCACTGTAAAACGTAAACACCATTATCGACAAGTGTCCTTCCACCTGTATCCACTCCCCTGTGTTTGCATGCATTACCTCACTGCTTTACACATAGATCCCATCCACCTTATAACTTCCCCTATATTAACCATCCATAGCCATACTCTCTTGTCATTGCTCAAAATCTTTAGGCTCAAGTCAGCAAATTTGCTTGGGTTGTCTGCTTCTTCAACTGTTCTATCTGACTTAACTATGGCTACAGTTGGAAGGAATATAGCAGCTCCATTGCTGTTTCTCAACTTGATCATGTATTTCATTGTGCTCGGATTCGCTAGCTGGTGTTTTAATAGGTTTATCGATGGCCAAACTGCTCACCCAAGTAAGTGATAACCCTATTCTTACGTTTAAAAGAAAACATTGTGTTGCTTGGTTTTAACCCGAGGGAAGTCTTTCAGGTATGGGTGGAAATGGAGCCACCGGTTTCTTCTTGACAATCGCAATCTTGGCTGCTGTAGCCGGCATAGTTTCAAAGTTAGCAGGAGGGGGTCATATTAGGTCTTGGAGAAGTGATAGTTTGGCTGAAGCTGGTTCATCTTCGTTAATAGCTTGGGCCTTGACTGCATTAGCCTTTGGGTGAACTTCGCATTTTACCCATTTTATGTATTTATCAAACTCGACCAATTACTCCATTTTTCATCTTTGAAAACAACTGTTTTCCCTTGACAGGTTTACTTGCAAGCATATAAATATAGGAGGGTGGACAGGGTGGAGATTGAGAGTAATTGAAGCTCTCATAATAATCCTCACATTAACCGAACTCTTGTATGTTTGTTTGATCCATGCTGGTCTATTTGGCAGTAGGTATGGACCAGGGTATCGAGACACCGAATATGAGGACCAGCCGGTGCCTAAGGGCGGCCCTGCTGTAACAGGGTCTAAGGTTTGAAGGACCATACTGTTGAAATGGAACTTGCCTTTTTTAAAATGTAGGTTTGCTTTGTGAACTCTTTGAAGTTTCTTCTATATTTGTTGAAATGGGATTCGCTGCTTTGTATCTGTTGTGTGTATTGTTTAATGATTCAGGTTAGAAAATAGATGAGAGAGTGCCTCATCAGACAATAGTTGCATTGATAGAACTGTAATACGAGACTTGGCAGCATTTTCTGTAGGGGTGTGAAATAAAACCCGACCGAAGTGAATCAGACCGAATAAATTGCACAGCCCATTTTCATACACTTAAATATTTATTATTAAAACTTAATCTTATTAAAAGTCCAAATCCACAATATTCATCAATGTTTTAATAATTAACATATATAAAAAATCTAAATTAACATATACTCGTCAAGAACAGTAAAAAATATGATCATATATGGTGACCATGGAAATATATCTTGGTAGGTACCTTTTTGAGTTCATTAAACATTATTTGATTTAAATTTTTTAATAATTTTTTATAAAGAATTTGATATAAAACAAAATCAAAAGTATACCAAATTTAAGAAAAATACAAATTAAAGAAAATAAAACTATAAATACCTAAATTAAGTCAATTCGGTTTATTCAGCTTTCACACTCCCAATTTTCTGGTTGGGGATCAGCTTGACCAAAATTTGAGAGTAATGGGTATTTCACAAAGATATTCCTTCTTTAACATAATTGCATTCACCAATGAAAAAAAGATCAACAAAGAGGGACTTTCTGCCTAATATTTCTTTACAGTAGAACATCTACATGAACAACAAAGGTACCAAGAATAAAATACATACCAGCATGCTCCCTGTTCAACAACACACCGAACCCCTTGGTTATTCAGCTACAAAAGATCTCTCCTTTTGCTGCCTACAGATAAACAAAGCAGCATCTTATACCAAAGTTCAGTTCCTTAATTACCACTTCTGTTTTCCACTTTTCAAGTGTTCCTCAACTGTTAAAATCTTTCTTTCTTAAGGTAAAAAGGCTATCAGATAAATCTAGTGTAGGACCTTTACCGGGAAATCAGGGTGTTAAGTCAAAATTAGATTTCAGAAGAGAATGAACTTCAATCAGGGAAGACACTTTGAAATCTGGTGTTAGATCCAAGTTGGCGAAGTCTTGAGAGCCATATCTCCCCTTTTCATCAAGCAAACATGTTAATGCTCCTGCATTTTTCCCACAAGCCACCTGCAAATACATGTCGTATGAAGATGATAAATGAGATGGATAATCAGTTTTTTCTTCATTATTTAGTATCCTTGCTTTTGAAGAGAACACTCACATCATCTTTAAGACTATCACCAACCATCATGACTTCATTTGGTTGAACGTCCCAAGTCGAACATATATGCAGCAGAGGAGCAGGGTTCGGTTTATAAGGACGAAACTCTCGGCTGAGTGCCGGAGAAAACATCATCTGAAAACTATGAATGTTAGATTAACATTCATTTGTCTCCCAATCTAACCATAAAAAAAAAGAGCTCAGAATGGTTCAGTTTCATGCTTCACATAACTTACTCCGAATCGTTGATGAAACAGATCAACTGCATCTTTGACATTGCGAGTGATTAGTCCCCTTCTGAAATAAATGGAAGCAACTAAGGTTAGCATCTAAAAACACCACCATGAAAAAAAGAAAGGTAGACAGATTAAAATCCTAAGTACTACAGAAAAATTAAACACAGCAAAGCAAGCTGTTATTTATAGCTATAGTAGTTGGTCCAACCTATGGTGTTTCAACTCTTCAATTTTCTTTAAGTACTTGTGCTTGGACATGGATATGGAGATACGATTATCTAAGAATCCTCCAAACACACAGAGGATCTTAGAAAAAAAGAATATACCCATGTTGGATACATACTTGTATCCGGCACTCGTACCTAAGTCCAAATAATAGAGAGCCCAACAGTCAAGCCACATGGAGCATACATGGAAGCTCAGTGATATGGTGCGAGGCAATAACTATAATACCAATAGGTATCTTAATATGAAAAATAGATAATTGTAGGAGCAAAAATTGACCGTATTTTCTTTGCATCAAGAAAACCACAGAGTTCAGCTGCACCTGCAACATTATCAACCAAATGTCACAAGCTTAAATTGGTTAGCACTGAAAATGGAAAATAAATGAAGCTCTTCAGCTGAAAGATAGAGAACTGCGGTTGCTAAATCTCAACTTAAAAGGAGAGAGCCCCAGCAAGCACAAAGGCAAAATCCAAGACAAACATCAAATGAAAATAAATCAATGGAAACCCCATGAAAATACTCCCAATATGTTTGCTACCTTGTAACTATTGGGAAACTATGAAAGATATCTACATTTGCCCAAAAACAAAGCATATGAAGTTGCTAGCTAATGATATTCTTAAACCCAAGTTTTTCACAGTTTTTTTAATTGTTGTGTTCACAAATACATCGAGTGATGAAAAGAAAAGCAAGTTTTTCAGATTTCATCAATAAAATTCAGAGTACAATTCTCTCCATTGACATTCTTTCAGTCTTCTTTAATCTTCTTGAAGGATACATGAATTTCAACACTCTGCAACTGAACAATCCATCAGCTAATTTTACCTTAAACCCCACAAACATAAGTACATTTTCCAAATAATAATGGACAAATATTCATGTTCTATAATTGATACCGACTAATTCAATGAAACACAAAACAAGAAACCACACGGCATATCCATATTACATGGACTCAGATTGATTGTCAAGCAAGGATGAGTTCAAAATAAAAATGGGCATCCTTGTTTACTTTTTAAATGTTTCCATATGTTCAAAAAATATATTATATATTAACAAAATTGTGTATATGTGTGTGTATTCGAGTATGTACGAAAGAAGCAGATTTCCTCTTCAAAAGGGTATCCTTGCATTTTAATCCTATTCAAGCATATAACTTGAAAATTGAACTTGAAAGTGACATAATCAAATCATCAAACAAAATCAAATAATACTTAACATGACCGTGATATTTTCCTTTCACTTTAACAGCGACCAAAAACTAACCAGGCATGATTTGGAGGCGATCAAGGCCCTCTTTTTCGAAATCAGCAATAATCTTGTAAGCTTCTTGCTGCTTTTCGGGAGTCCAACTCTCAATGTGGTGCAAGATATCAATCCCAGAAGGGTTTTCAGCTTTGATTCGCTTGTACTCTACGTCTCCAAGGACAGCCTTGTACATTGCGGCGAAGTCGATGACAGGGACGGTGAGGGTGCCATCCATATCGAAAACGACGCCGCGGAGGCGGGATTTGGCTGCTGCGACAGTGTACATGGGAAAAAGAAGGGATTTGGGGGGCAAGCGGAGGAAGGATTTGGAGAGAAATGAAGGCATTCGAGATTGAGGGAAGGACGGATTTTGGAGGCTATTTATGGAATTGAGGCTTTGGGGGTTTCTGGATTTTGGTGGGCGATTGATGTGAATCATCAGTCATCAATGTGTGGCGGTGAAATTATTAGCTCTAAATAAAAGCCACAAAAAAAAAAAAAAATGAGAGGCGAAAATAGTGTGAAACGGCACAGCGTATAGGATAAAACGACTTACAGAAAAGAACCAAATCCTTAAACTACGCAAAGTGCTCTTCTGTTACCGTTTTTTCAGCAGACGAAACTAGAGCTCTGCAAACATGCCTGGCCTCGCAAATAACAGCGACAAGAAGAGTTTCTTCCATTTTCAAAGAGGAGAAACCAAAAGAAGAGTTTTAATTTCTATGTGTTCAGTTGTGTCATTGTTTATGCTACCTCGTTGATTATAATGAAGGCAAGTTTTCTTTCCCTTGGAGAGATTGACGAAGCTGATTATGGTTTAGAAAAGAACAGAATCGAAGAAACAACTTAGATTATGGTTTGCAGGCATGAACTGTTTTTCATGTACTCCTTATGCTTTCATAATAATTGAAGATGAAAGATGAACTTTCTAAAATAAGAGTAATGTCCGCATGTATGGGATGATAATATCATCTTCGTCTGCTGTAATAATACTTTTATCATGGATTCTATAGATGCAGAGTTGAAGATCAAGATTCCTATCTGTATTATATTTAACAATAGTTTTCTGTACACCAATTGCAGCTTTGCATCATATTTCCTCCACCCATATGCAGCAGCGAGTTGGGTTGAAGGTTTGTTTCCTCGACAGTGTCATTACACACTTGTTTCTACATAGCCTGGTCTGAAGATGTTGGTCTTTTTCTAGGTTTCAATAATTTAGCATTTGGTAGTTGGCCTACGTGCTTTACAAGTGCATTGCCTTCTTATGCAGTAAAGCATCGAAGGATTTCCCTTAGAGAACTCGTACTTGCATGTCAAATAGACAAGATGTCAAGGAAGGACTCCCAGGTAATTAAAAATTTAACGACTTGGCTGTCTTACAAGTCTTTGGATAAATGACAGTTGCACTATACTTTTGAAGTGTTACAGAATGATAATTCTATGGAATCCATTCCAAGAAATGAGCTCAATTCAATGTACTCGCTACTTTTTTTAACAATTTTCTTTGTATAAAGCGTTATTTTGTTTAGTTAAGGAGATGTTGCAATAGAATAAAACGAGATGTGGTGATAGAGAGGAAAATTAGAGTAGATTTTGGAAAATAAGTGTTGTGTCATGTAGTGGTGATGGAGGGGCTAAAAAAAATGAGAGTTGCATGGTTATTTTGATTGTAAAAAGAAAGTTGCAAGAAAGTTTTAGCATATTCAGTTTGCCCAAAAAATCAGAAAAAGTCTCTTAAGTGGAACTTTGGATCTTCTATTTATAGTCTTTGCAAATTAATTATCTCAAAGAATGTTCCAATTATATATGTTTATTGTGCTTTTGATCTAGAATTTTGTAATTTAATTTCCTTAATCAACGAATTCGTAATGATTAATTAATTTAATTTTATATTCAAATTTCAGTTATTTAATTATAATTAATTAAATAATACCTCAAAAACCTTAAATTAATTCTCAAGTTATTTTTATACTTAGTGAGAAAATATGTTTGTGAATGCAATTTATTTCTCTAACTTCATTATTTTCATTCATTTTTATCATTTGATTCTACATGCAATTTATTTCTGAATTCAACGAGCTAGCGAATGGACCAATTGGACATATATAATTAGGGTTTAAATAATTCATAATTAAGTTTCAGCCTTTTGCTTATTAATTATGAACTTATTTAGTCATGAAGTCATTCTACTATAGTATCGTGATTGAGCTCTCTCTAATTACATACCATTACAAAAACTACTTAATATGTGTCCGTCTAATGACACTGTCATAAGTGTGTTACCCTAATAGGATATTCTTAATCTCTTTGGGACAACTTCGTTCTCCTAATATGATCCTATTTTATCTCATGGTAACCATTATATTTTACTTCATAAGACAAACGACTCATGGTTGCGTTTACTTTTCACCTATCATGTAATGCCGATAAGATGATGTCATTTACCCATTAGTTAGGTTATGAATTTCACTATTGTAAATGATTCTACATACTGCAGAAGTCATATACCCAATGCATCAACTTTCTGTTTCTTATCTATTTAAACTCGGGTTTACTTACATCAACGTATATGAGTCACACATACATAGTCTATCATCCATTTAAGATTAATGTATGTCACACTATGAACGTCATAAGTGAATAAATCCATAAACAGATCTAAGATTTATTCTACTTGGGTCCTATCTGATATACTATCACTCTAATCAATCACATCTATATCCTTATCTTCTGGAAGTCATTCGCTTCAATGCTCAAAACAAATCATCTCCCAAATTGAACTTGATAGACGACATATTAGTCTTTCAATCAGTTTTCTCATTTTCGATTAGGCTAAGGACATGTTTAAGTTTTTCTACTATAGAAGCTATCTTTCCGTATTATGATCCGACCACGTAATATCGCTTAGTATGAGTTAAGCATTAGATAATCAATGAGTCAATACGTGCAAAAACATTAAGGAAAATATGCAAAGACTATTAATGTAATCAATGGATATTTTATTAAACCAATTTGTTCAAAAAAAATATAAGTATACAAAATGAATATACTACACTTAAGGCACTAGATCCAACAATCGCTCCTTCGCAGTGGAATTGCCAAAATGTAAAAGGTTCTTTTGGTAAGATGATGATACATTACAATTTAAGAAAATGAGATGTTGTGGAAAGATGGTGGAGAGGAAGATTAGAGCAGACTTTAGAAAACAAGTGTTGTGGTAAGTGGTGGTGATGGATGCAATAAGAGGCTGAAAAAGATGAGAGTTATAGTGGTTGTTGTGATTGTAAAAATAAAGCTGCAGATAGAAGTTTGCCCAAAAGATTAAAAAAAAAACCCTAAATTGAACTTTGGATATTCTATTTATAGTCTTTCCAAAGTAGTTATCCCAAAGAACAGATATGAAACAAAGTGACATATTTTATAGAACGTGGGAGAGATCTGGGTTAATTCACAAGAACATGTTATGAATTATTGGATAATGAGAGTCGCATTTATGCAACTTGTAGTGAGTAATGAGAGAGAAGTTATGACAATAATGGATTTAATGGTAATTTAGTGGAAGTTACTCTCATATATCTCATTTTAGCAAGGAGAGTACTACCTGCAAACTTAATTGTGAGTGCACGGATTGATCAACGAAGAGAGAGAGACAAAGACACTTATATTTCAGAGAAAGGTTAAAGAAGTAGAATTCTTAACAATACCCGTACCTAAACCTTCAAATTGTGCTCTCCAATACATTCCAACAGTAGAGAAAATCTAAAAATCTTGCCAACAGCTTAACTCTATAACATTTTTCACAAGTAATTATGCAACTACTTCGATTGAAGAATTAGTAACCAAAAACAAATATTTATATTTTTGAAAGTCAAATTTGGTGGAGAGATTGTCATGAGTTTTGAAATGCAAATCAAATGGCTGATATGGAAAATCTGATCATATCTTAACCCAATACTTGTTTGAAACCATGATTAATGCAAAGAGACAATCAAGTTGGTTGGGAGAATAATGGATAACTTCATTCTGCTTCAATTGCTGGAGATCATAAGTCATGGCATCCAGATTTGTAAAATATTAGGTTTTAGAAGATGGTGGTACAAGGAATCTATTTTGACATTATAAGCCGTATTTGTGTTATCATAAATTTATACGCAACTCATTTCATTGGTGCGCGTACAGCTTCAATATTGTAGATATTTGTTTATTGTGACAAGTTGTGGTTTGATTAATTCCAAGTTATTATCTTAATCCCGACTTCGCGATGATCATTAAAGGCCACAGATTACTTATAGGATGACATTTTCAGATGATTCATGTCACTATTTTTTTAAATTCGCTATCAATTAATCTTCACATTTAGACTAACAACCCACTAGTTTACAACAGTAACCAATAATTTCATTCTTATTTTATTCAAAACTTTCATAATTTATTCTTTTAAAAATTCTATTTATTTTTAAATAGGCATCAAAATGTGGCATGTTACATGTTAACTCGATATTTTGACACACCATCTTAAAATTTTAAAATAATTATTTCAAAAACCACATCCGAAATAATCTGAACAAACAATTATTTAGGATGTGGTTTTCAAATAATTATAAAAAATATATTAAAATTAATAAAAAATTATTTGAATTGAAAATTAATTATCATCATCGAGTTATAATTTATTTAAATATTTAATAATTATTATGATGAATTACTATAAATATAAACAAAATTGAAATCACTTTAAAAAAATGGAAATGACGAATAAAAAGAAAAATAATGTAAAATTTAATGTAAGTAAAAGCCCTTGTTTTAAGTAGTTGTTTGCTCTGCATTTTGTCTACTAAGTGGATCAATATGAGAAAATATGTTACAAATTTGGGGAAAAAAACATTTAAGGAAGTATGATCAAAGTAAATAGCATGATATATAAATATTGCTAATCGAAAAATAAAAAGTTATGGATTCTATTATTTTGGATTTGTTGTTTGGTGAGAGTTATTTTAATTTTGATTATTTAATTTAAATTAAGATTAATTTTAAATATTTTTTATTTTTATATTTTCTTTTAATTCTTGAATAAATTTTTATTTTTTAATAATTATTTGAAAAATCAACCAAAATGAACATGGATAAATGGTTCATCATATTCAAATCTTTTCCAATGTGGATGTGATTTTTCAAATAATTATTAAAAACTTATTTATTTTTAGGATTTTTTTAATTTTTTTAATATTTGCTCACATGACATTTTGCCATGTTCGCATAATGTACATGTACTAATTTACTTTTTTTAAAATAACAATTGGGAATATAATATTATTGAAAAATAGAAAAAACCAACTGTTACAAAAAAAACCCCTAAAAATCGAGGGATACTAAAAATATCTCGACCTTGAAATCACCACCCATTATTACTAAAACCTCATTTCGCCAGCCAATTAACAGACCCTTGGCTTCATTTATGGCCACAACCATTCACAAGAGTTTTTTTAAAGTCCTAAATCTTCTCCACCATGAGAAACCCCCTCCCTTGAATCCTTGTCAATTCGAGTAGTTTAGGTGGAACCATCTCCCTCATTATATCTCATTTCCCGTCTCAAATCGGTTCGCAGCACTTGGACCTCCCCATTCATGCCATCAAAGCTTGCTCTGTACGCATAATAATCTGATACGTCGCTCCTTGGGCATAGTCTTGGCATCTTTTCCCAACCTCACATTCAACCTGAAATAGAAAACACAATCCATGTAAGTTCATGAGAACTTAGTGAGATAAACACCCATTTACTTGAATCGTTTTTGTATTTCACATCTGTTAATTCAATTCACCATCTCATTGTTCTTTGTTCTTCAACTTGTCTCTAGCAAATACCTTCCCAGAATGCCATTCTTCGTATCATAGATGTTACCCCTGACTCTGAAGTCATGCCTTACTTTCTGCATATTTGATACATTAGTCACGTTATTCACTCTGCACATTCGTGATTCCTTAACTGTACCCATTCCAGAGGCCCATACAGACAAAATATTGTTTTTCTTACATACATACTCTAAGTCATTGTTTCTTCGAAATCTATGAATAATTTCATACTTAGATAGAAGATACATTCTTTAATTATATGACTTGATCCTTTCTAGAAAATACCAACTTTCTTCTAATACTTACAAACATATAACCTTTTCAATTTACCAGACATAACCCTTACTTAGATTTTATCTTCCAGTCTAATTAATCCATACTTTGAATTCATCACATGCTCTGGCACATTCTAATTCTCTGTTCTTGTCTTAAGACCATGCAGATACGCCATAACATTTCATACGAAGCTCGTCACAAAGGAAGTTCATTAGAATATCTCATTGAATATGTAACATGATACACCACAAGGGATTTTCCTTCTGAGTTCATTACAACTATCGTTCTTTCAGAGTTTTCCTTGAATGTCATTTCTTTCCCTCAAGGTTCGCCATAGAGGCGTTTCCTTCGGACGGTTGCCACAAAGGTCATTCTTTAGAGTGCGCCACAAAGGCTTTCCCTTCATAGATCGTTACAAAGGCTTCCTTTATCATAAATCGCCACAAAGGCTTCTTTTTTCATAAATCGCCACAACGACTTCCTTTTTCATAGATTTCCACAAAGACTTCCTTTTTCTAGCGTGTTTACGATAGAGATTCACCTAGACTTACATTTCGTGAGGTTTGCCCTCATCATCCTAGGTCAAATAGAGAACCCCCTTTGGGTAATCACCTTCATTTAGTTCTTTTCCATATGATGTCATAGCCCAACTATGGTCTTACACAATATGGTGTCATGGCCATAGACTTTTCCTTTTAGAGATTCACATCAAAGATCGTGTTTTTAGTCCCGATGGACCCCTTTAGACTCTACCGCAATGAACAGATATAGACTCTTCATACACTGACATCATCCAAGACTCAATGCTTGATTCATATAGACACCCAAGCTATTTCTAGACATGCCCATACAACCATACTTTAACCTTAGGATTCCTATCACTTAAACTTGTCAGGTTTCATACAAACTACACATGCAAAGTCCATCAAACATTTATGCAATAGTATAATAATTATGCCATACTTTTCTAGATTTGATTTCATTGATAAATCAACTTTCACAGAAGCTCTCACATGAACAATATGCAAACAAGAGTTAGCTTAGAGACTCACCTGACAACCACGAATAGCAGTTTGAACCTTAGATCTAGCATCTAATCAAGGATTGCAACAACCTTTGCCTTATAAAATAGAAAATCACCATTAGAACTCATTTCAAATAACTTGGTTATCATCTCTAACCCAGATAACCCACATAAAAAGCCTTACTTTTTCATCTTACGGTTCATACATTTTTAAAAGTCTAATCTTTCATAACATACGAAGCCATAAAACTTACTTTGACATGGAAAATCATCCATATAATTCAGGTTTTCATCTTCAACTCAAAGAAACACTTTTTTTTAAGCCCTAGATAACAATATTCTAGAAGAAGGAAAAAGAGAACTCATTTATCCCAAATCCTGAATATCTATTAATATAATTTAAGTCCTTATTGAAACTTGACATGTGTCACATTTTACTGTATTGCTTTATCCAAAAGTCCACAACTTTCAAGAATCCTACTTGGGTACCCATTTATCTTTTAACTATTCTGATTCATATTCAGCTGGTTCCTATCTGGCTTACCTTGCAACATAACTTGCACAATACCACAATTAAAGCACACTATTCTTCTGATGTGAACTCACACTCTCAATACCCTTCCACTTGGTCACTACTTTATTCCAATTGACATAGCCATCTAACATAACATTTACATTAACTAAAACACATAACTATATTCATTCACTCTATATGCCCAAAATGTACCTGGATGAGTACCACTTTGCTAGTCATAATACCTTAGGACTATTCGCCAAACCTTATACCCGCAAAACCTCGGGGCATTACACGGTAAGTGTATCACACTCATCATAAGAAAACAACCCATTAAATAGAGATTAAACATTTGCTTTTGTTCCCCAACACCATCTTGAAATTCCCACGCTTCATCTTTACCCTCCGTTATGCGTAGCCCCTCCATCTCCCTTTCCATTGTAAACCCTCCAGAAGGAAAAACTAAAGAGACTTGGGAAAAACCCTAAAACGAGAATAAAACACAGAAAACTTAGAAAACCCCTAAACAAAATAAAGAGATGTGCTAGCTAGAGCAGACAGAAATGTGCCATTTTGGTAGACACTATCATTCTTCTCAAATTCAATTCGACTGGAAATATTAATTTGCTTATTTTTTAAGTAAATGGATAAAATGCAATCCAACTCCTAATCAGCGGTCTCGTTAAGACATTAACGGAAACTGTTAATCAGTGATTGTTTTGTTATTTTTCAAAAATTGAGTGACTGAAATGAAACCTAGGTGACTGTTTTGTTAACTACCCCAAAGTTGAGTGACTGTTGGTGTAATTTACCCTATTTTTAATTTAATATTTAATATTTTATTAAATTTATATATATAGTGATCTTAACATTTTTTAATGTTTACATTATAGTAGTATTATATACTACTATAAATTTGATTTTTTATATGTTATAAATTACATAATATATAAAAATAAAATGAAATAAAGCATTACTAACTTAAAAACGAATAGAATTGATTAATGGGTTTTAATTAATTTTTTGTGTAAATTTATTTTTTAAATATAATAATTTTAATCAAACCTTCTTAAATTCCAAACGTGACCATTAAAAGTGTACTCCTAATACAATTACTTGTACTATACTGTATGATAAAATAAAAAATGCATGGTCAACTTGGTTTGGTTATTTGTTAATTAACCTTTCTTTTTCATTACTCATTCTAATTTGCGGTCATTGTACGGTTCAACCGTCAAATTTGAATGACAGAATCACACATTAAATATCAATTAACATTATTAGGAGTAAATTATTACATTTATTGAATATTTGTTTTAAATGTTATGCTTTTTAAGCCATCATCATATCATTTGCTTGTGCTTTTCATTAACGTTTTCTGATAAGGGTTAGTTTAGGATTATTTTTGAAAAATTTGTTGTGAAAATGTGTTTTTTGAAAATTTTAAGTAGGGCACTTTTTAACCAATAAAGTAAATAATAAATATTTAAATAATGTTTAAATTTGTTAATATTATTATCTTCAAAAATATTGTTAATAATATTATATTTCAATTAGAATATTAAAAATAATTTATTGTAACTCATTATTAATATTTTGATATATAAATTATAAAATTTGAATATTTTGAAACAAATAATATATAACATTATAGACTTTAAATAAATTTTAATGAGAAAATAATTGTAAATATAATTTAAGTATTACATAAAATACATTAAATTATAAATGAAGGCTAAAAATATCATTTGACTGCTTTTCTCTAACGCAAAAGCTAAAAAAAAACTTGTTTTAACAATAAAATATATTTTTAGCATTGTTTATGGCTTCAAAAATGCTTTTGAATTTGAAAAGCAATCCAAACAAAGCTTTAATTACATTCCCTAAATGTTATAAGTTTGCCTCTCTTTTTTTACATTGTGGTTGTGTGTATAAAATAAAGTTGATATTGATTGTATTTGTTTCACTCATAATACGTTCCTGAAAATAATTGTTGAAAAATTATTGATTTTTTTTTAAATTTATACCTTATGGTATTTTGATAATTTTATGTGTATATTTTAAGTTATTTAGCAAATTTTTCTAAAATCGCTTTTTGAAACTTGTTTTTAATAAAATAAAGATAATATAAAATATATTTGTTACAAAAATACTACAGAAATATTTTCATTCCATAATTGAAATTTATTTTATAATAAATAATATGTTATATAGACTTACAATAACTAATCCAACAAAACTTGCTTTTGAGTAGTAATTAAATCTGTAGCTTCTTTTATCTAGATGAAATGATGTTTTTATAGATTTAATTAATTAAATATATTTTAAACAAATTCACATTATTTTTTTAGTAATTCTACTAGAAGATGTTGTTACTTGTATCTATTTTTATAGAATTATTAGTTTTAATTTTAAATTAGTTCAAATATTTGCTTTCAAAAGAAAAAAGAAATAAAATTTAAAAAAAAAAAGTTGTGTGGGGTGTGTCTCGTATTCTTCTCACAATCTTAGCTTATTTAAAGGAATCTTGTATCCTTGTTTTGTGATGCCAATTAGAACAATGGTTTTTCTTTGGGGGCGACAAGATGTAGTCACATATGAGTTTTGGTAAGAATTTCGTGGTAATTATGGAGAGTATTCTATATCCCTTTTGTGAGTGTATTATGAAGATTTAGGGTTTTATTTACTGGTTTGCTCTTGGGGATTTAGAGTTTTGTATTTGGGATTTTGGGTAATGTACATTTAGTACATGTAAGTTTATTTTCTCCATATTGTACTCTTGTTTGTTTAATCTTTTAGTGAAAAGCTGAAGCATCTTTTGCCTGTGATTTTTCTTTCTTTGAGGGTTTTTCACGTAAAATATTTGTATTCGATCTTTTTAATTTCTTCTCTACTTTTCTTGTTCATTATTTATACGGGTTGATCCCCAACAAAGTTGTACCAAGTAAAAACATTATTACCAAGTAAAAACATTATTCTTGACTTTTTATTTAATTATAACTATATATTGTAACACCCCAAACCCGACCCACAAGCCTTGACCGGATCTGGTATGTTACGGAGTAAAAAGGAGTTTGAAAGGTTTGGGACTAATAGTAGAAATTTAAAAATTTGTTAAGGGTATAAACGGTATTTGCTAAAACTCAAGTGGGTTGATTTGATAAATCCGATTGAGTTGAAAATCCTTTCTTTCTTTAAAACCATTTGATCATTTAAATTTTTAGAACATTAGAGTGATCGATAACTTAGAAAATTTCGTTACTCGATGGTAACAATTTTTTTGAAAACGCATACGAGTACTTATTTTGAAAACGTTACTTTTAACCGATTTGCATAACAGTTCATAAGTTCATCAGTTATATAATAAAGTAAAAACAACTACCTAAACATCCAAAATAATAATAATAAGCGGCCAGATTACAACCCAATCGAATTATAGTGAATAATAAACTTAAAGCGGGGCAAGATAAAATTTGAAGTCCACAAAACAAACATGGCCGCCTCGAGTTCTCCCCGGCTCCGTCTCCGCGATCTACTCACCTGCAAGATGATATGGGAAGGGGTGAGTCACCAAGACTCAGTGTGTAAATCCCCAACCCGAAAATACCACTCATACACAAGATATTAGTATGACATGCAATTATGCAACCCAACCTAGTCATCCATGCTCCTTTTTCTACCCCGTGTGGTACCAAACCACTGGTGGTGCCAAACCACTGGTGACTTAAAGTCACGATATCCTTCAATACTTGTGGTGCCAAACCACTGGTGACCCGAAGTCACAATCAAATGATGGGGCCAACCCATCGTGTGATACCAAATCACTGGCGTCGATCCCGTATCTCAAATGTGGGGCCAACCCGCGGTGGAATTAATCCACAGGGACGAGACGCTATGAGGTGCCAAACCTCTGGAGGTGCCAAACCTCTGGTGACCGTAGTCACGAAATGTGGTACCAAACCACTGGTGTCCGTCGACACGATTATTACTCCCTCTCATCAATCCCACCATCATCATGCTCATATAACAAGTATCATGATCCCATATATCATACATTCGTATATAGCATAGCATTTAACAGCATATGATGGCATACACAACATATATCGTAGATCGAGTAATAGGGGGGCTTACCCGAAGACCAAGCTTATGCCCACAAGGCAAAATTACTACATGAGAGGTTATAATATCATCATAATAACAATTATTACTAATAAAATGTGTAAGAGCTTACACACTTATTTAATCGGAGGTCTAAAAAGAAATCCCGGATCTACGTGATATTATAAAAGTCCCGAACTTGTCCTCGTATTGTTCCTATATTCGGCCATTATAGGTTAGTGCCATAGACCATTCGGCCGAGCCTAAAATAATGCCAAGGGATACCCACGAGCCCGAAACCTTACCTACACGACCTTTGAACACCAACCACCAAACGATATGCAAATCCGCTTCACCCTCCTACCATCGGAAATCATTAATAGCCACATCAATAGCTTTCGTCTTCCAACTAAATGATTTACTAAAATAGATCCTCACCACCACTTACCTTAGGAGAACAATTCCCGAAAGCTTCCTTCAATCGGCTATGGCTTCCCTTGGCAAGTATTTCGGTCCTTAAACACCACAAGTCGGCACCACTTGGTGTTGGGGGGTTCGGCTACCCTTTGAGGAGGAGACAAGAACCGAAAATAACACTTTTCCTAAGGGGGATTCGGCCAAGAAGAACAAAAAGGAGGGGAAGATTTGAGGAGTTTTGGGGTAAGGTAGCTAGAGAGGGTTTGGCCAAGAACTCAGTGAAAACAAAAAGGAGAACAAGCCAAAGGAATTTCGGCACCTCCCTTGATACTAGGAACCGACCATGCACCAAACGCCACAAGGAAAAAAATCGGCCAAGCTTGCTAACACTTACATTGACCATGAAAGGCCTTAATGCATGCTTCATTCGGCCAAGGAGGATTTGAAAGAATGGCAAAACAAAAATGTAAAAGAAAGAGGAACACACAACAAAATAAAAATAAAATAAAATAAAAAATAAAAAAAATATCATAAATTTAGGCTATGCTTCTCTTTTTGCTAATCTCCATGGCCGGCCAATAACTCCCCCAAGGCATTCTTTATCCTTTGTTTTACTTGCCCAACACCATAAAAATAATGAAACCCCATTGTTAAATCATTCTCCCATCTCCATTGAAATATGCAAATTCATTGTTTATTAGCCTCTCATGCGCCAATATTGATAATAAATAATAAAAAAAATTTAACCCATCCATCCTATATAAAGTAATAATAATAATAAAAAAAATAAAAAAAAAAGAACAAGAAGAACATGCAGCCCTCCAGCTTATTTTTCACGCGTGCATGTGCATGCTGGCATCCCATCACGCTGGCCAAAGCAAAAGAAATAATGCTCCCAGGTGCGGCACACGGGTTTCGAACCCAGGACGTGAGGAAGAAACCCCCCACACCCCAGCCACTCGGCCAGCGCTCCTTTCATGACATAATCTGTCAAAACGTTCTTTTAACCTATGCTTCGTTGGTCCCTTATGTTTTAACATTAAAACAAAAGAAAATAAAAGCACTCGCGCGCCGAACAGGACTCGAACGCCCGACCTCAAGAGCTCCCTTAGCGCCCTAGCCACCTCTCCCACCTGGACTTTCATGTCCAAACATGCACACAAAAACCCTTTAAAGCCTCTTTGCCTTGCCCCCACTAACGCCAAAAATAAATCCTTCAAAAGCAGTTCCTACTGCTCGAACCTCCTCCCTCCAAACACTCCCCCACGCTGTTATGCCACTGAGCCAGTTTGACCTTCATGTCAAGATCGCGTCGCACATTTCTTTTAAACATTTCCTCACTTCCACGCCAAAAACAAAAACAAACTCCCTTGCGTCCCTGGTGGTTCGAACCCGAGACTTGCTGCACCATTAATCATCCTAGCGCCTCCACCACTCTACCAAATTATTTCTTGTGTCAAGGTTCGCACCAAAATAGAAATAAAGTTTCCTTAGGCAATCACTAAAATAAAAAGAATAAGATAAAATACAAACAACCCCAGTTGCTGGATGTTACAGTTCTACCCCCTTAAAATAATTTCGTCTTCGAAATTACCTCGATCAGAAGAGTTGGGGGTATTACTGCCGCATCGCATCCTCGGACTCCCATGTAGTTTCCTCCACGCCATGATTCCGCCATAGGACCTTCACTAAAGGAACCGACTTCCTACGCAAAACTTTTACATCCCGATCTAGAATCTGCACAGGTTCCTCTTCCATCGTCAAATCTGGACTCACCTCAACTTCCTCAACTGCCAAGACGTGTGATGGATCAGAACGATAGCGCCTAAGCATGGAGACATGGAACACATCATGAATCTGACTCAGTTCTGCTGGCAACCCGAGCTGGTAAGCTACTGGTCCCACTCGCCTCAATACTTTAAACGGTCCAATGAACCTTGGACTTAACTTGCCCTTTTTCCCAAATCTTAATACTTTCTTCCATGGCGAGACCTTCAGAAAAACTTCGTCTCCTACGGCAAACTCTATGTCTCTCCGTTTGAGATCGGCATATGACTTCTGCCTATCCGAGGCTTCCTTCAACCGAGCTTGGATCTTCTTCACCTTATCCTCAATTTCTGCAACCAGTTCCGGTCCTAACATCCGTCGCTCACCCAACTCTGTCCAGCAAGTAGGTGTGCGACACCTCCTACCATACAACGCTTCATATGGTGCCATCTTAATGCTCGCCTGATAACTATTGTTGTATGCGAACTCAGCTAATGGCAAAAATTCTTCCCAACTACCTCTGAAGTCCAGAACGCAGCCTCTTAACATGTCCTCTAAAATCTGAATAACCCTTTCCGATTGCCCGTCAGACTGTGGATGGAATGCTGTACTGAAATCCAACCGTGTACCCAAAGCCTGATGTAGCACTCTCCAAAACCTCGACGTAAATCTGGGGTCTCTGTCTGAGATGATCGACACTGGCACACCGTGCAATCTTACTATCTCAGTCACATACAACTTAGCTAACTTCTGAAGTGAGTAATCCACCCTTACCAGTATGAAGTGAGCCGACTTGGTCAGACGGTCCACAATCACCCAAACTGCGTCCTTCTTGTTGGGCGTGAGGGGTAGCCCACTGACGAAGTCCATAGTGATCCTCTCCCATTTCCACTGAGGAATCTTCACGGGTTGGAGTAACCCAAATGGCAACTGATGTTCAGCCTTTACTCGTTGACACGTAAGACACCTTCCCACGAATTCAGTTAACTCACGCTTCAGTCCCGGCCACCAGAACTGCTTCCGTAAATCTCCATACATCTTGCTACCTCCAGGATGCATAGCGTATGGGCTGCTATGTGCATCCTGAAGAATTCTTTGCCTCAATCCCATATCATTCGGCATACAAGGCCGCCCTTGAAAACACAACATACCATCACCAGTCAAGCTATACCCTTCCAAACTGCCATCTTGAACTTGCAACCTCCGCGCGTTTAAACTGTCATCCCCTAATTGCTTCTCCTTAATCTCTTCGATCCAAGTTGGCTTAACTTGTAGCTCTGCCAAAAGACTTCCATCGTCGTATAGACTGAGACGAGCAAACATCGCCCTTAAGTCTGTCACGACCTTTCGGCTCAACACATCAGCCACCACGTTAGCCTTGCCTGGATGGTACTCAATCGAACAGTCGTAGTCCTTCAACAGTTCAATCCATCGGCGCTGTCTCAAATTTAAGTCCTTTTGCGTCAAAAGATACCTCAGAATTTTGTGATCCGTGTAAACTATCGATTTTTCCCCATATAAGTAATGCCTCCATATTTTCAAAGCGAAGACCACTGCCGCTAACTCCAAGTCATGAGTAGGATAGTTAACCTTATGCGGTCTTAGCTGACGGGATGCATAGGCCACTACCTTCCCTTCCTGCATCAACACACATCCCAAACCAGTATAGGACGCATCACAATAAACCGTGAACAACTTCCCTGCCTCAGGCTGTATCAAAACTGGAGCTTCCGTCAGAATCTTCCTTAGCTTATCAAAACTTTCTTGTTGTTTCTCTGACCAAACAAATGAGACTCCCTTTCTTAATAACTTAGTCAACGGCGCTGCGATTAAAGAGAATCCTTCCACAAATCTCCGATAGTATCCTGCCAGACCCAGAAAACTTCGAATTTCCGCCACTGACCTAGGTGGTTTCCAATCCAACACCGCTTCAACCTTGCGAGGGTCCACTCTAATCCCTCCAGCTGACACCACGTGACCCAAGAAGGTCACCTCCCTAAGCCAAAATTCGCACTTACTGAATTTGGCATACAACTGCTCCTCCCTCAGTACTTGTAGAACTATGCGCAAATGTCTATCATGCTCCTCCTCCGTCTTTGAGTAAACCAATATGTCGTCTATAAATACCACGACAAATTGATCTAAGTATTGCTGAAACACCCTATTCATTAGGTCCATGAACGCTGCCGGCGCGTTGGTCAACCCAAACGGCATCACTAAGAACTCGTAATGCCCATACCGGGTACGAAATGCCGTCTTGTGCACATCAACCTCCTTCACCTTAAGTTGATGATAACCCGACCTAAGATCTATCTTCGAGAACACCGATGCACCCTTCAGTTGATCAAACAGGTCATCAATCCGAGGCAACAGATACTTGTTTTTGATCATTAACTTGTTTAGCTGACGGTAGTCGATACACATCCGCATTGACCCGTCTTTCTTCTTGACAAACAACACAGGTGCTCCCCACGGAGATATACTAGGTCGGATGAACCCTCTATCTAAGAGCTCCTGAATTTGAGCCTTCAGCTCCACCAACTTCTTTGGTGCCATTCGGTAGGGTGCTATAGACACAGGTGCCGTTTCGGGCAACAAGTCTATACCGAACTCAATTTCTCGATCTGGAGGCAGACCTGGGAGTTCTCCTGGAAACACATCAGCGAATTCCCCTACAGTTCGGACCTTCTCAACCGCTGACTCATTAGTCTCCAAGGCACAAATTCGAACCAACAGCGCCTCACACCCTTTTCTGATCATCTTCACGGCCTTCAAGGCGGACACTACATTAGATAGTTAATCTCTTCTGTTACCTATCATGACCACTTCATCATCCTTAGCCGTCTTTAGAACCATGCGCTTAGTAGCGCAATCCAACCTTGCCTGATACTTAACCAGCCAGTCCATTCCAAGAATTAGATTGAACTCCCCAAACGGCAGTTCCATCAGATCAGCCACAAACACTACCCCTTGGAGTTCTAGGGGTATATCTCACTACCACCGAGTGTCCTAGAGGACTAATTACAGTCATCTCCCTAGAAGCGGTCTCGAAGTCTAAGTTCATAGTCTCTACCACACTACTAGCAATGTATGAATGCGTTGAACCCACATCAATTAATGCTACATAGGGAAGGCAAAAAATTTGGAACGTACCGGTGATGACGTCCGGTGCGTCACCCTCCTCGCGGCGCCTCGCTGCATAGACCAAGCCAGGCTGCCTAGCTTCTGTGTTGTTTGCACCTCTGCCGTGAATTCCGCGACCTCGATTAGGACCATTGCCTCATCTACCATTACCACGACCCCTCTGCGGTGGTCCCACATTCCTTGCTGGAGTATGGTTCTGACCCTCTGGCTGATTCCTTGCCATCTTCTGAGGACAATCCCTTACACGATGATCCAAAGATCCACATTCAAAGCAACCCCTCTCACCGGTCCAACACCCTCCCCAATGTGACTTCCCACAACGATTACACTGAGCCGGTCTCTGATTAGTAGCCATGGGCCTTCCAGCCTGATTCGGCCCACTCTGCCTAGCCCTTTTTTTGCGTATTATTTCCCGATCCAGATGACCCAACACCTCTTTTCTGCTTGTTCCTATCATAGTTCTGTCTCACAGACTCCCTGACCTTTTCGGCTACCTTAGCCTTCTCTACCAGAACAGCAAACTCACGCACCTGCTGCGGAGCAATCAACAACCTTAAATCATCCGTAAGTCCGTCTTCAAAACGGACGCAACGATCATGCTCAGTTGACACAACTCCCCGAGCATAGCGGCTCAGCCTCAGGAATTCTGCCTCATACTCAGATACCGACTTATTTCCTTGTACTAATCCCAGAAAAGCTTTCCTCTGAGTATCAGTGTAGCTGGTGCCCACATACTTCTTCTGATAAGTAGCTTTGAAATATTCCCAAGTAAGGTCATCTGCCGTAGCACCATATCGAACCGTGAGCCACCACTGGTATGACTCATCTTTTAGAAGCGACACTGCTCCTTTCAGCTTCTCCTCATTTGTTAAATCGAGATCGTCCATGATCCTCTCCGTCGATTCTAACCAATATTCGGCCGTACTGGGTGCGACACCTGACACACCCCGAAATACTTCAGCTCCGTTGGATCGAAGCCGCTCAGATACAGACTTTCGAGCTCCTGTACCCTACTGGTCCCGACCATCATTTCTAGAATACACAGCATAGCCTGCGATACCGACTCACCTCCCGTCTGATCCTGATGTCCGTCACCAAAAGTTGGTGGTGGTGGTGGAGGTGGTATCTCATTATCCGATCCTTGGCCTGACCTAACTGGTTCTGACACGGCCATCCGGCCTCTACCGCGTCCTCGATGGCTGCGACCTCTAGAACTCATTTCTTATAGCGCAATCTGTCTTAAAAAGTTTTATGAGTTAGTCAATGTTCCACTGATTATTAGCAAAGAATTTTATGGGCAAAGTCAAGAAGTTGTTCTTTCGATCAATCAAGTTTCAAGTCTTCTATCGTCATTCGAAGATACGCATTCACTTATTCCATCACCCTTTTTGTCCAATTCCTAACCCGGGGGTATTTTCGTCATTTACCCTACAGGGGTATTTTGATAATAAAACGAAGTAAGTTTGTAAATCTTGACAAATCGAGGGAGACTTAAAAATTTGCAAAACTTGGGGTTCTTTTTGAGAAATTGTCTTCCCAAATTGGTAGTGTTGCAAAAACCTTGAAAATCAGGGTCATTTTGGTAATTTGTAAATTAGGGTCAATTTCATAATTTTCCAAAATGACATTTTTGATATTTTTCAAATTAGGGATTTTGGGTATGGTAAAATAAGAAAATTTTGTTAAAATTTTGGGGTAGCTTAGTAGATTTTAAAACTAGGGGCATTTTTGTAATTTACCACTAAGGGTGTTTAAAATGTCCATAAATCAAGAGAATTTTGTAATATAAATCTCACAAGTTTGAGGGAAGTCTTTAAAACTAGAGTTTTTATAAAAATGCGGCTAACTCCCTTTCGGGTTTTAATAATAGGGTTTAGCCCACGAACAAGTCCTCACGGTTAGGGTGAACCGAAGCTACGCACCAGGTAGGACTCCCGCGAAGAGGAGGTGAGTCACTAGGACCGCTTAAATACCAAGCTCTTCCGGATCCAATCCTAGACATGCGTACAAGGGTTACCACACCCTAACTCGGTGACTTAGTCATAGGTTTGTTTATTAAGGCAATTAAAATCTTATGCGATTGTTTGGGGTAACTAGCCCTAGAGTTCACATACCTTTCATACTATCTACGTCCCATTTCTACCCCTTTACAGATAATCATTCATACATAGATTAGAGGTACTTACGAGAGCGGATCGGTGCCGGAGACTCGACGCCATGTTGTTCAACCAAAACCATTTTCATAGAGGTTTTCAAAAGCCTATCTAGAAAAACATTTTTAGGCCCTAGGTCCTCACGGCCGAGTTTTGAACCTGGCTCTGATACCAAAATGTAACACCCTAAACCCGACCCACAAGCCTTGACCGGATCTGGTATGTTACGGAGTAAAAAGGAGTTTGAAAGGTTTGGGACTAATAGTAGAAATTTAAAAATTTGTTAAGGGTATAAACGGTATTTGCTAAAACTCAAGTGGGTTGATTTGATAAATCCGATTGAGTTGAAAATCCTTTCTTTCTTTAAAACCATTTGATCATTTAAATTTTTAGAACATTAGAGTGATCGATAACTTAGAAAGTTTCGTTACCCGATGGTAACAATTTTTTTGAAAACGCATACGAGTACTTATTTTGAAAACGTTACTTTTAACCGATTTGCATAACAGTTCATAAGTTCATCAGTTATATAATAAAGTAAAAACAACTACTTAAACATCCAAAATAATAATAATAAGCGGCCAGATTACAACCCAATCGAATTATAGTGAATAATAAACTTAAAGCGGGGCAAGATAAAATTTGAAGTCCACAAAACAAACATGGCCGCCTCGAGTTCTCCCCGACTCCGTCTCCGCGATCTACTCACCTGCAAGATGATATGGAAAGGGGTGAGTCACCAAGACTCAGTGTGTAAATCCCCAACCCGAAAATACCACTCATACACAAGATATTAGTATGACATGCAATTATGCAACCCAACCTAGTCATCCATGCTCCTTTTTCTACCCCGTGTGGTACCAAACCACTGGTGGTGCCAAACCACTGGTGACTTAAAGTCACGATATCCGTCAATACTTGTGGTGCCAAACCACTGGTGACCCAAAGTCACAATCAAATGATGGGGCCAACCCATCGTGTGATACCAAATCACTGGCGTCGATCCCGTATCTCAAATGTGGGGCCAACCCGCGGTGGAATTAATCCACAGGGACGAGACGCTATGAGGTGCCAAACCTCTGGAGGTGCCAAACCTCTGGTGACCGTAGTCACGAAATGTGGTACCAAACCACTGGTGTCCGTCGACACGATTATTACTCCCTCTCATCAATCCCACCATCATCATGCTCACATAACAAGTATCATGATCCCATATATCATACATTCGTATATAGCATAGCATTTAACAGCATATGATGGCATACACAACATATATCGTAGATCGAGTAATAGGGGGGCTTACCCGAAGACTAAGCTTATGCCCACAAGGCAAAATTACTACATGAGAGGTTATAATATCATCATAATAACAATTATTACTAATAAAGTGTGTAAGAGCTTACACACTTATTTAATCGGAGGTCTAAAAAGAAATCCCGGATCTACGTGATATTATAAAAGTCCCGAACTTGTCCTCGTATTGTTCCTATATTCGGCCATTATAGGTTAGTGCCATAGACCATTCGGCCGAGCCTAAAATAATACCAAGGGTTACCCACGAGCCCGAAACCTTACCTACACGACCTTTGAACACCAACCACCAAACGATATGCAAATCCGCTTCACCCTCCTACCATCGGAAATCATTAATAGCCACATCAATAGCTTTCGTCTTCCAACTAAATGATTTACTAAAATAGATCCTCACCACCACTTATCTTAGGAGAATAATTCCCGAAAGCTTCCTTCAATCGGCTATGGCTTCCCTTGGCAAGTATTTCGGTCCTTAAACACCACAAGTCGGCACCACTTGGTGTTGGGGGGTTCGGCTACCCTTTGAGGAGGAGACAAGAACCGAAAATAACACTTTTCCTAAGGGGGATTCGGCCAAGAAGAACAAAAAGGAGGGGAAGATTTGAGGAGTTTTAGGGTAAGGTAGCTAGAGAGGGTTTGGCCAAGAACCAAGTGAAAACAAAAAGGAGAACAAGCCAAAGGAATTTCGGCACCTCCCTTGATACTAGGAACCGACCATGCACCAAACGCCACAAGGAAAAAAATCGGCCAAGCTTGCTAACACTTACATTGACCATGAAAGGCCTTAATGCATGCTTCATTCGGCCAAGGAGGATTTGAAAGAATGGCAAAACAAAAATGTAAAAGAAAGAGGAACACACAACAAAATAAAAATAAAATAAAATAAAAAATAAAAAAAAATATCATAAATTTAGGCCATGCTTCTCTTTTTGCTAATCTCCATGGCCGGCCAATAACTCCCCCAAGGCATTCTTTATCCTTTGTTTTACTTGCCCAACACCATAAAAATAATGAAACCCCATTGTTAAATCATTCTCCCATCTCCATTGAAATATGCAAATTCATTGTTTATTAGCCTCTCATGCGCCAATATTGATAATAAATAAAAAAAAAATTTAACCCATCCATCCTATACAAAGTAATAATAATAATAAAAAAAATAAAAAAAAAGAACAAGAAGAACATGCAGCCCTCCAGCTTATTTTTCACGCGTGCATGTGCATGCTGGCATCCCATCACGCTGGCCAAAGCAAAAGAAATAATGCTCCCAGGTGCGGCACACGGGTTTCGAACCCAGGACGTGAGGAAGAAACCCCCCACACCCCAGCCACTCGGCCAGCGCTCCTTTCATGACATAATCTGTCAAAACGTTCTTTTAACCTATGCTTCGTTGGTCCCTTATGTTTTAACATTAAAACAAAAGAAAATAAAAGCACTAGCGCGCCGAACAGGACTCGAACGCCCGGCCTCAAGAGCTCCCTTAGCGCCCTAGCCACCTCTCCCACCTGGACTTTCATGTCCAAACATGCACACAAAAACCCTTTAAAGCCTCTTTGCCTTGCCCCCACTAACGCCAAAAATAAATCCTTCAAAAGCAGTTCCTACTGCTCGAACCTCCTCCCTCCAAACACTCCCCCACGCTGTTATGCCACTGAGCCAGTTTGACCTTCATGTCAAGATCGCGTCGCACATTTCTTTTAAACATTTCCTCACTTCCACGCCAGAAACAAAAACAAACTCCCTTGCGTCCCTGGTGGTTCGAACCCGAGACTTGCTGCACCATTAATCATCCTAGCGCCTCCACCACTCTACCAAATTATTTCTTGTGTCAAGGTTCGCACCAAAATAGAAATAAAGTTTCCTCAGGCAATCACTAAAATAAAAAGAATAAGATAAAATACAAACAACCCAAGTTGCTGGATGTTACATATATAACCTAAAATTTTCACTTTAATTCAATAATGGGAGTTTGATTCATCGAATCATAGATTGTGTTCCATAATAGGATTACGAGAAGCTAAGATTACAGGTGGAATGTGAGATTATTTTGTTTGGTTCATTTGGTCGAAATGTAAGATTCAGATGTTTGGTGTAAGATTATCTAGAAGCACATTTTACTCAATTGTACTTGTTTGAATTTTTTAGTTTCTTTAATACTTTTTAGTTTTGATTTCGTTAAAATTATGATAAATTATTACAATCTTTACTTTTTATTACAATTTATATATTAATTAGTAAATATATTGTGTTGAAATAAATTCCCATATACAACTTCAGACGATACTTTGGGTCAACATATATGTCTATCTGCTCACAAAGCACGAAGAATAATTGATTAGATTCGTGAACGTTCCTACAAAGAAACACTTATGATATTAGAACTCATGCCTTATTGAGCATGTTATCCCATTTTACAATTAGTTTATTCTGCAGCAACAAATGCTCATCACAATAGGGATTTCAATGAAGCGATTTTAATCATTAGTCAAGTCGCTAAGGGATATAAATCATAATTATAATAATTAATGAAAATGATTGCAACAGTAACCATAAGTATAGTTATAATAATAATAAACATATTAATAAATAATTTATTAAATAAAATATAGTGATTATAATTGAATGTATGATATCTACTAGCTCACTATTAAGAATATATATATGTTTTTAATTAGTCTTAAACTTTATTTAAGGAAAAAAAAAACCTAAATTGATTAGAATAATATAAAAAATAGAAAAATGTCCAAATTTTAAGATTACATCTGTAATCTAAGATTATCTAAGGAATGAGCCGTAATAAGATTACACCCTATATTATGAGATGATCGTAATATGAGATGACGGGATGTCAGGATGTTGAAATCTAAACACTATAATCTCATTTTGGAATGTAACATCACGAGCCGTAATGTTACATTCGGCGAACCAAACGCCCCCTAGGCATATACAAGGGAGGTAGGCCCCTAGCCCCAAAATTGAAAAATTATATTTCTAGCCTTTCTATAAATGATCAAATTATAAATTAATATAAGAGAAACCTATATTTTAACACCAAAATTAAAAAACAAATATTTAATTTAATCCCTTAATATATAAAATAATAAAATATATTTAACATGTCAAAAACTTATAATTTAATTTTCAACCATAAAAAAAAATTTGGAATAAAATCTCATTATAGTTACTACATTTCTTAACAATGAAATGTATGGTAGATTGATATTAAGATTATTTAGAAAACCTAATGTTAGTGAAAGTCAAAAATAAGAGAAAACATTGGGGTACTAATGCCTGCAAAATTAAATAATTATAAAGTATTTTTACATTTTATATAACTGTTTTTTCATTACAACAACCAGATTTTCTCTCTTTCTTTCATTAGAAACACAAAAATAATTTTATTTGAAAAGTCTTCATTTCTCCGAAAAAGTCCTCTTTATAAATTAACATCGCTCCATTCCCTTGCCCGCCTGTAACCGTCTCTTTCTCTCTGTATTTCCTTTCATTCACTTACCTTTTCCTTTTTGGCCATGGCTACTTGTTCAGCGGACTTAGCTCCGCTTCTTGGCCCCAACGCCACCGCGGCAGCCGACTACATATGCAACAAGTTCAGTGACACTTCCTTTGCCGTTGACAACACTTACCTTCTCTTCTCAGCCTACCTCGTCTTCTCCATGCAACTTGGCTTCGCCATGCTTTGCGCTGGTTCAGTGCGTGCCAAAAACACCATGAACATCATGCTTACTAACGTCCTCGACGCCGCCATCGGTGGCCTCTTTTACTACCTTTTCGGGTTTGCCTTTGCCTTTGGTTCCCCTTCCAATGGCTTCATTGGTCGCCACCACTTTGCCTTACGATCCGTTCCTTCATCTTCGTTTGATTATAGCAATTTCCTTTATCAATGGGCTTTTGCTATTGCAGCTGCTGGGATTACCAGTGGTTCCATAGCTGAAAGAACCCAATTCGTTTCTTATCTTATCTATTCATCGTTCTTAACCGGTTTTGTTTACCCTGTTGTTTCTCATTGGTTTTGGGCGACTGACGGTTGGGCCAGCGCTTTTCGAACAGATGACTTCTTGTTTGGCAGTGGGGTTATTGACTTTGCTGGTTCGGGGGTTGTTCATTTAGTTGGTGGTGTAGCCGGTTTATGGGGTGCACTTATTGAAGGGCCAAGGATAGGCCGGTTCGACCATTCGGGTAGGTCAGTTGCCTTGCGTGGTCATAGTGCAACCCTTGTTGTTATTGGAACTTTCATGCTGTGGTTCGGTTGGTATGGGTTCAACCCCGGTTCATTCAACAAAATCTCCAGCTTTTACACCTCTGGCAACTATTATGGTCAGTGGAGTGCGGTGGGGAGAACGGCGGTGACCACCACTTTAGCAGGATGCACGGCGGCGTTGACTACCCTTTTTGGGAAAAGGATTTTGACCGGTCATTGGAATGTGACTGATGTTTGCAACGGTTTGCTTGGTGGGTTTGCCGCTATCACAGCAGGCTGCTCTGTTGTTGAACCCTGGGCTGCCATTATTTGTGGCTTTGTGGCTGCTTGGGTGTTGATCAGTTGCAACAAGTTGGCCGAGAAAGTGAAGTTCGATGATCCACTAGAAGCGGCTCAACTACATGGTGGATGTGGTGCTTGGGGAATTATTTTTACAGCTTTGTTTGCTTCGGAAAAGTATGTGAGAGAAGTTTACCCCAGCAGGCCAGTTCGATATGGGTTGTTTATGGGAGGTGGAGGGAGACTGTTGGCTGCTCATATTATCCAAATTCTGGTCATTGTTGGCTGGGTGAGTGTTACAATGGGGACTTTGTTCTATTTTCTTCATAAATTTGGGCTTTTAAGGATTTCAGCTGATGATGAAATGGCTGGAATGGACCTGACAAGACATGGGGGGCTTGCTTATGTTTACCATGATGAAGATGAATCACAAAAACAGGGGACTCAGATGAGAAAAATTGAAAGCCATCCATCTCCACCTTTAGTCTAAAAACAGTGGAATTCATACTTTTCAAAAGAAAAAAAAAAAGAAAGTATTTTTCTAGAAATTGTGTAAGATAATTTTCCAAGTAGGTGGTTGGTTCATATTTCAGAAAATTAAAATGCTTGACTAAAAGGCAATTCAATGGTTTGATTTTTGTTATTATTATTTATTAGGATATGGCAATGTGTTGGTGAAAAAAGTCTTTGGCAGATAGTTAAGAGTAGCCCATCCTGGTTTATTCAATGGAAAGATATTGTGAGAGAAATCCCCCATTGATGATGGGGCTTCTTTTTGTCTTTTTCAGTAACCGAAGTATTTCATTAATGGGCATATGATTCGACTGACTGCCTCTTGGCTATTCTCATGGCACCCCATACCTCGTGCTAGAAAATTGGAACTTGTCGACCCTCCTGTAATGGGATTCTGTATTTATTTTGATATTTCTCCATAATTCAATCATATAGAAATAGATCAAGTGACTAGTGATTAGGCAATCACACACCACTTGTCATCTTATCTCACACCGAGCAGGTCAAGCTTAGAAAGGCCATTATAATACTATTTAGAGAATGGTTGTGTTTTAGTTAAGAAAAACGACAATAATACAAATTTTGTCCTCTCAATGTCTATGCTTTACTGATCTTTTGATCAAAAAACATGTTGTAAGTATTAGTCTTCCCCCAATTATATAGAAAAAAAATGATCTCCAAATACTTTCAACGTCCTTACATTAGGATTTAAGTTCTCGAGCTTTATCATTAATCAATAAAGATAAATGGTATTTGACGTGGTTGCTGATCATGGTGAAGAAAGCTTAAAAATACCAAGCCGGTAGGCGTCTGAGTGTCTAAGTTGGATATTCTGCCTTGTGTTTTATTCCATACTCTTTCAACTTTGCTTTTTGTTTTGTGCAGAGAGTGATTTATACAACCTAGGTTTAATATTAAAAAAAAAAAGAGCAAAAATATTTAGAACATTAAATTAAAATGAAGTGTAAACCAAAACTTTTTTATCCACGTTTTATAATCCCTCAATCTATATGTAGATTAGTGATGAGGAAAAGAAAAAGTATAAAAGCAGTGGGAATTTGATTGGTAAACGATCCTATTCACCACTACCTGAATGGTTGCTGGTCAACCGTTGAACCTTAAGGCTTAAAAAAAGCTCACATAGAAAAGGTAAAGGCCAAGAGAGATTTGGTACAAATAATTGTCCATTTTAAAGGCGTTGAAGACGACTTTCCAAAATCTTTTCTTCACCCAAATTTCTAAACACTGTATTTGAGGGAAAATTTTTGAGACTTTTAAAAGCTTAACATTTTACAATTCTTTAATTTAAAATGCAAGTTTTTCTAATTAGCCGATTTAGAAAAAAAATAGATTATCGGAATTTTATCAATTAAAATAATTATAAAATAAATAATATAAAATATTCAATATAAATATCATTATATTTGTAAAAAATATAAATAATTTAAATAAAATAAGTTTTAAGAAAAATATATTAAAATTAAATAAAAATAATTTTTGAAGCTTAAGTTTTTTGTCGTACAATGAGATAAAATTATAAAAAAATTTAAAAAACCGGGTGGAATCTGAAAAAAGTTTGAACTGTTGAATTTCCTCTTCAAATTACTCACGAATTCTAAAATTATTGAAGATATTTATCTAAACAAATTTTTTAAGAAATGAAAATATAAAATTGTACAACTGTAAGTGGAGTAATAATAAAATAGTACAGTTATAAAACAGAGTCACAAACTAAGCCAATAGGCTAAGGACATTAAGCCCATGCAATTTGAGAAACTATGAATTCCCTTCAAACTGGACGCTTGGTAATTCGGAGGCACAGCTCATCCTCTTTGCTGCTTTTGTTGGAGTTTGGCAGATAAGTCTCAAATTGGCTCTTTTCCCATTGTGAGTTTTGGAGGTGGAGTTTGGCGCTTTGTGATGGCTTCATTTCGGATTTTTGGGATGAATCTCTTCCGTACTTCAATATTTGGACTTTGATACTATCATAATAGTATTTCGATTTTGTAAAACAAACCACTCCTTAATATTTTTAATCAGGTGTGATAGGCTTTTTTATAAAATATTTTGTAAAACAAATTTTGGGTTTTTTTATTAAAATAATATAAAAAATTAGATACAAAATTGGCATAGAATGTAGTTTATTAGTGAGGATGGGTCATCTACTATAGTAAAATATAGTATTACCTGATACAATAACGACATCATTTAAAGAAGTATGGTTTAGAGAAGTATGGTTATCATTATCAAATCATTAAGTCAACCCTTTTCATTCTTGTTAGCAACTTTAGTTTCCAACAGCAGCAAGCAAGGTAAGCCTTTTCTTTTCTTCTTCTTCTTCTTTTTTTAACTTTACAAAAAAATCATTTTAAATTTTAAATTTTTCATCTCTTTTAGTCCTTGAATTTATATTATTTTCAAATTAACCCAAATGGATGGAAAAGCTAACGTTAATTTTACTAACGTGTCAGTCCACGTGTATGGAACATTAATAATTATTTAATTTTTAAAAATATTAAAAAAATTATAATTTTTTTGAATTTTTAAATGTGGATGCCACTTCAGCAAGTAAACAAATGTAAAGTTTTCCATTCATTTTGGATTGATTTGAAAAATAATGCAAGTTTAAGGGTTAAAAAAAGTGAAAAATTAAATAGAGGACTAAAATGATTTTTTTGTAAAATTGAAAGGCCAAATATGCTATTATGCTTTTATGTTTAGATATTCTTATATTTATATGTAATATAAATAAAATTACTTATTTGTTATTATAGAGTCCATAAAATTTAAAGTGGAAATTTTAAAAAAATAATATGTAAAAATATAATTTTAAAAAATGGGATGATTTCGAAGTTAAATACGAAAATGGTATATTTTTTATAACAAAAGGTTTTGTCGGCAATGGTATTTTTGATTAATTTGTTTCAAAGTGTTATATTGTATTAATACGAGTTGTTTATTAACTTTTGTTTGTGCAAATATATCAAAATAACGTGTAACACCCCTCGCCTGACCCAGTTATCGGGTTCAAATTACGAGATACTATAATCATTACCGAAGAAATTATGAACAATTAAAATTAAATATAAATCATACAATCATAGTCATTTCAATTCATAATTACCATTTACAACCTTTCTCGGGTTTTAAACGAGCTTACGTATGCTCTAGAATTAACCTGGAATCAAACAAGGACCATGTTGTAACATTTGTAAAATTTCAGAATGACGTCGCGATGTGAAGGGGTTCCTCGTCACGACGTGACATACTGACTTTGCCTCATTTTGATGATGGGATTCCTCGTCACGCCGTGGCATGAAGTCCAAAGCTCGTCGCGATATGGACTCTATTTTTGGCTCAATTTAGGTCACTTGGTGTCTGTTTCATGTTAACCTTTCAACCTAACCATTTGGTGCAGTTTGCACAACATTTACTTGCACAAAATCATTCTAATAACATGCCAAAATATCATTTTAAAACCAATTCACACCAATCGATTCAATATGTCACATTTGCCACCCAAACATACCAATTCAACCTAGTCAAACTCATTCTATTCAATCATGTCTTTTAACCATTTAAACTAACATTTTAGCATTCCATTTTATGCCCATATATGGCATTCAAACATCACAACATGTTACCAAGGCAAATGCATATACACATGTAGCCTTTCTAAAATAATGTATTAAGTAAGGCTCAACTAAGTTAATATTCCAAGCTAAAACATATAAACACCTATGTACAAGTCACATAACCGATTAAAAATGATCAAAAGACTACTGAGTTATAGCTGGATAGTATGAGCTTCGAGGGGATTCGATCGACACGTTTCGTATAACGGCCCGTTTTTAGTCAAATCAAAACAGTGGTTTCGGAACCAAAAATCCGAGGTCAAAATATTTACTTTATTATTATTTTAATGTTTACAGTATGATTGAATATTGGTGTGAAAATTTCGTTTAGAAATTTTATCATTTGATTGGTCAATTTGATAAAAAAGACTAAATCGCATAAAGTGTAAAATGCATGTTCTATTAGCTAAAGGTGTCAAATAGTTATAGAACCTTAAATTTTAGGTCCTTATGTTGTAAATAGATCATTAACATGATAGTGGATGATATTGGCTTGGTAAATTTGAAATACTTAATGTTCATTAAGGTTATTTTTGGTAATTAGTAAATAAAAGTTAATTAATTAAAATAAATGCCATTAATTTCATTCATCTTCTTCTCAAAAACATTAAGAACCGATTTTCATAAGGAGAAAGGAAGCTAGGGTTCAGCCAAGACATTTATGCTCAATTAGGTATGATTTTTATCCCGTTTTTAATGTTTTCTATGTTTTTGAGATCGTTGCAGCTAGTACTAGCTAGCCCAGGGACTATTTTGCAAAACTATTAAATATTTTGAATGTTTCCATTGATGAATAAGTATGTCTTTTGAAGTTTTTTGATAGATTATGAATGTTGGTTGATATATAAGTTCTGTTAAGTAATTTTTAGAGAAAATGCAAAATAGGGATTAAATTGAAAAATGTGTACATTTAGTGGTTAAAATGTGAAATAAATGAAAAATATGGGCTACTAGGGGTGTAATAGCAATTCGGCTAGCATGGGTATAATTGGAATTTCACTAATTTTTGATTTTATGTAATAAGGACTAAATTGTGAAAAATGTGAAATATGTGGGGCAAAATTGTAAATGTGTTTTAAAGTATGTTTTGTACTAAATTAAATGAATAGATGATTGAATAAGTTAATTTTGAATACATTTAGATCAAGAAAAGCGGAATTCAGATCTAGATCGAGGGAAAACTAAAGTTATTGACTAATCAACTCGATTCGCCGTTTTAGCATCCGAGGTAAGTTCGTATGTAATAAGCATTGTGTAGCTTTAACTGCTTTAATATTGCATAAATTGTGTATATGAGATTATAGTCATGTTTGACGATGATTTGGATATATATATGGCACTTAGTGTGCGATTCGAGATAACTTCGGCTATATATGGGACTTAGTGTGCAATTCGGAATAGCTTCAGCTATATATGGCACTTAGTGTGCAAGATCAAGATAGCTTCGGCTATGTAAGGCACTTAGTGTGTGAGATTATAATAACTTCGGCTATGCATTAGCACTTAGTGTGCGAGATATCAAGTATTCGACAGTATTACGAAAATGTATGAGTTCGTTATGAATTTGTACAGGTATGTACATGTCAAGTATGAAATCCAAATAGAAGAAGTTATGAATTTGTATATAAGCACATGAGTAAGTATGAGGAAGGTTAGTTGGTTATCATGATTTAGATGTTAATTAGTTAAAATTGATGATTGGTGTATTATGAATTGTTAAGTATATTTAGTACGAACTTACTAAGCTTTATAGCTTACCTTGTTTGTTTCTCCTATGTTTTATAGTGAATTCAAAGCTAGCTCGGATTCGGGGATCGTTAGAGACTATGTCACACTATCCAACCATCTACTTGGTACTTTTGAGTTGTGTATATATGGTATATGGCATGTATAGGTTTGAGTCATTTTGGTATGTTTGATGAACATGTATTTTGAGCCATTTGATTTGGCTTATGATAATGAAATTGATTATGATTATAAATTTGCAAATGGTTCTATTTTGAGTTTGGTAATTGATCTATATTGTGTGGTTGAAGTTGAATTTATAATTGCTTAATAATATTAGGTAATTTGGGAAGCTATGTGCTTGAAAATTAATGTTTGATAATGTATGTATGTAATGGTTTAGTTGAATATGTGAATTAGGTATGAAATTAGATGGGAAATTGTATCATATTTGTAAATTGTATTGATGGTAAAGAAATGGTATGATTTGAACATTGGTTGATGGTATTTAGACGTATATTAGTGCCTTGAATTGGTACCATTTGTGCTTATGTAGGTATGTGCAAAATGGGTGGCAAAATGGCTTGGTAAATAACCTATTTTTGTCCACACGGGCAGTGACACAGGTGTATGTCTCAGTCGTGTGTGACACACGGTCATGATACATGGCCCTGTGTCCCCTGGTGTTAAAATTGAAGTGAATTCAGTATGCTCTACACGGTCTCACAAACGGGCGTGTGCTTGGCCGTATGGTACAAGTCAGTATACCCCCTTAATTGGCACACGGCCTAGCACACGGGCGTGTAGCTTGGTCGTGTTGCATAAGGTAGTATACCTTAAAGGTTTGGCATGGCCTGGCACACGGGCGTGTGGTTGGCCGTGTGACCCAAGTCAGTATGTACCCCCTGTTTTCACACGGCCTATGACACGGGCGTGTCTGGTGGTCGTGTGAGACACACGGCTTGGCCACATGGGTGTGTGTCCTCTGTTTGAAGTAAAAATTGGCTAAGTGTTGAAAATTTTCCTGAGTTATCGATTTAGTTTCGAATAATTTCTAATGCATGTTTAAGACCACGTAGGCTCGTTTAAGGGACACTATCATTGATTGTGATTGAATTATTTTTCAAATGATAAATTGTATATGAAATGTGTGTTTTAAAGTGTTGTAAGTTTGGTAATGCTCTGCAACCCTATTCTGACGTTGAATACAGGTGAGGGGTGTTACATTTATTGGTATCAAAGCTACATTTTAATCGATTCTAGGACTAACGTAGCGTGTGTGAGAGTCTAGCTATACATGCTATATATAAACTATGATAGTGTGATGATTCTTGAGATTTGAAAATGTGTTTTTATATAGCAAATGGATTCCAATTGAGCTATAGCTGATGAGGTTGAGAGTAATGCGCCTGCTCCAGCGCAAGGGATATGACCGTCTGAATCTAGACGCGTAACGGGTAGCCAGGGAGGAGAGGCTAAAGAAGCCTTCTTCCAAATGATGAATGAGTGGTTCACTCAATATATTAGCATAAATCCGACTGCTCAAGAACCTCCACCCCCTCATGTTCCCCAAACTGTACCTGTAGCTCCTCAAGGAGTCAAGATTTTAAGATTGAACGAGCCTCCAGTTGATAAGATTCGTAAACACGGGGTAGAAGAGTTCAGAGCTAATATTGATGATGACCCTGAGAGAGTCGAGTTTTGGCTTGAAAATGCTATCTGAGTGTTTGATGAACTTTCGTGTACGCTAGCTGAATGCTTAAAGTGTGTTATTTCTCTTCTGAGAGACTCTGCGTATCAATGGTGGAATACTTTAGTGTCGGAAGTACTAAGAGAGCGAGTGACCTGGGAATTCTTTCAGACTGAGTTTCGGAAGAAATACATTAGTCAATGGTTCCTTGATCAAAAGCATAAAGAATTTCTAGAGTTGAATCAGGGCCGTATGACCGTAACTGAATATGAAAGAGAATTTGTACGATTGAGCAAGTATACCCGAGAATATGTTTCTACCGAAGAGATAATGTGCAAGCGGTTTATTGATGGGCTGAACGAAGACATTAAACTTCTAGTTGGGATTCTAGATTTGAAAGAATTCGGTGTGTTAGTTGAATGGGCCTGTAAAGTTGAAGATTTTAGCCAAGAAAAGAAGAAAGTTGATTCAGAAGCTAGAGTTCAAAGAAAAGACTGATGAATAAGCCTTACCATTCTTCATTAAAGAAATCTCGAGACTCCTATAGTCGATCGAATGCATCAGTGGGGTATTAGAAAAGAGATCGTGGAAATCTATATGTGAATCCTAAAGCTCAAGCTACCTCTATCTCGAGTGTTGGCAATGTGAAAGACGTTAAACCCGAGTGTCAATAGTGTGGAAGACGGCATTTTGGAGATTTCTGGGTGAAAAAAATAATAGAGCCTGTTACAGTTGTGGTTCACGAGATCATTTTATTAGTGATTGTCCCAAGCTAAATGAAAAAAAAATCTCAGAATGTAAGAATGAAAAATACAACTGCAAGAGAGGGACCACCGAGGAATACGAGAAATATATCCAGTGGTAGAGGTATGACTAGGGACTCAGCTGTGAGATCCGAGGCCAGAGCACCTGCTAGAGCCTAAGCTATTCATGCTCATGAAGAAGCGTCGTCCCCAGATGTTATTACAGGTACTTTTTCTTTTTACGATACTAATGTTATTGCATTGATTGATCCTGGATCGACTCATTCGTATATATGTATGAACTTGGTGTCTAAAAAGAGTTTACATGTCGAGTCTACAGAGTTTGTAATTAAAGTATCGAACCCCTTAGGCAAGTCTATTTTAGTTGATAAGATTTGCAAGAATTATCCTTTGATGACCCGGGGTTACTGTTTTTCGGCTGACTTGATGCTTATACCATTTGATGAGTTTGATGTGATTTTGGGTATGGACTGGTTGACTATGCATGATGCAGTTGTGAATTATAGACGAAAGATTATTGAATTGAAATGTCAGAATGGTGAAATTCTTCGGATTGAGTCTGATGATTCGAGTGAATTACCTACTATGATATCATCTATGTTAGCTCAAAAATGTATAAAAAAGGGTTGTGATGCATATCTTGCATACGTACTGGATACAAAGGTGTCTGAATCAAAGATTGAATAGGTACCTATTGTTTATGAGTTTTCAGATGTATTTCCAGAAGAATTACCAGGTTTGCCACCAATTAAAGAGGTTGAATTTGGTATTGAATTACTACCACGAACAACACTGATATCAATAGCTCCATACAGAATGGCTCCAACAAAATTAAAAGAGTTGAAAGCTCAGTTGCAAGAATTGATAGATAGGGGTTTTGCATGACCGAGTTATTCGCCCTGGGGTGCACCAATATTGTTTGTAAAGAAGAAAGATGGCACAATGAGAATGTGTATCGATTACAGACAGCTGAATAAAGTGACTATAAATAATAAATACCCTCTACCGTGGATTGATGATTTATTTGATCAGTTGAAAGGTGCAACAGTGTTTTCAAAGATTGATTTGAGATTGGGTTATTATTAGTTGCGAGTTAAAGACTCAGATGTGCCGAAAACAACATTTAGAATGAGGTATGAACATTATAAATTCCTTGTTATGCCTTTCGGATTAACTAATGTTCTTGCAATTTTATGGACTTGATGAACCGGATATTCAGACTGTATTTAGGCAGATTCATTGTTGTATTCATTGACGACATTCTGATCTATTTGCGAAATGAATCTGAACATACCGAGCACTTGAAAATTGTGTTACAAACTCTACGTGATAAGAAATTATTTGCAAAGTTCAGTAAATGTGAGTTTTGGCTCCGAGAGGTTGGATTTCTAGGGCATATCGTTTCAGTCGAAGGCATTAGATTTGACATGAGTAAGATTTCTGCTATTGTTGACTGGAAACCTCCGAGAAATGTGTCTGAAGTCTGTAGTTTTCTGGGCTTAGCGGGCTATTACTGAAGATTCGTGAAAGGATTTTCGATGATTGCGACACCAATGAAACGACTACTTCAGAAAGATATGAAATTTGAATGGTCAGAAAAATGTCAGCAGAGTTTCAAACAATTAAATGTATTGTTAACTGAAGCACCAGTTCTGGTTCAACCTGAATCGGGGAAAGAGTTTGTAATTTATAGTGACGCGTCATTGAACGGTTTGGGTTGTGTATTGATGCAATAGGGAAAAGTTGTAGCTTATGCCTCCAGATAGTTGAAACCGTATGAAAAGAACTATCTGACGCATGATTTAGAGTTGGCTGCTATAGTTTTTGCATTAAAAATTTGGCGTCATTATTTGTACGGTGAAAAATGCCATATCTTTACCAATCATAGGAGTTTAAAGTATATTATGACTCAGAAAGATTTGAATTTGTGACAACGGAGACAGCTCGAGCTACTAAAAGATTATGAATTGGTGATTGATTATCATCCGAGGAAAACAAATGTGGTTGCGGATGCTTTGAGTAGAAAGTATTTGTTTGTATTACGAGTAATGAATACCTAGTTGATGATTTGTGATGATGGGTCTATTTTAGCTGAACAAAAAGCTAAACCGGTATTTCTTCAACAAATCTGTGAAGCTTAGAAAAATGACCGTGAATTGCAAGTTAAACGGACTCAATGTGAGACTATCCGTAATTCAGAGTTTTAGATTGGAACCAATGATTGTTTAAGGTTTCGGAATAGAATTTTCATACCGAGAAATTCAGAACTCATTTAGAAGATCTTGCACGAAGCGCACAATAGCTATTTATTTGTTCATCCGGGGAGTCCAAAATGTACAATGATTTGAAACAGTTTTATTGGTGGCAAGGCACGAAACGAGCTATCTCAGAATTTGTTTCTAAATATTTGATTTGTCAGCAAGTCAAAGCTGAACATCAAGCACCATCGGGTTTACTGTAGCTTGTGATGATTCCTGAGTGGAAATGGGATAGAATTACAATAGATTTTGTGTCAGGATTGCCTCTAACTCCGAATAAGAAAGATGTTATCTAGGTTTTCGTTGATCGACTAACGAAATCTGCTCATTTCATACCAGTACGCACAGATTACTCACTTGATAGATTAGCTGAATTGTACATTGCTGATATCGTTAGATTGCACGGGGTGCCAATTTTGATTATTTCAGATAGAGATCTAAGGTTTATGTCGTAGTTTTGGAAGAAATTACATGAAGCTCTAGGTACAAAGTTGAATTTCAGTACAGCTTTCCATCCGCAAACCGACAGACATTCTGAGTGAGTAATTCAGATTCTCGAAGATATGCTCCGATGCTGTGTTTTGGAATTCGAAGGAAATTGGGAGAAATATTTGCCGCTAGTTGAATTTTCATATAATAATAGCTTTCAATCGAGTATAAAGATGGCACCGTATGAAGCCTTGTATGGGCGTAAATGCCGAACTCTATTGTATTAGACCGAACTTAGCGAAAGATAGATTCACAGGGTTGATTTGATTAAAGAAATCGAAGAGAAAGTGAAAATAATTCGTAACTGTTTAAAAGTAGCTTCAGATCGTTAGAAATCGTATGTAGATTTGAAATGAAAAGATATTGAATTTCAAATCGATGAAAAAGTGTTTTTGAATGTGTCTCTATAGAAGAAAATTGTTAGATTTGGTCGGAAAGGCAAGTTGAGTCCGCATGTATGAGATCATCGAAAGAATACGACCAATAGCATATCGACTAGCGTTACCTATTAAATTAGAAAAGAACCACAATGTGTTTCACGTATCGATGTTGCGTCGATATAGATCTGACCCATCTCATGTGATTTCTCCGGTAGATGTTGAGATATAGACTGATCTGACGTATAGTGAAGAACCGATCAGAATTTTAGCTCGTGAAATCAAAGAATTGAGAAATAAACGCACAGCCCTAGTGAAGGGTCTTGGCATAAACACGATATCGAGGAAGCTACGTGGGAACCCAAGGAAGCTATGAGAAAACAGTACTTTAACCTATTCACTAGTAATATTTTCGGGGACGAAAATCCCTAAAGGGGGAGAGTTGTAAGAGTCCATTTTTAGTCAAATCAGAATAGTGGTCTCGGAACCATAAATCCAAGGTCAAAATATTTATTTTATTATTATTTTAATGTTTATAGTATGATTGAATGTTGGTGTGAAAATTTCGTTTAGAAATTTTATCATTTGATTGGTCAATTTGATAAAAAGGACTAAATCGCGTAAAGTGTAAAATGCATGTTCTATTCGCTAAAGGTGTTGAATAGTTATAGAACCTTAAATTTTAGGTCCTTATGTTGTAAATAGACCATTAACATGATAGTGGATGATACTGGCTTTGTAAATTTGAAATACTTAATGTTCATTAAGGTTATTTTTGGTAATTGGTAAATAAAAGTTAATTAATTAAAACAAATGCCATTAATTTCATTCATCTTCTTCCAAAAACACTGAGAACCAATTTTCATAAGGAGAAAGGAAGCTAGGGTTCGGCCAAGACATTTATTGTAACACCCCAAACCTGGCCTAAATGTTATGGCTGAATCTGGCGATGTCACATGATAGTGCTTTAGAAATTGCAATGACGTTAAGACCATTTCTCCTTTTGTACCACTTTTTATTATCTTATGCTAACTTCAAAAACATGTCATTTTTTTTCAATCATCATCCATTTTCAAAATGTTATACTTTGCGAAAGCTTTTAAAATAGTTTGCGAATTTGTGTGTATTTTGATAAAATGTTTGTTTGTATTGAAAACTCGAGTTTTCTTACTACTAGCAGTAAAACCATAAACGTTGCAAATCCCAAATTTAAACAAAATACGTAATGGCCATAATTACATTAAAATTTCCCAAATAAAAATTAAAACCATGATAAATATAAACCATAAATCTATCGTGAGGCAGTAGCAGTGGTCACTGTCGAGTCCTCCGCTGCACCGATCCGTCTAACGCTGGGGATTACCTGGACAGATTAAGCAGAAAAGGGTGAGTTTCGAAACTCAGTGTGTAATCCACATAGATATCAAAAGTACAGAGTAATCACCAGAAATAAAAAATCACAGACTGGGCCAGAGCCCATTAAAGAAACAGTTTAGGCCTTATGCCACTCGGTTGCAAAATTAGATGTATATAATAGGGCCTTAGCCCAATCAGATATAGAGCTAGAAATATAATAGGGCCTCAGCCCAATCAGACATAGAATGCATATCAGTATATCAGAATCCTACCCACCAGCCTCTACACACCATCTCTGTCCAGCCCTACACACCATGTGGGGATATAATCAACCCACCCATCCCTACACACCATACTGTACCGAAATGCGGCACATAAACAGAATAATGCAGCTGAGCTGCCAGATAACAGGCATAAAACCTTTCAGACACTTCCTCCGAAATATCATCAACCCTCCTCGATGCAATGCAACATAGCAAAATGACATACAACATGCAAATAACCGATCATACGTTCAGTTCAGTACAAATATCATGCTCAATCAGACACCATATAATCAGATCATATAAATAGGTGTCTAAGTAACGCTTACCGACCCTACAAAAGGTCCACAGTCGGCTTGGGTGACCCGTGCAACCTCACAGATCATTTCAGAAAAAAATGGGCTCACACGCTCATGTGGCCTGCCTGTGTGGGCCCACACGGCCCAAATTGGCCCCACACGCTCGTGTGGACCACATGGCCCAATAGGTCGAGTTCGTGTGTTGCACACGGCCTTGCCCGGCCATCACACGACTGAAACACCCCAAACCCGGCCCACGAGCCCGAACCGGATCTGGTATGTTCCTAAAGTATACCGATTTCAAAGTTCTTTGTTACTTAGAGAAAATTTGTGTAATTTTCAAAAAAAATATTGTTTTGGGTTGGGCTTAGATTGGAAACCCATTTATTTTATTTGGAAATCCAATTTAATTAAGGTGACAAAACAATTTAGGTTTTATTTTAAAAGAATTAAATTTTCTTTAACTTTAATCAAAAATAAATTGTAACATAATAATTCAAAGTAAAAAGAAATAAAGAAAACCAACTTGGCCTTATGGCCTTATTACATCAAATAATTCCCAAACTAAAAATTTAAAGTACTTAATAAAAATAAAAATCCCAAATAATAAAATTTTTTCCTTGTGATGCATGGCCGCCTTTAGCTCCTGCCGACCCGGTCCATTATTGCTCATCACCTGAAAAATATTCCCCAAAGGGGTGAGTCAAACAGACTCAATGTGTACACGACACTAACTCATAATAGAATCAGGCATACAATAGTTACACATTCAAAACATGAAATCCAAGTTATGATGCATTCCCAAACCCAAACCTAATTATCCATCCGCTACACACCCCCGCACCTGCCAAACACACCGTGGGGACTACAAAGTCGACCCTCCTTCCGCTACACACCAAATTGCGGGCTTAAGTTACCGCATCTGTGGTTATAGATCACCACTTTTCAGATTACTGTGGTTTTAAGTCACCACTTTTCAGATTACTGTGGTCTTAGGTCACCACTTTTCACTTCCCCTTTCAATATACAACCATATGCCCCAAATATTAGCATACATAATATACCAGAGTTCACAACTTTATCATATTACCATGTTACGAATAACATTTTTCATATTCCTAGTAGGAGTAGGAAACGTACCTGAGTACTTAGTACCTTAACATGGTACTTTAGCCACATTCATATTTTCATTAACACATATTTTAATGCATATAACCATAATTCATATTATAAAGTAGTGTGGGGTACACACCTGATTCGTTTAACGAAGTCCTTGAAATCCCGAAAATCGATCTACTGATTTAGATCTCAAATCCTACATAAATTCATCACTTCCTTTTTAAAAGACCATTCGGCCATTATTCCAAATACTAATAGGATTAGTATTACGTACCTTGTTGCCGAATTGATTTCAAGAATCAAATGCCAGATCTTTGTATTCCTCCTTTGTGAATTCGGCTAAACACTATATTACTCCATAGGTTAGTTTTCGGCTTCTAATAATAAATCCAAACCTTTAAAATAAACCTTGACCGAATATCTTAAACACATACCTTGTGATTCCAAATCCCGAAAAATAACCCTTGGTTATGGAGATGTTGAAATCCCTACACACATATGTTAGATCTGATTTCCAAATCACTTAATAAACTTAATCAAATGGCCTAAACCATGCTTTTCTTACCTTAAATCCTTGAATCTCGAAACTCTCTTCTTGAATGGCCAAAATCCTTAGATCAGAAATCCCGAAATTCCTCCTTTAATATTCGGCCAAGAGACATCCAAAAAGATCAGTTCCTAAATCTTGATTGAAAAAGATTAAACAACAAGAATCCATTCTTACCTTAACACCACAGTCGACGTCACCCTTGTTTGAAGCCACAAAGATTCGGCTATGTAGACTTAGACTGATATCAAAGGGGTTTTGGCTTGACAGAAGAAAAGGAAAGAAGAAGAAGAGAAGAAGAAAAGAGGAGAAGAAAATTCGGCAGAGAGAGTTTGCTAGGGAATTTTTGGCAACACTTAGAAAAGATGAGAGAAGAGCCTTTAATTCCCTTTTATAGCCGAAATTATCAGGCTAAGGAGTCCCTTACTTGGCCACCACTCCTCTATCTGATAACCTTATCTTTTAATTATCATGAATAAAAGAGTTTAATCCCTTATTATCTCTTCAAATAATCCAAATAAAAAGCTTCTATTTATCACCTTATTAATCACATATTTATGAAAATAAAACACCTCCTTTTCTAGAAGCATGTGCCGTCCACCTCAGCCTTCTGGAAGCCAAAATAAAACCTCATTTATTTGCTTCCCAAGTGACTCAAACCCAGGCCCATTCCTCTTGCACATGGCGCCATTTCCATAGGCCCTAAGTGGCATCTTCAGGCCACTTTTCCAAGCCCAATTGTGTGCCAAATTTTACCAACTTTTTCTTTTAAGGCCTCCTTGCCCTAATTTCCTATTTTAAACTTTAAAATTTGACATTTCTAGGTCATTTCTAAGTTTCCTAAAATTTTCGATCGGCTCTGTAAACTTGCCATTTTCTTACATTTCCAAGCTTCCAAAAATGTTCACTTTCCATTTTTGAATCATTTCCCTGCATTTCCAGGTTTCCAAAAATATTAAAAATTTATTCATAATACTTAAAACTTGTCATTTCGTACAATTAAACCGAAAATGCATAGGCCCTTTCCAGGATGTTACAGTTCTACCCCCTTAAAATAATTTCGTCCTCGAAATTTCCTAACTAAAATAACTGAGGGTATTGCTGTCGCATTGACTCTTCTGACTCCCACGAAGCTTCCTCCGATCCACGATTGCGCCATAACACTTTGACTAGAGGAACTGACTTCCTTCATAGTACTTTCACATCACGTTCCAAGATCCGAATCGGTTCTTCTTCGTAGGATAAGTCTGGCCTTAATTCCACCTCTTCAACAGGTACCACATGAGTCGGATCCGATCGGTAGCGACGTAGCATGGATACATGGAATACGTCGTGCATCTGCTGCAACTCTGGTGGCAACGTCAATTGATATGCCACTGGCCCAACTCACTTCAGTACTTGATAGGGCCCTATAAACCTTGGGCTTAACTTCCCTTTGCGACCGAACCTCATAATCTTCTTCCAAGGTGAAACTTTTAGGAACACTTGGTCTCCCACTTCAAACTCTAGTTCCTTCCGCTTAAGGTCTGCGTACGACTTCTGCCTATCAGAGGCTTCCTTCAACCGTGCCCGGATCATCTCAACCTTCTCCTCAGTTTCTGCCACTAACTCCGGACCTAAAACTCGACGTTCTCCTAACTCAGTCCAACACGTAGGTGTTCTACACTTCCTACCATATAATGCTTCATATGGTGCCATCCGAATGCTAGCCTGATAGCTGTTGTTGTAGGCAAACTCAGCTAAAGGCAAGTAATCTTCCCAACTTCCTCGGAAATCCATCACACAGCCTCTCAGCATATCCTCCAACACTTGTATAACTCGTTCAGACTGCCCGTCTGATTGTGGATGAAAAGCCGTAGTGAAGTCCAACTTAGTGCCTAAAGCTTGATGAAGTGCCCTCCAAAACCGAGACGTAAACCTTGGGTCTCTATCAGAGATGATCGATACCGGTACTCCATGTAACCTCACGATTTCCGCCACATATAACTTAGCCAATTTCTAAAGAGAATAGTCGACTCGTACTAGGATAAAGTGCGCGGATTTGGTCAAACGGTCCACTATCACCTATACCGAGTCCTTCTTAGTAGGCGTAAGGGGAAGCCCACTAACGAAGTCCATGGTAATTCTCTCCCACTTCCATTGCGGAATTTCGATTGGTTGAAGCAATCTCGATGGAACTTGGTGTTCCGCCTTAACTTGCTGACACGTCAAACATTTCCCCACAAATTCAGTCACCTCTCGTTTAAGATCAGACCACCAAAATTGTTCCCTTAAATCTCTATACAGCTTAATGCCTCCGGGATGCATAGCATAAGGGCTACCATGTGCTTCTCGAAGAATCCTTTGTCTCAACTCCTTGTCCCTTGGCATACAGACCTTTCCTTTGTAGCACAATACTCCTTCCTCATTGACGCCATAATCCTTTAATTCTCCGTTCTGGACTTGCTGTAACTTAGCACTTAGGTCCTTATCAGCCAACTGTCCCTCTTTCACCTCATTCAGCCATGTGGGCTTGACTTGTAACTCTGCCAACAGACTTCCATCATCATACAGACTTAAGTGAGCGACCAAAGCCCTTAGATCCGTCACAACCTTCCTACTTAGGGCATCAGCTACCACATTCGCCTTGCCCGGATGATATTCTATCGAACAATCGTAGTCTTCCAACAATTCCACCCACCTTCGTTGCCTCAAGTTCAACTCCTTCTGAGTCAACAAGTACTTAAGACTTTTGTGGTCTGTGTAGATAACTGACCTTTCACCATAAAGGTAGTGTCTCCAAACCTTAAGGGTGAAAACCACTGCTGCCAGTTCCAAGTCATGAGTTGGGTAGTTAACCTCATGAGGCCTTAACTGCCGAGACGCATAAGCGACCACTTTGCCATCTTGCATTAGCACACAGCCTAACCCCGTATGCGAAGCGTCACAGTACACCACAAAATCTTTTCCTGCCTCTGGTTGAATCAACACTGGAGCTTCCGTCAACACCTTCTTAAGCTTTTCAAAGCTCTCCTGTTGCTTATTAGTCCATTCAAAGGGTACTTCCTTCCTTAGCAACTTTGTTAAAGGCGCGGCTATTGACGAGAACCCTTCCACAAACCTTCTATAATAGCCTGCCAAGCCTAAGAAACTTCGGATCTCGGCCACGGACCTAGGTGGTTTCCAATCCAACACTGCTTCGATCTTCCTAGGATCCACTCTTATTCCTTCTACAGATACCACATGTCCCAAAAATGCCACCTCCTTAAGCCAAAATTCACACTTGCTGAATTTGGCATAAAGCTTCTTCTCCCTCAACACTTGTAACACAACACGAAGATGCTCATCATGCTCCTCCTCCGACTTCGAGTATACCAAAATATCGTCGATGAACACAACGACGAACCTATCCAAATAAGGTTGGAAAACCCGATTCATCATATCCATGAACGCGGCTGGAGCGTTCGTCAACCCAAACGGCATCACCACAAACTCAAAATGGCCGTATCTTGTCCTAAAAGCAGTCTTATGGATATCAGCCTCCTTCACTTTCAACTGATGATATCCCGAGCTTAAGTCGATCTTTGAAAACACTGCGGCCCCTTTCAGCTGATCGAACAAGTCATCGATCCTTGGCAAAGGATACTTGTTCTTACTGGTCAGCTTATTCAACTGACGGTAATCTATGCACATACACATAGTTTCGTCCTTCTTCTTCACAAATAGGACCCGTGCTCCCCATGGAGACACACTGGGTCGAATGAACCCACGATCCAACAACTCTTAGATTTGGGCCTTGAGCTCAACTAACTCCTTTGGCGCCATTCGATATGGAGCGATTGACACAGGAGCTGTTCCTGGTAGCAAATCTATTCCAAATTCCACCTCCCTATCTGGGGGTATTCCTGGTAATTCCTCTGGGAACACATCCTCGTAGTCCCTTACCGTCCTAACTCCATTGACACCTTCTTCCTTTCCACCCAACGCACTTACAAAGGCTAAGAACGCCCTACACCCTTTCTTAACCATTTTCTCAGCCTTTAACGCCGAAACTAAGTTAGACAAATGATTTCTTCTTTCCCCGATCATTACTACTACTTCATTCTCCGGAGTCCTTAGTTCCATTCGTTTAGCCGCACAATCCAATACAGCTCGGTGTTCTACCAGCCAGTCCATTCCGAGTATAAGTTCAAACTCTCCGAAGGGTAACTCCATTAAGTCAGCCCGAAAGTTCACTCCCTGAATCTCTAGGAGTACATTCCGAAAGATCTTATCCACCACTACGGTTTGGCCTAATGGGCTTACTACAGTCATCTGCCTATCAGAAAGTTCAGAGTCTAGGCCTAATGTTTCCACCACACTACATGCAACATATGAATGGGTCGAGCCCACATCAATTAAAGCAAAATAGGGCTTGTCAAAAATAAAGAACGTACCGGTTATAACATCCGGCGCGTCACCATCCTCCCTCCGGCGAACCGCATAAACCAAACCTGGTTGCCTTGCCTCAGCATTAGCAGCACCTCGGCCCTGTGTTCCACGGCTTCTGCCAGCACCATTTCCTCTATTGCCCGAACCATGACCCCGTTGAGGCTGCGGTCCTCCTCTACCCGCCTGACTAGCATTCTGAGTTGCCAGTCGGCTTTCACCTAAGTTCTTAGGACATTCTTTGACCACATGGTCCTTGGACCCACACCTAAAACATCCCCCTGTTCTCCTCCAACACTCTTCCAAGTGCTTCTTTCCACACACATCACAAGGTCGATACCTCCCTTCCGATCCAGCTTGCTGACCTCGCGGCCCATCAACTCTAGGCCTCTTATGAACCTTTCCAGATGACCCGAAACCTCTTTTGGGCCTATTTCTATCCATAGCCTGCTTTGTAGAATCCTTGATTCCCTCGGCCACCTTGGCCTTTTCTACCAAAGCGGAGAATTCCCGCTTCTGATGCGGCGCTATCAACAGTCTCAGATCATCCCTTAGCCCGTCCTCAAAACGGACACAGCGCTCATGCTCAGTCGCCACGACACCTCGAGCATACCGACTCAACCTCAGGAATTCAGCCTCATATTCTGCAACAGACTTGTTTCCCTGGACCAGCCCCAGAAAAGCTTTCCTTTGTTCATCAGTGTACCTGGTTCCCACATACTTCTTTTGATACGCTTCCTTCACGTACTCCCAGGTCAGATCGTCAGCCGTGGCACCATCCCGCACAGTTAACCACCATTGATACGCTTCATCGTGTAACAGTGCCACCATTCCCTTTAACTTTTCTTCAGGGGTCAGATCAAGCTCATCCACGATGCGCTCCGTCGCTTCCAACCAGTACTCCGCTGTACTGGGTGCCACACCAGATACTCCACGAAACATTTCCGCTCCATTAGCTCGGAGCCGTTCAGGCACAGACTTACGTGTTCCCGAATTTCCTCCTGCTCCCGCCACCAACTCCAGAACTTGCAGCGCAGCCCGCGACACAGCATCGTCCCCCGTCTGAGCTTGCTGCTCCACACCAACAGCTGGGAGCGGTGGGGGCGGTGGTACCTCATTATCAGACCCTTGACCCAATCTAACGGGTTCTGACCTAGTCATTCTTCCTCTACCGCGTCCACGACGGCCATGTCCTCTAGAGCTCATTTCGGCGTCGAGATCTGATTAAGAAGTTTTATGTATTAGTACTTTGGTTTCACTTGTTTACTCGCGAAAAAATTTTTATGACAAGAGTTTTAGGAGTGGTTCTTTCGTATTCATACAAACATACAGTCCTTCCATTCATTCATCCATCAAACAAGTATGAACTTCTGTTCATTCAGAGAAACGTTGTAGTTTTCATCGTTGATGTTTTTCCACTACCCAGGGGTATTTTCGTAATTTTGTCCTATAGGGACATTTTCGTAATTTTCAAAAGGAAAAAGTTCCTCGGTGATTTCGTCAAAAAGTATTTTGGTAATTTCAAAGTCCTGAGGTAATTTGGAAAATTTTGAAATCTGGGGGTATTTCGGTAATTTTTCACCTCAGGGGTATTTCGGTAATTTTTTCCGCAAACTGGGGTAAATTTGAAAAATTTAACAAATCAGGGATATTTCAAAAGTTGTAAAACTTTGAGGGTTCCTTTTGAGAATTGTACTTTTCAAAACGATGATGTTGCAAAAATTTTGGAAATCAGGGTCATTTTGGTAATTTTGTAAGTTGAGGGCAATTTTGTAATTTTCCAAAACCAAGATATTTTTGATAGTTTTCAAATTAGGGTTTTTGAACATTTATAAAATAGTGAAATTTTGGTAAAACTGTTGAGTAGTTGGACATTTTATAAACCAAGGGCATTTTGGTAATTTTACCACTAAGGGCATTTTTGTAATTTTCACAAATCAGAAATTTTTCGAAAAATTTTGTAAAGATGGTTTTCCCAAATTTTAAAAGAAAGTTTTAAGAATTTTAAAACTAGGTTTTTTTTTTTTTTATAAAACATGGCTAGTTCCCTTCCGGGTTTTAGTCATTGTGTTTAGCCTATGACCGAGCCCTCTTGGTCAGGGTGAACCAAAGCTACGCACCAGGCAGGATTCGAGTGGAGAGGAGGTGAGTCACGCGGACTGCTTAAGTACCAAGCTCCCACCGAAACCATTCCTCGACATGCGCACAGAGGTTGCCACACTACTGAGCCCTTTGAGTTAGGGTGAACCGAAGCTACGCACCAGGTAGGATTCCTGCGAAGAGGAGGTGAGTCACTAGGACTGCTTAAATACCAGGCTCTTCCGGATCCAATCCTAGACATGCGTACAGGGGTTACCACACCCTAGCTCAGTGACTTAGCCATAGGTTTGTTTAGTGCATTAAGTCTTATGTATTTGTGTTTGAGTAAACTAGTCCTAGGGTTCAAGTTCCTATCATGCTATTCTACGTTCCATTCCTTTTCTACCCTTCCATAATTCATAACATAATTCACATAATCACCCAATTAGTTAGGGGTACTTACCTGGTGGACTGCGGGTCAGAGACTTAGGTGCCATGCCAGAAAACCTGCTTATTTTCAAAGAAACTCATTTGGGCTCGATTTGAAAACGTTTTGGGCCTTAAACCCCAGGCCGAGGGTTTGAAACCTGGCTCTGATACCAAACTGAAACACGCCAAACCCGGCCCACGAGCTCGAACCGGATCTGGTATGTTCCTAAAGTATACCGATTTCAAAGTTCTTTGTTACTTAGAGAAAATTTGTGTAATTTTCAAAAAAAATATTGTTTTGGGTTGGGCTTAGATTGGAAACCCATTTATTTTATTTGGAAATCCAATTTAATTAAGGTGACAAAACAATTTAGGTTTTATTTTAAAAGAATTAAATTTTCTTTAACTTTAATCAAAAATAAATTGTAACATAATAATTCAAAGTAAACAGAAATAAAGAAAACCAACTTGGCCTTATGGCCTTATTACATCAAATAATTCCCAAACTAAAAATTTAAAGTACTTAATAAAAATAAAAATCCCAAATAATAAAATTTTTTCCTTGTGATGCATGGCCGCCTTTAGCTCCTGCCGACCCGGTCCATTATTGCTCATCACCTGAAAAATATTCCCCAAAGGGGTGAGTCAAACAGACTCAATGTGTACACGGCACTAACTCATAATAGAATCAGGCATACAATAGTTACACATTCAAAACATGAAATCCAAGTTATGATGCATTCCCAAACCCAAACCTAATTATCCATCCGCTACACACCTCCGTACCTGCCAAACACACCGTGGGGACTACAAAGTCGACCCTCCTTCCGCTACACACCAAATTGCGGGCTTAAGTTACCGCATCTGTGGTTATAGATCACCACTTTTCAGATTACTGTGGTTTTAAGTCACCACTTTTCAGATTACTGTGGTCTTAGGTCACCACTTTTCACTTCCCCTTTCAATATACAACCATATGCCCCAAATATTAGCATACATAATATACCAGAGTTCACAACTTTATCATATTCCCATGTTACGAATAACATTTTTCATATTCCTAGTAGGAGTAGGAAACGTACCTGAGTACTTAGTACCTTAACATGGTACTTTAGCCACATTCATATTTTCATTAACACATATTTTAATGCATATAACCATAATTCATATTATAAAGTAGTGTGGGGTACACACCTGATTCGTTTAACGAAGTCCTTGAAATCCCGAAAATCGATCTACTGATTTAGATCTCAAATCCTACATAAATTCATCACTTCCTTTTTAAAAGACCATTCGGCCATTATTCCAAATACTAATAGGATTAGTATTACGTACCTTGTTGTCGAATTGATTTCAAGAATCAAATGCCAGATCTTTGTATTCCTCCTTTGTGAATTCGGCTAAACACTATATTACTCCATAGGTTAGTTTTCGGCTTCTAATAATAAATCCAAACCTTTAAAATAAACCTTGACCGAATATCTTAAACACATACCTTGTGATTCCAAATCCCGAAAAGTAACCCTTGGTTATGGAGATGTTGAAATCCCTATACACATATGTTAGACCTGATTTCCAAATCACTTAATAAACTTAATCAAATGGCCTAAACCATGCTTTTCTTACCTTAAATCCTTGAATCTCGAAACTCTCTTCTTGAATGGCCAAAATCCTTAAATCAAAAATCCCGAAATTCCTCCTTTAATATTCGGCCAAGAGACATCCAAAAAGATCAGTTCCTAAATCTTGATTGAAAAAGATTAAACAACAATAATCCATTCTTACCTTAACACCACAGTCGACGTCACCCTTGTTTGAAGCCACAAAGATTCGGCTATGTAGACTTAGACTGATATCAAAGGGGTTTTGGCTTGACAGAAGAAAAGGAAAGAAGAAGAAGAGAAGAAGAAAAGAGGAGAAGAAAATTCGGTAGAGAGAGTTTGGTAGGGAATTTTCGGCAACACTTAGAAAAGATGAGAGAAGAGCCTTTAATTCCTTTTTATAGCCGAAATTATCAGGCTAAGGAGTCCCTTACTTGGCCACCACTCCTCTATCTGATAACCTTATCTTTTAATTATCATGAATAAAAGAGTTTAATCCCTTATTATCTCTTCAAATAATCCAAATAAAAAGCTTCTATTTATCACCTTATTAATCACATATTTATGAAAATAAAACACCTCCTTTTCTAGAAGCATGTGCCGTCCACCTCAGCTTTCTGGAAGCCAAAATAAAACCTCATTTATTTGCTTCCCAAGTGACTCGAACCTAGGCCCATTCCTCTTGCACATGGCACCATTTCCATAGGCCCTAAGTGGCATCTTCAGGCCACTTTTCCAAGCCCAATTGTGTGCCAAATTTTACCAACTTTTTCTTTTAAGGCCTCATTGCCCTAATTTCCTATTTTAAACTTTAAAATTTGACATTTCTAGGTCATTTCTAAGTTTCCTAAAATTTTCGATCGGCTCTGTAAACTTGCCATTTTCTTACATTTCCAAGCTTCCAAAAATGTTCACTTTCCATTTTTGAATCATTTCCATTTTCATTTCCATGTATCTCCAGGTTTCCAAAAATATTAAAAATTTATTCATAATACTTAAAACTTGTCATTTCGTACAATTAAATCGAAAATGCATAGGCCCTTTCCAGGATGTTACAACGAGTGTGTCACTTGTGCATGACCTGGCTCGTCGATCACATGGCTGTATTGTGGCTCACAGCCTTGCACACGGCCTACCACACGGCCTTGTTGCGTCAATCGTTCTTCGGCTTTTGTCGATTCTCGTTTTTTGTGTTTTTGGGTACACACTTGGTATTGATTTGAGCTAACGCAACCCCGAGCACTTCAGAACCTACATCAATGATCCAAAGTCCAAATTCAGTGATTTTAACGAAACCTAAATGAGATTATAACAAGATAGTCGACTTCCATTCATCAAAAACCTTACCTCAGTTCGAACCACAAGAACTTCGCACCTTTAAAACGAAAATAGCCAATCTCCAGCCCCTTAAACTTCACCTAAGACAGAAACGTGCCCCATTAGCCAACGGTACGTTAATCATACAAAGTTTGGTCAGAACCAACTTACCAACAACGCATAGAGCCATGGAGTCGACGGACTCAGCCTGATTAATAACCAAATAGAAAAACATAAAGGGAAAAACGGGGAGAGGGAACAGCAAAGGAAATAAGAAGAAGAAGAAGAAGAAGAAGAAGAAGAAAAATGACAGCGTAGGGAAAAGGAAAAAGATGTCATGTTTTTTTTCGGCAGGAAGAATTCTGAAGGAGAGAATGAGTTTCAAAAGGATACCATTACATCACAACCTTATTTTTCTCCCTCAAATCCTACTAACCACCCACTGCTCGGAGTCCAAACTAATTCAAACTCCAGCCGAACCACATAGCAAAAAAAAAAAAAACTACATCCCTTGTCAACGCCAAGAATCGAACCCAAGACCTCCAGCATAATAACACACCACTTAACCACCAGACCAGCAGACATATTCTGATAAAAAGTTACAAACAATTACTTAAAAGCCTACTGACAAGAGATAGGGTTTTATTAAAAAAAATACCAAAATTTTCCCAAGTTGTGACTTGAACTTGGAACCTCTTACACATACCTAGAATACTTAACCACTGAAGCAGATACAAATTTGTGTCAAAGAATTATAGAAACATATTTAAAAACTTGGGGCGTTACAACTCTACCCCTTAAAAGAAAATTTCTCCTCGAAATTTTGCCTAATCAGAGAAGGTGAGGATACTGCTGACGCATCGAATCTTCTGGCTCCCAAGTGGCTCCTCAGTGCTATGATTCTGCCATAGTAGTTTCACTAAGGGGATAGATTTCCTTCGTAGAACCTTATTGTCGCGATCTAAATCTGAATTGGCTCTTCCTCAAACGTCAGATCCGGTCTCACCTCTATCTCCTCAATAGGAACAACATGCGTGGGATCAAAGCGGTAGCATCTCAACATTGAGACGTGGAACACATCATGAATGCGATCCAACTCCGGAGGAAGCTCCAACTGATATGCGATTGGACCCACTTATTTCAGAATACGGTATGACCCAATAAGCTAAGGGCTTAGCTTACCCTTGCGACTGAACCTCAAGACCTTTTTCCATGGAGAAACCTTGAGAAAAGCTAAGTCCCCTACAGAATACTCAATATCCTTTCTCTTCAGATCAGCATAAGACTTCTGCCTATCAAAGGCCACTTTCAGTCGATCTCAAATTAGTCGGACCTTATCTTCAGTTTTAGAAACCAATTCTGGACCTAGAACATGTCGCTCACCCAACTCAGTCTAACATAAGGGAGTGCGATACTTAGGACCATATAGGGCCTCGTAAGGTGCCATCTGAATGCTAGGCTGATAGCTATTGTTGTAGGCGAACTCTGTCAATGGCAAATACTCCTCCCAGCTGCCTCAAAAATCTATAACACACCTCTAATATATTTTAACTCAGGATCCGGTTCTGATACAGTCTGAATCTGGAGAGGATTTCGTTGTATACAGTGATGCATCGCATGTGGGTTTGGGTTGCTTACTGATACAGGATAGTAAGGTTGTAGCTTATGCGTAACGTCAGCTTAAAATGCATGAGGTAAACTATCCTACTCATGATTTGGAACTGGCTGCTGTAAGGAACTCCCTTGTGTAGAAGCTTGGTTAACGATGCTGCGATCAAGGAGAACCCTTCTACGAAGCGTCAATAATAACCCGCCATCCCCAGAAAACTACGGATTTCGGACACATTCTTCAGCTGTTTCCAATCCAACACAGCCTCAATCTTACGAGGATTAACACGAATCCCCTCCGCAGAAACCACATGTCCCAAAAAGGTTACTTCTTGGAGCCAGAACTCACACTGAACTTCGCATGCAACTATTTCTCACGAAGAGTATGTAGTACCACTCTGAGATGCTCATCGTGCTCGTCCTTAGTCGTAGAATACACTAGGTTATCATCGATGAATACCACTAGAAACTGTTCTAGATAAGGCTGGAACACACGGTTCATCAAATCCATAAATGCTGCTGGTGCATTGGTTAACCCAAAAGGCATAACCAGGAACTCGTAATGTCCATAACGAGTCATAAATGTTGTCTTATGCACATTGGCCTCCTTAACCCTCAATTGATGATATCCTGAACGTAGATCAATCTTGGAGAACACATAAGCCCCTCTGAACTGGTCGAATAGATCATCTATCCTCAGAAGTGGGTACTTATTCTTGATTGTCAGTTTGTTCAACTACTGATAATCAATGCACATCCGTATTGTCCCATCCTTTTTCTTAACAAACAACACCGGTGCTTCCCATGGAGACACACTTGGACAGATGAACCCACGATCCAACAGTTCTTGAATTTGAGCCTTAAGCTCTATAAGCTCATTCGGTGCCAATCTGTAAGGTGCAATAGACACCGGAACTGTACCCAGAATGAGCTTAATCCCAAATTCTACTTCTCGGCTCGAAGGCAGACCTAGTAGTTCCTCAGGAAAAACATCTGGAAAGTCCCTCACGGTTCTAATGTCATTAACTGAAGAGTCCCCAGAGTCAGAAATACTGATGTAGGCCAAGAATGCCTCACACCCTTTCCTCACTAACTTTTCTGCCACCAATGCAGATATCACATTAGTCAGATAGTCTCTTCGTTCCCCAATTACAACTACCACGTTATCCTCCTCGATCCTCAAAACAACCTTTTTTTTCGCAAAATCCAAACTTACCCAGTGTTTAACCAGCCAGTCCATTCCCAGAATCAATGAAACTCCTAAATGAAAGCTCCATCAGGTCAGCCAGAAATACTGTCCCTTGAACCTCTAACGGGACGTCTCTAAACAATTTACTCACTCGGATAGACTGCCCCAATAGTCTCACAATAGTTGCCTCACTAGAAGTACTATCAACCGGAATCCCTAAGGTTTTAGACACAGTACTGGCTATGTATGAGTGTGTAGAGCCTATGTTTATCAATGCCAAATAAGGTATATTATAAATTAAAAACGTACCCGTGATGACGTCCAGAGCATCTTGGTCCTCATGGCGACGAGCAGCATAAACCAGTGCGGGCTGCCTTGCCTCAGTCGATCCAGTACCTCTGGCTGGTGCTTTCTGTCCTCGGCCCATGCCGTTACCACCCCTGGCCTGACCTCAGCCCCTAGGAGGCTGCTGAACTACTTCCCGTGGCTGCGTAGCACCAGTAACCAGAGTGTGCATCTGACCAGTTCTCAACAAACAATCCCAAACACGGTGCTCAATCGACCCACATCTCAAACATGCCCCAGTCGTCCTCCATCACTCGCCTGGATGGTGTCTACCACAGTACCCACACGGTAAAAGCCTAGTAGATGCAACAGGAGGCCCAACTCTTACTGGCCCATCAGATCTGACCTTTTTCTTAGGCCTCATCACAGAACTCGAGGGCTCTGATTCCCTCTTATTCTTTCCTCTTTCTCGATTTTGGCGTTCAGCGCTCTTAACTTCTTCGGCAATCTTTGCCTTCTCAACCAGTGTAGCAAACTTATGCTCCCTCTGTGGAGTTATTAGAACTCGCAAACTGTCTCTGAGGCCATCCTCGAAGCGGACACATCTCTCATATTCAGTCGCCACCATGCCACGCATATATCGGCTCAACTTTAGAAACTCGGCCTTATACTCGGCCACTGTACGGTCTCCCTTGGTGAGTTTAAGGAACTCACTTCTCATTGCGTCAATGTAATTGGCTCCCACATACTTAATCTGGAAAGCTATCTTAAAGTAATCGCAAATCAATCGGTCGGGCTGAGTGCCCTCTTTAACTGTCAGCCACCACTGGTAAGCTTCATCGCGAAGCAGAGAAACAACCCCCTCAAGCTTCTACTCGGCAGTAAAATCCAGGTCGTCCATAATTCTTTCTGTGGCCTCCATCCAATATTTAGCCACATTAGGGGCGACTCCACTCAGGTCGTCCATAATTCTTTCTGTGGCCTCCATCCAATATTTAGCCACATTAGGGGCGACTCCACTGACACCCTTAAATAACTCAGCCCTATTGGACCAGAGTCGATTCATAACTGACCCTCAGCCCCCTGACTCGGTGTTAGGCCTAGCGACCATCTCTAGAATCCGTAACATGGCTTGGGAAAGTGCGTTGTCCCCAGCCACACGATCATTGATAAATAGTAAAAGTAACATATTTTAATCCCATATTTAGCATACTTTTGGATAATTTATCCTTTGATTTATGTAAAAAGGTGCTCTTAACCCTTTCTTTTCATATTTTATACTTAGGAAAGCACCCAAGGATGAAAAGAACGAGAAACGGGCTTAAAACGAACCAAATTGGGCAAAGAGAGAAATCGACACGGCCTGGCCCAAAGACCACACGACCGTGCCTCATTATAAGTCCGAACACGGCCTGACCACGATTCACACGGGCGTGTGCCATGGCCGTGTCCCTATCGCCGGAAAGAGCAATTTCATTTGGGAAAGGATATTTGGAGGTAAAGAAACACATTCCAAAGCCTATTCAAACACCCTAGTAGGAATTCTACTTAAATTAGGATATTTAGGGGCCAAGTAAGGCATCTCAAAGTCTATATAAACACCCAAGGGGGCAACGTGAAAGAGGGAGCTCAGCAGAAGCCCTCTGTCAGGGCGTCGAGCTAGGCCAAGAAGCTAAGCTGAAAAGGTCAGAGTTGAGGGAATCACTCGAAGTTAGCCAGTTGATCCATCCCAAGAAGCCGTAATTCTACTCAAGATGGCAGATTTCTCCTTCAATTCATTCAGGGAGTTTTAGGGATTTCTTATGTTTTGTTTTATCTTTTCTCTTGAGATGTTTTCTTTATTTGTTATGAACTAAACCCCTTAGATACCTGAAGGGGATGAAACCTAGATGAATCTTGTTATCGTTTTCTGAATTATATGATAAATACTTAGTTTGTTCTTAATTATGTGTGCTTAATTCTTGAGTTAATATTTCGAGGATACTGATTCAAGTTTGATGTGCTTAGATGGAGGAGGAATAGACCCTGCTTAAGAGTAGATCTAGCATAATTAAGTGGAGTTGATCGCACGCCTAGAGATAGGGCGACGAGATTTTGCCGGATTAGGGTGAAACCTAATATGGGAATCCATAGATCGATTTACTGCTATTCTAGGGGTTATTATAAGAGAATAAGAGTTCCACTAATTAACCTAGGGTTAGACGTTATTCGCCTCGAGAGAGGGTTTAATATACGTTAGGGAGTCCTACGGATCAAACTTAGTGAATAAATCGTATGGTTTAGTGTTAGATAACAAGTGAAGTCTAGGTGGATTTTTCCTAAGGGTATCGTCGTGATCAACTGAGTTTTTCTTCTAGTTATTTCCCAATTCATTCTTTTTGTCTTTCCATCTTTAGCTTAGTAGTCGTTAATTTTGATTAAAGCAATTTCACTTTATTTTAGGCTAAATAATAAAAAGAAAGATAGTATTAGTACTTTTAGTTCCATTGGGTTCGATAATCCGGTCTTGCCTAAGCTATACTACTGTTCGATAGGTACACTTACCTTTAATCGTTGTCAGAGTTAGTTTCCAGGTTTGATCATTCGTTTTATAAATTTTAAAGCTCTGATTTCAGCGATCAATCATGAGACCCAATCTCTGTAGCAGTTGAGACTGGCGTCTCACTCGTATCCATATTAGGTAGATTTCCAGATGATGAGGACTCAGCTCGAGCCCCTCTACGACCTCTATCACAGCCTCTTCTACCCCGTCCGCGAGTACCTCGTGTGCTCATCATAAATTTTAGAGTTTATCTGTATTAATAGTTTTATGCATTAGTTTACAGTTTCGATATTCATTAACAAATATTTTACGCAGACAATATCAAAAGTTCAGAATTTGTTATCGCGAATCGCAATCTCACTACGGTTTTCAATTTCGCTACAGTTTTCAGTTTACACTACCTAGAGTGTTTTCAGTACAGTATACTACTTATGGTTATTCCAAACATGCTAGTAGTATTTTCAGATAAATCTAAATAGAGTTTCAGAACACTTACAAGATTGGCGCCGGAGACTCGGTGTACCACATACTCAGTCCAAAACATTTCAAATCACTTAAAATCAATTCTTAAAACCGATCTTTATAACCCAAATCCACATCCGAGTTTAGCAACCTGGCTCTAATACCACTAAATGTAACACCCCAAACTCGGCCTAGACGTTATGGCCGAATTTGGCGATGTCACATGATAGTGCTTTAGAAATCGCAATGACGTTAAGACCATTTCTCCGTTTGTACCACTTCTCATTATCTTATGCTAACTTCAAAAACGTGTCATTTGTTTTCAATCATTATCCATTTTCAAAACATTATACTTTGCGGAAGCCTTTAAAATAGTTAGCAAATTTGTGTGTATTTTGATAAAATGTTTGTTTGTATTGAAAACTTGAGTTTTCTTACTACTAGCAGTAAAACCATAAACGTTGCAGATTCCAAATTTAAACAAAATACGTAATGACCATAATTACATTAAAATTTCCCAAATAAAAATTAAATCTGTAACGCCCCAAATTTCTTTAATTCCAGCTTATGTGATTTTGGAGCATAAAAATATCTGTATGTGTTTCTGAAATTGTAACACCCCTTACCCGTATTCAACTCCAGAACCGGGTCGAGGCATTACCGAACTTAACTTGCTTGAACATACAACTTTGGGCTTTAAAAATTCATTTCCAATTTAAGACTTCTCATTCTTATGCTTAACATCCTTATTACGGGCTTACGAGGCCTCAAACATGCATGCGGAGGGTTTTGGGATTGAACCGAAAACTTTTGTGCACTTTAATTTTTTTTGCCTAAAACAGGGGCCACACGCCCGTGTGAAGTGGGACAAACCCGTGTAGGCAGGCCGTGTGGTCACACATGCCCATGTCTCTAGCCCGTGTGGAATTTATTTCCTAATTCGAACCTACATGGGTTTTCACACGGCCGGACACACGTCCGTGTCCCTGGCCCGTTTCCCTCACACAGCCTCGACACGCCCGTGTCTTAGCCCATGTGCCGAAACCATGGCATTCTGTTTATGATGTCATCACTTCACTAGGGTCACACGGCCAAGGTGCACGCCCATGTCCTTAGGCTATGTGTCAAATTAAATTCCAAATTTTAAGTGCAGACTTCACACTGCCTAGGCACACGCCCATGTCCATGGCCGTGCCTCCCACACGGCTGAGACACACGGTCGTGTCTCTTTTCGCGTGTTTAGTACTAAGCATTCGGACTTTGTAAACCTAGCATGCAAGGGACACACAGCCAATTAACACGCCCATGGGGCTAACCGTGTGTCTCACACGGTCTAGACACATGTTCGTGTGTCTACTCGTGTGGACATTAAAAGGGCTATATTCCAAGCCAAAGGCCACCCTACATAACAACTTATACCAACTCAATTCATCATAACTCATGGCCCTAAGGCACTTCTAAGAACTCAAATCAAAACATCCATACAAGCATAAACTTCATAATTTGATCATCATTGAATACATAGAAACTTGTCAAATATTGGCCTAATTCCAATGACCACTTACAAAATGAATTTGATAACATAAATAGCCAACACTTTGGCTAACAAATAAGAAAGAACAAAATACCCAAATCCTATACATGCCATACTCAAGATAATTTTAACTTGTTATACCCAAGAAATGTCGATAGTGTGATTTCCGAACTTCGACGTCCCACGATCCTCGAGTTATCTTGGCAATACTACAAGGAAAAGAGAAATGAAAGGGGTAAGCATAAAGCTTAGTAAGTTTGCATGAAAGTAAATAGCAACAATAAGCTCATAACGACGTCAACCCATGGCATTAGATAACCACACAAAGTCATAAGCACTTTGCCATAACTTACTCTAGAACATACCATGCCACATATCGTAAACATTCCTCGTGAATTACTCATGGGTACCTGTATTCACTCAACCACATGACTTTAGTACTAAATCTCATTTCTATCTCCAAGCTTATCTATTTATCCCGCTAAATCTCTAGGGATGTTCAAAGATGCATATTCATCGTCATTACAAACACATAAAGCCAATGCCAAATCCCAGATGTGGCCTTACATGGGGTCACTTCTGAGTGCCGATGCCATATCCCGGATATGGTCTTATACGGAATCTCACAACAAGTATCGATGTTATATCCCGAATATGGTCTTATACGATTTTCATATTCAATATCGAAGCCATATCCCAGATATGGTCTTATACGGGATCTCCATTCGGTGCCGAGGCCATGTCCCCGACATGGTCTTACACGAGACCTTATCGTTATCCATCTCATGTCACAGTGATAGTAATTTCACATTTATTATAGTCCAACCGAGACTTCAACATCTCAACTTTTATCATCTTTCTCATTCAACACCATTACTCAATTTCATAGAATGTCATATATCATTACAATATCAAACATTTTCAAACATACTATCATAAATGTTGAATTTATCTCATACAAACTTACCTCGATTTCAAAATATGCTAGATCGTCGATCTAGTCCAATACTTTGTTCTTTCCCTAGTCGAGGTAAATTCTTGGTTCTTCTTGATCTATAATAGCAAATTAGTTCATTTAATTATCACAATAATAAATGCATTTCAATAATAATGCTTTGGAAAAAATTACTATTTTGCCCTTAGACTTTTGCAAAACGACAATTTTACCTTTAGGCTCAGAAATCAATTCTAATCAAATTTCTCTCTTTAACGAGCCTAGGTGAACATTTACTTCTCTTATGGCTACCATCAAAACTCAACATTTCACACATTTACTACTTATTTTACAACCTTTACAAAAAGGTCCTTTTAGGTGTTTTCTTGGTAACACCTTTCACAAAAGTTGTTCATTTATAACTAAGACCAATTTTCTTCCACAAAAATACAGCAAACAACTTAAAAGCTTTCAATGGAAAAACTCTAAAATCTTCACCATTTAACAAAATAGTCCCCTCTTTAGAAAGCTTAAGCTTTAGGGGTTCCAAAAGTACAACTTTTATCAAGAAATGATCATTAGAACACTCACTTGTAAAGAGAAGAGTGTGCTAAATCTTTTTTAAGTTTTCCAACCCCTATTTGCTGCTAATTTTTGGTGGAAGGAAAGGGGAAGAAAGATAATATCTTTTCTTCTTTATTTTATTTTATTTCCTAGACAATTTTTCACCTAATCCACCAACTTGACCAATTTTGACATATTTTGTCTCCTATGGCTGGTCAACCATCCCTTAAGGGGGACTAATTGCCTATTCCATAGCTATTTGGCACCCTTAGCTTGTGATTTTGAACTTTCGCACTTTATGCGATTTAGTCCTTTTTTTCCGCGATTAAGCATGAAATCGCTAAAATTAAAGCACCAAAATTTTCATTTACTTATATAATCATGCTCTAACTCATAAAATATCATGAAAATATTTTTCTCTAACCTTGGATTAGTGGTTCCGAACCACTGTTCCGACCAACCCCTAAATTGGGCTGTTACAGAAATTAATTGACACAAATCCAATAAGTGTGTTTAAATATAACAGAATGGGCCTGCTGGTCTAGTGGTTAAGTGGAGTGTTAGCATGCTGGACGCTTGGTGTTCGATTCTCTATGATGGCAAGTAGTGTTATTTTTGCTCTAGGTTTGGCTAGAGTTGTGCTATTAGTGGACTCCGAGTAGTGGGTAATTAGTAGAATTGATGGAGAAAATTAAGGGTTTTCATATAGTGGGGATTTGGTGTAACACTTGGGGTACCAAAACTCTCTCCAGAGAAAGAAAATCTAACGTATTCTCTTCCACATTTTCTTATTTTTTCTTTTTGCTGTAGCTGAAATTCCCCCTTTGCTACCTTTTTCCCCCATACCATTTCCTTGTTCTCCAAACTCAATTTTTGCCTATTTCCCGTTGTTATTTCACATCTCTACTTCTCGTGTGTTATTCGGCGCAAATTAAGGGGCTGATGGATCCCAATTGACGCTGTAGTAGTGCGAAATCAGGGTTGCTTAAACGAGGTTCTGGAGTACTCGGGAGTGATTACGTGTTGGAATCGAACCAGGTATGTAACTGAAAACACAGAAAATGAGAATCGATGAAAGCTGAAAAATGTTTCTGTCGACACCACACGACCGTGTGGTAGGCCGTGTGCAAGGTTGTGAGCCACAACATGACCGTGTGATAGACGAGGCCAGGCAGTGTGCGAAGGACACGTCCGTATGATGGCTGGGTGAGGCCGTGTGTGAGACACGGGCTTGACCAATTAAGACGTGTGGGCCCACAGGAGAGAACCACAAGGGCGTGTGGGATTCTGGGCCAAGCCGTGTGATCCACACGACCAAGGCCAATTTAGGCCGAGTGGGCCACACGGGAAGGCCACATGGGCGTGTGAGCCCATTTTTTTGAAATGATCTGTAAGGTTGCACGGGTTGCCCAAGTCGACTGTGGACCTACTATAGGGTTGGTAAGCATTACTTAGACCCCTATTTACGTGATCTGATTATATGGTGTCTGACTGAGCATGATATCTGCACTGAACTAAATGTATGATCAGTTATTTGCATGTTGCATGTCATATTTGGTATGTTGCATTGCATCGAGGAGGGTTAATGATATTGGAGAAAGTATATGAAAGGCTATTAAGCATGTTATCTGGCAGCTCAGCTGCAATTATCTGATTATGTGCCGCATTTCGGAACATCATGGTGTGTAGGGATGGGTGGGTTGATTTTATCCCCACATGGTGTGTAGGGTTGGTCGGAGATGATGTGTAGAGGCTGGTGGGTAAGATTCTGATATTCTGTTCTATTCTGCATGTTATATCTGATGGGCTGGCCCTAAATTGTATCTTATTCTATATCTGAGTGGGCTAAGGTCCACACCAATTCTGTAATGGGCTCAGAACCGAACTATAAATATATGATTGTTTTCTGATATTATGCTGTGTGCATGTTTTCTGTGGGGATTACACACTGAGTTTGCGAAAACTCATATTTTCTCAGTTTAATCTGTTCAGGTTATCCCCAACATTAGACGGATTGGTGCACCGGAGGACTCGACAGTGACCATTGCTTCTACTTCACAATAGATTCACGGTTTTATACTTATTTATGGTTTTGATTATATCTGGGAAACGTTTTATATAATTATGGCCATTACAGATTTTTTTTTAAATTTAGTATTTGGAATGTTTTATGGTTTTTATTGCTAGAAGTAGGAAAATGAGGGTTTTCAAAAGAAACAAATATTTTACCAAGACACCACAATTGTGCAAACGTTTTAAATGCTTCCACAAAATATAAATGTTTTGGAAAGCGGACAGCGTTTCGGAAATGAATGACACTACTTAGAACTAACATAAAATAATGAAAAACTTTTAAAGGGAAAATGGTTTAAGCGTGGCTACGAATTCAAAAGCACTATCATGTGACATCGCTAGATTAGGCCATAACGTTTAAGCCGATTTTTAGGGTGTCACAAAAACCATGATAAGTATAAACCATAAATTTATCATGAGGCAGTAGGAGTGGTCACTGTCGAGTCCTCCGCTACACCGATTTGTCTAATGCTGGGGATTACCTAGACAGATTAAGAAGAAAAGGGCGAGTTTCGCAAATCCGTGTGTAATCCCCATAGATATCAAGTGTACAGAGTAATCACCAGAAATCAGAAATCATAGACTGGGCTGAAGCCCATTAAAGAAACAGTTCGGATGCAGAATCAGATATATATAATAGGGCCTTAGCCCAATCAGATACAAAGTCAGAAATATATTAGGGCCTTACCCTAATTAGACACAGAATGCAGATCAGAATATCAAAATCCTACTCACCAGCCTCTACACATCATCTTCGACCAACCCTACACACCATATGGGGATAAAATCAATCCACCCATCCCTACACACCATGATGTACCGAAATGCGACACATAAATAGGGGTCTAAGTACTGCTTACTGACCCTATAACACACCACTTAACCACCAGACCAACAAGCCCATTCTGATATAAAATTACAAACAATTACTTAAAAGCCTACTGATAAGAGGTAGGGCTTTATTCAAAAAAATACCCAAAATTCTCCCAAGTTGTGACTTGAATTGGGACCTCTTACACATACCCAAAATACTTAACCACTGAAGTAGATACAGATTTGTGTCAATGAATTACAGAAACATATTTAAAAACTTGGGCCGTTATATTTATGCTCAATTAGGTATGGTTCTTATCCCGTTTTTAATGATTTATATGTTTTTGAGATCGTTGCAGCTAGTACTAGCTAGCCCAGAGACTATTTTGCAAAACTGTTAAAGATTTTGAATGTTTCCATTAACGAATAAGTATGTATTTTGAAGTTTCTTGATAGGTTATGAATGTTGGTTGTGAGATATATAAGTTTTGTTAAGTGATTTTTAGAGAAAATGTAAAATAAGGATTAAATTTAGAAATGTGCAAAGTTAGTGGTTAAAATGTGAAATAAATGAAAAATATGGGCTGCTAGAGGCATAATAGTAATTCGGCTAGCATGGGTATAATTGGAATTTCACTAGTTTTTTATTTTATGCAATAAGGACGAAATTGTGAAAAATGTAAGGAAAAGTGTAAATGTGTTTTAAAGTATGTTTTGGACTAAATTAAATGAATAGATGATTGGATAAGTTAATTTTGAATACATTTAGATCAAGAAAAGCGGAATTCAGATCTAGATCGAGGGAAAACTAAAGTTATTGACTAATCGACTCGATTTGCCGTTTTAACATCCGAGGTAAGTTCGTATGTAATAAGCATTGCTACACTTATGTTTTAACTGCTTTGATATTGCATAAATTGTGTATATGAGATTATAGTCATTTGATGGTGATTTGGATATATATATGGCACTCAGTGTGTGATTCGAGATAGCTTCGACTATATATGGCACTTAGTGTGCGAGAACGAGATAGCTTTGGCTATGTAAGGCACTTATGTGCGAGATTATAATAGCTTCGGCTATGCATTTGCACTTTGTGTGCGAGATATCAAGTATTCGACAGTATTACGAAAAGATATGAGTTCGTTATGAATTTGTACAGGTATGTACATGTAAAGTATGAAATCCAAATAGAAGAAGTTATGAATTTGTATATAAGCACATGAATAAGTATGAGGAAGGTTTGTTGGTTATCATGATTTAGATGTTAATTAGTTTAAATTGATGATTGGTGTATTATGAATTTTTGAGTATATTTAGTACGAACTTACTAAGCTTTATAGCTTACCTTATTTATTTCTCTTGTGTTTTATAGTGAATTCAAAGCTAGCTTAGATTCGGGGATCGTCAGAGACTACGTCACACTATCCAACCATCTACTTGGTACTTTTGAGTTGTGTATATATGGTATATGGCATGTATAGGTTTGAGTCATTTTGGTATGTTTGATGAACATGTGTTTTGAGCCATTTGATTTGGCTTATGATAATGAAATTGATAATGTTTATAAATTTGCAAATAGTTCTATTTTGAGTTTGGTAATTGATCTATATTGTGTGGTTGATGTTGAATTTATAATTTCTTAAAAATATTAGGTAATTTTGGGAAGCTATGTGCTTGGGAATTAATGTTTGATAATGTATGTATGTAATGGTTTAGTTGATTTAATTGAATATGTGAATTAGTTATGAAATTAGATGGCAAATAGTATCATATTTGTAAATTGTATTGATGGTAAAGAAATGGTATGATTTGAACATTGGTTGATAATATTTGGATGTATATTAGTGCCTTGAATTGGTACAATTTGTGCTTGTGTAGGTATGTGTAAAATGGGTGGCAAAATGGCTTGGTAAATAGCCTATTTTTGTCCACACGGGCGTGTGTCTCAGCCGTGTGTGACACACGGTCATGATACACGGTCATGTGTCCCCTGGTGTTAAAACTGAAATGAAGTGAGCATGCTCCACACGGTCTCACACATGAGCGTGTGCTCGACCGTGTGGTACAAGTCAGTATACCGCCTAATTGGCACACGGCCTAGCACACGGACGTGTGGCTAGGTCATGTTGCATAAGTCAGTATACCTTACAAGTTTGGCATGGCCTAACACACGACATGGCACACAGGCGTGTGTGACCACTTCGAAGGGCACACGGGCTAGACACACGGGCGTGTGGTTGGCCGTGTGACCCAAGTCAGTATTTACCCCCTATTTTCACATGGCCTGTGACACGGGCGTGTCTGGTGGTCGTGTGAGACACATGGCCTGGCAAAACAGACGTGTGTCCTCTGTTTGAAGCAAAAATTGGCTAAGTGTTGAAAAATTTCCCGAGCTATCGGTTTAGTTCCGAATCTTTCCTAATGCATGTTTAAGGATACGTAGGCTCGTTTACTGGACACTATCATTGATCATGATTGAATTGTTTTTGAAATGATAAATTGTATATGAAATGTGTGTTTTAAGGTGTTGTAGGTTCGGTAATGCTCCGCAACCCTATTTCGGCGTTGAATACGGGTGAGGGGTGTTACATTTCGTATATCAACAATCTACACGAAAGATGGACGTTTAAAAACAAAAGTTTAGAATATGGGAAAAGTTTGAATTATCTCTCTCTATAAGTTTATGCTTTATATTATTAAAATATGAAAAATCATTTGATTATAATATAAGGAAAGTGCCATGTGCCATTAAAAAAGAATGCCACGTGTTATTAAAAAAGTCGTCCACATTAATGGGAACGTAGTACCTTGTAATATAATATATATGATGTATTATTATATTAGACTATTTAAATATTTCATTTAATATTATATTCAATGAGAATAATTTATATTAGGATGATCCTAAAAACAAAGGTTTTTAGGTACTAATTAAAATTTGCCACATCATCAAATTTTAAAGAAAGAAAATTATTATACACCCATCTATATTCAACCTACTCGTCAACTCTAGTCTTTTTTTTATAAAAAAAATGAATAGTTAAAAAAAATCAAATAACATAGAAACTGTTATAAAATAAAAGACAGAGAATAAAGAACAAAGATGATGGGAGAGCAAAAAAGAGAGTATTTTATTGATCAATTGAAATCTTTACAACGCTTTTCTAAAGTATCTATTTATAGGCATAAAAAAGTATAAATGAGTGGAGATCTACTTCTAATCACTATTAGAATTTAAAGTACATCAAAACTTATCTTGATCTTGATGGACATCCACTTAATAAGATATTCATAACACTCCCCCTTAAATGTCCATTGGTAGATAATGTGTCTCGTTAAAACCATACTATGATAAATATCCTATGAAAAAAATTTCTAGTGAAAGAAAAAGAGTACATATATCTATAATACGCATAATATGCTGCCTTATTAAAAACCTTACCAGGAAAACCCAATGGGACAAAACATTGGTTAAGGAAAAAAGAGTACATCGCATATTTACTCTCCTTCATAAAAACATCACATTATATCTCATATTCTACGTATTCAAACTTGAATACTAGTTTTTGAAATGATTATTTGAATGTATTGCTAAGCATTTATATCACCATTCTTTTGAAAGTCATGAGTGATGGAAATTTTTGGGGAAATATATTTTGATCTCTTCAGGAGTTTCAACAATAATCATAGGAAACTTTAATCATAATTCTTCTATGAAAATATAAATAGGTATTTTGGATCATTTTATTATCCTCCTTCAACTACTATTCCTTCAGTCAAACTTATCACATATGTTCAAATTATTTTAATTCATATAAATGAACAATTTCCCAAGAATTTCAATATGCTTCTAGCATTCTAAATCCTTCAAGAATTTTAATATAAACTTTACTATCTAGTGATTCATAAAATGTTGTAACAACAACTATTAGATGCAAGTTAAATCTTTTATGAACTGTCAGTTTAATAATATAGCTAAAGTTTATTGCATCCACCATAAAAGAATATTATATCTTTTCATAATCAATGCTACGACTTAGAGAAAAACTTCATATTTTTATTCCGCTTTTGCAAAACTACTTCATTTGTATATTCACTGGCTTTATACCTTTAGATATTTGGACTACTGGTCCAAAAACTCCATGAATTTAATTGTACTCGAGTTGCATCTTTCTATTTTGAACAATCATATTTATATTTCTCAATATATTTATTCAAGATCCTCCTTTTATTTCATTATTACAACAATAATATTGCATACAAACCATTGTCGACCACTTTTATTATCGATTCCACATTTTCTCAAATTGACATAACTTATCGAGATATCTTATTTTCACTATTTTAATCTTCAGTTTCAGGTACCTAAATCTCTTCTGGAGTTTTACTTATTAGTTATGTCTTGGGTCTCTTTTCGAGCACCTGTCTTCACTATATGACCATTTAGATTCACTACAGTAAAATAGGTTTTTAGAGGCATTTTGTTGGCCCTATAGCAGCGCTTAAAATAGTTAAGCGCCGCAAAAAATGCCTCTTTAGATAGTGCCGCTAAAATTTGAGGCGTTTATGTGGTAAAACGCCGCAAGAGAGTCGAGCATGTTGTGGTGTTTGTAGCTAGAAGCGTCACAAAAGAGCATGTTCTTTAGCGGCGTTTGTAATAAAAGTGCCGCTAAAGATCATGTTCTATAGCGGCGTTTGTGGGAAAATGCCACTAACATTAACAAATTTTACCAACCCATTTTATTTCATATAGAACTTGAATTTCAACATATTTTCATGTAACTTCAAATCCAACAACAAACTTCAAATCTAAATGATACTATCTAGAAAGAAACATGTATATGTTTTAAATTAATAACTGAAATAAAAAAATATATTCAAAAGTTATATTGTTAAGATATGCTCATAATAAGAAAACAAAAGTCTAAGATGGCGGATTCTGTGATTCATTCTGCTGAAACATCTTCATCAGATTTTGAAGTTGTAGCTGAAGTTCGTCATATTTTCTTGTTGCCTCTGCTGCCCTTGTTGCTACCTCTGCTTCCCTTGCTGCTTCCTCTGCTTTAAGTTGTAGATGGAGTTCATCATATTTTCTTTTAGCCTCCGCTTCTCTTGATGCTGCCTCCGCTTTAAGTTGAGCAATTTTCTCAACTGTGCTCGCTTACGTCTGAGCCATCTAGTCTCTTAACATCTGAACTTCAGCTTGAGCTTGATTCACCGAAGGCATGTACTGCTACGAACTGGATTCAAAATATTGGGTTAGACTAACAAAAGATCCTTGACCATACCTTTCAGAACCCAAAACTTTAGTAATAACTCGGTTATTAATGTAGTCCAAATTAACAGAACTATCACTTGAAGCCGCAGCTTCATACTCCGCCATTTTATCCTTTAGTTTCTACTAATAAATCAATTATGGAGTTAGAAACGAAATATATAATCAAGCAAATGCAACATAACTTGGCATTATTTGCATTACAAACGACGAATTAAACCATTGTAATTAAACATGATAAATATTTAAAATAATTCAAATTTTATTAAGTAAATATACCATAATTTCTGCAGCTTTAGTAATTATAAGAGATCCATCTTTCTTTCTATGTGTAATATCAAAAAGCTGAAGGCGTCCAACTTTTTGACCCGACGACAGTTACTACAATATAGTAAGAAAAATATTATTTAGTAGAAAGTAATTAATATTTGACACAATTAATAAATTCAAAATACCTCGTCATTAGCTACACAAACAAAACTTTTCGACCCAGCTGTGTGCGTGAATTTTTTTTGGCTACTTGTATTCCAACTCACTCACCATCCTACATTATGAAATTATTATTATGTATATAGTAAATACAATAAACCGAAATAATTATAAGAGTTTGGAAGTACGTAATACCTCTCATTTCTTTGAATTCCTAAATCTAACTGCATCTTCCCATTGGTAACTCAGCATTTCCGGCGAGACATTTCGCAATTTCTCTTCGAGGCTTATATTTTTCTTAAAATATTCCTTTTTAAAGTACATTTATGGTCTCTCCATCTCTTTGCTAATGCTTTCTTCACATAATTATCCAAGACCTCTAAAGCAAATCTCTCCTACAAATAACACAAGATTAGAAAGTAAATATAAATGAAAATTAAACCAAAGTATTATAAATTACATTCACGTTATTACCTTAATATTATCAAGAGCATGATTTTTGTTACTATCAGGCATATAATGCCATGAATCATAGTTGATTGGCAACAGATTGTCATTTCGTGCTATAATGCTCAAGTATCCTGCTAAAACTCAAGCTTCTGATCCAATAGGCTGACCATGACTGTTTTTAGATACTTTGACATGCTCTACAGAATTTAGATTGTATAAATCCTTTAATAGAGTAAGTCCTCGAGTTTTGCATCTCCCACCATTTTCAGCTAAAAAAATTGAACATGATAATATAAGAATTTGAAACAAAAATCAATAATAAAAGTCAACATGCATGTAAATTAAAGTTAACATCACTTTGAATTTTTATAGGTTCATCAACTGTATTCGGAACATTCGAAGATCCAATAGCAGTCTGTTGATCACTATTTGTTTCTTCCGAATTTGGAGGAATTTGAATAACATTTAGATCTCGCAATCTTATTCTAGGCATGTTATCTTCAATACACATAAAATAGTTGAAATATTAGGAACTAATTACAACAATAATATTAGGTTTATTATTTTTGCAAGTTATAAACTAATAGGAATATTGAAAGGCATATAAGTAATAAATTTACCACAACCAAATCAAATAAACAAGCAATTTCAAATTTTAATTCAATTAAAATAAAACATGTAAGTAATAAGAAGTACTTACAAATGCAATTAAGGAGAGCTTAAAATGGAGTTGTTTGATTAGGCAATTCAAATGAGCCTATTGAATACTTCTTTTGTAGGAATCTAATTCACTGTTTCAATAAAAAATGTAATAAATAAATGATAAGATAAATTGACATTAATATATATTAATTCATGTTATTTAAATTTATTGAATCCTAAGCAGTTAGATGCATATGCAAAATTGCAAATTGGTGAATGCATAGTGGAATTAAGTCTTGCACATGTACTTGAGATGCCGCACTCAGATCTGAACTCTTCTCAACTATTAATTTAGAATAAAAAAATAACACACTCTCAAAAGGCTTCTAGTTATATTAAGCTATGTTACTTGGACTCTGATGTAAGTGACATAGATGATTTCAATTTTTTTTTAAAAAGTTACATATATTTGGAGTGCTTAGGAAGATCATATCACTACATTCCCCAGACCAATGTCTAGACATGCGTCAAGACATGGATGTCAGACACAGATGCTTCAAGAAAAAATGAAGAGCCAGAGTAGCATTATTTAGCTTCTAACCAAGTAAAAAGGGCTGAAAAAAATGTATTAAGTTTAAGCAAAATATACTAACTGGATAATTTAGTAAACATTATACCTAACATCTTAATTATCTAATATAAATCAACTACATAAGCTCGTGTTCAAGAAAGCAACAAAATAAGAAAGTAAAGAGGAATAATTGTTACATGTAACACCCCTTACCCGTATCCGACGCCGGTACAGGGTACGAGGCGTTACTTAATTAAATAACATACATACGAACAATTCTGGGTTATGAAATTTCATTCAAATTTAATCATTTTCAAACTTTGTCTTAAAATCCCTAATATGAGCTTACGAGGCCCAAAACACACTTTAGAAACGGTTCGGGACCAAGCCGAGTTCTTTAGAAAAACCTTAGAAAATGTCACTAAAAATAGGGGCACATGCTCATGTGGAAGGGCCACATGCCCGTTTGATCTAATATCATGGCCATGTTGAAGGATCGTGTAACTCATACGGCCTAAGCATATAGCGACACACCCGTGTCCCTTGCCCGTGTGGATTAATTTCTCGATTCAAACCTACAGGGGTTTTCACATGGCCTGGCATACACCCGTATCCATGGCCCGTGTCCCCCACATGCCCATGACACGCCTGTGTCTCAGCCCGTGTGCAAAAACCTTGACATTCTATTTCTGACGTCAACAACATCTTAGGGTCACACGGCCAGGGTACACGCCCGTGTGCTAGGCCGTGTGGCGAATTTAATTTCGCATTTAAGGTACAGACTTCACACGGCCTGGGCACATGCCCATGTATTATGGCCGTGTCATCCACACGGTTGAGACACACGGCCGTGCCTCAGCCCATGTGGTTACTACTGGCATTCTGTTTTACCAAATTATGGTGCAGGGGGACACATAGCTGAACTACACGCCCATGGGGTAGACCGTGTGTCACACACAGCCTAGACACACGCCCGTGTGTCTACCCGTGTGGACAAAATCAAGGCTATTTACCAAGCCCTTTTGCCACCCTTACTTGCACCAATATAAGTCACTTCAAGACATACATACATCAAGGCCACTACACTCTATTCACATGCAAAACTTATCACATACTTATCAATCCAATCATGCAACCTACTCATTCATGCATTAACACGCCATATATTTCACCGTGCAAATTGCACACTCATGAAAAACATCACCATTTTTCATATATCGATAACACGTATTAGCCATCATCCATGGTCTTACACAAAATGAATCAATCTTCAAGACAAGCCAACACATTTGGCCAAAACAATATGACACTTGACAAAAGACCAAGCCCTATACATGCCATACTCAAAATGATAAATCTAACTATACCAAATGTTCAGATTAATAGTGTGATCGAGCCTCCGACGTCCTTTGGTCCCCGAGCTAGCTTGGCGATACTATAAGAAAATAGAAAAGAAAGGGAGTAAGCATAAAACTTAGTAAGTTGCATGTAAATAAGTAACAACATCAACCATGCATCTTTAAACGCATAGCATATTATAAACCATTACAACATTCTTGATTTAGCGATGTTAGATTTACTATATAATTACACATCACAAGTATAAGCCAAAGTTTACAAGATCGTCCTGAAATCATTCTCATAGATAGAACTTACTCAATCTCATCCTTACCATTAAGGCATCATAACTAAACTCATATCTCATGTGTTTCGAGTAAGAACCTGTACCACTCACAACATGATTATATCCTTTCATATTTTTATCATAAGTTTAAATAACCCGTAGAACCATTTGGAATACTAAAGGATATCCGATAAGCCTCACACAATAGGGTAAAATGCCGATGCCATGTCCCAGACATGGTCTTACACTAGCTCGCGTCTCAATGCTGACGCCATGTCCCAGACATGGTCTTACACTAGCTCTCATAATGTGGCCGATGCCATGTCTCAGACATGGTCTTACACTGGCTCCCATAATGTGGCCGATGCCATGTCTCAGACATGGTCTTACACTGGCTCTCATATTGTGGCCGATGCCATGTCCCAGACGTGGTCTTACACTAGCACACATATCACCCAAATGTCATGACATGGATATCCAATCTATTCCTAAGGTTCAACCGGGAGTTTTTTCTACATCAATTCTCATCATGCATATTCACAACAATAATCAAGCACTTTATGCCAGATTAATTATTCAATACATAATATCAATAAAGTTGTATTATTTACGTACAACTTACCTCGGTATACAAAATATAGGTGACTAGTTTGATTTAGTCCAATAGCTTGGTTTTCCCCCGGTCTAGGTCCGGACTCCGTTTTTCTTGATCTATAATGACAAAATTTACTAATTTAATCACCACATTAATCAAGAATTTCAAAATTCCTACTTTGACAAAATTATCGCTTTGCCCTTAGACTTTCACATAATTACAATTTTGCCCTTAGGCTCGTAAAACGATTTTCATCAAATTTCCTCATTAACCAAGCCTAGCCGAATCTATTTTAAGCTTATCACAACTCACAATTCCCATTATTTCACACATTTACGACCCATTTTATAACTTTTACAAAATAGTCATTTTAGGTGTTTTCATGAAAAATCCTTTCACAAAGGTTGTTTATTTAAGAACCAAGATTCACTTTCTTCCATAAAATTTCAGAAATCAACAGGAATACTCACATGGTAAAACCCTTGAATCTCAACCATTGTGCAAAATATTCCTTCCATTAGTTAGCTTAAGCTACAAGGGTCCCAAAAGTATAAAAATCAACAAAAATGACCGTCAAAATGACTTACTTGCAAGGATGAAGAGTTGCTGAAATTTCAAGCTTCTAAAACCCTATTTTTTCTGGTATTTTCAGTGGAAATGAAGAAGATGAATGGTGATATCTTTTCTCTTTATTTTATTTTATTTCTAGTCAAATTTGTCACCAAAACCTCATCTAACCTTTGAAAAGTTTTATTTCCTTGTCTCTATGGCTGGCCATCACTCTTTTAAGGGCCCATTTGCACATCAAGGACCTCCAATTTAAGGTTCTATAGCTATTTAACACCTTCAGCTTGTAAAACAAAACTTTCGCACTTTATGCGATTTAGTCCTTTTTTCGAAATTACGCAAGTAATCACTAAAATTAATTCACTAAAATTTTCATGCACTCATATAATCATGCTATAACACATACAATAATATTAAAAATAATTTCTCCAACCTCGGATTAGTGGTTCTGAAACCACTGTTCCGACTAGCCCCAAAATCGGGCTGTTACATTACATGTTGTAAAGTCTCTTCATTGTTTGAATTATGCGTGTAGCATCACCACCAACAACTTCAACCTCCTATTTGCCTTTTTTAAAGTATTGAACAGTTGGCTGTATCCAAAGATGAAGATTTAATGATGAAACAAAGAATTTGTTCGTACAAAGAATGGAAAAGACTTTTGGAAACTTAATATGCCAAGCTAAAATTATCTTATTTTAACAATAAAATTGCAACAACAGACATATAACAAGCACTTAAAATCTAGTTTGGTAATTGAGATGCCGAAATTACTTCAAAAAGTTAACAAGATGAAACTTATAACTGACATTAACCACTGTTATACCAAAAATTATAGTGCACATAGACATGTTATACATAAGTACCATATCAAACACAACTAATTTATATTACTAAAAAACCAAAACTAAGATTTCAAACTAAAAGTAGATATAAAAATCACGCTTAACTGGTTTCTCATCATTCAAGAGAAGAGAGTAACAATAACAAATGTTTGCCACCATATATAAATGGCAGCAAATGCCTGGTTTGCAGTTCAAGTATTGAACAACCAATAGTTAAAAGAAATGTCATTTACCACAGCTGTAATATTTAGCTCTTTCATTTTTCTTACAAGGCCTTTTTGCAACATATTAACAACAATAATTCCCATACGTAAAACATATTGACAGAAAGTGTTTTTGAAATGCAAAAGTTAAAAGAGGTAAGAGTTTAGCTTCTATTTAAAAATAATAAAGCCCAATAAAACTGTTACTCAGACTCAGATGAGATTTGGGCACAGATATATGTATGGCACAGGTATGTTCATTTCTTTCTAAATTTTTCCATGTATTTGGATTTTAGTTGGTTCTTAAAGCATCATATCTTAGTACCCATGAATTAGTCTAAGCTAGGCATAGGTGTTCGAAACATGTACTTCATGAAACAAAAATAAGAAATGGCATGACATAGCAAGAAAATATTAAATCAATAAAAATGAATGCAATAATAAACATTCAAAAGCTTTCTCAAGTACAATTTTACAGAACTTACATGTACAAATAAAATGACTTGAAAAGATAATAATAACTTATTCCAAAGAAAGTTTAACAAAAAAAAAACTCTACATAATATGCCATTGTATTATCAAACATTTCAATCTCAAACATGAAATAGAATCATACTAAGTTTATTTCCTTTCCATAACAAATCCTTGAGCAGAGGATTGTCAAGCAGTGATGGATGGAGCAGCATCGAAAAAGGAGACGAAGATTGATGGCAAATGCACTGTCGACGACAATGCAGCAGATGGATGACCAGATAGACGACCACCAGCAGACGTATGGGAAAGAAAAAAATTAAGTTAGGGAATTGTGGAAAAAACTAAGTTAGGGATTTGGGGAAAACGGTTTGGGGAATAAGGGTTGGAGGGTCAGCTATCAAAATGACATCGTTTCAATAAAAATTAAAAAATATTCGTGGCATTTATGAGAAAAATACTGTTATCATTTTTAACCATTTGCGGCGTTTATGCGAAAAATGCCATTATTGTTGTTATACCTTTAGCGGCATTTAGGAAAAACACCGCTATTTCTTTACCTTTCGCGGCATTTATGGGAACGCCGCTAGCGCTGCTCCCATTCGTTGTACCTTTGCGGGGCGTAGCATAAAACGCCACTAAATATGTACTATTTATGGCGCTATTTCCACAAACGCCACTATATAACAACTTATTGCGGCATTTTTCAATTAGCGCCACTAATGGTATATATTTGTGGCGTTTTTCAATACAAATGTCGTTAAAAGTTCAACCTTTGCGGCGTTTTCAATCCAAACGCCATTAAAAACGCCGCTAAAAGCTTAATTTGCTGTAGTGATTTATTATTTTCTTTTATGAGAATTTTGATATTTGGAACTTGTAATGAGTTATCATTGTTGAACTTTTGGTTCAAATTAGTATCCCCCCTAACTCATTAGATGTTATTATTTCTCTCCCCCTAATGTCAGGAAAATTATCAAATCAAAATAGTAATCATAAATCATGTCATAATTTGAATCTCTAATACATTCAAAACATCTTGTAACACCCCTAACCCTTATCTGTCGCCGAAACAGGGTTACAGAGTATTACCGAACTTTACAAACTAATTACAAATATTTCATTACCTTTATTATACAAATCAAGAATCAATCACAAAACATTCATATTGTCCCTTAGATGGGCCATCGGGGCCCAATATAAACTTTAGAAATGAATCGTGACTAAATCGAACACTAAAGAAAATTTTCCCAAAATCTCAAAATTTATCTTAGGAATAGGGGACACACGCCTATGTGGCTCACACGGCTAGGAGACAGCCCTGTCCCAGCTCGTGTCCTTACCCTTGTAATTCTCTGACTTGTTCCACACGGCTAACCACACGCTCGTGTGCTAGGCTGTGTGCAAAGTGCAAGGGTCACACGGCCAAGCCACACCCCCATGTGCTAGGCCGTGTGCAAAAAACCTGGGCATTCTGTTTTAAAATTTCAAGGTGTAGGGGACACACAACCAAACCACATGCCCATATGCCAGGCTGTGTGTCACACACGGCTGAGACACACGCCCGGGTCTCTGCCCGTATGGACAAAAATAGGTCATTTTAAGGCAACTTTTCTCACCTTTTTAATATCATCCTACACACAACATTGATATACACCAATATATCCCAACCAAGCAATCAATACAAGCCAAAGACCATGTTTTAAACATAATATGTAATCACAAGACTCATTTGCATAAACTTACCATAATAACTCCATTCCTTGATTACTAAAAACTACTATTAAATACATACATAAAAACATATATATGTGTATCATTCACAACCATGTTTCAAGTTTAACTCTTTTCTAATTAACCCTATACATGCCATATAAACCATAGGGTATTTAACAAAATCTACCGAAGTAATCTGGATAGTGTAGTCTGATGTGTTGATCCAATCCTCCGAACTCACGTTAATATACAAGAAACATTAAACAACGCGAGTAAGCTTAATGAAGCTTAGTAAGTTCATTGGCTTTAAAGTTAAATCTTATCGAACATACTATAACAAATCATAAAACAAGCATTTCACTAACATTTCCTGCCAATCACAATTTCAAATGATGAATTCACTTGATTGAGCTCAATATCAATAACTATTTAAATTCTATCACTTTAATCCATATGACACTTACCAATCTTTGTCAAATTAGAGAACGTCTTACGGAATTGAGTATATCATTTTCTAGATGCCATAATCCAACTATGGTCTTACACGTATGTTGCCATGGCCCTACCATGGTCTTGCACTCATAATGCCATAACCAAATTATGGTCTTATCATCAGGATGCCATAGCCTAGCTATGGTTTTACACGTTTACATATATTGCCATGGTCCAACCATGGTCTTACGTTCAAGGTGCCATAACCCAGTTATGGTTTTTTCATTAAAATGCCATAGCCCAGCTATGGTCTTACATTCAAACATTGCCATGGTCCAACCATGGTCTTATCCATCAATTCATCTTGTGTCACGAAACGATCGTACTCAATCCTGCGTTCTACTTAATTTGAACTTTCTATTCAATTTTCATATATTTAAAATAATCATAATTCAATAAAAAATATGAAATAATACATTATATCATTCCTAAATTAACAATTAATCATGAAAGTTCAAACATATGAACTTACCTGGGGTAGTTTGTAGAGGCTGTAGAAATTTAGAGACTAATTTGTTAATTTCTCTTTTCCGCGTTTATCTTTGGGTTCTTGATCTGTAATGTAAAATTATTCATTAATGATCATCTAATTCAATTCTAATTCACTTCACAATTTATGCCCTTCAATTTTTAAAATTACACATTTACCCTAACTTTTACATTTTTTACAATTTAGTCCCTAATCAATTAACCCATCAATTGGATTAATTTTTTCTCAATTAACACATTACCTATATATTATAGGCTATTTCATAGCCTTTGACATTCAGAATTTCATATGCCAAACCCTAAGATTTAATATTTTTTACAATTAGGTCCTAAAATCAATTTCTATCAAAATTACTTAATAAAATTATCATATAACAAAATTAAAGCTTCAAATCCATGTTAATTCATCATAAACATCCAACACTCATCAATGGTAACTTTCAAAATTACCCATAGAATCAAAAACTAATGAAATAGATAGTTGGACCTAATTGTAAAAGTCTTAAAAACACAAAAATTACAAGAAACAGGCAAGAATTAAACTCACTTGTAGCAAAAATATGAAAAACCAGCTCAAGAAGCTAAAAGTTTATCAAGAATTACCTAGATTTCTTTTAATTCTTATTTTATTTACTTAATTTTGCAAAATTTCCAATTTTAGCCTTATTTCACCAAATTTTCAGATTTTTTTCTTGCTAATGCCGCCTCAGCCATCTCCTTTGGGTTAATTTGTCCTATAAGTCCTCCCTTATTTGTCACTTAAACTATTTAACCACTTTAGCAAATTTTACACCATTTTTAGTTTAGTCCGTTTTAATTAATTAACCATCAAAATGTTAACATTTTCTAACGAAACTTTAATACTAACTTAATGACACTCCGTAAATATTTTTATAAATATTTACGGCTTGGTTTATAAAATTGAGGTCTCGATACCTCATTTCTAACCCAATTTACCTAATAAATTCTTTTAAATCACAAAATTCACTAGTTTAAGAATATTTCTAAAATCACACTTGACTCATAAATATTAATTTATTAAGTTTTCAAACTTACTCGTCGGATTTAGTGATCTTGAATCACTATTTCTGACACCACTGAAAATTGGGCTGTTACACATCTAATAATACAAGGTGACTTGTAATTAATATATATTCTCAATTTTTTATGGTCACTAAACTAACTATAAATACGACAAAGGCAAGCGCACCTATCAAACAATAGTATAGCTATGGTGAGTAGAGAATATCGTATCCATCAGGACTAAAAGTACTAGTAATTACCGTCTTCTTATTATTTAGCCGACAAATTTGAGTGATTGTGTTTTAATCTAAAATTACTAAACAAATTTATCTAAGAACACAACAGAGAATGAAATGGGAAAATAATCGAAGATAACCAATGAGATAACCAATACCTAGGAAAGAATCCACCTAGACTTCACCTATTATTATGAATCTGAATTAAATGATTTATTCACTTGTGTCTTGATCCGTAGAAATCCCTAAATTATGTTCATATTTTTTTCGAGAGTAAGAACAACTGACTCTAGGTTGATTAACTGAAATATCTTTCTAATTAAAACCCCTATTGTCACATTAACTCGATCTATGGATTCCCTTATTAGATTCGACTATAACCCGGTAGATTTATGTCGTTCTATTTCTGGGATTGCATGCAACTCCATTCAATTATGCTAGATCTACTCTTAAACATGGACTTTTGCTCCACTGAAATAAGCACATTAAACATGAATTAATATCTCAGAAATATTAAAACAAAAAATAAACATACATAATTGAGAACAAGAATCAAGTATTTTTTGCGTAAAAAACAGATATTAAATAAAAAGATCCATCATAGGTTTCATCTTCCCTAGGTATATATAGAATTTAGTTCATAATCCTGAATAGAAACATCTCAAAGTCAGAATAACCACAAGACATAAGAAACTCAATAAAACTTCAAAAAAAATTTAAAAGAGATCTTTGATCTTGATGGAGATCTGCTTCCGAGTTGATTTCGATGGTGTTCTTCGAGTGTTTTCTTCGATCTACTCCGATTGCCCCACTTATGTCTTCTTCTAATGGGTATTTATTGACTTTAGAATTGTAACGCGTCGAATTTTGAGCCTAGAAGTTTTGGGATTTGAGCATAGGGACAGTAAGGAGATTGCACATATGTGTTTAGTTGTGCAATTCAGTGGCAGAATGGGCCTGCTGGTCTGGTGGGTAAGTAGAGTGTTAGTATACTACAAGGTTCTGGGTTCGAGTCGTTGTGAGTGCATTCTATGAGGGATATTTTAGATTTTGTTTTGTTAAATAGTATTTGGTTTTTAGTTAGAATTAATAACCTATTATATTATTATTATTTTCTTTGATGTTATTTTGATTTTGATTTTTATTCTTCTTATTCTCTTTTGGTTGGATGTTCTTTTCTGGATTTTTTTCTTTCCGTTTTGCTTTTCTTTTGGATTTGGGCATTGGGGATTTCTGCTTAACTGTCATCTTCTTCGTTGTCGATTCAGGTGTGGGATTCAAATTTTTACTACACTGTTTTATTTCCTTTTTGCAAAGTTTATGTTCAGCTTTTCTTGATCGTAGGCTAAAGCATTAGTTTTGGGTTTTAGTCGATGGAAGTGATGAGAAATTGTCACTTTTTGATATATGTTGATAGGGAAAAGGTTGGGTATAGATCTGTTGGCTAAAACAGTGGTTTTGAGGCTATTTTAGGGTGGTTTCGTGACCACCCCGACGGCCACAAGGATGTGTGTCGACCCACACGGCCATATGAAATTGGGCGTTAGGGTTTTCAGGCCAAATTAGGTGCCACATGGTCGTATGGCCGATTTGGGGGCTTTGTCGATTTTCACACGGCCGTGTCCCCTGGGCACACGGGCTTGTGGGTTTGGGAAATAGGGTTTCAGAGATTTGGTGTCACACGACCATGTGGCTAATTTGAGGATTTAGGGATCCCACACGGGCGTGCGTTTCAGAACATGCCGTGTCTACTCTGCACTTGACTTTAGCGAAATTGGGCAGTGAGTTACACGACCTGTTCACACGGCCGTGTGCTACCCTTCACACGGGTGTTTGGACCCCCACACGGCCTGGACTACTCCACACTGCCGAAGCCCACAGGGGTGTGGTCCTATCTCGCCAGATTTTAAATCTAGGTCAATCTAAGCGTACTTGTGACTGTGTGTTTCAACCATTGGCTAAGCTTTATTAAGGGTAATTATGACTCTGTTTCGACTTTGGTTTAGGTGAGATTCGTGATTGGTTGTGTAACATGTTCTTCTGAACCCGGTTGATGGGATGTGTGTGTGTAATATGCTTCTGTTTGATTGTTTGACTAGGTGTCACTATTCTGTGAGGTTACATAGCCATTGAATCTGAATATGGGTAATTGAGTACACTCCTATTTGTATCTGACTTACTAGATGTGAATGACTGTTTGTAATCTTGTACTCTGTGTCTGTTCATCTATTTGGACACATATATATGCATATAATGTATTTGGGTGGGATTGTGAAGAGAAGAAAGACTGAAACTGAACTGAACTGGCAGCTGATCTGCTGGTTGTTAGCCCCTAATATCCAGAGGGTTGTGGGTAGTCCCAATACCCTGAGGGTCGTGGACTATGCTGTTAGCAGGTTACCGCATTGCACTGTACAGCGCATACGTCAGCCTTGCTGCGTGTATTTATCTGATCTGGCAGTTTAACTGCATTTTATCGGTATAGCGGTTTACCGCATTGCACTGTATCGCTTATACATTACCTTCGCTGCTTATCATCACTATCTGATCTGGCAGTTCATACTACATGTCTGTACCGCGGTTTACCGCATGGCACTGTACAACTTACCGATAGACCCTAATACCTAGAGGGTCATGGGAAGTCCCAATACCCTGAGGGTCATGGACATTGTTGGAGTGCAGGGATGGATGGGCCTTACGAGGTCCTACGTGGTATGATTGGTTGGATGAGCTCTAACAGCTCTTATGTGGAGTGATGGGGGTTGGAGAGGTCTGTTGGCTGGATGGGTGGGTTTTATAACTGAACAGCATTCATACGCATTAGTCTGACTGTATTGATTGATTGAAAAATACCTTTGTCTATGTGCACTTTGTGAACTCTGAATGTTTTGCCTGACTGGTTGTACATGTGACTGTTTCTGAGTTGTTGTGGCTTGAATTGTAATAACTGTCGGAACTTTTGTTTCGAGCCTACCATCTGGATTTGTATAGTGCTGTAAGTATTTCTACTTTTGAACTTTTTCTGGCTTTTTGTATCTGATTCTATAGTTAGACAGTTTTGATCTCACACTGAGCTCGAGTAGCTCACCCCCTCTTTTGTTTCCCCTTTTCAGGTACCCTACTGAATTCTGACGCTCGGCTCGGTATGCGGAGGTCTCGGACGGTCCTGGTTTCAAAAGCATTTTTCTATTCTATTTTCTAAATTATATTCTGATTATACTGTTTTCAAGTTGTAAGGTTTTATAAGACTATGGTACAGTTTCCACTTGAGTTTTTCATTCGTACATTTATTCTGGTTATTTTTCATACTTAACGGTAATTTTATCAGAAGAACTTTAAACGATTAAATGTTTTGGTTTCGTAAAGATATGAATAGTTTTCAGAAATGAAATTAAGGTCGACTGGTTTTGTAAAATTTTCCCTTGATCACTTCGGTAATCAATGTAGCATCCTGGGTTCGGTCTAAACTTCTAAGCCCAGTTTGGGGTGTTACAAGAATGCTCAGAAACCCTAAAAATTAGGTTGTTTTGCGTTTTTGGGAAGTAGGGTGCGAAATTGACATGGGCTGGCAAATGGCTTGTGTCTAGCCCGTGTGGATCACACGGGCGTGTGCCCAGCTCATGTGGAAATGCCTAGGCCGTATGGATCTTGAAAACAACTCTGTTTGTCTAATTTTGGCAGGTTTTTTGCTCTTTTCACTCCCAAATGTTCTCTTAAGTATAGAAACAAGAATTTAAAGGATTAGGAGCATCAAATTCACCAGTTTGCATAATTAATCATCCAAAAACGCATTAAGAATGGGATTAAAATATGTTAATTTTATAGCTTGTCAAATATCCCCACACTTAAAGCGTTTGCTTGTCCTCAAGAAAAATCCTCAACTCACATTAAAATTAATCTTTCTTAACTTGTAATTCCCATCAATAATGTCTCAAAATAATTCACAAATAATCATGCATTGGCAATTCAACTAAAAGAACACTAAAGTCTCAAACAATCCAAGCTAACATTTCTAAACATGAAAACATATGTGTCTCCCTTTATCTAAGTAATTACCTTTAATTCAAAACTAACAAGAATCAACATCCTCACTAAAGATTCACTCAAAGTGTTTAAGGTTCACGAGTAAGCACTCAATAGTCAAACATGAAAGGTTATTACCATAGACTTGAAATCAAATCTCCACCACTATAAAAAATGAGATGATACACAAATCAATAGTTCTTTAAGAGGTCATAATGAGGCTTAGGTTAAGGGTGTGGATAAGGGCCAGAAAAGTTGGTTATAATCGAGATCGAAATGATAAATTACCAAACTAGAAAAAAATAAACAAATGTTGAATTAAAAACAAGTGCATAAATCAAGAACTATTCAAGAACAAAAATGAGCTTCTTCTCGAAATATAAATTTAACTATTCAAGCTCAATCAACATAGAACTAAATAATAATCAATATTTTTTCTTTCGATTTTCTTTTTTTTATCTAAAAAATCAGGAATAATTCAGCAAATCAAACAGAAGAGCATAGTTAAGCAACTAACTAAATCAAATCTCAACAAAAAGGGAGTCAATAAAACGGGAAAAAGTCTCAACAAAAAAATGAGTTATGGGTTAACATTAATGGGTAAATCAAGAAACGATGTGTTTGGCTCAACAAGGTTCACTAAGGGTTAATTACGAAGGTAGGCTTTTTATGGGATAAGTGGGTTAAAACCTAGGTGGCTTTATCACCTCAGTAAATCAAATCAACGGTGTGATCTCGACATGTATAATCGAAGCAAGATTTAGAATAAAAAATCAAATTGACACACTCATAACCAATAATAGAATGAGCAAGAAAAATGTGTGCTCTAAAGTCTTAAAAGCTCACAAAAAAGCAGGGTGTTTGATGTCAAACTTGCAAATCTCAAATTTCAAGGTAATACTTCAATTTAGGGAAACAACCTAAAAAATTTTAATTTCTGAAAAATAACTTATCATGCTTGATTCTCTCATGTCTTAAAGTTTAAATCAACCAATGCACAACTATCTACAAATTAATCCAAAACACATCAACAAAAATCTAACATCATTCTAATGAGAAAATTACTTAAACACAAGAATAATTCAGGGATTTTCTATTAGTCATATAAATAACCTCCCTACACTTAAGATGTACATTGTCCTCAATGTACAAACAAATATAATCACAGTATAAGCAGAATATCATAAGAGAGGGAGAGGAAGAAAACTAAAACTGCCCTAAATGTTGGATGAAATTGCCAAAATGGTGAAAAGTGGAATTGTAGACAAATCTAGATGTAGTGCATGATTCCGAGCAAACTAATAAGAAAATAAACACAAATAGTGATGAAGATTAAAAGGTTACTAACCCGATTAAGAACAATCATAAAGACAAAAATATAGTTCAGAAGATAAGAAACGAAATAAGTTTAAAAAAATAACAGTAAAAATAACTAAAAAGAAAAAGAAAAAGAAAAGAAATAAACTCAATGATACTCATCATCAGAGGCATCGGTGTCGTGAGTAGTCGGTGCTGAAGAGGAGATATGGAGATGCTGACAGATCTGCTGCAATGTCGCGTCAATACTGTCGAACCTTTGAAAGCAGTGTTGTTTGAAGCGAGTGAACCTCTCGGAGAGGTCCTCTAAAGTAGTAGCAGAAGAAACAAGATGGTGACTCAAAGGTGAAGGATGAAGTGAATCCTTGTTGTAACAGCCCATTTTTCAGTGAAATCAGAATAGTGGTTTCCAGACCACAAATTCGATCCGAAAATAAAATTTATTTTATTTTATTACATGGTCTGTAATATGTTAGAAATTTCATGTGAAAATTATGATAAGAAAGTTTTTGATAAGAAAGTTTTACTGATTATGTGCTTAATTACGAGAAGAACTAAATCGCATAAAATGCAAAAGTTGAATTCTAGTAGCTATAAGGATTAAATAGCTATGGAATCCAAAACTTGAGGTCCTTATATGGTAACTAGACCATTAAAGAAAAGTATGTAGATATTTTGGTGACTCATTCATGGAAATTTAGAAAAAGGGCAAGGACTAAATTGGAAATTAAAATAATTAAATTAATTAAAAATGAAAAAAGATTTATCATCTTATTTTATGTCATCTTCAACCCTAAAACACATGGAAAACCTAAAAGAGAGAGAAGAAACTTTCATGGCTTAATTGGATCCAGACAACACAAATTCGAGGTTAGACCGAGGAAAAGAAAAGGTTTCGGATTAGTAGATTACTTACGCGAACAAGTGTCGAGGTAAGTTCGTGTTTGTATGTAATGTTTACTTATATTAATGTGAATTAGCTAATTTCTATAAAGAAAAATTGAATGAATGCTTGAAAAGGTTGAAAAAGGGTTAAGTTCCATTTGAATATTGAATTCCGATGAATATATGTGCTTTCCCGAAATGGATAAGGTCCTGCATTTGATGCTGACGGATTTAGCTCGAACAAGTAATCCTGTTGACCTCATTATAGAAAGGATTTAGCCCGGATGGGTAATTCTGATATAATACCTCTCGAGTATGCATTACGATTAGGGTTTAGCCTGGACTGGTAATCCTAATTAAGCTCTTTTGAGCATACGTTATATAAAGAATTTAGCCTGAACTGGTAATCCTGTTATACGATATGTGGCTCGAGAGTGTTTTCCTTAATTAAGTGCCCTAATGGGTACTCTCGAAAAAGAATTGACTGGTTATTGAATCGTACACCTCGAGTGTACCACTTGAGTATCCATTGGAATTTCAATGATTCAACAGACATAAAACTCTTGACATGGTATGAGAATTATGAGATGAAATGATAATGTCTTGAAAGAATATTACATGATGAGCTCATCTATCCTTACAATATGTATAAGTAAAGTTTGTGACTAACATGTTTGATTGGATGCATGTGTTTAGGCAATTTTTTCAAATGGATGGAAAACATGATATTGTATACTTAGATTTAATAAACGGGATTGGTAAGTTTAGTTTCCGTTATATGAACTTACTCAGCATGTAATGCTTACTCCTTTTTATTTTCCCTTGTTTTATAGTGCTCGGAAGCTCGTGAAGGTTGGAGATCATTGGAGCATCATCACATTATCAACTAGCTTATTTTGGTATATGTAGTAAAATCATTTTGGTATAATGGCATGTATAGGGCAACTTGGCCATTAGTAGCTTGATAATGATGTTTGTAATCTAGCCATTGGAATGGCTAGAAATGGTTGTTTTGATATACTTATAATGTTACATTATGGTAGCTACATATATGTTAAGTAGTTAATCAAATTATGTCTAATTTATGGATTGAACCAAGGTAAAATGGCAAACATGTATGCATGTAATGGTATGCCATGTTGAATGATGGAATTTGCTTAATTTGAATGCTTGAAATGGTTGGTATTTAGATGTGAGTTTTAAATGCAGGTCAATGGTGTGATTTTGGGTGAGAAATGAAGCTAGAATGACTTTATTTCGTCCACACGGGCAGACACACGGGCGTGTGTCTAAATCGTGTGTGACACACGACCTAGTACATGAGCGTGTGGTTAGGTCGTGTGTCCCTTGCACCTTAAAATTGAGAAACAGAATGCTCAAAATTAAACACATGGACAGAGACACGGGCGTGTGTCTCATCCGTGTGTGCTACACGACCTAGAACACGGACGTGTGTTTCAGCCGTGTGTGCTACACGACCTAGAACACGAGTGTAACACCTCATGCCCGTGTTCAAGCTGGAACAGGGTTTGAGGCATTGCCTAGCTAATCTTGCATAAACATCTAGAATAGGGTTATAAAATTTTGTTTAACCCTATCACTTGCACATATTCGGCCTAGGAGGCCTTAAACATACATCCGAGAAGTATCGGAATCTTTCCGGGAACTTTCACGAGTTCAAGAAACTTTTTAACAAAACAGGGGCCACACGCCCGTGTAAGCCTAGGGACACGCCCGTGTACCTCTAAGGCATGCCCGTGTCTTCCACCCGTGGTCGACATTGACTAATTTCACACGGCCTTGACACGCCCATGGCCCTAACCCGTGTGTAAATCCTTAGCATTCTGACTTATCCACACGGCGTATACACATGCCCGTGTACCCCAGCCGTGTGGTGATTCAAATCCCAAGTGCGAGGTGCAGACTTCACATGACCTGGGCACACGCCCATGTACTAGCCGTGGCTCCCACACGGTCTAGACACACGCCCGTGTGTCTACCCATGCAAACAATTAACAGGCTATATACCAAGCCCTTTCCACCCTACAATGCACACATACATACATCCACTCAAAACAATACAACTCTCAACCCATTAGCAAGTCTAAGAACTCCTCCAACATACATGATATAAAAGGAACGCACACTTCATGAATTTCATCTTCATTAAACAAAAGAATTTGCCAAGTATTTGCCTAACTCATAAGGCCATATACAAAATGACTTTTATAAACTTACATAGCCAACACTTTGACTAACAATTACAACTTAACAAAATACTCAAGTCCTATACATGTCATACCCAAAATAAGTCTAAAATTGTAATACCAAAGTGCTTGTCGATAGTGTGATTTCCGAACTCCTACGTCTACGATCTTCGAGTTACCCTGGCAGTACTACAAGATAGAAGGGCAATGAAAAAGGGTAAGCATAAAGCTTAGTAAGTTTGCATGGAAATAAATAGCAATAATAAACTCATAAGATAATCCACCCACGGTATTAGCTAACCGTACTCGAGTCAAGGCTTCCTGACAATACTTACTTACAATTGCCCTTATCTAGCACATACCGTGCCACATATCAGAACCGATTCTTCGTGACACATTCACGAGTACCTGTATTCACTCATTCACATGAATTAAATATCATCCACATTTCTACTTCCAAATTCTTCCACTTATCCCCAATTCACAAGAGATAGTCAAAGACGTGTATTTATCGTCGTTATTGTAAGTATAAAGCCAATGCCACATCCTCGAGGTGGTCTTACGTGGAGTCACTTTTAGATGCCAATGTCATATTCCGGATATGGTCTTATATGGGATTACCTCTAGATGCCACTGCCATATCCCAGATATGGTCTTATATGGAATTTCAACTCGATGCCGAGGTCATGTCTCGGACATGGTCTTACACGTGACCTTATCTATTTCATATCTCACTGATAACATTATTATAATCAATATGGCCCGTTAGGACTTTAACATCCCATTCACATTAACTACTCAATTTAGTAGTGCATTATGCATTAATATAATGTCAAGCATTTCTCAACATGCTAACATAAATGTTACTTAAATTGCATACAAACTTACCTTGACTTCAAAATGAGCTAACTTGTCGATTTAGTCCGAGACTTTGTTCTTTCCCTGATCAAGGCGGGTCCTCGGTTCTTCTTGCTCTATAATAGCAATTCAACTCATTTTAACCACTATATCAATAATAGCATTTCAAAAATCATGCTTAGGCAAAATTACTATTTTGCCCTTAGACTTTGGTAAAATGACCATTTTGTCCCTAGGCTCAAAAATAAATTCTAATCGTATTTATACCTTCAACAGGCCTAGGTGAACATTTAATACTCGTATAGCTATCATCAAACTCAAAATTTCACATACTTACTACCAATTTTGTAACCTTTTCATCAAGGTCCTATTTGGTGTTTTCATACTAACACCTTTCACAAAAGTTGTTCATCTACCAACTAAGACTCAATTTCTTCCATAAAAATGCAGCAAATAACAATGAATGCTCTCATGGAAAAACTCTAAACTCTCTACAATATTGTACAATAGTCCCTTCATTTGAAAGCTTAAGCTTTGGGGGTCTCAAAAGCACAACTATTTTCAAGAAGAGGTCACTAGAATACTTACTTGAATGGATGAGAGCTTGCTAAAATTTTGAGCATTCCAAAACCCCTATTTTCTTACTTTTTTCGATGGAGAAGGATGAGCAAAAAGATGGGTATCATCTTTTCTTTATTCTAATATTAAACTAACAATTTATTCCACCAAACACTACCAACTTTGACCAATTTGGTCAATTCTTGTCCCCTTTGAAGCCTATGGCCGGCCAAGCCTTTAAAAAGGGCTAAATTTCCTTTTAAGGTCCTCAAATTAACAATCTATGGCTATTTGACACCTTTAGCTTATAGAATGGAACTTTCGCACTTTATGCGATTTAGTCCTTTTTCGCGATTAAACAAGAAATCGGTAAAATTAAAGTGCTAAAATTCTCATGCACATCTTCTATCATGCTTTGACTTATAATATAATCATGAAAATAAATTTCTCTAATCTCAGATTAGTGATCCTAAGATCTCTATTCCGACTAGCCTCGAAATCGGGCTGTTACAATTCTCCCCCTTAAGGATTTTCGTCCCCGAAAATCTTAACAGTAAAAAGGTTGGGATATTGGTTTCTCATCGTTTCCTCAAACTCCCATGTAGCCTCTTCTATACCGTGCCTTTGCCATAGGACTTTCACGAGGGCTATGCTTTTGTTCTTTAACTGCTTGACTTCACGAGCCAAAATTCTAACTGGTTCTTCACTATATGTCAAATCCGGTTGTATCTCTACCTCTGTCGGCTCTACAACATGCGAAGGGTCTGAACAGTATCAACGTAACATGGATACGTGAAAGATGTCATGAATCTTTTCTAAATCAGGTGGCAAGGCTAACCGGTAAGCTACTGGTCCTATCCTTTCGGTAACTTCATAAGGTCCGATAAAGCGCGGACTCAATTTGCCTTTCTGACCAAATCTGAGGACTTTCCTCCAAGGTGATACTTTCAAGAACACTTTATCACCGACTTTGAATTCTATTTCTTTCCTTTTTAAATTAGAATAGGACTTCTGTCTATCTGTGACGACTTTCAGGCAGTCACGTATCACTTTTACTTTCTCTTCAGTTTCCTTAACCAAGTCAACCCTGTGTATCTGTTTCTCTCTGAGTTCTGACCAATACAAGGGTGTTCGGCACTTACGCCCATACAATGCCTCATAAGGCACCATCTTCAAACTTGACTGAAAGATGTTGTTGTAGGCGAATTCCACCAATGGTAAGTATTTCTCCCAATTACCATGGAATTACAAAACACAACATTGAAGCATGTCTTCTAGTATCTGAATTACCCTCTCTGACTGCCTATCAGTTTGTGAGTGGAAGGCTGTACTGAAACTCAATTTTGTGCCCAATGCTTCTAGCAGCTTTTTCCAAAATCGTGACGTGAATCTCGAATCTCCATCTGAAATGATCGACAACGGTACACCATGAAGTCTTACTATCTCAGACATGTACAAGTCTTCCAATTTATTGAGCGAATAGTCGACTCGCACTGTTATAAAGTGGGCTGACTTAGTGAGTCTATCAACCACTACCCATACTGCATCTTTCCTCTTAGGAGTCAACGGTAAGCCCATCACGAAGTCCATAGTAATACGGTCCCACTTCCACTCAAGAACCATAATGGGCTGCAGTAAACCCGAAGGTCCTTGATGTTCAGCCTTCACTTGTTGACAAATCAATAATTTCGACACAAACTCGGAAATATCTTTCTTCATACCAAGCCACTAGTACCATTTCTTCAAATCATGGTACATCTTTGTGCTACCTAGGTGTACATTCAAACATCCGCTATGCGCTTCATGCAAAATTTTGTGAATAAGCTCGTCATTCTTGGGTACACAGATCCTATCTCGAAATGTCAGATATCCATCAGGATTTACACGAAATTCTGTCTCAACGCTCGACTCGCATAAAACCCTCTTGGCTTGCAAGCTGTTATCATCTTTCTGAGCTTCACGAATCTCTTGGAGAAACAGTGGTTTAGCCCTCAACTCGGCTGAAACGGAACCATCTTCTAACAAGGTCATCTGGGTACTCATGGCCTTTAGTGCGAATAATGATTTCCTGCTCAAAGCATCGGCGACCACGTTCACCTTTCCCAGATGGTAAACAATTTCCAACTCATAATCCTTAATCAGCTCTAACCACCTTCGTTGCCTCAAATTCAATTCCTTTTGAGTCATCAAATATTTCAAGCTTTTATGGTCGGTGAAAATCTGACATCTTTCACCATATAAATTATGCCTCCAAATTTTCAACGCAAACACGATTGCAGCCAACTCTAAATCATGAGTCGGGTAGTTCTTCTCATGCGGCTTCAACTGCCTAGAGGCGTATGCAATCACTTTACCCTCTTGCATAAGTACACAACCCAAATCGTTCAAAGACGCGTCACTGTAAACCAAAAATTCTCTTTCCGGCTCAGGTTGCACCAGAACAGGAGCCTCAATCAACAGTGTCTTCAGTTTCTCGAAACTCTATTAACATTTCTCTATCCAAACAAACTTCACATATTTTTGTAAAAGTCTTGTCATCAGGGTAGCTATCATGGAAAACGCCTTGACAAAACGCCTATAATAGCCGCCTGCGCCTAGAAAACTCCTCACTTCAGTTACGCTCCTCAGCAGTTTCCATTCAACAATTGCTGAAATCTTACTCGGGTCCACTCTAATCCCGACTCCCTAGACAATGTGCCCCAAAAATTCTACTTCCTTGAGCGAAAATTCACTCTTACTGAATTTGGCATACAATTGTTTTTCTCTCAAAACTTGTAGAACCATACTCAAATGCTCAGCATGATCGTTCTCATCTCGAGAGTAGATCAGTATGTCGTCGATGAAGACCACAACAAATCTATCCAAGTACGGTCGAAAAATGCGATTCTTCAAATCCATGAAGACTGCAGGGGCATTCGTTAGGCCAAAAGGCATGAGCAAAAATTCGTAGTGGCCATACCTAGTCCTAAATACGATTTTCTGCACATCCGAGTCCTTGACTTTCAACTGATAGTATCCTCACCTCAAATTTATCTTGGAAAATACTGTGGTTCCCTTCAATTGATCAAATAGATCATCTATCCTCGGTAACGGGTACTTATTCTTCACCGTGTTTAGTTGCCGATAGGTTATAAATAGCCTCATGGAACCATCTTTCTTCTTCACGAAAAAAACGGGAGCACCCCACGGGGAGAAACTCGGCCTTGCGAAGCCTTTTCCGGTTATCTCTTGTAACTGTGCTTTTAGCTCTTTCAATTCAGTTGGGGCCATTCTATATAGAGCAATTGAAATAGGGGCAGTACCCAGAGCTAATTCAATCCCAAACTCAATCTCTCTATCCGGAGGTAGCCCTGGCAACTCTTCCGGGAAAACATCTAAGTATTCGCATACTATGGGTACTGACTCAATTTTCAACTCATTCTCTTTAGTGTTCAACACAAAGGCAAGATAGGCCTCATACCCCTTCGTTAGGTACCTCTGAGCCGAAATGGTTGATATCACTATTGGTGGCCTATCCGGCTTATCTGATTCAACACGAATAAAATTACCATTTTCATCTCTCAACTCGATATGCTTTTTCCCACAATTCACAATTACTCCATGAGTAACTAACCAATCCATCCCGAGAATGACATCAAACTCTTCAAATGGTAATAACATTAGATCGACCAGAAAACAATGACCCTTAATCATCAAATGGCACCCTTTGCAAACTCTATCAACCAACACACACTTGCCTAGGGGATTTAGACACTCTTATAACGAATTCGGTAGACTCTATAGGCATGCTCATGCTAGAGACTAATTTCATGCATATGTATGAGTGGGTAAATCCTGGGTCAATTAAAGCTATAACACGAGTATTATGGAGAGAAAAGATACCCGTGATCACATCGGGGGAAGATGCCTCTTCACAAGCACAAATGGCATATGTCCTCGCCGGTACTCTACCCTCGACTCTAGCAGCTTGCTCTCTAGGTGAATTCTTGCTTCCCATCTCAATCCCTGGGATTCTCAATGGTCTTCCCTTAGTGGTACTTCCCGATCTTGCATTTTGAGGCTTTCCTTTCTCGTCCACCTCGGGACAATCTCTGATGAAGTGGTCTAAGGACCCACATCTGAAGCAGGCTTTCTCATTAGCTCTACACTCACCAGAATGGCGCCTGCCACACTGAGGGCATTTCAGTCTACTTGGTCAGACGTTGCCCACACTAGCAACTAATGTGGTTTGCCCTTTCGACCCTAAAAATTTTTGGCCTTTACTTCGGGTTGAAAACCCCGCTGTAGTGACTGATCGAGTAGTGAGATCCCTCAATTTCTTAGATGAGGATTGGTGAGACTTATTCAGTTGTCTCTTCCTCGAGTCATGAGACCCGTGCTCAGCTCTTCTCTTCTCTTTAGCCAACTCCTTGGCTTTACAGGCGCTATCCACTAACACCACAAACTCCCTTAATTCGAGAACTCCCACATATAGGCGGATATCTTCATTCAACCCATCCTCGAATCTCTTGCACATGACGGCCTCAGTAGACACGCACTCCCGTGCATACTTGCTAAGCCTTACGAACTCCCGTTCGTAATCGGTCACTGACATACGGCCTTGCTTCAGTTCCAAGAACTCCTTTCTTTTGTGGTCGATGAACCTCTGGCTGATATACTTCTTCCAGTATTCCTCTTGGAAGAATTCCCACCTAACTCTCTCCCTTGGCACCACCGACACCAGGGTGTTCCACCATTGGTAGGCTGAATCTCTCAGGAGAGACACCGCACACTTTAAGCATTCCTCAGGCGTGCAAGATAACTCATCGAATACCCGGGTGGTATTCTTGAGCCAGAATTTTGCCTTCTCCGGGTCAATCCTTATTCGCCCGGAACTCTTCGGCTCCTTGCTTCCGGATCTCATATACCGGAGGCCTCTCTCTTCTTACCACCTCAACCAATTGAAGAGCTACTGGGGGTTGAGGGATAGGCGGGGGTGGAGGGGGTCGAGTGTTAGGATTTGCTCGGGTATACTCAGTATACCAGTTGCTCATCATGTGGAGAAAGGCTTCTCGAGCCTCTTCCCCCTGACCCAAGGTCTTGGGTCTGCTATCAATTGGCGCGATCCCTTGAGCTGGAGCCGGCGCGTTACTCGCAGCATCATCAGCTGTAGTTCTGTCCGGATCGGAATCCATATACTACATAAAACACAATTTTATACGTCAGGAGGCATCACACTATCATTACTTAGACACTCTTACATATGGCATGTATAGCTAGACTCGTACTTACGTTACGTTAGTCCTAGAATCGACTAAACCATAGCTCTGATACCAATAAATGTAACACCACATGCCCGTGTTCAAGTCAGAACAGGGTTTGAGGCATTGCCTAGCTAATCTTGCATAAACATCTAGAATAGGGTTATAAAATTTCGTTTAACCCTATCGTCTGCACATATTCGGCCTAGGAGGCCCTAAACATACATCCGAGAAGTACCGGAATCTTTTTGGGAAATTTCACAAGTACAAGAAATTTTTTAACAAAACAGGGGCCACACGCCCGTGTAGGCCTATGGACACGCCCGTGTACCTCTAAGGCATGCCCGTGTCTTCCACCCGTGGTCGACACTGACTAATTTCACACGGCCTTGACACGCCCGTAGCCATGACCCGTGTGTAAATCCTTAGCATTCTGACTTATCCACACGGCGTATACACACGCCCGTATACCCCAGCTGTGTGGTGATTTAAATCCCAGGTGCGAGGTACAGACTTCACATGGCCTGGGCACACGCCCATGTGCTAGCCGTGGCTCCCACACGATCTAGACACACGCCCGTGTGTCTACCCATGCAAACAATTAGCAGGCTATATATCAAGCCCTTTCCACCCTACAATGCACACATACATACATCCACTCAAAACAATACAACTCCCAACCCATTAGCAAGTCTAAGAACTCATCCAACATACACGATACAAAAGGAACGCACAGTTCATGAATTTCATCTTCATTAAACAAAAGAATTTGCCAAGATTTGCCTAACTCATACGGCCATATACAAAATGACTTTTATAAATTTACAAAGCCAACACTTTGACTAACAATTACAACTTAACAAAATACTTAAGTCAAATACATGCCATACCCAAAACAAGTCTAAAATTGTTATACCAAAGTGCTTAACGATAGTGTGATTTCCGAACTCCTACATCCACGATCTTTGAGTTACCCTGGTAGTACTACAAGATAGAATGGCAATGAAAAAGGGTAAGCATAAAGCTTAGTAAGTTTGCATGGAAATAAATAGCAATAATAAACTCATAAGATAATCCACCCACGGTATTAGCTAACCGTACTCGAGTCAAGGCTTCCTGACAATACTTGCTTACAATTGCCCTTATCTAGCACATACCGTGCCACATATCAAAACCGATTCTTCATGACACATTCACGAGTACCAGTATTCACTCATTCACATGACTTAAATATCATCCACATTTCTACTTCCAAATTCTTCCACTTATCCCACTATTCACAATAGATAGTCAAAGACGTGTATTTATCGTCGTTACTGTAAGCATAAAGCCAATGCCACATCTTCGAGGCGGTCTTACGTGGAGTCACTTCTAGATGCCAATGCCATATCCTGGATATGGTCTTATATGGGATTACCTCTAGATGCCAAAGCCATATTCCGGATATGGTTTTATATGAAATATCCTATCATGTATCGATGCCATATTCCTAATATGGTCTTATACGATTCTCTTAATCATTACCGAAGCCATATCTCAAATATGGTCTTATACAGAATTTCAACTCGATGCCGAGGCCATGTCTCGGACATGGTCTTACACGGGACCTTATCTATTTCATATCTCACTGATAACATTATTATAATCAATATGGTCCATTAGGACTTTAACATCCCATTCACATTAACTACTCAATTTAGTAGTGCATTATGCATTAATATAATGTCAAGCATTTCTCAACATGCTAACATAAATGTTACTTAAATTGCATACAAACTTACCTCGACTTCAAAATGAGCTAACTTGTCGATTTAGTCCGAGACTTTGTTCTTTCCCTGATCAAGGCGGGTCCTCGGTTCTTCTTGCTCTATAATAGCAATTCAACTCATTTTAACCACTATATCAATAATAGCATTTCAAAAATCATGCTTAGGCAAAATTACTATTTTGCCCTTAGACTTTGGCAAAATGACCATTTTGTCCCTAGGCTCAAAAATAAATTCTAATCGTATTTATACCTTCAACAGGCCTAGGTGAACATTTAATACTCGTATAGCTATCATCAAACTCAACATTTCACATACTTACTACCAATTTTGTAACCTTTTCATCAAGGTCCTATTTGGTGTTTTCATACTAACACCTTTCACAAAAGTTGTTCATCTACCAACTAAGACTCAATTTCTTCCATAAAAATGCAGCAAATAACAATGAAGGCTCTCATGGAAAAACTCTAAACTCTTCACAATATTGCACAATAGTCCCCTCATTTGAAAGCTTAAGCTTTGGGGTCTTAAAAGTATAACTATTTTCAAGAAAAGGTCATTAAAATACTTACTTGAATGGATGAGAGCTTGCTAAAATTTTAAGCATTCAAAGACCCCTATTTTCTTGCTATTTTCAATGGAGAAGGATGAAAAAAAAGATGGGTATCATCTTTTCTTTATTCTAATATTAAACTAACAATTTAGTCCACCAAACACTACCAACTTTGACCAAGTTGGTCAATTCTTGTCCCCTTTGAAGCCTATGACTGGCCTAGCCTTTAAAAAGGGATAAATTTCCTTTTAAGTCCTCAAATTAACAATCTATGGCTATTTGAAACCTTTAGCTTATAGAATGGAACTTTCGCACTTTATGCGATTTAGTCCTTTTTCGCGATTAAACACGAAATCGCTAAAATTAAAGTACTAAAATTCTCATGCACATATTCTATCATGCTCTGACTTATAATATAATCATGAAAATAAATTTCTCTAATCTCAGATTAGTGATCCTGAGATCTCTATTCCGACTAGCCCCTAAATCGGGCTATTACAACGGGCGTGTGTCTTGGCCGTGTGAAACCTGCACCTAATTTTGAAAGAATTTAGTTAACCACACGGCTAGCACATGGGCATGTGGCATGGCCGTGTGCACACGTCAGAGAGTTACACGAGGTTGAACACTACCTATAGCACGAGCGTGTCCTAGGGTCACACGAGCGTGTCCCTCGGACCACACGGGCGTGTGAGCCCTGTAACATAGAAAATTTTTGTAATTTGTGAAAAATTCTTAGAGTTTTCGATTAAGTCCCGACTCGATTCTGATGTTTGTATTGGGCCTCAATGGTCCATTTAAGGGACAATATGAATAATCTCGATTAATGAATGATAATTTATGTAACACCCTAAACCTGGCCTAGACGTTATGACCGGATCTAGCATGTCACATCAGATGATTGTTTAAAAGTTAAACGTTCGTTAAAAACTTCGTATTCTTTTTGAAACTCTGAACTTTGTTGTTTGTGAAATTTAGATTTGCTATAATTATTTTGTTGTAAAAATGTTATTATTATTTTCGAAAACTTTGTTTGCTATTGAAGTTTAATTACGAAATTGCGGAAACGTGATATTTTGAAAGAAAACGATTATTGTCGTTTTGAGAAAACCCAGAGTTTAATTATTAACAGTTTAAAAATAGCTGAAATGAAAGTTTAAAAGAAAAATAAAATCTAATGGCCTTATTACAAAATATTAAACCCAAATTAAGTAATCATAAATAAAGTAAAATCGGATTTACTAATTACGTGAAAAGTACTCTGATGTATGGCCACCACCGAGTCCTCCGCAGTTCCAAATCCTCTAATGCTGGGGATTACCTGCAGGGTTAAGATAAGAAAGGGGTGAGTTACGAGAACTCAATGTGTAATCCCCTAAACAATCAATATCTGGGCCTGAGCCCTTACGGTATCAATCTGGGCCTAAGCCCTGTAATTATGGTAATGCAGTAATGAAATGCAGCCTAACCCAATCCAACCAATCACACCCCCGTACCAACCTATCGTCACTTGTGGGGATCAAGTCAACCCACCCTGCCCATCACACCAGTATTGCAGACAAGCTGATAATCATGATATTTGTGGCTGAACCACCAAAAATAATAGTATATATGTGGCATAGCCACCAAAATAATATATGTGGTAGAGCCACCAGGCTACACTTCCTCCGATCATCAAACCCACCCCATGCAATAAGTTATCAAATGCAATGTATCAATGTATAAAAATGTAACCAAAATCATATACACAATATTCAACCATAATTGAGAGTATAACGGACATTTTCACCCCTTTAGGGGTATTTCGATAATTTCACAACCAAGGGGTATTTCGATAATTTCACAACCCAGGGGTATTTCGATAATTTCGTAACCCAAGGGTATTTTGGTAATTTCGTAACCCGGGGGTATTTTGGTAATTTCGCAACCTAGGGGTATTTTGGTAATTTCGTAATCCAAGGGTATTTTGGTAATTTAGACATTTAACAACCTTTTCGAAGGCCTACTGTCGCCTCGAGCAACTCGGGACACCTTTTTGGGTCTCTACGGAACTATTGGGCCTAAAATCCATTTCAGGCCCAAACAGGCCCACACGCTCGTGTGGCCCATTTGACACATTTTTAGTCTCGAATTTGTAGACTTCACAGTCGCATCAATCGTTTAGTATTTCTCTATCGATTTAGCCCATGTGGGCCCGTAAGCCGATTGGGCCCATTTAGCCTATTTCAGTTCGATCAGGCTCGTTACAGCCTTAGTTTCGTGAGAGTGCTCATGACACTCTCAACGATCTATCTTCATCATTCATGTCTCGATTTACCACCACGAGCGTTCGCATGCTCAAGTTCGGCTTTTAGCCGATTCACAAAACATCGCATGTAATCATTAAGATGGGTGTGAGATTACACACCTGATTTGGAATACGGATCACGTTACTCTCTGAAGCACCTAAGAACATAATTGGCTATCAGTTAGTCTTCCTGTGCTATAATCCCAAAATGTGAATACATAAGACTATAGGCTTAGCTTACCAACGAATATTAGCCTCCCTTCTAAAGAGGGTATTTGATCCACTTTTTACTGATCAAAGATCTGTGCCCCTAACGAAAAGATTGTATTAGAACATTATTCAAGATGATAATAAGAGAAACGACCTTTTGGCCCTAACAAATTCAATCAAGATAAGAGAACTATCACCCTTAGTCGGCCATGTCCACGACTTACCAACAAGAAGATGAGATCCCGAAGCAGATTGAACCAACAAGATTCGAGTTTGTACCCTAGAGGATTCGGCCCTTACCAAAATAGAACAAGAGAGGTTCAAAAATAGAAGCGAGTGAGTAAGTTCGGCTTAATCAAGAGGTGAGAGTTTCGGCTTAGCAAAGTGAAAAGAGAAAAGTGAAAGAAAGAAATAAAGGGAAAAGAAACATTACCTTGTGATCATAGAAGAACCGAATAGACAAGGTAGATTCGGCAGACAAAAGAACACCAAGCTTCAGGCTACTAAGTGTTCAGCTATTAGCAAAAGAAAAGAGGAACGGATTCAAGTTGGAGAAGAGAGGAGATTCGACTTATGGAGAAAAAGAGTAGAAAAGAATGGAGAAGAAGAGAGGGAGAAAAGGAATTCGGTAAGCAGAAAATTGCAAAGAAAGAAAATTGACCCGAAATGCCTAAGGGGAAATGCCCAAAATGCAAAAGTGCTAAGAGAGACTAGAGAAATTCGGCACCTACTTTTCAATGGCCAAAAATGCCTAAACATCATCCCTTAGCCGAATTTCTCCTCCCCCCAACACTCCCACATTCGGCCACTACCACCTCTCACCCCAATCCCTTGATTCTCTCCTTATTTTTCTCCCCACATTGCTCTCCACCTCCCATTCAAACTGTTTGACTCATTCTCCAACCTCCATGGCAGAGTTTGAACCCAACTCTGCTTCCTCCTCTTCCAAGGCACAAAATAAAAGCCATCCATTGCAGCTGGTGAGATTCGAACTCCTCCCCTCCTTGCACTCCCCTTGACGCCACATCACCTTGCCACATGCTTACCTTGTGTTAATAAAACACACACTAATATATATAAGCCCTGCCTCCACCAGCTCTCCCCACTAAAGAGCCCAAAACCAAAATTTTTCCAGAGCTTGGCCTCGACCCTAGGCCTCCTTAGAGCCCCTACACACCCTCAAACAACTCGCAGAGCAAGCACAATATGCAATTACACAAATGTTACAAACCCCTAATTTTTTGGATGTTACAATTTCAATGAGTTATTTGTAAATGTTCTAAAAGTTTCGGTAATGTTCCATAACTTTGTTCCGGCAACGGATATGGGTTAGGGGTGTTACACTTGTGATGGAAAGGGACATCATCAGTGAAGTTCTTGAGTTCATTCTGAGGGTCAGAATGGTATAGTCGGTACTAAGGAGGATCCATTTCCATGAAGTCGCTCAATCATCCTCATATGGGTCATGCTCGATATTCCCTGCGGGGACATTTGGCCAACTAGTGTAAGCGAGGAGGACTGCTCCAGTGTGTTGAGGAGACTGAAGGGTCGAGTGAGTCGAGTCACATAAAGACCTAAACAGATAGGACCCTTCCTGTTGCACTCTATCTGATGGCGAAAAGCGAGAGCGACAAAGTAGGCTACGTAAAAAATATGCCCCGTGGCCATGCTCTATAGAAAATATGCATAGATGGTACCGATGAATCCGGTGCTTTCTCTTCTACTGGTCAATGTGTAAGCTAAGAAGGCATGAATATACCGTAAGGCCGAAGGAAGAGAAGTCACCTTCGAGCGACTCACGTCATAAGGTCTCGTACCCGTCGTGAGGTCTACCCAACAAAGAGATGGTGAGTAGTGGATGTGCCGATGTAAGCGGAGGAAGTTCTCGACACTCATGAACTCTTTAGTGTATAGTCCCAAAGCAGCGCCAAACTTAGTGACAATTATATGTCGCCTCGTGCCACCGAATCTAAAAGTGATGGTGCCCGATTCATCATGAGTTGTCATCACCAGCTGTAGGGTAAATGTAGAACAAAACTCTAAAGTAAGCTCCATGTATGTAGGCTCGATGATGGAAAATAATAGGTTCCACGAGGCTGTAGCAATGATGGCGCGAACATGATCAGCTAACTGGACTTGCTCCAAGGCAGCCCAATCAATACATCAGCCTAAGCCTAATGGCCTCAGTCGAAAAAGTTGATATAAGTCCTCCTGGGAACCCTATGAAAAGCAAAGGAACGGATGTCGTGCCTCAGCGAAAGCGCCCAAAGAAAAGGTCGTGCCAAGGGTCTTCTGCTTTTTTGAAGCGGGGACGACGACTTTAGATTTTCCCCGTGTGTTCGTCATGGTGTACTTGTCAGATAGAATAGGCCAATATTAGAAAAACACGAACAAAAATATCTCCAATTAAACAAATAGAAAGGCCAACGAATAAATTTTGAAATCAAAATATGACACGAACTATCCGCTCAAGATGAACATAAAAAGGCAAGCTAAATAAATAGAATATCTACATCTAAAATAATAAGTACTAATACCTCATCATATAGAACTACGTAGGTGACTGACTAATATTTAAACTAACATAGGAAAAACAAGACAAAAATAAGTAATGAAAAAGGGACAATTTAAATTAAAGCTACTATTAATAAGAAGACAAATAGAGAAAAAACTAATAAGAAGAATAAGACTAAACTAATAGAATAAAACAAAATTAGAAGCAGGAAAATGAAATAATAATAACAATATAAATAATAATGATAATAAAATAAAATAAAATAAGAAATAATAAGCAAAGAGAATAATAATAATAATAAAAGAAGTAAATAAAAGAAAATAAATAAATAAATAAATAAAAGAAAAGAAAAACAAAGAAAAGGGGAAAAAGGAGGACCAATGGAGGTATACACGGTGGTCGCTGGTTGACGCGGCGAGGGTCAGTGGCAAGAACGCGGGACTCCGATAAGGGAGAAAGAGTGTGTTGCAAAGGAGGATAGGATCGGAGGTAGAGGTGGCTGGTTCGACGGGGGAAAGGAAAGGGAAAGGGGAGGAGTGAGCGTGCGTGTGGGAAAGAGGGAAGGCTTGGAGTGGTGGGGGTACAACGCAGATGTGGGGGATTGAGGGAAGGCTCAGTGAGAGGGGTGGCTAGGGTGCTCGAAGAGGGAGGAACGACAACCGTAATAGGGGAAGAAAGTGGGAAAGGCGGCTAGGGTTAAGGGTTAGTTGGGGAAGAAAACAAAACAAAGAAAAAGAAAGGGCGTGTGCCCATCCCGTGTGGAAATGCCTAGGTTGTGTGGATATTGAAAATAGCTCTTTTTGTCCGATTTTGGCTTGTTTTTCACTCCTTTCGCTCCCAAATTCTCTCCTAAGTATAGAAACATGAATTTAAAGGATTAGAAGCATCAAATTCACCAATTTGTATAATTAATCATACAAAAATGCATTAAGAATGAGATTAGAATATGTTACTTTTATAGCTTATCAACTTTCTTTGAGGAGTCAATCATCGTTGTGCATTTTGGTGGATCAATTGGAATATATGCGCACATTAGAGGTGTTCATGGGCTGGGCGGACCGGCCCGGCCCGAAGGCCTGACCGAAATTTGGGAGGGTTTGGGCAAAAATATAAGCCCAAAAAATGGGCTTGGACAAAAAATAAAGCCCGCTTAAAAAATAGGCCGGGCCTCGGGTAAGGTATTTTTGGCCCAGGCCCGGTCCGGCCCTAATTCACTAAATGACAAAAGAAATCTGCTTTTTTTTTAATGTTATTTTCTTGTTGTTTTCTCCTTACTTTTCTACCATATTACTATTATGTTGCTACTATTTTGTTGTTATTGATTAAATATTGTATAAAACTTATTTTATTGTTAATTTTGTTATTATTTTAAAGGCATTTGTTAATTTTATTATTATTTTAGAGGTATTTGATTGTTAAGTTACATCTATCTTAGTGTTATTTAAGTCTACATATTTTTTTAAAATTTATTTTCAATTTGTTGGGAAATATTTATTTTTATTTTTTTAGTATTTTTGATGTATTATATATTTAACAATTATATAAAATAATATAAAATTTTAATACGGGCGGGCCGGCCTGGGCCGGGCCTGGACTTTAGCATTTTTATAAGGGTCGGGCTTGGGAAGAATTTTAGGCCCATTTTTTGGGCCCGGCCCGGCCCATGAACACATCTAGCGCACATACAAAAGTTCAAAGATGAGAAATATTTAGCTCTTGACTAAAACCCAATTGTAACGGGGAGTATTTATAACTTATTGGCTTGATAAGTACAACACGTAAATCAACATAATTTCATGTTGAAATAGGAGTTTAGTTCTCATAACTAATGGTTTAGACATTCATCAGAAGCGTTAAATCAATAATATCTCTAAACCATTATAGACATAAATAACAAACTTTTACCAAAGTTTTTCAAACTCAATCAGTAAAAGACTGAGATAAAAACTCATCGTTATTAGCAAGATGAATTGTCTTAATTGCATGATCTGAAATTAATTATTGAAACAAGTAATCTTGCAAATATTAGGTTGCAAGTTGATAACACATATGCGATTATTTTGTAGATGCATATACCAAAATCATATAATACCAAAATCATATAATATCAAAATCATCCACATGGTGGATGAATGGGCCATATTCATTTTAGAAATGCAAGACATTAAATCTCAACTTTAGCTAGTAAGTTTCTAATAAGCAATTTTCATTGAGAACAAGCAACAAATTAGAATTCTTTAAATTAAAAAATCTTATGGTTCTTTAATGAATGTCCATATAAATTCTCAATTAATTTTCGCATCATATATGATCCAAGATGGTCTAACTGGTCATGCCAAGTAGTAAATGCATTTGTATCAGTAAACTTCTGGTTTACTTTAACATGCATTTCAATTTTACTAGTAATGTCAACATAAATTGTCACAAATTAATAATTTTACTGTTTTTTTTACTTTGTATCCACATATAAGTACTATTGTGACATTTACTACTGGAAATGTCTAAAACAATGTGAAATTTATAATTTATAATGCCACTAAGTCAACAAAAATAAATATAATTTCTAAACAATTATATAAAATATTCGCTTCGGGAAATATGCCAAAATCTACAAATATCCAAAAAAACCTATTATATTTATTGCAGACATTCATTTCAAGAAATAAGCAAAAAGTAATTCAAACAATAATGTACGCATATATCATATTTCTTACCAATAGGATTATAAAGATATCATCTGCTTCAAGGAATGATAAATTAATATAAATCATTGAAAATTTTGTACCAAGAACAAACATTTGGCAGTATTTTGAATCATCCATCTTCTTCTTATCAATTTCCCAATAATGACAATATATAATTATCATGTACTGCTACATTCACTTCGGGGAATGAAACAAAACTAGTGGAACAAATAACTCGTTATTTTGTTAGCCATAAGGAGATATGAGGTCAATTCAAAAAACTTTTAAAGCCCTTTTAACAATAATTTTGCATAATCAATTAACTACCAAGAATAATTGGCTAAGTCATGTATAGAAACAAACATAAATTAAATATATCAATAAAAGTCACATCTCAAACATAAAAATATGACATAATAAAAAACTAGTAATTTTTTCTTTCATGACCATCATCATAAACATGCATGAAATTTAATTCAAAATCCAACCTTTCATGCTCATAGAACTTTTCATTTACAATTGCTCATGTCAGTTTTCTAAATAATTAACAAATGGAATAATATAAAACATATGAGCCATGTAACGACCCGAAATTGGGCCTAGTAGGATTGGGCCAATTGGGCCTTTAGCGTAGAAGCATTTTAAAATTTTGAGAACAAGAGAACGGCATTATTTCAAGTTGGACTGATTAGGAAGGTGATTTTAGAAAGTTACGGGGTTCTAGGAAGTTTCGGGTTCAAGTTGGGCCTTAGCAAAATTTTTGTGTTTAAGCACTTAAATGAGAGAAGTTAAATGGCATCAAGGCTTAAGGAAATAAGTGTGCATTTTCCTAGCACAAGGAGTCTATTGGTAAAGGTGGAAAGTGGCGTGTGAAGTGTACTAATGGTTTGAGGTTCGAATCCCATCTATTGCAAACTTTTGGATTTATTTTTGTGCTTCTCATCCATGTGTCGGTCAAAGTTTTAATAAGGTAAGGAAGACTTTTTAATTTTTGGAAATATGGCTAAGGATTATGGTAAGGAGAAAGACTAAGGAAAAAGAACGAAAGAAAAGGAAGGATAAGGGAACATGTTGGCATATAGTGTGGAAGGTGTTTTGGAAAGACTTTATTTTGGTCAATGTTCATCTTTTTGGAAAAGATGAATACAAGGTTTTGTTGGGGAAAAAGGAGGAGCCAAATTTTCCTAGCCTATTTGCAAGTTTGTGCTTGAAAAAGCCTATTTTCTCTTTTGAACATTTTTGGTACTCTTTTCCAACCTTTTTCCTTTGTGTTAGCCGAATTACCTAACATTTCTTCTCATATCTCTTCTCTTCTTTTTATCTTTCCTTCAACCTTTCTTCCTTTTTCCTAAATCGACATTACCATATGATCGAATCTTCTTTATTATTTTCTCTTCAATAGCCGAATTTCTATCATCTTCTATCTTCCCCATTTTTGAGTGTTGGACATCTCTCCTTGGTTGAATCGGAGTTCTAGTGGGTGGCTGAATACCAAATCCTTGTCGATTCATTTGTAGTCATAAGCCAATTGGTGGGAATCGGGATTATCATCGATTAAGGTAAGGAGTCTTTTCATAGTCCATTCGATATCGCTACTCGGTTATGGTGTTAATCGGATTGAAAGTTTGGCTAATCGATTATGTTGTTAGGCATGAAATCACTCGATACTCTCTACTTGTGGATTTTTCAGAAATAGTGGTAAAGTCGAACACCTATCCCTCGTAATAAGAGACTCGGATTGTTGGTAAGTGATATAGATTGTTAATCAATCGCAATACTTGGATGAAGTTGTAATTGGGCTTTGGACTAATTGTTGACCAATTGTATCTTTAGGTGTTGCGGAGAATATCGTGTTACGGATTCCGAATAAGGTGTGTAATCCCGTACCTTCCCTATACATGTTTGAAATGGTGTGTAATCTCACAATCTCTGAAAATATGCATGAAATGTTCTGTGATTTGGTCGAAATACCAAAGAAAACCAGAAACCGACATTCGTGATCACTCGGGAGTGCGTATGTTTGTTGTGGTAACCATATTTTGCAATGAAACAGTTTTGGTTAGTAGTAGTGATGTGATTTTGAAAAATCACAAAAAATAGGAGAAAATGAATTAGAAAGTGAATAAGATAAATTAAAGCTTACTATGCCTATTTTGATATGGAAGAAACGGAGAAGGAAAAGGAATTTTATATTTTGAGATATCTTAATTTTAATGAGACTGGTTCTAAATGACTTCGTGGTTCCCTGATCTGTCTTGGAAAAATCATATAAAATTGTACAAAGTAAATTATGGGTTATAATTTATATGTATAGATTCCTTAGTGATCCTATTTTCATTAGAAACAAGTATGAGCAATATATGAAAACTGTACAATGAGATATTTGAAATTAAGTTAAGAGAGGTCAGAATCGTTGGACAGTGAAACAAGGGAAACTTTAAGGAATAAACTGTACTAAATGACTAAGCCAAAAATTCTGGAAAAATTATAGTAAAAAGATATATGAGTCTAGTTTCAAGGAAAATTTACGGATCAAAATTTAGAGCTTCCTAACTCGAGTTATAATCAATTTAGTCAGTATGACGCAGATGGACAGTTTCAATTTTTATGCCCCACATTAGTAGTTAAGTCTAGGTTGTGAAATTACCAAAATACCATTGGAGGGTAAATTACTGAAATACCCCTGGGTTGCGAGATTACCAAATTACCCTTAGTGGGTAAAATTATAGAATTACAAAAATGCCCTTATGGGCTGAATTACCAAAATGTCCTTATGGACCGATTTACCGAAATGTCCTTATGGACCGAATTATCGAAATGCCCCTATGGGCCGATTTGATAGATTGTTATAATGGGCCGATTTGATAGATTGTTATAATGGGCCGATTTACCGAAATGTCTTTATGGATCGATTTACTGAAATGCCCCTATGGGCCGAATGGTCGTATTGCTTTAATGGGCTGATTCATAAAAAGTATTCAATAGGTTGATGGATGTTATTTTTATATGGATGTTTTAGGATTATGTATGATGCATCTTTACATATTACATGGGATGGGAAAATTTGAATGAAGAGAAGTATAGACCGGTGGCATTGCCACAAATTCTGATAATGCCTTTGTGCCATCGTGATTAAGGCTGTGTGCCGATTATATTACCGTATATGATACTCTGGTGGCTCAGCCACAAATATTATAAAAGACAGCTTGACTGCAAATTGGAGAGACTGGCGGGGTGGGTTGACTTGATCCCCACAGGAGAGATTGGTTGGTACAGGGGAGAGCTTGGCTAGATGGGATAGGTTGCATATTTTGCATATTTATACATATATATATTGTTATGGTATATGGGCTTAGGCCCAAGTTTTTGCTAAACGGGTTCAGACCCAGTGGATGACGGTAAGGGGATTATACATTGAGTTCTTGTAACTCACCCCCCTTTCTTAACCCTTGTAGGTAATGCTCAGTGACGAGGACTTGGGGCCGTGGATGACTCGGTGGAGGCCATACTTAGAAATGGTGTTTTCGAACTTTAGTAAAGTCTCATGTTTTCGCTTACTTTTACTATTTTGGGTTTAAAGTTGTAATAAGGGCTCTGGGATAAACTTTAATTTGCTTTATGTTTTGAGATATTTATTACTTTTCTTAAATTGTTTTAAATGGGGATTTTCTAAAAATATAAATAATGGTTTTCCAAAATTGATTAATAAACGGGTTTTATAACAAACTTTTACAAATGATTTAACTCGGACTTTCTTTCAAATTATCAACGACATTTTCAAAAAGTCAGGGTTTGTAAAATTATTAGTTCGAATTTATCGATTTATCAAATCAACCTTCGAGGTTTATAAAACTTTATCAAATATTTCAAATCAAATTTATTTTCTTGATTTTAACAAACAAACCTTTTTAGTATGAACACAAATGACTTATCATGTTTTTCTCATGTGACATGTCAGATCCGGTCATAACGCATGGGCCGGGTTTGGGGTGTTACAAGCCATTACCTTTAACAATTCTTTGAACTAAATCAAATATGAATAATCATAAAATTCATTGGTTTATTAACACAAATTTGCATACTAGATATGTTTTAATCAAATATACTATTTAATTATAAAACCTACTATAGCAACATAAATAAATCAGTTAACATTCATTTTCATGAACAAATAAGATGCTTAAAATAATATGTAACTCATGTAATCAAAACTTAAAAAGAAGACAATCTCAAATATTTAAACCATATATCAAGTTGATTTAATATTTAAAGATGTACTTTATTTTTCTGCGTTGAGTCTTGACTTTTCATACATAAGTTTGAGAGTGAATCTTATTTTCCAGGTGTACAACAGGTACATAATCAATGACTTTTCATACATAAGTTTTCTCTCTTGCAAATTCTCATAAATAATTGTAACACCCTGAAAATTTGAGTATATTTTTTTTATTTATTATTGTGTGCTTTGAGTAAGTATTTTAGAAAGTGAAATTTTCTTATTAATTTTCGTGTTTAGTATAGTCCTGAAGAAGAATTAAAATTTATTAGGATGGAATAATATTAATTTTGAGCATTTATGGAAATGGATTAAGTGGCATTGACACATAAATTAATTTAAGTGTCAAAGTGAAGCATAAGATGAGTTAATGGCCAAGTGGTGTTGGCGCATGAGCTAGTGCATGAGGGTGAAGGTTCGAATCCCTTAAATAACAATTAGGTGGCTTTTATTTTTGGTTTTCCTAGCATGTGTCGGCCAAGCTTATTTATGGAAAGAGTTGACCATGTTATTTTTGGTTAGTATATCAAGGGAATAAGGAAATAGTTAACTTAAGGAAGGGAATCAAGAAAATAAGGAAAGTTGTAGAGATATGAGGCAAGAATCAAGGAATTGTTTATGGAAACAATATCTTGGCCAATAGACCAAGCATATGGACAACAATATGGCTAGGGGGGAGCTGAATTTTTGGTGATAGTTTGGCTAGGAATTTTAGTCTTTTGTTTTGGTCATTTTCTTAGTTTTTGGCATAGTTTTGCAAATTCTCTCAACCTCTTTCCCTTGGTCGAATTTGTGCATTTGGTAAGCCTTGATTCTTTTGATCAATTGGTTATTTTTGCTTTTCACTTTAGTGTCAATTTTGTGCCTTTCTCTTTGTGCCGATTTTGCCAATACCTAAAAGGCTTTTCTTTTCTTTTCTTTTTACCATTGCCGAATATACACCTATCTTAAAGTTCATCTCTTTCACTCTTTTCTTCTCCATTCTCCTTGAAAATCAAAACAACATCATCATTATTCTTCTCTCTTTTTCTTTCTTTTCACTCATAATTTCTTTCTTTTTCTCCAATGGCCGAATATTAGTGTACCTTAACCGAACCATTTTCTCTTTTTCTTTGATTCTTCATAGCCGAATCCTTCATCAATCAATACCATTCTAAATCCTTTCTTTTCGACGTGGAAAATAGGTAAGAGATTCTTTTCGTTTCGATTAGTTAATAGTGGTTATGGCCGAATATTGATGATGGTTTGAAGGCTTTATTAGATCAAAATAAACGTTCATTCTATTAACGTTTATTTTGTTATACCTTAGTGCGATAACGGAAGTTTGGAAATCAAGAAGTCGTGGGTGACACAAATCGTTGGAATCGATTTTTGTGGTAAGGAAATCACATCTTTAAAACCTTAGAATTATTTCGAAATTATGTTAGATTGGATTAATGTTCCTTTGTCTTTGAAGACATTCAAAATAGGGAAGAAAAGGGCGGTGTTTAGTCTTCGGAAGAGGGGAGGTTCTGTTATTCCCCCTAAGTACAAGCAAAGGACTATTTCGGGAATCCGGGATTTTCCACCGGGTTGCGGACGTTCAACCGAGGAAAATCAACTGTTCGAAGTCGTTCGTACTCCCGAACCATTATTCGTTCGTGGATTCGATTCGGTTAGCAAACCATCAATCGGGGAGAAATCGCAAGTAGAAGTACTACGGAAATCCGAGGGTAAATTCTAGATCGCTATATTTAGACCGATTTTATTATTAGATTATAGTGTTCTAATTATCGCGATACGTATAGGTGTTGAAGAGCGGGAAAGTGTAGTTCTCTCAATAACCAGGTGTGTAATTTCACACTCATTTCGAGTTAGATTTCTAATCATAAGTATTGCGATAAAATCGTGAAAATGGTAAATTCGGAAATTATGTAGTAATTGATACTTTTGTGAAAATGCATGAAAACGGTTAAAACCGAGAAATATGCGAAAAACTGTTAAATCGATAAATTGGGCCAAAATACTTTAGTTCGATAAATTGGGCCAAAATACTCTAGTTCGATAAATGGGCCAAAGCCCACTAAACTGTTAAATGGGCAAATTGCTAAATTATTTTTTATGGGCCTAATAAAAAGTTTAATGAAAAACCCACCGATGTTATGGATAAATTGAAAATCTGTTATATGATTATATTTTGTTATACACGCATGATTGCATGGGGTGGGATATATGAAGAGAAGAATGGCCAGTTGCCACAAATTTGGCTCAATGCCTCTAGTTCGGTGGTTTTGCCACAAATTTGGCTCAATGCCTCTAGTTCGGTGGCTCTGCCACAAATTCGGCTAAATGCCTCTAGTTCGGTGACAATGTCACAATCTAGTTCGGTAGTGCACTACAAAATTATTTAAAGGCTTAAAGCCTATAATTGGTGTGTTTGGCGGGGTGGGTTGACTTGATCCCCACAGGTGTGTTGGTTGGTACGGGGGTGTTAGCGGATGGATATTAGGTTGGTTTGGGAAATTTCATTTTTTTTTACATGCATTTTAAATTATGATATTTCATTTTATGTTATATTGTTGAAATCTGTAAATGGGCTCAAGCCCAGCATGATATCTTGACGATCTGGCCCAATAATGGTGGTAAGTGAGTTGCACACTGAGTTCTTTGTAACTCACCCAATTTTATTAACCATTTCAGGTAATGGAAATTGACGTGGACTTGGCCGGAGATGACTTGGTGGAGGCCATACTACAAACTGGGGTTTTTATAAACTATGACTTTATTTAAATTATTATCTTAAATTTCTGTTATGGGTTTGATGTAATAAGGCCTCTAGTTACATTTTTATAAATTTTATTGTGTGGATGGTTTAAATTTTATTTCCAAACTTTTAATATGGTTTTATCATAAATATGTTAAGTTTTCTTAAAAACATTGGTTTTATCACAATTTTTGGACACTTTAATTATTTTAAATTCTTTCAAAGTTCTTTTAAACTATCTTAAGATTTTGACATTTATATTTTGAAAATAAGTTTTCAAACAAGTATTTTCTCGAAACATCAAATTTCAAATCCCGAACTTAATTTTATTAAACTCTATTTTCAAAAAGTTTTTGTAGCACTATATTATCTTAACCACTTGAAAATAAACGAATGTATGATTGGTGTGATAAACCAAATCTCGTCTAAACGCATAGACCGGGTTTGGGGTGTTACATTTAATGGTATCAGAGCCCAGTTTCAAAACTCGGCTGTGGTTTGGGTTCGACAATGAAATCTGTTTGAAAAATAATTTAAATTTCTAGACTTTTTGATTTAAAGGTAGTATGGCACCATGAGCATCCCGCGCCAAGTCAAGTAAGTATTTGTATACTGATTGTCTGTTATGATTATGATATGATTATAAGAAACACTCTAGAACTTCTAGTTTTAGGTGTTAAAACCGTAGAGATTGAGACAATAGGATATTGTTGCGAAAACAACTCTATCTCCTTCATATCATAAAACATCGTTAATAAACAACTGAAATAGTAATCTGATTCATAAAATTCTTAATCAGATTAAATCGAAGTAGTCGCTATGAGCACTAGAGGACGTGGTCGTGGACGCGGTAGACGTGGCCGTGGTAGAGGACGAGGTGTTAGGGGCGCAACTGAAGTGCCGGGCTATATGCCAGAAATGGATGCACCTGCGTCACTCGAGAGTGAGACGGGATCGCATGATCATATGGAAGAAGATAATGCTGTGACACGAGCAATGCTGCGAGTCCTTGAAAGGGTCGCTGGATCCAGAACTGGGCCAACAGCTCGTGGGTCGATATCGGAGCGATTGAAATCCAGTGGAGCTGAGGTTTTCAGAGGTGTCTCTGGTGTAGCTCCCAATGTCGCTGAATATTGGCTTGAGGCAGTGGAGCGAATTATGGACGATCTTGAGTGTACTGTGGAACAAAAGCTAAGAGGAGCGGTATCTTTGTTAAGGGATGAAGCTTACCAATGGTGGCTTACTATCCGAGAAGGCACTGATGCTGCGTTGGTTAATTGGGAATTCTTCAAGGCTTCCTTTCAAGGGAAATATGTGGGAACAAGCTATGTGGATGCCCAAAGGAAGGAATTCTTGAACCTGGTGCAAGGAAATAAGACGGTGGCAGCATAGGCTGAGTTCTTACGTTTGAGTCGCTATGCTCGAACGATAGTGGCGACGGATCATGAGCGTTGTGTACGCTTTGAGGATGGCTTGAAAGATGAGTTGCGGGTTCTGATAGCCCCACAGCAAGTTAGAACTTTTGCCACGCTTGTGGAGAAGGCTAAGATAGCCGAAGAGGCTAAGAATTCGGAACGTCAGAATCGGGAGCAAGTTCGAAGCAAGAGAGATATGAAGTATTCGGGTTCTTCGAAAAGATTTCCGAAGAGGCCCCGGAATGAGGAACCAGCTCAAGGAAGAACACCAGTAGCTGTTAATCAGAGTCGAGACTGTGCTGATTGTGGGAAAAGACATTCTGGAGAATGCTGGAGGAAAACGGGTGCTTGCTATAAATGTGGATCGACGGATCATCAATATAGGAGTTGCCCTCGACGTATGGATACGACTCAAGAAGTTCGTACTACTGATGCACCACCGACAAGAGGAGCTCAGCAACCACCGAGAGGTCGGGGACCGGGTCGTGGTGGTAATGGGGCTGGACGTGGTCAAGGTGTAGCGGGTCGAGGCAATGGTCCTAGAGGCAACACGGATGCAAGACAGCCAGGATTGGTGTATGCAGTCAGACGTCGTGAGGATGGCAATGCACCTGATGTGATAACTGGTACGTTCTTCATTTCTGATGTACCCGTTATTGCCTTGATTGATATTGGTTCTACTCATTCGTACATTGCTAGCACCATAACTGGAAACTTGAATTTAGAATCTGAAATTTCCGATAGTGAGATGAAGGTAATTAGTCCCTTAGAACAGTCGGTGTTGGTTAATAAACTGTTTAGAGACGTGCCCTTAGAAATTCAAGGAGAAACATTCCTGGCAAATTTGATGGAATTGCCTTTTGGCGAATTCGATATCATTTTGGGCATGGATTGGTTGGTTAAGCACCGGGCGTAATTGGATTGTGCTGAAAAGCGGATGTCGATAAGAACTACAGAGGATAAAGAGATAGTTATGATAGGCGATCGGAGAAATTACTTGGCAAACGTGATTTCTGCGTTAAAAGCGGAGAAGTTGGTGCGAAAAGGGTACGGAGCATTTTTAGCATTTATTAGTGCTTTAGATGCCAAAGAGCTGTCAGTGGAAGATGTGAGAATTGTGAAGGAGTTCCCTGATGTTTTTCCCGAAGAACTTCCTGGTGTACCTCCAGATCGGGAAGTGGAATTTGGTATTGAGCTTTTGCCCGGAACTGCTCCAGTGTCCATTCCTCCTTATAGAATGGCACCGAAGGAGTTGTCGAAGCTTAAAGCCCAAATTCAGGAACTGCTAGATCAGGGTTTTATTCGACCGAGTGTGTCTCTGTGGGGAGCACCGGTTTTGTTTGTTAAGAAGAAGGATGGGTCGATGCGTATGTGTATCGATTACAGGCAATTGAATAAGCTGACGATCAAGAATCGATACCCTCTGCCGAGGATTGATGACCTGTTTGATCAATTGAAGGGAGCTTCAGTTTTCTCCAAAATTGATTTAAGGTCGGGTTATCACCAGCTGAAGGTGAAAGAAGCGGATATTCACAAGACAGCATTTCGAACCCGTTACGGACACTATGAATTTTTGGTGATGCCGTTTGGGTTGACCAATGCACCAGCTGCATTTATGGATATGATGAACCGGGTCTTTCAACCATTTTTAGACCGGTTTGTGGTGGTATTCATAGATGACATTCTGATTTATTCGAGGAATAAAGAAGAGCATGACTCGCATTTGCGAATTGTATTGCAAGTGCTTCGAGATAATCAGTTGTATGCCAAATTCAGTAAATGTGAATTTTGGTTAAGAGAAGTGACTTTCTTGGGTCATGTAGTATCAGCCGAAGGAATAAGGGTGGATCCTCGGAAGATTGAAGCTGTATTGGATTGGAAACCACCGAAGTCGGTAGCTGAGATTTGGAGTTTCTTGGGTTTGGCTGGTTACTATAGACGCTTTGTTGAGGGGTTCTCGTTGATTGCTGCACCTCTAACTAAGCTTTTGCGGAAGGGAGTGCCGTATGTATGGACCGACAAACAGCAAGAAAGTTTCGAGAAATTGAAGAAGGTTTTAACGGAAGCGCCGGTATTGATTCAACCTGAAGCTGGAAAGGAGTTTACAATTTATTGTGATGCGTCGCATACGGGTTTAGGTTGCGTATTGATGCAAAGTGGGAAAGTGGTAGCTTATGCTTCTCGTCAGTTGAGACCGCACGAAGTAAACTACCCTACTCATGATTTGGAGTTAGCAGCAGTGGTGTTTGCCTTAAAGATTTGGAGGCATTACCTATATGGTGAAAAGTCTATCATCTATACGGATCACAAGAGTCTTAAGTATCTTCTTACTCAGAAGGAGTTAAACTTGAGACAACGAAGATGGGTGGAACTGTTAAAGGACTATGATTTCTCAATTGAGTATCATCCTGGAAAGGCTAATGTGGTGGCGGACGCATTAAGTCGTAAGGTGGTATCTGATTTGAGAGCTATGTTCGCCCATTTGAGTTTGTATGAGGATGGTAGTTTGATAGCGGAACTTCAAGTGAAGCCTCTGTGTTTGGATCAAATCAAGGAAAAACAGATATTAGATGAGAAGTTGGGACTTTTACTTCAGCAAGTTAAAAATGGTGAAATAGAGGATTTTGGAATAAACCCGGAAGGTGTGTTGTGTTTTCGTGGAAGGGTCTGTATGCCTAAGGACTCAGATCTGAGGCAAATGATTTTGAGGGAGGCGCATAGTAGCCCTTATGCTATGCACCCCAGAGGAAATAAGATGTATCGGGATCTTCGTGAACTGTATTGGTGGCCTGGGTTGAAGCGTGAGATTTCAGAATTTGTGGGAAAATGTTTAACTTGTCAGCAAGTGAAAGCGGAGCATCAATTGCCGTCAGGGCTTTTACATCCGGTAAAGATTCCCCTTTGGAAATGGGAGCGGATAACAATGGATTTTGTTAGTGGGTTACCTTTAACACCTACTAAGAAAAACTCTGTTTGGGTAATTGTTGATCGTTTGACGAAGACTGCTCATTTCCTACCAGTGCGTACGGATTACTCGTTGCAGAAGTTGGCGAAGCTGTATGTATCTGAAATCGTGAGGTTGCATGGGATACCCGTGTCGATTATATCGGATCGGGATCCTAGGTTTACATCTCGATTTTGGAAAGCTTTGCATGAAGCTCTGGGAACAAAGCTAAACTTCAGTACGGCTTTTCATCCTCAGTCAGATGGTCAGTCGGAGAGAGTGATTCAGATTCTGGAAGACATATTAAGGGGATGTGTGATTGATTTCAAGGGTAGTTGGGAGGATTTTCTACCGTTGGCAGAATTTGCGTATAACAACAGCTACCAGTCTAGCATTCAGATGGCACCCTACGAGGCATTGTATGGTCGTAGATGTCGTTCTCCTATTTGTTGGACTGAGTTGGGCGATCGGCAGATGTTAGGTTCTGAGATGATTTCTGAAACGAAAGAAAAAGTGAAAGTTATTCGAGCACGGTTAAAGGAAGCTTCGGATAGACAGAAGTCGTATGTGGATCTGAAGCGTAAGGATATCGAGTATGCCGTAGGAGATCAAGTTTTCTTGAAGGTCTCACCTTGGAAGAAGATATTCAGATTCGGGAAGAAGGGCAAGTTGAGTCCTAGATACATTGGACCTTATCGTGTGGTGAAGCGAATTGGTCCAGTGGCCTATCAGATCGATTTACCTCCGGAATTGAGTCAAATTCATAATGTTTTCCATGTGTCCATGTTAAGGCGCTATAGATCGGATCCTTCGCACATAGTTCCGATAGAAGAAGTGGAGTTAAAGTCAGACTTGTCTTTTGAGGAGGAACTAGTGGAAATCTTAGACCGAGATGTTAAGGTTCTAAGAAAGAAGACTGTGCCGTTGGTCAAAGTGCTATGGCGTAACCACGGAGTGGAGGAAGCTACGTGGGAGCCTGAGGATGCAATTCGACAACAATACCCTCACCTTTTTCAACCAGGTAAATTTCGAGGACGAAATTTTCTTTAAGGAGGGTAGAGTTGTAACACCCTGAAAATTCGAGTATATTTTTTTTATTTATTACTGTGTGCTTTGAGTAAGTATTTTAGAAAGTGAAATTTTCTTATTAATTTTCATGTTTAGTATAGTCCTGAAGAAGAATTAAAATTTATTAGGATGGAATAATATTAATTTTGAGCATTTATGGAAATGGATTAAGTGGCATTGACACATAAATTAATTTAAGTGTCAAAGTGAAGCATAAGATGAGTTAATGGCCAAGTGGTGTTGGCGCATGAGCTAGTGCATGAGGGTGAAGGTTCGAATCCCTTAAATAACAATTAGGTGGCTTTTATTTTTGGTTTTCCTAGCATGTGTCGGCCAAGCTTATTTATGGAAAGAGTTGACCATGTTATTTTTGGTTAGTATATCAAGGGAATAAGGAAATAGTTAACTTAAGGAAGGGAATCAAGAAAATAAGGAAAGTTGTAAAGATATGAGGCAAGAATCAAGGAATTGTTTATGGAAACAATATCTTGGCCAATAGACCAAGCATATGGACGGCAATATGGCTAGGGGGGAGCTGAATTTTTGGTGATAGTTTGGCTAGGAATTTTAGTCTTTTGTTTTGGTCATTTTCTTAGTTTTTGGCATAGTTTTGCAAATTCTCTCAACCTCTCTCCCTTGGCCGAATTTGTGCATTTGGTAAGCCTTGATTCTTTTGATCAATTGGTTATTTTTGCTTTTCACTTTAGTGTCAATTTTGTGCCTTTCTCTTTGTGCCGATTTTGCCAATACCTAAAAGGCTTTTCTTTTCTTTTCTTTTTACCATTGCCGAATATACACCTATCTTAAAGTTCATCTCTTTCATTCTTTTCTTCTCCATTCTCCTTGAAAATCAAAACAACATCATCATTATTCTTCTCTCTTTTTCTTTCTTTTCACTCATAATTTCTTTCTTTTTCTCCAATGGCCGAATATTAGTGTACCTTAACCGAACCATTTTCTCTTTTTCTTTGATTCTTCATAGCCGAATCCTTCATCAATCAATACCATTCTAAATCCTTTCTTTTCGACGTGGAAAATAGGTAAGAGATTCTTTTCGTTTCGTTTATTTTGTTATACCTTAGTGCGATAACGGAAGTTTGGAAATCAAGAAGTCGTGGGTGACACAAATCGTTGGAATCGATTTTTGTGGTAAGGAAATCACATCTTTAAAACCTTAGAATTATTTCGAAATTATGTTAGATTGGATTAATGTTCCTTTGTCTTTGAAGACATTCAAAATAGGGAAGAAAAGGGCGGTGTTTAGTCTTCGGAAGAGGGGAGGTTCTGTTATTCCCCCTAAGTACAAGCAAAGGACTATTTCGAGAATCCGGGATTTTCCACCGGGTTGCGGACGTTCAACCGAGGAAAATCAACTGTTCGAAGTCGTTCGTACTCCCGAACCATTATTCGTTCGTGGATTCGATTCGGTTAGCGAACCATCAATCGGGGAGAAATCGCAAGTAGAAGTACTACGGAAATCCGAGGGTAAATTCTAGATCGCTATATTTAGACCGATTTTATTATTAGATTATAGTGTTCTAATTATCGCGATACGTATAGGTGTTGAAGAGCGGGAAAGTGTAGTTCTCTCAATAACCAGGTGTGTAATTTCACACTCATTTCGGGTTAGATTTCTAATCATAAGTATTGCGATAAAATAGTGAAAATGGTAAATTCGGAAATTATGTAGTAATTGATACTTTTGTGAAAATGTATGAAAACGGTTAAAACCGAGAAATATGCGAAAAACTGTTAAATCGATAAATTGGGCCAAAATACTCTAGTTCGATAAATTGGGCCAAAATACTCTAGTTCGATAAATTGGGCCGAAATACTCTAGTTCGATAAATTGGGCCAAAATACTCTAGTTCGATAAATTGGGCCAAAATACTCTAGTACGATAAATGGGCCAAAGCCCACTAAACTGTTAAATGGGCAAATTGCTAAATTATTTTTTATGGGCCTAATAAAAAGTTTAATGAAAAACCCACCGATGTTATGGATAAATTGAAAATCTGTTATATGATTATATTTTGTTATACACGCATGATTGCATGGGGTGGGATATATGAAGAGAAGAATGGCCAGTTGCCACAAATTTGGCTCAATGCCTCTAGTTCGGTGGTTTTGCCACAAATTTGGCTCAATGCCTCTAGTTCGGTGGCTCTGCCACAAATTCGGCTAAATGCCTCTAGTTCGGTGACAATGTCACAATCTAGTTCGGTAGTGCACTACAAAATTATTTAAAGGCTTAAAGCCTATAATTGGTGTGTTTGGCGGGGTGGGTTGACTTGATCCCCACAGGTGTGTTGGTTGGTACGGGGGTGTTAGCGGATGGATATTAGGTTGGTTTGGGAAATTTCATTTTTTTTTTACATGCATTTTAAATTATGATATTTCATTTTATGTTATATTGTTGAAATCTGTAAATGGGCTCAAGCCCAGCATGACATCTTGACGATCTGGCCCAATAATGGTGGTAAGTGAGTTGCACACTGAGTTCTTTGTAACTCACCCAATTTTATTAACCATTTCAGGTGATGGAAATTGACGTGGACTTGGGCCGAAGATGACTTGGTGGAGGCCATACTACAAACTGGGGTTTTTATAAACTATGACTTTATTTAAATTATTATCTTAAATTTCTGTTATGGGTTTGATGTAATAAGGCCTCTAGTTACATTTTTATAAATTTTATTGTGTGGATGGTTTAAATTTTATTTCCAAAATTTTAATATGGTTTTATCATAAATATGTTAAGTTTTCTTAAAAACATTGGTTTTACACAATTTTTGGACACTTTAATTATTTTAAATTCTTTCAAAGTTCTTTTAAACTATCTTAAGATTTTGACATTTATATTTTGACAATAAGTTTTCAAACAAGTATTTTCTCGAAACATCAAATTTCAAATCCTCGAACTTAATTTTATTAAACTCTATGTTCAAAAAGTTTTTGTAGCACTATATTATCTTAACCACTTGAAAATAAACGAATGTATGATTGGTGTGATAAACCAAATCTCGTCTAAACGCATAGACCGGGTTTGGGTTGTTACAATAATATTTTTCCACATAATCTTAATTGAGAACTTATTCTGAATACTATAGAGTTATACTCACAGTTTTAAAAAAACTTGCAAGTCTAGGTGCATCCAATCATAACGAGCTTTATATAGAATTATCATATTCTATTGCTCATAAGTAGATCTTTCCCAATTAAATATTTTGCTTTCAACCCCTTAATGGGGATGATGACAAAAGAATATCACAAAGATAGTAACAATCAATTCAATTTAATAACAAGAGTAATCAATAACTCAATCCTCCTTTTTTTTTCATCTTTTCAAAATATATATTTATAGCAATTGTAACGCCCCAAAACCCAGCCTATAAGTTTAGACCCGAATCTCGGAGGTTACATTGATCACTGAAATGATTGTAGGTAAAATTTGAGTTTAACCAACTAGAAAACATACAATATTTAAGTTATGTAAAACTCTCCATTGTAAAATTTTGATATTACAAAAACTTTGGTCCAAAAGTCATTTACATGCGTAAAACCCAAAATTCATACCACAATATTCAAAATAAAACTTATAGTTCAAATTGTAACAACCCGACTTTGGAACTAGTCGGAACAGTGGTTTCAGAACCACTAACCTGAGGCCAGAGAAATTATTTTTTAATATTATTTTATGTGTTATAGCCTGATTATATGAGTGCATGAAAATTTTAGTAAATTAATTTTAGTGATTGCATGCTTAATTTTGAAAAAGGATTAAATCGCATAAAGTGCAAAAGTTTTGTTCTACAAGCTAAAGGTGTCAAATAGCTATAGAACCTTAAATTAGAGGTCCTTAATGTGCAATTAGGCCCTCAAGAGAGTGTTGGTCGGCCATAGGGAACAAAAAAATGAAAATTGGTCAAAGTTGGTGGAATTAGGTGACTTAATTGATGAAATAAAATAAAATAAAGAGAAAAAAAAAAGATATCACCTTTCATCTTCATCCTCTCCACCGAAAATATAAGCAAAATAGGGGTTTCGGAAGCTTGAAATTTTCATCAACTTACAACCCTTGCAAGTAAGAGATCTTAATGGTCATTCTTGATAATTTTTGTACTTTTGGGACCCTTTTAGCATAATCTAGCTAATGAGGGGACTATTCTACACTATGGTTGAAAGTCTAAGGTTTTTCCATGAGAGAATTAGTGTTGTTTTCTGAATTTTTATGGAAGAAAATGAATCTTGGTTGTTAAATAAACAACTTTTGTGAAAGGGGTTTCCATGAAAACACCTAAAATGGACCTTTTTGTAAAGGTTGTAAAATATGTAGTAAATGTGTGAAATAATTGGATTTGTGAGTTGCTATAAGTTTAAAATAAATTTGGCTAGGCTTGGTTAATGAGGAAATTTGATGAAAATTGTTTTACGAGCTTAGGGGCAAAATCGTAATTATATGAAAGTCTAAGGGCAAAACGATAATTTTGCCAAAGTAGGAATTTTGGAATGTCTTGATTTATGTAGTGATTAAATAAGTGAATTTGTCATTATAGATCAAGAAAAATGAAGTATGGACCTAGACAGGGGGGAAAACCAAGCTAATAGACTAATTCAATCTAGTCGCCCACTTTTTGTATACCGAGGTAAGTTGTACGTAAATAATACAAATTTATTGTTATTATGCATTAAACAATTGATATGGCATAAAATGTTGATTATTGTTATGAAAATGCATGACGAATATAATGTGGTATACTCCCGGTTGAACTTTAGGAATAGATTGGATATCCATGCCATGACATTTGGGTGATATATGTGCTAGTGTAAGACCATGTCTGGGACATGGCATCGGTCACATTATGAGAGCTAGTGTAAGACCATGTCTGGGACATGGCATCGGTGTTGATATGTGTGCTAGTGTAAGATCGGCGTTGATATGTGTGCTAGTGTAAGACCATGTTTGGGACATGGCATCGGCCGCATTATGAGAACCAGTGTAAGACCATGTCTGGGACATGGCATCGGCATTGAGACGAGAGCTAGTGTAAGACCATGTCTGGGACATGGCATCGGCCTCGATATGTGAGCCAGTGTAAGACCATGTCTGGGACATGGCATCGGCATCGTATCCTCTTGTGTGAGGCTTGTCGGGTATCTTTTGGTATTCCAACTGGTTCAACGGGAAATTTAAAGTTTATGTCAAAAGTGAGAAAAGTTACGACCATGTTGTAAGTGATACAGGTACTTACATGAAATTCATGAGAAATGAGCTCGATTTATGTTATATGATTAGTAAGGATGAAAATGAGTAAGTTATGCCTTCAATTATCTGAGAATTTGGTGCAAGTTTATGATATGCTATGAGTATGATAATGCATGGAAATTGTTGTTAACTATTTACATGCAACTTACTAAGCTTTATGCTTACTCCCTTTCCTTTCCATTTTCTTATAGTATAGCCAAGCTAGCTCGAGGATCAACAGACGTCAGAGGCATCGATCACACTATCAATCTAAACATTTAGTATAGTTAGATTTATCATTTTGAGTATGGCATGTATAGGGACTTGGTCTTTTGTTAAGTGTCATATTGTTTTGGCCAAATGGGTTGGCTTGTCTTGAAGATGAATTCATTTTGTATACGGCCATGGATGATGGCTAATACTTGTTATTGATATGTGCAAATGATAATACTTCTCATGGTTGAGCAAATTGCGTGGTTGAGTATTTAGTATGTTAATGCATGAATGAGTAGGATGTGTGATGGAACCAATAAAATGTGTGTGTATGTCTTGGTTGTGGATAATTTGGTCAGATTTTTATGTGTGGATTGGTGCTACTTAATGTAGCTTATTTTGGTGCAAGTAAGGGTGGCAAAAAGGGCTTGGTAAATAGCTTTGTTATTGTCTACACGGGTAGACACACGGGCGTGTATTAGGCCGTGTGTGACACACAGTCTGCCCCATGGGCGTGTAGTTCAGCCGTGTGTCCTCCTGCACCCTAAGTTGGCTAAACAGAATGCCCAATTATAACTACACGGGTTGAGGCACGACCGTGTGTCTCAACTGTGTGGAAGACACGGCTATAGGACATGGGCATGTGCCTAGGCCGTGTGAATTTTGCACTTGAACTTAGGAATTTAATTCACCACACGGCCTAAGGACACGGGCGTGTGCCTTGGCCGTGTGACCTTCTTGGGTTGATGATGTCAGAAACAGAATGTCAAGGATTTTGCACACGGGTGTGTCATGGCCTTGTGGGGGACACTGGCCAGGGGCATGGGCATGTTGCAGGCCGTGTGAAAACCCCTGTAGGTTCGAATTGAGAAATAAATCCACACGGCTAGGGACATGGGCGTGGGTGACCACACGGTCTGCCTACACGAGCGTGTCCCTTGCCACATGGGCGTGTGCCCCTGTTTTTAGTGACATTTTCCAAAGTTTTCTAAAGAACTCGATTTGATCCCGAAACGTTTCTAAAATGTGTTTTGGGCCCCGTAGGCCCATATTAAGGACGTTAAGAGGAAGTTGAAAAGTTTTGAATTTAAACGAACTTTTATGACTTGGAAATGTATGCTAGTATGTGTTTTAGTAAGATAACGCCTCGTACTCTGTACCGGCGTCGATTAAGGGTAAGGGGTGTTACACAAACCATTTATTTATAAATGCAGAATTTATGAAAATACTTTTAAAGTTGATTCTAAATGTGACTGTCTGAGATCTCTAATGTGCCGAGTTCAGCAACAGCATACAAAAATACCTGAAAAGGGGAAACTGAGGGGGTGAGCTACACGAGTTCAGTGTGAGTTCGAAACAATTAACAACAGATTTAAAGAAAAGAATTCCAGATATCATTTCAATAGTAAAACACGCTTACAGAGATATACAGAAACATAAGGTAAATTCAAGGTCAACGTCCCAACAGAACGTAACAAACAAGCACACCATATCATGACAGAAACTCAACCAATAACCCGTCAACGGGTCGGTGCCAAAACACTTATCATTACAAACACAGTGTTCCAAAATGTCATCACGTTAACACTTCAATACACGCAAAAATAGTCACACATGTTAAGTCAACCGACAGAATACCCAAAAATGAACTTATACCCAGTCACTTAACCATATGCGCATAAATGCAGTTAAGTAGAAAAGGAACCCGCCCATCCAGCCAAAACACCTCTCTGTCCCCCGATCACACCCCCAAAAAGATGTTTAAGCTCATCCAACCAAACACACCACATAGGACCTCGAAAGGCCCATCCAACCCTACACACTATGTATATGGACTAAGCCACTCAGATAATAATATGTAGCAAGGCTGGTGTATATCCAGTACAGTGCATTACGATAAATCACTGTACCGATAAGTTGAAGTTAAACTGCCAGATTAGAAACAATCTTCCTTCTCTTCACAACCCAACCCAAAAAGACTAATGCAAATGCAAAATGCACACCATTTGAAATTAGGCTTACAGAAACAGAATACGAAATCAGAAATGCACACATTCAAATGCCCAGAATCAGAATAAAATATAACATAATATCAATTAACATTCAGCCGAATCGCTTAATTAGAGCTATGATTGTGAATAATGCAAAAGTCCATGCCGAAACAAAGTCCCGACCACCCTTACAGAGACATAGCTAAGGGTTGGAACACACAATCATAATCAGATAAAAAATAAACACAATACAAAAATTAGCGACATAAGGCACACGGCTGTGTGGAAGTGCCCAGGCTGTGTGGGGGTCTACACGCCCATGTGAAGGCCACACACGCCCGTGTGGAGGGGTCACAGGCCCTTGTGAGCAGCCCGTGTAACTCACTATCCAAAAGTACTAAAAATTAAGAGTAAAAGAGACACGACCGTGTGGAGATCTCACAAGCCCGTGTGGGGACACATGCCCGTGTGGTACCAAAAATATTGAAAACCTTAAATTCCCAATTGCACACGGCTGTGTCGATCGCTCGTGTGTGGCACACGCCCGTGTAGTCACGAAACCACACCGAAATAGCCTAGAAAACACGAATTTTGACGTCAAAAGATTCTTAACCTCTAATAGTGCAGAAACACACCCTAGCTAGTCGAATTTTACGTAATTTAACAGCGATACAACATTACGATTACGCAATCACTGGAACACCCGAAATTACCGAATTTTACAAAATTGATTCAATAATTCACGATTAAATTAAAAATTTACAAAACCCACACCTAAATTCATGATTTAAACACCCAAAAACGATAGATGCTTCAAATTCACCAATTTCAGAAACTCCTATCGACGAAATTGTAAAACACAGTAAGAGAAATGCAGTAGAAGCAAAAGAGTCGAACCCCAATCGAGATGAAAACAAACCACCGAAACGAAGCAGTAGAAGAAAATCAAAGAATAAAAGAAAAAGAAGAAAATGTGAAGAAAGAATAGAAGAACATGAGAAGAGATTTTTTAGAAACAACCTTCTTTTTTTTCCAAAAATAAAAATACCATAAAATAAATAACATAATATATATATATATATATAACATAAAATAAAAAAAACAAAACTCAAATAAAATTAATTCCTCAAACACATATGAGGATTCGAACCGAGAATTTAGAGGCAAACTAACACACAACCAACCACCAGATCAAGAGGCCCATTCTGACATAAAAACACAGCAACAAACCCAATTGTCTGATCTAGCCACTGACCCTACCTACAAATCTCAAAACTTTCAACCACAAATTCCGATGTGTTACAGTAATAGTGATTCATATAAGATATAATATTTTATTCATTCACAATCTCAATATGATATCCATTATAATGGATGTCTTTTAAAACTAATGCATTAACCATCACAAATTTTATGCTTTTTAGATATTAATATATTAGCTATTCTAAAGCTTTCAACTAATTTTGTACTATGAAATATTGGAATAATATTTGTTTATTTCAGTATCAAATAAGATAAATATTTTCTATCTTTAATGATAGAATTCATTATTACATTCTCATATCCTTCCTTAAAGAATACTAACAGAAACATAATATCTGGGCATACACCACATATGTGGCTAATAATCTTTCATATCACATTGATAACATAGCTTATGTTTACCCTTTAAAGAGTTATCTTGAGAACTCTCATTGTTCTCTTATTTATTATTATGTTCTCACTTTTAGTGATCCATGATTATATCTTTTATTTTCTTTATGTTTGCATTCACTTCGGGGGATGCAACAAATCTGATAGGATAGACTTCTAAATGCTTTCATTGATTCTTTATTTCATAATCACCATCGCAAAATATACGTGGATTTCAAATCAAAATCTATCTATCATGATTAGTCTCCAATTATAATAAACATGATATAATAAATAAATCATAGTAAAATATACCTGAAATTCTTTAACATCATTGTTATCACCCTGGCTATTATCACGAGCACTATTACAATTAGTAAAACAACTTTATTTTCGTAATAACATTTATAATCTAATAGTAAAAAAATCATTTAATAAACAAAATCAAAGTTTTCGTTTACAATGCTTGAAAGTTATCCAATACACATTGTACCAAATATCAATACCAGATATATGTTATAAAAACTTATGATGCTCTAATCCAATATTTATAAATTCAATTTAAAAATATAATACAATAATTTCAAGCATATTTAATAACAATAATTTAATCATAAAAAATTTTAATCATCCAAATATCATACATAATATAATTTAATAAAAGAATCTTAGTTTAAAAGAGACCTTAAAGTAATGATATTTTTTTTTCATAAAATAATTTTACCAAAAATCAATCAATAAAGGAGAAAAACATACCATATAAGGATTATATAAATTTCTTTGCATAAAAGGGGATAAAAAATTTAGAGATTTATGTGTACTTGAGTGGTTAAAGACTCTGATGATTACCCATAGTGTGCAGGCTTCAATTGAAATAGAGCAACTCTAGGAGGCAAACGACAACAATAAATTTTAGGATATTTTTGTGGCTTGTGGAGAAAAACAATTAAAAGATAATTGTGCTGATAGCATGTTATAAAATAAAAGACAGAGAATAAAGAAGAAAGAGAATGTGATAGCAAAAAAGAGAGCGTATTTTATTGATCAATCAAAATCTTTACAATACTTCTCCAAAGTCTCTATTTATAGAAATAAAAAGTATAAATGAGTAAAGATCTACTTCTAATCACTATTAGAATTTAAAGTATATCAAAATTTATCTTTATCTTGATGGACATCCACTTAATAAGATATTCATACCAGAAACTTTAAAATTTACACAATTCTTATTACTAAAGGTTCAATGGAATATAATTTTTACTTTGAAAAAAGGTATAATATGAAATAGAAAACAGTTTAAAATTGAAAAAAATTCTACTGCCTAGAAACTAATTTTTTTAAAAAAAAATTGATTGAACAAAAATAAAAAATATTAACTTTGGAAAGAAAACAAAATGATTAAAAATTGTAAAACAAGTAAAGATGTTTGTTTATAATTTTAAAAGTTAATTATTTTAATACATTTAATTAAGGTTAAATTAAGTTGGAAAAAATAGTAGATATAAATGAGTGTATAATAATATTTTGTTATCTTTAAAATTTAATGACGTGACACTATTTTATTAATGTCTAAAAAATATGTCTTTTATGATTATCCTAATATAATTTATGTCTTAAAATTTATACTTCATTCACCATTATCTTAAATTATTTAAATTTAATATAACTTAATTATTTTTTAACTTTTTACCAAACATGTCAAAAAAGACATTTTGATTTTCAACCAATAGAGAATATTAAAAATTAACAAACACACATTTTTTACATCAAATTTCTACCCCTCTTCTCAAAAACATTTTTTAAATGGCAACAAGGAAATCCAAATTCAAGATTTGGTTAATCTGGTTTGAGGTTAAAACAAGAGAAGGAAGATGGTACTTACAGTACTTTTAATTTCGTGCACTCCCAAATGACAAAAGAAAAACTTAGTGGCTGAACGTGAGCCATACAAAAACTTTAAACCTTTCGTTCTTATCACAGGAAAGAGTTTTTGTACCGAATTATGAAAGTATTTGCCTCACTATTGTAATAGGATAATTTAGTCCGGGCCCATACAAAAAATAATAAATTCAAAATAATAAAATAAAGTCCAAGTTCAATCCAAAATATATTATTTGGCCCGATCGGAATGGTTCATTATTTGAAAAGATTGAAGGTCCATCTACAAGCTTGACGTATATGGAAACACAATCTTCAAGGATATACAATCTTAGATATGATATGCAATCCTAGAAGATATGATATGCAATCTTAGACATGATATGCAAATCTTAGATATGATATGCAATCCTAGAAGATATGATTTGCAATCTTAGAAGATATGATATGCAATCTTAGATATGATATGCAAATCTTAGATATAATATGCAATCCTAGAAGATATGGTATGCAATCTAGAAGATATGATTTTGTAATCTTAGAGATTTAATCTGTAGATACCTTTTAATCTTAACCGTTGATGTAATTGATCTGTACCGTTAGATTTGGGGAGGCTCAACTATAAATAGAGGCCTCTCCCTTCATTATAAGGGACTTGAGTTTTGAGTAATAAAAATTCTTAAAAGCATTTACTCAAATTTCTCTCTCTTTTGCGTTCTTATTTTCTGTGACTTGTTCTTATTTTGTTATTCGCTCATCTTCGTTTCTTTTTTAGTTGTTTCCATTCGAGTTAGATTTTGGTGGATGAAATTCGTTGAATTCTCATATTGCGGGAGTTAGGTTGACTTATGCATTTTTTTTAACTTTTTTTTTATTTATCCGTTTAATTGCTTAATCATTATTTATTCATTTATTTTAATTATTTTAATTTTTTTTTACTTTTCCCTATTTAAGTTAAATTGTTTTATCATATATATTATTATTTTTATTTGTTATATATTATCTATGTATTATATATTATTTAACTTTAATCATATTATGTATTATTTGAAAATTTGTATGTTGTACATCATCTAAATTGCTTTATTATTAAGGCAAAATTTTCCATATATTGTTTATTTAAAATATGTATATTATCTATTTTTAAATGGTATTATATACTTATTATAAGTTATCCCTTATACATTTTTATTCAAAGTTTTTTATATTATTTATTTAAAATATATATATATTTATTATATTATGTATATATTAACTATTTTAGATTTTGCCATATCGTTTTTTTATTTTTTTATTATTCTATTTTTTAAAAAAAAAATTGTTATAATATCCCTTTATTGTTTTGCATATATCATTTATCTTCTATTGTTATTTTACTTTTTTTTTTGAAGAAATCAGATTGGGCTTTGATTAAATTAAAGAAAAAGTAGCAAATCACAAATGCAAAGAACATAAAAATAGAACCGGGCCCATAACGAAATGGCCCGAAAATAGAAAACTCTGGAAGAACAAGTTAAAACGGATAAAAAAATTAAAGAATTAAAAAAGAAAGCAACACCGATTTTCTGCCCAATCAGATCATTTCGCCCGTCCTTTCAGATCACATCCATCAGTTCTCCATTAATGGCGAATTCTAATACTGAGGGGAGTTAATACACGACCAGTCTTTTGAAATTTCATTTGGAAAAACTCTCCTCATTCTCGATCTTTCTCCATCTAGTCTGGTTCTCGCACGCTATCCTCCTTCATCTGAGCTTCGGCATAGCTTGGAACTCCGTCATTCAGGTAACACTCTTCCTTCCTTTTCAAAGCTTCAGTAGCTAAGATGTGTGCTAGGTTATTCGCAGATCTTGGAACAAACTCAAAACTTAACCCTGTACCTTTAGATTTAAGTCTGTGAATATCATTTATGTAAGATCCAACAAGCGATCTGTCAAGTTCTCCTTTGTTGCACTTCTTTATTATGGTTAACAAATCACCCTCTATAGTAACATCCCTTTTCTACATTTCTATGGTCATCTGAGATGGCTTCCGGCAAGCTATTGCTTCCACAGCAAAGCCGGAGGCCACTCTTTTGTATAGAATAGCGCATGAGATGAGAACATGCCCGCTTCTATCTCTAATCACTATACCAGATGCCGACTGTCTAGATCGCTCCTCAAAGGCCCCATCAAAATTGATTTTAACTTTCTGACCAGATGGGGGCCTCCATTTCGTCTTCACTGTAGAGGTAATCCGAGATACTTCTTTAACTCCATCTACTTCCTTTAAGTAGTTGCGAATAAAGCTAACCATTTCCTTGCTGGATCTGTTTGTTTTGTCATGGATCCTCGAGTTTCTGTCTCCCCAGATGACCTAGAGCGCTGTACAAAAGAGCCGGCACTGATTCACGAAGAGGAAGCCCATGACTTTGGTAAGCCAGTCCAAAAACTCTGAACATGGTAACAAAGTAGGAATCAAATCATCTAACTCTTTCCATACTGCATGTGAAACAGGACAATCTCTGAAGAGGTGCATCGTCGTCTCTGCCCCATTCAGACATCGAAAACACACACTGTTCGAAACTAATTTTCTGAAGCTTAGATTTACTCGGGTAGAAAGAAAATTCCAGGAGGCTTTCCATACAAAAATTTTAATTTTTGATGGAATGTCGATACGCCATATTTTCTTGTAAAATTCCTTATAGATATTTTGTAAAGCGTAAGTTGTAGGATCAGAGTTTTGTAATAGTTTATAAGAACTACGCACTGAGAACTCTCCAGTCGCCTCACCGTTCCAAACAAGCAGATCGTCGTGAGCTTCCAGTGCCAAGGGGATTTGAAGGATCAATTCTGCTTCTGCATCTGGGAAGGTATTCTTTATTAGGTCTTCATTCCAATTTCGTTCAGTATTACTGATTAACTCCGCAACTTTAACAAAATGAGCATTAACAACATCGGACATTAATAATCGATTAGCATAGTTTGGAACCCATGCATCTTCAAAAACGGAAATGTTTGTACCCGTGCCAACTCTCCAGCTTAACCCTTCCGCCAAAGACTTTTTAGTAGCCCAAATACTTCGCCACACATACGAACTAGAATTCCCCAACAATGAATTGCAAAAAGCTCCATCAGAAAAGTATTTGGCTTTAAAAACTTTTGCGACTAGGGACTTTGGATATTGAAGCAATCTCCACCCTTGTTTTGAAAGAAGGGCAATGTTAAATTGGGCCAAATTTCTAAACCTTAAACTACCTTCCTCCTTTGGTCGACATAAGTACCTCCATTGACTCCAGTGAATTCCTCTTTTGCCTGCACCTTTCTGTCACCAGGACCTTGCAAATCTACTTTCAATCTTCTCACATAATGATTTGGGAAGAAGAAAACACGACATGGCGTAAGTGGGAATAGCCTGTAACACTGATTTTATAAAAACTTCTTTCCCACCTTGAGATAACAATCTGTTGCTCCAGCCATCAATTCTTGAATTAATCCGGTCTACTAAATTCTGAAAAGCTTCCTTCTTTCATTTACCTACCATATTTGGAAGACCTATGTATTTTTCCGGGTTAGAACTACTCCTGACACCTAGCAATGATGACACCACTGCTTTTGCCTCTTTAGTAGTATTTGAGCTATAAAAGATCGTCGAATTGCAATAGTTAACACACTGCCCTGAACATTTTTCATATTCCTAAAGAATATTCTTTATGTTCTTAGCCCCCTATTCTGTTGCTTCACTAAACAGCATACAATCATCTGCAAACAAGAGATGAGAAATCTCTGGCCCTCCTCGACTAGCCCTTGCGCCTTTAACTGCCCCATTAGCCTTAGCTATTCGTAGTAGAGACGAGAGACCTTCACTACAAAAAAAAAAAAAAAAGAAAAGGGCTTAATGGATCACCCTGCCTCAATCCCCTAGATGACTGAAAAATCCTACCTCTACAACCATTAATATTAATAGCATAAAAAACTGAAGTGACGCATTTCATGATCAAGCTAACCCATCCCTCTGTAAACCCCATTCGGATCATCACATTCTTCACAAAATTCCACTCCACCCTATCATATGTTTTACTCATATCCAATTTCAAGGCCACAAATCCCTTTTTTCCAGTCCTCTTTTTTCGAAAAGTATGCAGAATTTCATAAGCTACGAGAGTATTATCTGTTATTACACGTCCTGGAACGAAAGCACTCTGAACTTCATCAATGCATAACCCCATAACACCTTGAAGCCTATTAACAATTGCTTTTGCAACAATCTTATAAAGAACTGAACAAAGGCTAATAGGTCTGAAATTAACCAGAGATATAGGGTTTGTGGTTTTTGGGATCAGCACGATTTCCGTAACATTTATTTGTTCAGCCCCTCTATTACCATTCAATATACTCAAACAGAACTCTGTTACCTCTTCACCAACAAGGTACCAAAATTTCTGAAAGAATATTGCAGGAAACCCGTACGAGCCCGGAGCCTTTGTTGGTCCCATTTCTTTTAATACAAGCCACACTTCTTCTCCCCTAAACGGAGTTAAAAGCCTGTCATTTATCTCTCTTGAAATATGAGTACCTATGCCTTCCAGCACCTTATGCGGATCACCACAACCCTTTGACCTGAAAAGATCTTCAAAAAAAAACCTGTTGCAGCCTTTGTAATTTCAGAACAATCAGTAATCTCCTTACCATCATCCAAAAACAATTTATTAATAGCATTACCCCGTCTTCGAATAGTTGCACACTTGTGAAAGTAGGCCGTGTTTCTATCCCCTAGCTTGAGCCAATTCGATCTGGCTCTTTGTTCCCAATACATCTCATCTTTCTCAATCTCCATATTCAGGTGGATTTTTGTATCAATGATATGTGCCAGTGTATCATCATCCCTTTCTTTCTGCAACAAAACTTCAAGATCATCATTTAGCTTCCTTTTAAGTCCCTCCTTGATATTCTTAATTCCACAAGCCCATTTCTTCAAACAAACTTGCAGCAGCTCCAATTTCCCAACCAACGGTGCTGAGGATGAAGCCCAACAATCTCTGACAATACCTTCAAGAGATTCCTCGAGAATCCACCATGATTCAAAATGAAACCTACGACTTCTTGGGGGGCTGACCACATTATCTATGTTTATAAGGAGAGGACAATGATCTGAAGTAGTATAGGGAAGGTGTTGTACATTTCCTCTTGGGAAAAGAACCATCCATCGATCGTTAGCCACCCCTCTGTCCAAACGCTTTCTAATGTTTGTCTCTAGAAGGTTACCCCTCTCCCACGTAAACCATGTTCCCGAGTACCCGATATCCATCAACTGACATTCATCTAATGCATATCTAAAAGCTTCCATTCTTCGATGATCTCGTGGCACTCTACCTTTTTTCTCAAACGAGTACATAATCTCGTTAAAATCTCCTGCTACTAACCATGGGGAGTTACATTCTTGACCTAGTCTTTCGCATAGATCTTTTGAATTATTATTGCTTACTTAATGTCTTTTATTTGTTATTCACATTCTTTTATCTGTTTATTATTCTTATGTTTGCTTTAGCATGGTCATTTTATTTCTTGTATAATTCGCTATTTTATGTTATTCTTTCTCTTAATTGCCTATATTAGTATTAAATGTTATTATATCATGTAATTGTAGTATATTGCTTTGGTATTTGTGTTTTGTAATGTATTAATGATACATTTTACTCAAATCATTGTTTTAAAATATATCTCATTTAATTGCCACTTTTTATCTAAAATTTTAACTCTTAAAATAAGGCAATATTTAACATTTGGAGTTTTGAGGGAATTGTGCCCTAACTTACTAGGCTTCGATTTTTCTCATTAAGTCTAAATGATCAAATACCCTTTTTGAAATTAAAATATATGGTTTTCAAATAAAAAACCTATCTTTGTGAATTTAAGATGTTGCGTACTAACTTATTGGATGTGACATTTTGATATTTTGAGATAGGGATTTCAAAAAAAAAAAAAAAAACAAAAACAAAACAAAGGATATTTGGTGTTTGGGAAATTCGAAAGCTCGTGCTCTAACTTACTGAGATTCGACTTTTCTTTTATCCAAATAATTGAACTTTTTTTAAAGGTTATAAGTTTTGAAAAATCAAAAGGGTCATATTTTAAAATCTTCTTAAATTTTCGATATTAAGACATTAATTAATTAATTAGGTACCAATTTTTTTGGGTGCTACAGGGTGCTAATCCTTCCTTGTGCGTAACCGACTCCCGAACCTGTTTTCTCAAATTTCGTCGACCAAAATCATTGTTTTAATAAATCAAAATATTTTTTTGATCAATTTTAAAGTGACCCAATCATACCTCGAAAAAATATTGGTGGCGACTCCCGTTTTTATTTTTTTAAAGTCGATCCTTGTTTTTTCAAAAGAAAACCTAAAAATGATTTCGACAACTATGTTATTCCCCAAAAATGAAAATGAAAAAATTCTTATGGTAATTATAAACCGAAACAATCTAGAGTTCAGACATATTTTCCAAATGCTTGAAAGTTGAGACTGATAAATGCAAAGATCCAACCCAGTCAATTGGGATAATATATTATAATGATAATGGATACCCTACTAACATCCATTGTGCTTAATTGTTCCTCAAGTTCATGATTGGGTATTTGAGTGGATATCGCTGCCCATATTAAACATAAACATGAATTTCTCTATACCATTTTAGGCGATGGGAACTTGTTCAGCGGACCTAGCTGCGCTTCTAGGCCCCAACGCCACCGCCATTGCGGCAGCTGACTACATATGCAACAAGTTCAGTGACGCTTCCTTTGCCGTTGACAACACTTACCTTCTCTTCTCAGCCTACCTTAACTTCTTCATGCAACTTGGCTTCGCCATGCTTTGCGCTGGCTCAGTCCGTGCCAAAAACGCCATCAGCGTCATGCTCACTAACGTCCTCGACGCCGCCATCGCTGGCCTCTTCTATTTCCTTTTCGGGTTTGCTTTTGCCTTTGGTTCCCCTTCCAATGGCGGTTTCATTGGTCGCCACAATTTTGGCTTAGAATCCATTCCTTCATCTTCCTTTGATTATAGCAATTTCCTTTATCATTGGGCTTTTGCTGTTTCAGCTGCCGGGATTGCTAGTGGCTCCATGGCTGAAAGAACCCAATTCGTTGCTTATCTTATCTATTCATCTTTTTTAACCGGTTTTGTTTACCCTGTTGTTTCTCATTGGTTTTGGGCGACTGATGGTTGGGCCACTGCTTTTCGAGTAGATAATGGCTTCCTCTTTGGTAGTGGGGTTATTGACTTTGCCGGTTCGGGGGTTGTTCATATGGTTGGTGGTGTAGCCGGTTTATGGGGTGCACTTATTGAAGGACCAAGGCTAGGCCGCTTCGACTCTTCGGGCAGGTCAGTTGCCTTGCGTGATCATAATGCAACCCTTGTTGTTCTTGGAACTTTCATACTTTGGTTCGGTTGGTATGGGTTCAACCCCGGTTCATTTAACAAAATCTCCGGTTTTTACACCTCTGGAAACCATTATGGGCAGTGGAGTGCGGTGGGGAGAACAGCGGTGACCACCACTCTAGCCGGATGCACGTCGGCGTTGACTACCCTTTTTGGAAAATGGATTTTGACAAGTCATTGGGATGTGACCGATGTTTGCAGTGGTTTACTTGGTGGTTTTGCTGCTATCACAGCAGGCTGCTCTGTTGTTGAACCCTGGGCTGCCATTATCTGTGGCTTTGTGGCTGCTTCGGTGTTGATCAGTTGCAACAATTTGGCCGAGAAAGTGAGGTACGATGATCCATTAGGAGCGGCTCAATTGCATGGTGGATGTGGGGCTTGGGGGGTAATTTTTACAGCTTTGTTTGCTTCGGAAAAGTATGTGAGGGAAGTCTACCCCAGCAGGCCGGTTCGATATGGTTTGTTTATGGGAGGTGGAGGGAGGCTGTTGGCTGCTCATATTATCCAGATTTTGGTCATTGTTGGGTGGGTGAGTGCTACAATGGGGACCCTGTTTTATTTCCTTCATAAATTTGGGCTTCTGAGGGTTTCAGCTGATGATGAAATGGCCGACGTGGAGTTGACAAAGCAGGGGGGGCTTGCTTATGTTGACCATGATGAAGATGAATCACAAAAACAGGGGATTCAAATGAAGAAAATTGTTGGAACAAAAATGTGAAGAAAATTGAAAGCCTACTGTATATAATATATTCAATAAAAATATGAACTTCATCATTAGGGTGCAGTGTGCAGCAGAACTTCATCATTAATAAGCAGTCAGGTGCACGTTACTGTTACCTTTGTCTATATTTTCTTTAAGCAACATTTCAATTGGAGTTGAATGTCTTCTCATAATAAGAATACGACAATTAGTTAAAAACAAATATGCAAATCAACTAACTATACTTTATATTGAGGGATGGAATTTTGATATTTTTAAATTTTATATATAAATTATCATATATTTTAGATTTGATGTTTATATTGTATAACATTCGTCTCTTAATCAAATTGTATTTCATATAATTCATTACCTTAACTCATAATATTATACTTTATATTGACAAAATATTTTTCAGTTTTAATTATATAACTTTAATAATAATAAAATATTAATGTACGATGAGCCTTGAAAGATTAAATTTAAAGGCCTAACATGAACTTTAAAAAGGGCTTTTCAAAATTAATTGATTTGGCCCATACCTATACATACTAGGTTAGTAATTTTATTATATGTTAATTTGTGTCTCTTGCTAAGGAATTAATTTTCTCTGATAAGGTGTCGACATTACCGAGAGAAAAAAAAAGGAGTTTGATATCGAGATTGAGAGCACAGAGTAAAAAAAATACAAATTTATTTCTCTTGACTCCTTACGTAAAAGACATCTTGATAAAATATGTTTGCATAAATTATATTATTTATTTATTTGACTTTTTTTTTTCTTTTTCCTAATATGTTGTTTAATATATTTGAGGGGTTTGGTCTTATGAAAGAGTGGAGAGTCAAATTTAGGATACCTAGTATTGAGAAATAAGATGGCCAAATTTTTTAATTTTATTTTTGAAATTATAATGATATTTATGAAATTTTTAGTATAGTATTAGTTATTATTTTTTGCATGTTGGAAAAAAAATACTTAAATTTATATAGTGTGAATTTTTTCTTTTAATTTTTTTATAATTAAATCATTCATACATTTTAAAAAATATTAAATTAATTTGTTTGATAATAAAAAAAAAATTCAAAACAATTAACACTTTTTTTACGTTAAAAGAAAGTGATTCAGATTTAGAAATTTTCTAGTAAAATCTTGTAGTTGTACGTGTATATATTCACCAACTTGTTTATGTCAATAAACATGTCATCAAACTCTACAACATTTCCAGCAAATTCTCAACTTAGAACAAGTAATCATCTCACGGTGCTATACTTGATTGCCTTTTTCAACCTCAGATCCAGTCTATACTGTAAAATACAAATATTTATCTAATGGAATAATGAATTATTTCATCTTCCAATTTAAAAAATAATTTAATTTTCTATTTAATTTTTTTTGTCTTTTTTAATTTTTAATTTGTGTTTTTTGTCAAATCACTAAAATGAATAGAAAAATTAATGTCTATTAACTTTCTGACCTAACAATCCACATGTATCTAGGGGTATTCAAATGGTTAACCGAACCGAATTAGTATTAATCGAATTAATCAAAAATTTTAATCCTTTAACCGTTAACCAAACCGAAATTTTTTCAAAAAAAATTAACCGAACCAAAATATTTCGATTAATCCAATCAGTTAACCGAAATTTATATGTTTTTTTTTTGTTAAAACAAGTATAAAACATATAAAAATAAATAAATTGATAATGTTCATTTGACCGAATTATCCGGATTAGTAATAGCCTAATACATATAATATATAACATTATTTATTAAGTTTGGTTAATTAGGTTAATTACCCGATTTCGAACTGAATTAATCATTAATTAAAATTTCAAAAAACCTTTAACCGACCTCCAACCGAACTTAGACCGGTTAACCAATCGATTAACCGAGTTAGATCGATTCAGTCGGTTAATTCGGTTTTAATCGAAATTTGAACACCCCTACGTGTATATCAATTAACAATTAATTAATTTTTTAATTAAATTATTAAAAATACATATTTTTAATAATTTTTATAGTTTTTAAAAATGTTTATTTAAAAAAATTATTTTTTATAGTTTTTTATTTTAAAAATTAATTAATTATTGATCCATGTTAACAAAGTTAACAAGCCTTAACTTTTTCATCCATTGCAGGATGATTTGACAAACAATATAAGTTTAAAGGCTAAAAGTGATGAAAAATTAAATTCAGGGATAAAATGATTTTTTTTTTTTTAAAAAAATGGAAAGCTAAATAAGTCATTGTGCCTTTTAAAAGAGGCTTAATTGAACAAGAGGCCTTTAAGCTATGCCCTTTGTTTAAGTTAGGTACCTAAACTTTTTTTATCGAATTAGGTAAACTTTATTTTGTAATCGAAATTGGTCTTTGTTGTTACAATCGATAAAAAAACCCATCCTAGCCAATAAAAAAGCACCACATCACCACCTTATTAAAATATAATTAAATGAAAATTTTATATTAATATTAAATAAAATATTTGTATTAATATTAAATCAATAAATAAATAAATAAAATACTCTCGTCCCTCTCCTTTCCCCTTGACACTCCTCTCATTCTCAAAGAAACGGATCTAACAAAATAGAGAATATTAAAAATCAACCATTATTTTTACTTGGTTTAAAAGGATTGGTTGTGACGATGATGAACAGTGACGATGGAGCGACTAGTGCCGATCTTGAAGGAGGATAAATTGGTGATGCGACCTGAACCAAAAAAATATTAGAAAGCAAAGAGAAAAGATAAAAGAATTAAGAAGGAGAGAATAAGGAAGGAAATTGTATTAACCAAAATTGATAACTATTTCCCCTCTCAACAGCAGGTTAAAAGAGCAAAGAGAGCGTCGTTACAAAAGTTAGTTAGGCCATACAACTATGATTGTTACTCGCCAAACGCACCATTTCAATAAGTCTATACGCACCGTTTCATTAATACAACACACACTTAAATGCTCTGTTTCACCTCGTTATTCATGTTTCCTATTTTCATATTTACCCCAAAACAAATACTCCCTTCTTAAAAATAAATCCTTGTCTTCAACGATCAAGGTGAGGAAAGTTGCTATGCAATTGCTGCAATGGCTCCTAGGTGGTTGCTATGCAATTGCTGCAATAGCTCCTAGGTGGCATCTTTTGGAAATGTGTTGGCCCATTCCACCAACACTTCAGTGATCGCGTGATTGCCCTTCTTGACCATACGACGTTCTAAGATTCGAACAAGTTATTTGGTTAAAGCACCATTTGTATCGACCACTAGTAGAATAGCTTGGACTAGAACTGATCCAATATGCTTATTCAATTAGGAGACATGGAATGTAGGGTGCATACTAGAACCCTGAGGTAACTATAAACAGTATGCCACTTGTCCCAACTTAGCTACAATGGCAAAAGGACCAAGGTACTTAAGAGATAATTTATGATTCAGCACTCTCCTAACCAAATGTTGGTGATACGATTGCAATCTAAGGTAGACCAGCTCCCCACCTGAAATTGCCTATCACTCCTGTGCCGATTTTCTAATTGTTTAATTCTATCCTTAGTCCATTCTAAGTGAAACTGAAGCAATTTCTTGGTAGCTTCTCAATGCTGCAAGCTCCTGTCCACACAGGCCACTGAAGATGCTCCAACAATTTATGGCATGTGATGAGGTGGGGGTTGGCTATAAAAAGCTTTATAAGGAGTGGTATGTATTGTTGAATGAAAGGTTGAATTGTACCACCATTTAGCTAAAGGAAACCAGAACAACCAATCACTAGACCTTTCCCTAGTCATGCATCTGAGATAATCTTCCAAGCATCTGTTGAGAACCTTGGTTTGGCCATTTGTTTCAGAGTGATAAGCAATTGAGAGGTGCAAGTTAGTCCCTACCCTATTGAATAATTCCTGCCAAAAGGTACTAATGAATATTATATCCTGGTCTAAAATAATGGAATCAAGCATTTCATATAATTTATAAATATGAGTCAAATACTCCTAAGCTACTATTATTATAGTAAAAGGGTGGGATAAGGTTAGGAAATGCCCGTATTTGGTGAGGCGATTTGACCACGCCCCTGAATGAGCGAGCTGGGGCTTAAAAATATGCAATTAAATATGGAAAGTGAAGTGTGATTTATGTAAGAGAACATGCCAAATTGTAATATAGTTAAGTTTACAATCAAACACTTTAAAAGTGTTCCGAGAATCATACCCATGGGATTGCTAAGTTGGTGAAAACTATTATTAAACCAATTATCCGAAAACAATTATCATTGAGTTATGAATTAGTAGTGAAAATTCTAAATTAAGATGAAGATGCAACTAACTAAATTAAACTAAACCAAAGTTAAACTATTTGAACTTCCTGTTCTTCGTTTCAACGATGCGAGTTACTTAGCCTAGAATTGATTGAATTGGTAATTATCAACTAAGCCAGTAATTACCCTTAATTGAGTTATTTACCACCCTTAACTAAGAATACCCTCTCGGTCTCATCCTCGCTAAGATTTACTATCTAAGATACCCTTTCGGTCTCACCGTAGAGCACAAGTTTGCTAAAGGCTTATTCAACTGGATACCCTTTCGGTCTCATCTCTATAAATGTTCTACTAGGGTCATCAATCCTAGTATACTAAGTTATTTAGCAAACTCAAATAAATACCCAATTTTATATTGCTACTCATTCATTCAATTAATTAGTTAAATAATCAATTCATGTGAAATATGTATAAAGCATAAGTTTATTCTACTATTTATATAAACAATCAATTAATTGAATTAGCGACAGAGATATAAATAAATAGAATAGGAAAGAGAACGCTCATGGATTAATCAAGGTAACAGCACGTGTCCGGAACAATCTCCTCTCACAATCATCTAACTCCGAAATAGAAGAATTTCGCTTAAGAAAACATAAAAGAAAACTAAACTAAGGAATAACTGAAAACCGAAATTGAAAGTATGAAATCTCCAGCCAGTCCCCTTAATTTTGGTTATTGTTGGATTTGATGCCTTGAGTGTAGTATATTCGTTTGTAAACTTGTAATCTTTTAGAATAAATTGGTTAATAAAATAATTCATGGATTACATTAATATAATTTGTATAATTGTCCTCATGTGGTTTTTGCATGCAAGGCAAAATAGAAGCAAATATGGGTTCAATGGTTGATTAATATTTAAACTAGTACTAAACAGTATTACGTGGTCAGATTGTAATATGAAAAGATAACTTGAATAAGTAGACGAACCTAGACATGTCCTTCGTCTAATAAAAAATGAGCAAACTGATTGATAGACTAATATGTCGTCTATCAAGTCTAATTTGGGAGATGTCTTGTCTTGGGCATCAGAGCGAATGACTCCCAGAAGATATAGACATAGATGTGACTAACTGGACTGTCAGTACATCGAGTTGGACCTAAGAAGAATATGACCTGAATCTATTTATGGATTTATTCACTTGTGACGTTCATAATGTGGCATATGTAAATCTTGAGTGGATGGCGGACTATGTATGTGTGACTCGTATACTTTGATGTAAGTAAAAACTTAACTTCAAATAGATATGGAACCGAAAGCTGGTGCATTGGGTATATGACTTCTGCTGTATATAGTGTCATTCACAATAGTGGAATCCATAACTTAAGACATGGGTAAATGATTTCTTCTCATTGGCATTACATGGTTGATGAAAAGTAAACATGGCCACGAGTCGTTTGTCTTTGTGATGAATGACTTGATTATTATTTAATAGTAATTAACATTTCATGAAGGAAGATGTAATGATTAACATAAGATAAAATAAAATTATATTGGGAGAGCGAATTTATCCCAAAGACATTAAGGATATCCTATGAGGGTAACACACTTATGACAAGGTCATTGAACAAGCACTGATCGAGTTGCTTTCATAATGGTATGCCGTTGGGGAGAGCTCAACCACGATACTATAGTGGAATGATTTCGTGACTAAGTGAGTTTATAATTAATAGGCGAAAAGTTGGAACTTAATTATAAATCATTTGAGCCCAATCGCATATATCCAATTGGTCCCTCTTCTAGCTCGTTGAAACCATAAATGAATTGCATGTTGAACCAAATGAACAAAAATGGATAAAAATGGTGAAAATGGAGAAATGGGAACCATTTGGAAATAAATATAGTTTTCTCCAAAATGAAAATGAAAATGAACTAGAAATGAATTTATGATTTTTGAATTAAATAAAGTTCAAAAATAGAATCTTTGGCTATCCTCTATTTTAATTCTCAAGCCTTTTGTTAATTAAAAACCTATAGCAATTGGAACTTTACAATTTAGTTCATGTGCCTTAATTAATCACAAATTTGACTAAATTGTTTAACCAAATTTCAATTCATCAATATAATAACGTTTCAAATATCCGTATTTAATATTTACGAACTTGGTTTATGGAAATGAGGTTTCGAAACCACATTTTCTAACACCACTGGAAATTGAATTGTTATAGATAATGTCCGCCTACAACATTTCTTGTATCAGCTTCTCCCTTTCAGTCTTTTGAACTATTGAATATCGACATCACTGAACCTTCATCCTTCAAAACGATTTTGTGGTCTTGTAGCCTAAAAAGGAGGAAACTTAGTAGGAGTTTGAAAAATGTCTGCATACTCCTCCAAAAGTTCTTGTAGCTCAACACTTGTGTCTGCAAAAGTTGTTGATAAAGTGACTTGAGCAGAGGAAGTCATAACCATGGCACATGGTTCTAATTTCTGACCAATAGTGGAGAAACATTTTGAAGACTGAGTAGCAATCAACAAGTGGATGGTACTTGACATAATTCCTTGCAAATTACAATGGCTTCATTGATAAAAAAATTTGCATGGTTAGGGGTGCAAAATTCCATATTATAGACCCTAAGGAAAGTGACCATTTTATTCCCAATACCATATCACACCCCTTCAAAGCCAGAATCATAAAATCAGTGACAAAAATGGAGCCCTGAGCCTCCCACTTGACCCCTTTACAAGTGCCACTAGTGAAAAGACAACCACCAACTACAACTATCACTGTTAGCTGACCTTGCTGCCATAGTGGAAGAGGTAGTTTACCAACTAGTTTAGCATCAATGAAATTATGGGTATTTTGTAAATCTACTAGAATAATAACCCATACAGCCCCAAGTCTGACTACAATATGCATGGTATTGTGACCTTGGAAGCCTTGAAGTGCATACAAAGAAAAAATAGGAGATTGAAGTGAACTCTCTTCCAAAGGAGGGTCTTCTAATTATTCTGAACACTCTTGAAACTTCTCCATCTCACCATTAGAATGAGGTTCTAGCAATAACTAATACAATTGAGACTTGACACACTTGTGGCCAATATGGTATTTGGCTCCACACAAAAAACACAGGCCCTTTTGCTTTCTTTCAACCATCACAGTTGGGGTCAACCCTTTAGTAGACACCTTGGAGCTATTTGTGACAAAAGGAGAACTAGTGGTAATAGGGGAAATTGGTTTTCCCACAAAGATGGATTGGGGTGACAAAGGCAGAAATCGAGATGAATTGTCAAAACTAGTGAAAACACTCTTCTTATGGGAATTAAGAAGAATACTCTCCACTTGTCTCACAATCTGAAAGCCCTCCACTAATGATTTAGGCTTAAATTGTAACGACCCAAAAGTTAGGGGTGTCGAAAAACATACTTCCGGGACTCTATTTTCGTGAATTAGGCTTATAATTTTTATTTATTCCATTGTTAAATATTTAGAGTTGCCTTAGAAGTGAATTGAATGATAGACTTATAATTTAAAATTATCGATATTAAAATTTAAAATAGGGGGACCAAATCAAGTATGTGACAAAAAAAATTAAATTTATATTAAATTGCATGGTGGAAATAGGATAAAGGACTCATTAAATAAATAGACCAATTTGATAACTAATGATAGTGGAAATGTAAAAGTATCATCATGTATAGTATGTTAGTTATATTTTATTTATAAAATAAAGGAAAATGTTAATAATGGATATTAAATATAATAAAAGAAAGAAAGTTAGTAGGGAAAGGGGTTTTCTTCTTCTTTGATTGCTGCTGAAAGTCCATGGAAAAGCTTGGGAAAACTTTGCTATTTTCTTTATTTCTAATTTGGAATGCATGTAAGTGTTTTCTCAAAGGGATTTTCATTTTGATTATATTTTTGAGTTAGGAATAGATTAATTTAGCTAATCCATATGTTAAAATGTGAAAATTTTGGAAGTAGTGGATAATGTCATAGATGAGGTTTAAGTTTTCTTAGAGTTAATGATGAACTTTTTATACATAGATTCTTTATGGAAAACATATTTGTTAAGGAATTTCATAATTTGTAAGTTAGTGATGTATTGAATAATTAGATTGAGCTTGATGTTGTTGGGAGAATTTTTGGCATACAAAGGTTGTTTTATTTGTATGGTTGTGTGCTAGAAAAAAAAAATATATAATGAAGAAAGGGTGTTAACTTAAATTACTATTTTGGTGTAGTTGTATGATAAGGTTAAAGGATTTAGATTAAATTGAATAAATGCAATAGCTTGGGTTAGTTTTGCAAAATGCTATTAAATGTGAAATATATTATTTTCTTCCTAATGTTTTAAGATAACTAATTAAATTAATTAATTTATATTATTGTATCTAGAACAAGAAATAAACGATTCAACTGTTAAACGCGGAAAGGGAAAAGTGGTTGAGTAGACGACGTTGAATATCGGTTGCCACTGCACGGGTAAGTTCGTGGACTCAAACTTAATTTTATTTCTAATTACTATTTAAAATAATTAATGATAAATTAACTCTTGATATAAAATGTATGCATATTATTGAATTAATGTAAGGAAAAAAAAATGAGGAAATTGTGGAAGTAAATAGTTGTACAATCGTCAATATGTTCGACTAGCTCTAGGCGCAATCTTTGTCAGCTTGTCTAACTAGTGCTGGGCACACAACCGCCAGTTTATCCTACTAATGCTGGGTGCAATTACCGTTGGTTCATCCAACTAGAGCTGGGCTTACAATTATAATCGTCGGTATACCCGACTAGCACTGGGTGCAAATATCGTTGGTTTATCCAACTAGAGCTGGGCTCTCATTCAATACTATCGGTTAATCTAACTAGCGCTGGGCACAATCTCTTCTGTGGTTTACTGCTAGGCACCGGGAGCCACATCACTAATAGATCTTACGATAAGGTTACTTGAATTATCGAAATAATCAAGATCTTAATTGGTTAAGTTAGAATTTCATATTAATGGTGATTGAAATTGTGTTTAGCTAATAAATGGAACCTATTAATGATAAATTGATTTACACGTTGCAGGTTAGATAAATAGTAGAATCGGGCTCGGCATCCCGCAAGAATCCCGTATTCAATGTTGGTGATATTTCCTTTTTGTGTTTTTGGCATGTACCTAGGATGTAAATTTAATGTTAGTATCCCTTTCGTTTATTGAACTTTAGGGTACATGATTTTGTAAGTGTGAATAATTGTAAATATATGTTTGAAGTCTTATGCTATATTGAAAGTAATGTTTGCTTAAATGAATTGGTCATTTTGTTGATTTATCTAGGTTGGTTGTTTGATAGGTAAAGTGAAACAAATTCTTATCACTTAGGTTGTGAATTGGATAGTAATGATATAAGTAGGTTGTGCATTTAGTAAATTCAATGGTTGTAAGTGATGATGTTACATGTTTTAAGCTTGATTTTGGGTTGGTTTGAATGCCTATTATATCATGGTCATCTGCATATTGTTGAGTTTAGGTTGGTATCAACTTGGGTGAGAAATATGGCTTGGAAAATTGTAACATCCTGAATTAATGGGCCTTTGCATTTGTTGTGTGTTACGTACAATGTGTTAATTAGAGTGTTTAAGGGGTTCAGATTGGGCTCAAGGTTGGGCCGAGGCCTTAGTTAAAATTTTCTGTTTGGACACTCTAGTGGAAAGCCTGATAAGATAAGGCTTAGAAGATGTTATCTGTGTTTTAAAATACAAAATGGGCTTGTGGCCCAGTGGCAAAGTGGTCCCATTAAAAGAGCAGGGAAGTGGCGTCAACTGGGAGGCCCAAATTCAAGTTGTATGAAGCCCAATTCTTTTAATTAAAATTTAGCTAATTTTCGGCTTTTAAGTGAGTAGAGTGGGACGGCAATGGGCCTTGGAAATATGGGGAATATATATGTTTGGATAATATAGATAATATGGCTGATAATGTGGCAGATAAAAGGAAGAAGAGGTGATGTTATCTGGGTTACTTGTGGATGAGAGATCAGGTAATGATAAGGGAGAAAATTTAGGATTTATCTGCTGGTCACAGTGGTGGCCGAAATTCCAACACTGAGGGGGAGGAGGAATCGGTTTTGGTAAGTTCAAGGGGTGCCGAAATTTCCCTTGACTAGTAGCCTAGTTTTAGTTTTAAAAAAAGGGGGGCATTTTCGGTTTTTAGGGAGTAGGTGCCAAAATTTAGGTTAAGTAAGGGGGATATCTTTTATTTTCAGCATTTAGGGTTTTATTCTCCCATTCTCTTCTTCAATTTCGGCATTTGGGTTTTTCTCTCCTTCTTTTCTCTCATTCTCTGCCAAAGCCGAAATCCCTAAATCCCATTCTCTCATCTTCACTTTTATGCAAAAGCCGAAACTCTTAATTTTAATTCTCTTCTCCATTCTTTTTCTATAAGCCAAATATTCATTATTCTTTGCTTCTTCTCGTTGCCGATCTCTTCACTAAAAGACGAATCTACATAGATTTCTTCCTATCATCTTCTCTTTTTGATCTTCTCAAAAGTCAAAATCTTCTAGGAGTTGCCAAACTCTCTGTAAAGGTAGGTGCCGATTTCTTCTGATCTATTCTTTTTCTCTTTCGGTTTTTAGAAGACAAAGCTGAAAGGCTAATGGATTGTTGGTTTCCTGTGTTTACGTGTTGGGCGACATTCGGGAAGTGAAGTAGATCGCTTAGATCTAAAAGCCGGAACAGCTAGTCTCTGAACCTCATATCTCTCTTTTCGGGATTTCAAGGTAAGGGGTTCTCTTTAGATTCTCGTTAGATTCGCTATCGTAATTGTGATCTTAACCATATGTTATGATGCTAGCAACTGATAAGGTCTTTTGATGGAATCAAATATCGATCAGGCGAAGGAGGGGATTGGATCTGTTAAACCAATCCCTAAGTTTAAGAAATGAGCGGTGTCAGTGGTTCGGGATTGGCCACCGGGTTGTGGACCGGCTTCAGAACAAAATCTTAGGCAGTTAGCAGTCGTATCGGCTTCTGATAGTGTCGACATAGAAGGTCTCGTCTTGACTGTAATCAGGTGTGTAGATCTCTAACACACTAATTAATCTGTACTAAATATATGTTATGGGCTAAAAGCCGGAAAAAGGCTGTATAGTAATCTGTACTAAATATATGTTATAGGCTAAAAGCCGAAAAAAGGCTGTATAGACAGTCGGATTACCCAAAAAGGGTAGGCAAGGGATGCCAGGTACGTAATCATAGAAACTTCTCTATGTGTATCGATGTATGTGATAGACTGTGAACTTTTACGTAGTATATTGTTTTGATTCTGCCTATATGTATGCATGGGATGGGGTTGATATGACGAAGGGGAATAGCATGTTAATAGGTCACTTGGTGATCGGTGGTTAAACCACGAATTACAAAGTTAGGTCACAATAGTGATCGGTGGCTAAGCCACGTTAAATTATTCCTGATTGTTAGGAATAGGCAGCATGACTGTCGATATGGTGTGTAGCGGTTGGCGGGTTGATTGTAGAAATCCCCGAGGTGTGATGGCTGGTAAGGGCTGGTGTGTAGAGGATGGACTATTAGGTTTGGGTTGGGCCATGTTGCATGTAAATATTTTGTTGATATTGTGTATGGGCTAAGGCCCATAATGTGTTTGTGGGCCCAAGCTTTTTTTGTGTTTTCGGGATTTGCACACTGAGTCTTGGTGACTCACCCTTTTATTTTCCTGACTTTTCAGATGAGCAGTAGATCGTGGGCATGGGAGCCGAGGCGGACTCGAGGGGCCATCAAGTTCTTATTTCCATAAATTATTTTTTTCGATTTTTCTTTAAGTTTTAAATTTTGGGAATGTTTATGTAATAAGGCCCATAGCATAGGTTATCGATTTATATTTGTTAATGTCTTCATTCTTTATAAACTTATGTTCTAAGACATATTTATAATAAGAAATAAAAATGGAATTTTCAAGCAAATCGTTTTTAAAAAAAAACTTCAGAGGTTTCCTACAAATAACACTTATTTAGCGAATACCTACTTAAACAAACCGAGATTTCAAATCCCTTCAATGAGAAGTTTTCAACTATTAATCCGTAGCATACCAGATCTGGTCGTGATGTTTGGGCCAGGTTTGGGGTGTTACAAAAATGACCTATTTTTGTCCACATGGGTAGAGACACGGGTTCGTGTGACACGCGACTAGGTGACACGACCGTGTGCCCCCTGTAACTTCTATAAAAAGCAAGTCAGTACACGACCTAGTACACGAGCGTGTGGCTTGGCCGTGTGGCACAAGTTAGTATTGTAACAGTCCAGTTTTCCGTGATGTTGGAAATAGTGATTCGAAATCATTAAATCCGACGAGTGAGTTCGAATTTTTTTATTAATCATTATTTATGAGTTAAGTGTGATTTTAGAAATATTTTTGAATTAGTGAATTTTGTGTTTTAAAAGAATTATTAGGTTAACTAGTTTCGGAAGCGAGGTACCGAGACCTCAATTTCATAAATCGAGTCATAAATATTATTATAAGTATTTACAGAGTGTTATTGAGTTAGTATTAAAGTTTCGTTAGAAAATTTTAACGTTTTGGTACTTGATTAATTGGAAAGGTCTGAATTGAAAAAGGTACAAAACTTGTTAAAATGATTAAATTAGCTTAAGAGGTAATTAAGGGAGGACCAAATATACAATTGTACACTTATTATAAGGCTAGACGGCAAGAAATAACAAAAAATAGTGTGAACAAGGGGTAAAATTGGAAATTTTCTAAATAAAACAAAGACTAAATTGAAAATCTAGATATTTCTTCATCATTCTTCAGCTAGAAATGCCATAGGAGAGTCCTCTAAGTTGGTTTATTTTTTACACCATGTGATTTCAATTCTTGCTATTTTCTTGTAATTTTTGTGTTTTTAAGACTTTTACAATTAAGTCCAACTATTTATTTCATTAGTTTTTGATTTCATGGGTAATTTTGAAAGTTACCATTGATGAGTGCTAGATGTTTATGATGAATTAACATGGAATTGAAGCTCTGATTTTGTTATGTGATGATTTTATTTAGTAATTTTGATAGATATTTTTAATTTTAGGACCAAATTGTGAAAAGGATTAGAATTAGGGTTTGGAATTGAAATTCTGAATATTAATGGCTTTATGGTACCCTAAATAATTAGATAAAATGTTAATTGAGAAAAATTAGCTTAAATGATAGGAAAATTGATAAGGGACTAAATTGTAAAAATTGTAAAATTTGGGGTAAATGTGTAATTTCAAAAATTGAAAGGTATAAATTGTAAAGTGAATTAGAATTGAATTAGATGCTAATGAATGAATAATTTTATATTATAGATCAAGAATCGAACGACAAACGTGAAAAAGAGAAATTAGCCGAATAGTCTCTAAATTACTACAACTTCTACAATTACCCCAGGTAAGTTCGTATGGTTAAACCTTAATGTTTACGTGTTAAATTTATGAATGGTAATATATATATATATATATATATATATATATATATATTAAAAATAAATTATTGTTGAAACTATGACATTGAATTGAAATGATCGAAAAGAATGAAACGACGGATTGAGTACAGTCGTTCAGTGCAAAGGATGAATTGACGGATAAGACCATGGTTGGACCATGGAAATGTTTAAATGTAAGACCATAGCTGGGCTATGGCATTTTAATGAAAAGACCATAACTGGGTTATGACACAAAGAAAACGATGTACTCATATCCATAAGTCGTTCTCCGATTTGGAACGACTTGGTTAGTGGCATGGAAAAATTTATGTATATTCATGATTATGAATTGTTACTGAAATAAATATACACGAAATTCATAAAAATGATGGTACATGAATATTAATTGTTGTAATTATTATTTAATGTGTATGATAAGTAGAATGAGGTGAGTATTTGATATTATGATATTGAGTTCAATTCTTGAGGATTTGTGATTATTGAATTGAAATGAATATTGGTTGAAATTGAAAAGTGATTTTAAACCCTATTAACTGTATCGGGCTGAGTCGGATATAGTTGGCATGCCATAGGATTGGAAGTGTTCAGGGATTACTTCGATTTTGAGTCGATGAGACACTGGGTGTCAAATTGTTGCTTCGGAGAAATTTGATGAGGTACTGGGTACCAAATTACTTCGGCATAGCCGATGAGACACTGGGTGTCAAACTATTACTTCGAATTATCCGATAAGACACTGGGTGCCAAACTAGTTTGTTTTGGTTGGATTCGTGTATCCGTCCGAGTCGGAGTTGTGTTAATAGGGGTAAATGAATAATAAAGTTTTATAATTGATATTGAAATGGTATGGTATGAGAAATGGAAGTGAAACAGTGAATTGAAAATAGAATGTGAAATATGTTGCAAATATATGGAATATAGGAGTTATATACTCATGAAATGGCTATGGAATGGATATTGTAATTGTATAATGAAATGTGAAAAGCCATTTAAGATAACAAATTAATGAGAATTGAATGTACTATGAGTGATCTGTAAATATTTATGAATTAATATTAATATTGAAAAACTTATGATTATTATCGGTATATACTTGAAATACTTGGAAATGATATTTAATTGATATATTGAAACGTGTCTTGGAAATGATATTTACATGACATATTGAAACGTGACATGGAAATGGTATTTACTTAATATATTAAAAAGTGACATGTAAATATGTGATTATCTTTGATTATGTTGATACAAGGAAAGTATGTATATGGTAACAAGTCGAGAAAATAAGTTTATCAATATTAAATTTATATGTAAGATGTGCAAGTATGCTAACTATTGTTGTTGCTTGATGTTTAGGCAAGTGCCAAGCTATTAACTGAATAGTAATTTGTTTATTTATTTGTGCATTAAAATGGCAAGTATTTAAATGAAAATAAGTTAGTGCCCATGAAGGAATGGTAAGGTTTAGATTATGCAATTTCTTATGGAACGAATTATTATGTGTCCAATTAGAATAAGGTTTGGTTAAATGCATTAATTTGTAACTGTGGCTGAATGATATGCATATGGAATAAGTGTGGAAGAACTAAAGTTATATAAAATTTTACTATGCTTGATGGTATAAGTCTATGTGTGATACTATTAGTACACCTTGTGAATTAGTGAGAATAGTTTATGAGTATTACGGTAACATTATTGGTTTATTTTTATATGTAAAATTTTATAATTGAAAAAAATCAGTATGATTAAAGACTATACGAGCTTACTAAGCAATTATTGCTTACGTATTTGTTTTATTTATTTACCTTACAGATTATAGGAAGCTCGAATGGGTTGGAAGCTTATCGGAGCTATATCACACTATCCATTGGTTTTATTGGTAATTATTGATGACTTGATTCTGGTTATAATGGCATGTATAGGTTATTTTGACTAAAGGTTAGCCTAAAGGTGTTTTGTTAAAATTAGTCATGTATTTGGCTTGCGTTTGGTATTGTGGTGTTTGCACGATTGCCTTAAAATGTTGATATGATTGAATGATGAGAGGTAAAGTAGTAGTCAAATAAACATAAAAAGTGCATAAAATCATATTAGTTATGTGTGAACATATAGGTATAATGATAATTGGTTTTAAGAAGATTATTTAGTAAAAATTTGCACATACGTGTTTGAATAAGTTAGGTAGAGTGCCTATGAAGGTACATTGGTTCGGTACTTAGAATGTCTATTTTGACATATTTAGAGTGTTTGAGTTTTAAATTGGTTGAACAAATGGTTTTGAGTTGCTTGATGTGTAAGATTGCAGGGAATGGTAACCTTAATGTTTAAGGCTCATATTGAGTCCACACGGCCAGGCCTACGGGTGTGTGACTGGACCATATGAGACATACGACTAACACATGGGCGTGTGAATTGGCCATGTGTCCCCTGCTACTTAAAATTTTCAAAACAAAATGCCCAGGAATTTACACATGGGTGTGTGTCTCAGTCGTGTGAGGCACACGGCCTAACACACGGGCGTGTGGCCGGCGTGTGACCCAAGTTAGAGAGTTACACGGGGTAGGACATGGTTTGAGACACAGGTGTGTCCCAAGACCGCACGGGTGTGTCCTAGATTCATACGGGCGTGTGTGCCCTGTTTCTTGGAATTTTTTTTTTAAATTTCACGAAAAATTTTCTTAAGTGTTCGAATTAGTCCTGATTTGTTTTTAACACGTATTTTGGGCCTTGAGAACCCATGAAAGGATAGCATGATTATATTGTGATATGAATGCTAAATGAATGCGTAACGTTTGTAATTGATCTGAAAAGTCTGGTAATGCTCTGTAACCCTATTCTGATGACGGATAAGGGTTAGGGGGTGTTACAAGTATACCCTCATGTTTTCACATGGCCTAGCACACGGCCAGGAACACGGGCGTGTGAGGCCATTTCGAAGGGTACATGGCCTGGCACACGGGTGTGTGATTTGGCTGTGTGACCCAAGTCAGTATGCTCACTAGTTTAGACATGGGCTAGGACACGGGCGTGTAGCCCCATTTCGAATGCCCACGCGGTCTAAGACACTGTGTCCCCTGCACCTTTGAAAATTTTCTATGTTTTTCGAAAAATTCCTTGAGTACCCGATTTAGCTTCGATCTATTTTTAATGTTTATTTTATGCCTCAAGGGGTCGTATTAGGGACTACATGATTGATTGTAATTGGTTTTGACTTGAATATTATATGACCTGAAATGTTTGAAATTATGTATGTTCGATCGGTAATACTCAGTAACCTTAGTCTGGCGACGGATACGGGTTTAAGATGTTACATAAATAGTTGCAAACATTGATGAATCTCCAATTTCAGATTACTAGTAAAAATACTCAAGGCATATGGCTCAGGCAGTTGCAGTTAGTTCAATAAACTTACAAACACATCATGGTATTGCTTCACTGTTCCCTGTTGCTTCAAAGTGACTAGTTCAACCATGGAATCTCAGAAGGAGCTTGAGCCAAATCTCTCCTTCAGGCTATGGGTATAGCTGGTCCATTTCAATATATGTAGCCCTCCTTGTTTTGAGTGAAAAATGGTGCCATTCCAGTGCCCTTCCTTCAAGATGAATCATCACCATTCAAACCTTAGCACTATCTACTACTCCTTCTGCCTCAAAGTATTGTTCGAGCTTGTATCACTACCCTTGAAAATCTGACCCGTCAAATGGTGGACAATCAAGCTTGTGAGATCTACCATTGCATTCCAAAATACTTGATCGAGACTGCATACTCGTACTCCTCATTTCCAGCGAAGGATGAGTAGTCATAGACTTTTTGGTTTGAAAATCAGTAAGGACCTTTAATGGATCTTTTGGAGCAAATTCGAGTGGAGCCCCTCCTAGGATCCCCTTATCCTTAACTTGAGCAATTGTATTGGTGGCAGCAGGTGTTAGGTTCCCCAAATATTGTTCGAATAGGTTGTAACGTTCACATATCATCTCATATTAGAGATCGTCCTTGAACTCCTTCAGCTGAGTTTTCAACTTAGCATCCCATTGGGACAGTTCACTTTGGAGCTTGGCAACCTCTTGTTGCAAAAGTCGCACATCTTTTTGTAGACAAGTAGGGACCCCATCACAAGCCATGAAGGATCGGCGAGGTTCTGATACCTTTGATGCGGCCTGAACTAGAAAATATTAGAAAGCAAAGAGAAAAGATAAAGGGAATTGAGAATAGGAGAGAATAAGGAAGGAAGTTGTATTAACCAAAATTGATAATTGTTTCCCCTCTCAACAGTAGAGAGAAAAGATAGAAGGAATTGAGAAGAGGAGAGAATAAGGAAGGAAATTGTATTAACCAAAATTGATAATTGTTTCCCCTCTCAACAACAGGTTAAAAGAGGAAAGAGAGTGTCGTTACAAAAGTTAGTTAGGCTATACAACTGTGGCTGTTACTTGCCAAATGCACCGTTTCAATAAGTCTATGCGCACTTTTTCGTTAATACATCACACACTTAAACACAACATTTCACCCTCGTTATTCATGTTTCCTATTTTCATATTTACCCCTAACAAATAAGGAAATTTTTTGGGGGATACAAAAGGGAATTTATTATCTAAGTTACGCCAAGCAAGCAATTAGTTCCTTTGTTTCATTGTTCATCTTCTTCTTCTTACATTACTGTTGTTTGCCTTTTTCACTGACTTACTATTTCAACAATCAAACTTGCTTTTGCTTTGTATATACCATCCAAGCCTAGGAAGAAATGCCATCCTCGGGCACTTTTTTTCCTGACAAAACAGGTACGAGGAGAAGGGACGATAGTGGAGAGGGAGAGGGACGATGGTGGGGAAGAGTGATGGTGGAGAGACAAGGGTGATAGTATTTTTTATTTTCTTTAATATTAATATAAAATTTTTATTTAATTATATTTTAATGAGGTGATGCTTTTTGATTGATTGGGACATTTTTTTAATAGATATAATGGTAAGAGATAATTTCGATTATGGAATAAAGTTTAAATATCTAATTCAAAAAAATTAACTATATAATTTAAATGAAGGGTATAATTTAAGACGTCGTATTCAATTAAGTCAAAAAAAATTGTGCCAGATAACATTCATAATTTAATTATTTGCGTTTTATTTATAAGTCATAATAATTTAAGAGTCGACCAAAAAAAATTTAGGAGGACCCTCAAGTGAATATATATGAAGTTTACACACACGTTGCTAGGCTGAAATGGGGTTTCGTGTTGGGGATGTTGTCACATCAGAATTAAGCTGACTCTGAACACCAGTAGAGGCGAATTTAGCCAGCCCCCTAAAATATAAAATTATTATTTAGGCACTTAATTTTTAAAAAAAAAATTAAATTAGTAAAGGTAAAATTGTACTTTGGCCCCCCTAAAATTATAAAAATTTGATCTCATCCTTTAGAAATTATAAATATATAGAATATAAAAAATTAAAATTTCATTCGGCCCCCTAAAAATTTGTTCATGCTTCGCCTCTGAACACCAAAATTGACTTCCAAATGAGGAACCACACGGGCTGCTAAAAATCTCCCACGGGGTGAAAAATGTGCACCCATTTCACTACAATTACATGTTTAAGATGCATCAGTGATATTTAGCATACGTAAGAACACAACATTCATAATATGATAATATTCTTATTTGAGGGTGAAAATATTATGAAAGTCTTTATATTAGAAGACAGATTACATTATGTTTTCTCTACTAAAAAAAGAGATAAATTAATTTTTATACATTAGATCAAAGAATAAATTTGTCATTTTTTTAAAAAATTTATTCATTTCTATTATTAAAAATTGATCCATATACGTTAGCATAAGATACACATGACACATTATGTGTAATACATTATCAGCTACACCAGTTTTTAACAGAAGAAATAGATGAAATTTTTAACAGAGGACGAGTTTGCTTTTTTAATTTTATGCATGTAGATTAATTTATCTATTTTTTAATTGAAAAAATAAAATGCAATTTAACTCATAATATAAATGTCTCCATGATACTTTTTCCATTAATTTTCTATTGATTTCATTTAGTATTCATTGGGTGAGTGTGAAATATTTTATCAAAATTAGGCTGTAAATAGAAAAACAGACTGGTAGATAAAAGGAAGCTGGCAGAAGCCATGGCCTCCTAAATTTCATAAAATGTTTTCATAGCATATAATAACCTTCTAAATTGTATGGAATGTTTTTATTATATATATTAGAAAGGATGTATTTCTTAAAGTATAATGATAAAATATTTATTTGAAATTATAAAATTTGGTAACACTTTATCTAAATCTCATTCATTAAAATTAGTTCAATATTTCTTTTTTATGCTCTAGTCAATTAAGTAGGTGTATTTATGTTAATTGATGACTTATATTAAATAATTGTATGCATAATTTAATTAAGCTATAATTATTTTTCACAACACCACAACAATTCTTTTAACTTTTTGGATATATTACATAAATAATCACTCAATTATTTAAAATTTTTTTGTTTGATCATTCAAATTTAAAAAAATTATAAAGTAGTCACTCCATTTCTCTTTTTATTTTTATTTATGTCCAAATTAACAGATGGCTAATATGGCTGTTAAGTTGGTGACTTGCATTTTTGACAAATTATTTTTAATACAAATCATTTTCATGTCATATAATTTTAAAAAAAAATTACCCAAAGCAAGTTATATATGGGTAAATAAAAAAAAGTTTTGGAATAGGTTAAAAAAATCTGTGGTAAGTCAAAAAACGTGGTTACCCTGTTGCTCCCTCTTTGGTGTCGATTCAAAGGTAAGGGTTGGGACGATGGTAGGATTTGGGAAAAAGTTACTTTTTCTATTATCGATTTTTTATAAAAATAACTCTAAAAAACAATTAATTACTTAAATGATTTATTTTTTTATAAAATATGAAAATAACCTAAAATTTACAGTAAAAGTTAGTGGAGTCAAAGTGTTTGGCGCCACTAACATGTCACGTCAACAATCTGTATTAAAAAATTAATTTTTTGGTAGTGTCATGTATAATGACATCACTTGTATAAATATTAAGAAAATATTATAATTTTTGAAAGTAGTGAAGGGTTTAAGCAATTTTATTATTTTTTAGTGGAGCCAAATAAAGTGGCGCCACCAAATTTATATGCCAATCTGTTGCAATACGTAATTTTTTTTTTTTTCATTCACGTTACTTTTTTCTGATTTTTTTGTCCTTTGTCCTTTGTCCTTTTTCTTTTCTTTTTTTTTTGTTTTTCTTTTTAAGGTTTTTTTATTTGTCCTTCGTTTATTTGTTTATTATTGGTTTTATAAAATTTGAAATGTATATTTTGAATGTTTTATAATATTATTTTTTAAATTTTAAATATATTTTTATTTTTTTAAATTTAAATATTATTTTTTAAATTTTAAATATAATCTTTTTAATATTATAAAACATTTAAATATATTATTTTTAAAGATATTCCTTTCAAATTTATTATTTGTTTTATAATATTATAATATTATAAATATATTTTTAAATTTTAAATATAATTTTTTTAAATTATTATTTTTTAATTTTTTAAAATTTTAAAATTTAATATTTTATGGCTCCACCACTTTATTACAAGTGTAATTTTTTTATGTTTTTTAATATAAAAATTTAAATTTTAAAATTTTATTAATGGCTCCACCTCTTGGTTCTGTAGTATAAATAGAATGGTGAAATTATTGTGTTTGGTAGGAGAGTTCCAAATGCTGTTGAAGATGAACAATGATGTGTTTTTGGTGTACGTTCTTTTTTATAGTGAAATTGTAAAAAGTGATGTTGGTTGTGTATTTCAAGGTCAGCAAAGAGTAGGGTTGCAATTCAAAAAAAAATGTGAAGCTGGCAGAAATGAAAAGGAAGATCAGTGCGAAAATAATTATCCGTTGTGGAAGGGCAATATCCAGATTATTTTACAAGTTTCCAATCTCTACAGATCCATTCAAATTTTGTGAGATACAACTGTTACATGATGATGACTTGGGCACTATGATGGAAATCTGGTGGTCGACTGGGTGTGAGAACCCCCAACCAGTTCAGTTATTTGTTGAGTTAACAAACTTAGAGCCTATTGAGAATGCTAGTCCAATAAGTCAACATCGCAATTTTGTACTTTGATCTTAATACCGAATGGACGGACAGGTTAGAATGCGAAGGGACATCGCAGATACCCAAGAATTCAAATTATGGTGGGAGTTTGTATAACAACCATACCCCCGATCCTCGTCTACAAATACATCCGGAGGTGATAATAAGCACAGCGGCAAATGTTGGAGAAATGACCAATAACACTGAAGATTCTGATCAGGACGTTGAAGATTTTAGTGACCCTGGTGTTGATGAAGTTCCGAACGATATCGATGATGAAGGCCCGGAGGAGGTTGAAGATGTTCACGGCCCTTCATTCAGTAACCCGAGTCGTGGCGTTGTTTTAGGAAATGAACCTAGGGGCGACATGTTGAATGTAGATCTAGATACAGCGCAAGCATCTGAGTTTCTTGAGTACGCCGATATAGTACCTGCTCATAGATTGGCGTCAAATTCGCAGTTGGAGGAGTTGTTCGTTGGGCAACGGTTCGAGAACAAGGCAGATTGTGAGTTTTCCATCAAACTGTACAACATGAAGTTGTCAATTTATTACAAGGTTTCCAAGTCTACACTGACATTATATGTTGGGGAGTGTTGGAGAGCTGGCAATGGGTGTGGGTGGCGGGTTCGGGTTGCATTATACAGAGGACTCAACAGTGGCAAATACGAAAATTAGAAATGCGTCATACATGCACTATTGTACGTATGTCTCAAGACTACCGGAAATTGGATGCCAAAAGTATTTGCATCTGCATCATGCCACTAGTGAAAGATAGCCCAATCATTCCTATGTCGACATTGATTGCGGACATGCAAGCTCGATTCCAGTAAAGAGCGTCATACAAGAAAGCGTGATGGCGAAACAAATGGCCATACAACAATTGTACGGCGACTGGGATGAGTCATACAATAAACTTCAGGGTTGGATTTCAACGATGGTGGAGTACATTCCAGGAACTGTCGCGGACTTGCAAACGTTGCCTTACAGAGGCCCGAATGGACAATTGAAACTGGGGAGAAGAGTTTTCCATCGATTGTTCTGGACTTTCGATCCATATGTTAGGGCCATCTCCCATTGCAAACTGCTAGTGCAAGTTGGTGGAATATGGCTTTATGGAAAATAAACGCAGATACTTCTGATTGCGATTGCACAAGACGGTAACGAAGATGTACTACCAATCGCTTTCGCCATCGTAGAGTTGGTTAACTCCGAATCATGGGCATATTTCATTCGGAACTTACGGAGGCAAGTTGTCAGGCAAGACAACATTTGTATTATCTCCGAAAGATCAAAGGGCCTTATTACTGCGATTTGGAAATTTGAGGTTCTGTGGAGGTCCATTTATTGTATTCGTCACATCGCTATCAACTTCCACAATGAGTACAAGAACAAAGACTGGCACAAACAAATAGTAAACATGGGTAAAAGTATCGTTTTTAAATTCGTATTTGTAAATATTTCGAGTCCATTTCCTAATTGGGATGATAAAGTGTTTTATCGAAATACATACGTAAGATACGAGCTGGAAGAACACCGATGTAGACATAATATGGCAAGGTTAGAGACTAATATGGCGGGGTCCAAACCTTCTCTCAAACAGTGGTTGGGTAGTATGGAATCATGACAATGGGCTCAATGTTTTAATGAGAGATACCGATACAGTCATATGAAAACTAACCTCGTTGAGGCCATTAACTCCTTCTTGAAGTGTACGCGTCACTTGCCAATTTCAACGGTTTTTCCAGCCACATTTTATAGGCTAGCAACCTTAATTCCAAAAATGAGGTTGAAACAAGCAAAACAGTTGGAGGCAGGACACATGCACGCTAAAAAAATCAGGGATGCCATGAAAGAGAACACTCAAAGGGCTAGGTTGATGAGTGCAGAACTATATTCCCGAAACTTGAAAACTTTTCTAGTGACAGAGTACATCGGTCGTCAGTTGGGGATCCCCCCATGGTCTTACGGAGTTCATATCTGAAATAGGTGGTGTGAGTGTGGGATGTTCCAAACACCATGATACCCGTGTGCGCATGTGGTTGCAGTGTGTGCTACCTACAATTTGAATGTCAAACAATATATCGACGATGTGTACACACTTGAACGTACGTTGCATATTTAGGGTAACGAGTTCCCCGTATTAAAGGATGTATCAACATCAGAAGTGCAACCGCCTGCGTCGAGATGTTGCCAGATCAGTCACTACGTAGGAGAGTCAAAGGTTGATCGACAACAATGAGGATTTGGAATGACATGGATATAAGAGAACAAGTCGATCCAAAGCGTTGCACCATATGTAGAATAGTTGGCCACAATCGGAGCACGTGTCTTCATGGAAACGTCTATACTGGTCAATCTTCATGATCTGAAAGAAATTAAATGTTGCACCCGATGTTTGCATTTTATGGTCTTTTGGAAATAAAGTTTGTACTGTTTAGTGTTAAACTTTTATTTAAAATTAACAGTTACAACTGTTAATACTTTAAAAGAAGTTATAAATTATACAAAAAAAGACTAATACATAAGTTGTGGAATTATAAACTAATACAACAAATATTACATAACACTTGAAATTTACATAACTTAAAATTAGAAAGAACCAAGAGTGCTATTGTCGTTCGGGGAATAGCGATTTGTGGGCCATCATTGATGGGGTGGACGTTGGGGTGTACTGTACGCATCAGAAGGATCGGCAGTTGGATCGAACGTGGCCTGAGGCAGGGTAGAGTACATGCTATTACCAAACATATCAAATGATATCGGTGGTTGCTCTGGGTGAAATGAACTCAAACCGCCCATGTCCGGGTGATATGAATTACTCTGTGACTCATCACAAAAAGCGCCAACCCGTTGGTCCGATGTGTTCAAAGGTTGGTTCTCCGAGTCAGGATCCACCATATGTTGTTTCTCTAGCTCCCTCATAGGTTGATTTCTATGTCTGTAGCCGTGATCTGGTACTATCATAAGTTGTCCACCATATAAATAAACGCGCCACTGAGTCATGTACTATTGCATGTATTCAGTCGAAGGACTAAAGTCAAACATGTAGGTGTAACATCCAGGATTTAGGGGCTCTGCATTTATCTTGTTTCTATGTGTTTGGTATGCTCTGTGTGTTGTTTATGCGTGCTTGGGGTCTCCGGAAAGGCCTAGGGATAAGCCAAAACCTTGGCCAAAATTTTAATATTGGGCACTTTCAGGGGAGAGCTAGCTAGAACAGGACTTAAGGGATATTGTTTGTATTTGGTTGACACAAGCAAACTGTTGGTGAAGTGGTAAGGTGACGCCACAAGGAAGCAGAGAGGGAGCAGGTTCAAGTCACAAGAAGCTCATTTTGGGAGCTATTTTTGGCGTCAAGGGGAGCAGAAGTAGAGTTCGGCTGGGACACTTCAGGATGGGAGAGTAGACTGAGTCAAATAACTTGAATGAGTGGCTGAGAGGAAAAAGTGGAGTTTGAAGCATTCAAAATAATTCAAACGGGTGATCAAGAGGAAATTGAGGAGAAAAGAAAAGGATGGGCATGTGATCTTGGTGTTGGCTGAATTTCAAACACTTGGTAGAGGGGGGAATTGGTTTTTGGGTTGTGTTGGGGTGTGCCGAAATTCACTTAGGCCATAGAACCCTGTAGATTTCCTTTGTGCATTTTTGGCTTTGGGAGTATAGGTGCCGAATTTTGTAGCTTCAAATCCTATTCTTTTTCATTTTCTTTCTCATCTATCAGCTAAGGTGTGCTCCACTTTTCTTCCTATTATTTTCTTTGCTATTCGAATTCCCTTCCCCTTCCTAGCGTTTTTGTAAAGCAACATAACTGCATCCAAGGTAACATCTATACCCTTTCTTGCCAAGCCGAAATTTGTTTCCCATCTTTTCTCTTATTTATTTGTTCTATCTCAAAGCCGAAACCCCTAAACTCCCATTCTCCTCATCATTTTTCTGCTAAAGCCGAATATTCCTTGTTCATTATTCTCTTCTCTAATTTCTTCTATTGCCCGAATCTCCCTAGCCATTCTCCTGCATTCCTCTCTTGATTTCTCTAAAAGTTGAAACTCCGAAGTCTCTATTTGAAGTTCTTTTATTCTCATTTTCGGTTCTTTCACCTTGTTCTCTTTTACCATAGTCATTGCCGAATCTTCTCTACTATTGTGCTAGTGCTGAATTCTCTTAGGTGTATTCGAATCTTCTGTGTTAAGGTAAGTGGCGATTTCTTCTATTTCTTTATCTTCCCTTTCAATTTTTGGAAGCCAAAGCCGAATGGCTAATTGGCTTGGTGAGGCCATCGGTTGGACTTATGTTTCTTCTTATTCTCTTGTGTTCTCTTTGGGGCGCTTATTTCGGGGATCGAAGTAAAGCAAAGCATCTGAATCTCAAGCCGGGAACCGTTAATCTCTGAGCCCTATCTCTCTTGTCGAGATTTTAAGGTAAGGGGTGTTCTCTTTAGATTTTTGTTTAGGTTCGCTTATCGTATTCGTTATCTTAACCCTGTGTTGTTGTTAAACAACCATATTTCCTTTTAGTATCATCTGACAAGATATTTTGATAGAATCCAATACCGATCAGGAAAAGGAGGGGGTTGGACCCGTAAACCTAGCCCCTAAATTTAAGAAACGTGCGATGTCAGCAGTCTGAGATTGGCCACCAGGTTATGGACCGGCTTCAGAACAGAGTCGTAGGCAGATAGCAGTCGTTTCTGTTATCGATAGTGTCGACATAGAGAGTATTATCTTGCGTGTTACCAGGTGTGTAAACCCTAACACACTTTATTTTAACTGTATTATTATTAATATGGGCTAAAAAGCCGGAGAAGGCTGTGTGTATAGTTGAAATACCCTTGTGGGTAAGGCAGGGAGTGCCAGGTACGTGTTTATAATGACTTAATATGAGGTTGGATATATGTGATAATTCATTGCCTTGTTATTAGCATGTTACATTTGTGATGACATATATGCTGCGCATGGGATATGGGAATGCTGATAAAGGGGAAGTGACAAGGTCACGTAGTGATCGATGGCTCTGCTACATTGATTTATAAGGTCACATAGTGATCGGTGGCTCTGCCACAAATGATTTATGAGGTCACATGGTGATCGGTGGCTAAGCCACAGTGGATTCCAAGGTCACATAGTGATCGGTATTGAAATTGGCAGCATGACTGTCAATATGGCGTGTAGCGGATGGAGGGTTGATTGTAGAAATCCCCACGGTGTGATGGTTGGTACGGGATGGCGTGTAGAGGATGGAAAATACTAGGTTGGGCTGGGTTGATGCATTCATGTAGTGGTATAACAACATGTATGGGTTAAATGTGAGATTGTAGGCCGTGGGCCGTGATATGTGTTTTGATGGTTTTACACACTGAGTCTCTGTGACTCACCCTTTGTCCTAACTTTTCAGGTAGTCAGTAGACCGTGGAATTGGGAGTCGAGGCGGACTCGTGGAGGCCATAAAGTTTTTTTTCTTTCTTTTCGCAAACTTTTTACTGCTTTAATTAAATTTTAAATTGGGGAAATTTTTTGTTGTAATAAGGCCTTCTTAAATTGATGTTTGGGTTTTAATTTCTATTTATTTACCGTCTATTTAAAACCTGACTCCATGCAAACTTAATCTCGAAATAAAAATGGGATTTTTCAAATACGAGTAATTCCAATATACGTTTTTCTTTCAAGTGTCACTAAAACATAATGAATATTTGATTAACACAAATTGAAAATTTCTTTCCTAACAAATCATTGTTTTTTTTAGTCATCACCCTAATCGAGAATTTTGCAAACCTACGGTTTTTCCTAAAATAAACAAAACTTCATTTTTACTTCACCTTGTAACATACCGTATCCGGTCGTTACGTTTTGGTCGGGTTTGGGGTGTTACAATTTTGGTATCAGAGCCTAAGTTGAAAACCCGGGCTGTGAAATGGGTTCAACAATGTTTTACAAAACCAATGTGAAAGTTAATTGGAGAAAACGTTTTGATTGAAATATGGCATCCAAGTCTACCGGCACCCGATCCACCCAGGTAAGTGTTCTAACTATTTGATGGTGCATGCATAGGATGATTGTTAGCATGAAGAAATATGCCTGTTAGTCTTAGGGGATTCAAAATTTAGAGACGGAACCCTCTAGGTTGTGTTGTGTTCTACGAAAACTACTCTCTAAAGATATTTCTCATAAAACTGCTTGGTATTAAACAGTGAAAAATACTAACTCATAAAACTTTTAATCAGAATAAAACGCGACAGTAGTCATGAGTACTAGGGGACGTGGACGTAATGTGCGTGGACGTGGTAGAGGCAGGATCGCTGTGTCGGAACCAGTAGGGTCTGGTCATGGGTCAGGGAATGAGGTGCCGCTACCGCCAGCTGTGGAAGTAGATTTTCAGGACCAAACGGGTGGAGATGATGCGGTGTCTCAGGCGATGTTACAGGGTTTTGGAGAGGGTTGCTGGGGCAGGCTTGGGTACAAGGGCTCGGAAATCGGTGTCAGAACAACTTCGAGCTAATGGAGCGGAAATGTTTAGAGGTGTTTCCGGCATAGCCCCTAATGCAGCTGAGTATTGGCTGGAGGCCGTTGAGTGTATAATGGATGACCTCGATTTCACGGAGGAGGAAAAGTTGAAAGGAGTTGTGTCTCTTCTGCGGGATGAGGCGTATCAATGGTGGCTTACGGTCAGGGATGGTACAGTGGCTGACTGCATTACCTGGGATTTCTTCAAGTTGTCGTTGCAGAGTAAGTACATCGGATCGAGTTATGTGGATGCACAGCGTAGGGCATTTCTGAATCTGGTTCAGGGGAACAAATCGGTGGCTGAGTATGAGGCTGAATTCTTACGCCTTAGCCGTTATGCCCTAGGAATAGTGGCCACAGACCATGAGCGTTGTGTTTGGTTCGAAGATGGGTTGAGGGATGATCTGTGAGTGCTGATAGCTTCACAGCGAGAAAGGGAATTTGTTGTTTTGGTGGAAAAGGCTAAGATAGCCGAGGAAGTGAAGCGGTTGGAAAAGCATAATCGGGATAGAGATAGAGGTAGTAACAAAAGGAATTTTGGATCGTTAGGGCCAACTGGGCGTTTTCAAAAAAGACCTAGGATGGATGGGCCAAGTCGGGTTGTGAGACCTGTTGTTGATAGGCAACCTCAGAGGTGTGCTCGATGTGGTAAATTCCATTTAGGGGAGTGTTTGACGAGTAACAGAAGATGTTTCAAGTGTGGGTCTGCTGATCACCAGATTAGAGACTGTCCACAGGAGCGGGGCGGTGCAAGGCCAGGAAGTCAGGGTTATGCTCAGCCGGGTAGAGGAGGTCAGGAGCTGCAGAGAGGTTGTGGTCCAGCCAGAGGGGGTAATGGTTTCAGTCGGGGCCGTGGAACACTAGGCAGAGGTGTCGGGAATACTGAGGCGAGACAGCCAGGGTTAGTCTATGCAGCTAGACGGCAAGAAGAGGGTGATGCACCGGACGTCATAACCGGTACGTTTCTTATTTATGGGTTGCTTTATACTGCTTTGATTGATATCGGGTCGACACATTCTTATGTTGCTAGTGTGGTATCTGGAACTTTAAGTTTAGACTCTGAGATTACTCCTAGGGAGATGACTGTACTTAGCCCGCTAGGACAAACTGTAGTGGTAAACAAACTTTATAGGGATGTACCTCTAGAAGTGCAAGGGATAGTTTTTCCAACTGATTTGATGGAGTTGCTGTTTGAGAAGTTTGATTTAATCTTGGGCATGGACTGGCTGGTAAAGTATCAAGCAAATTTGGATTGTGCAGCCAAGTGCATGGTGTTAAGAACTCTCGAGGGTGAAGAAGTGTTGGTAATAGGTGAGAGGAGGAATTACCTATCTAATGTGGTGTCTGTCTTAAAAGCTGAGAGAATGGTGAGGAATGGATGTGAGACCTTTATAGCTTATGTTTGCGCTTTGGAAGCCAATGAATCAATTGTGGAGGATGTTCGAACAGTGAAGGAATTTTCTGATGTTTTTCCGGAAGAGCTTCTGGGGTTGCCTCCCGATCGCGAGGTGGAGTTTGGTATTGATCTTCTACCGAGAATAGCGCCTGTGTCCATCGCACCATATAGGATGGCGCCAAAGGAGTTGAAGGAGTTGAAAGCGCAGATTCAAGAACTGTTAGATCGAGGTTTTATTCGACCGAGTGTATCGCCTTGGGGAGCACTGGTGTTATTTGTTAAAAAGAAGGATGGATCAATGCGTATGCACATTGATTACCGTCACTTGAACAAGTTGACGATAAAAAACAAATACCCGTTGTCGAGGATTGATGACTTGTTTGATCAATTGAAGGGGGCGTCAGTTTTTTCAAAGATAGATTTGAGGTCAGGGTATCATCAGCTTAAGGTCAAGGAAGCGGATATCCATAAGACGGCTTTCAGGACTCACTATGGCCATTACGAATTCCTAGTAATACCGTTCGGGTTGACCAATGCACCAGCAGCGTTTATGGACATGATGAATCGGGTTTTCCAACCCTATCTGGATCGATTCGTCGTAGTATTTATAGACGATATACTGGTCTATTCAAGATCGGAGGAGGAGCATGATTCGCATCTTCGAGTGGTTTTACAAATCCTGAGGGAGAAGCAGTTGTTCTACAAATTCAGTAAGTGTGAATTCTGGCTGAGAGAAGTTACCTTTTTGAGCCATGTGGTGTCTGCTGAGGGGATTAGGGTTGATCCCTAGAAAATCGAAGCTGTGTTGGAGTGGAAGCCACCTAAGTCTGTGGCAAAAATTAGGAGTTTTCTTGGTCTGGCGGGGTACTACAGAAGGTTTGTGGAAGGATTCTCATTAATTGCAGTACCTCTAACCAAGCTGTTGAGGAAAGGGGTACCTTTTGTTTGGTCTGATAAGCAACAGGAGAGTTTTGAAAGACTGAAAAGGATTTTGATGGAGGCTCCAGTGTTAATACAGCCCGAGACAGGGAAAGAGTTTGCAGTTTATTGTGATGCGTCGCATACAGGCTTAGGATGTGTATTGATACAGGATGGGAAAGTGGTAGCGGATGCGTCTCGGCAGTTGAGACCGCATGAGTTAAATTACCCCACATATGATTTGGAATTAGCGGCAGTGGTGTTTGCTTTGAAAAGTTTGAGGCATTATCTGTATGGGGAGAAGTCTGTTATTTATACAGACCACAAGAGCTTAAAATATCTCCTTACCCAGAAGGAGTTGAACTTAAGGCAGCGAAGGTGGATCGAGTTGTTAAAAGATTACGACTGCTCAATTGAGTACCATCCAAGTAAAGCTAATGTAGTGGCGGATGCATTAAGTCATAGGGTGATCTCTGATTTAAGAGCAATGTTTGCCCATCTCAGCTTGTACGATGATGGAAGTCTATTAGCTGAACTACAGGTGAAACCTTCTTGGGTCAGTCAGATTAAAGAGAAACAGTGGGCCGATGAGTTGTTAAAGTCAAAATTTCAGTTAGGAGCAGGTGATGGGACCGCGGAATTCAGTGTGAATAATGATGGGGTAGTGTGCTTTCGAGGGAAGGTTTGCATGCCAAGGGATCCTGAGTTAAGGGGTAAGATTTTGCAGGAAGCGCATAGCAGCCCATACGCTATGCATCCTGGGGGAAGTAAGATGTATCGAGATCTGCGAGAGAAATTTTGGTGGCCGGGGTTGAAGCGAGAGGTAACCGAATTTGTGAGTAAGTGCTTGACGTGTCAGCGGGTAAAAGCAGAACATCAGTTGCCTTCGGGGTTGTTGCAGCCTATAAAGATTTCGCAGTGGAAATGGGAAAGGATCACGATGGATTTTGTTGGGAAGAATTTCTACTGTTAGCGGAATTCGCGTATAACAATAGCTACCAATCGAGTATTCAGATGGCACTGTATGAAGCGTTATATGGTCAGAAGTGTCGTACTCCTACGTGTTGGACGGAGTTGGGCGAGCGTTAGTTGTTGGGTCCAGAATTGGTTGCTGAGATGGAGGAGAAAGTTAAGCTAATTAGGGCTCAGTTGAAAGAAGCATCAGATAGGCAGAAGTCTTATGCAGACCTGAAGCAAAAGGAAGTAGAATTTGCAGTTGGTGATCGAGTCTTCTTAAAGGTGTCACCGTGGAAGAAGGTGCTAAGGTTTGGACGGAAGGGTAAGTTAAGCCTCAGGTTCATCGGGCCTTATCGGGTGTTGAAGCGTGTGGGACTAGTAGCCTATCAGCTCGAGCTACCTTCAGAGTTAAGTCAAATCCATAATGTGTTTCACGTTTCAATGCTAAGAAGCTATCGTTCGGATTCATCGCATGTTGTGCCAGTGGAAGAAATCGGAGTAATGTCTGATCTATCTCTTGAAGAAGAACCATTACAGATCTTGGATCGTGATGTCAAAGGATTGCGTAAGAAATCAGTTCCTTTGGTTAAAGTGTTGTAGCGGAACCATGGATTAGAAGAAGCTACGTGGGAGCCAGAGGATGTTATGCGGCAGCAATACCCTCATCTCTTTTAACCAGGTAATTTCGAGGCCGAAATTTCTTTAGGGGGTAGAACTGTAACATCCAGGATTTAGGGGCTCTGCATTTATCTTGTTTCTATGTGTTTGGTATGCTCTGTGTGTTGTTTATGTGTGTTAGGGGTCTCTGGGAAGGCCCAAGGATAAGCCGAAACCTTGGCCAAAATTTTAGTGTTAGGCACTTTTAGGGGACAGCTAGCTAGGACAGGACTTAAGGGATATTGTCTGTATTTGGTTGACACAAGCAAGGTGTTGGTGAAGTGGTAAGGTGACACCACATAAGGGGTGGAAGGTGACGCCACAAGGAAGCAAAGAGGGAGCAGGTTCAAGTCACAAGAAGCTCATTTTGGGAGCTATTTTTGGCGTCAAGGGGAGCAGAAGCAGAGTTCGGCTGGGACACTTCAGGATGGGAGAGTGAACTGAGTCAAATAACTTGAATGAGTGGCTGAGAGGAAAAAGTGGAGTTTGAAGCATTCAAAATAATTCAAACGGGTGATCAGGAGGAAATTGAGGAGAAAAGAAAGGGATGGGCATGTGGTCTTGGTGTTGGCCGAATTTCAAACACTTGGTAGAGGGGGGAATCAGTTTTTGGGTTGTGTTGGGGTGTGCCGAAATTCACTTAGGCCATAGGACCCTGTAGATTTCCTTTGTGCATTTTCGGCTTTGGGAGTATAGGTGCCGAATTTTGTAGCTTCAAATCCTATTGTTTTTCATTTCCTTTCTTATCTATCAGCTAGGGTGTGCTCCACTTTTCTTCCTATTATTTTCTTTGCTAGCCGAATTCTCATCCCCTTCCCAGCGTTTTCGTAAAGCAACATAACCGTATCCAAGGTAACATCTATACCCTTTCATGCCAAGTCGAAATTTGTTTCCCATCTTTTCTCTTCTTTATTTGTTCTATCTCAAGGCCGAAACCCCTAAACTCCCATTCTCTTCTCCATTTTTCATCTAAAGCCGAATATTCCTTGTTCATTATTCTCTTCTCTAATTTCTTCTATTGGCCGAATCTCCCTAGCCATTCTCCTACATTCCTCTCCTGATTTCTCTAAAAGCCAAAACTCCTAAGTCTCTATTTGAAGTTCTTTTATTCTCATTTTCGGTTCTTTCACCTTGTTCTCTTTTACCATAGTCATTGCCGAATCTTCTCTACTGCTGTGCTAGTGCCGAATTCTCTTAGGTGTATTCGAATCTTCTGTGTTAAGGTAAGTGGCCATTTCTTCTATTTCTTTATCTCCCCTTTCGGTTTTTGGAAGCCAAAGCCGAATGGCTAATTGTCTTGGTGAGGCCATCGGTTGGACTTATGTTTCTTCTTATTCTCTTGTGTTCTCTTTGGGGCGCCTATTTCGGGGATCGAAGTAAAGCAAAGCATCTGAATCTCAAGCCAGGAACCCTTAATCTCTGAGCCCTATCTCTCTTGTCGGGATTTTAAGGTAAGGGGTGTTCTATTTAGATTTTTGTTTAGGTTCGCTTATCGTATTCGTTATCTTAACCCTGTGTTGTTGTTAAACAACCATATTTCCTTATAGTATCATCTGACAAGATCTTTTGATGGAATCCAATACCGATCAGGCAAAGGAGGGGCTTGGACCCGTAAACCCAGCCCCTAAATTTAAGAAACGTACGGTGTCAGCAGTCCGAGATTGGCCACCGGGTTGTGGACCGGCTTCAGAACAGAGTCGTAGGAAGATAGCAGTCGTTTCTGCTATCGATAGTGTCGACATAAAGAGTATTATCTTGCGTGTTACCAGGTGTGTAAACCCTAACACACTTTATTTTAACTATATTATTATTAATATAGGCTGGAAAGCTGGAGAAGGCTGTGTGTACAGTCGAAATACCCTTGTGGGTAAGGCAGGGAGTGCCAGGTACGTGTTTATAATGACTTAATATGAGGTTGGATATATGTGATAATTCATTGCCTTGTTATTAGCATGTTACATTTGTGATGACATATATGCTGTGCATGGGATATGGGAATGATGATAAAGGGGAAGTGACAAGGTCACGTAGTGATCGGTGGCTCTGCCACATTGATTTATAAGGTCACATAGTGATCGATGGCTCTGCCACAAATGATTTATGAGGTCACATGGTGATCGGTGGCTAAGCCACAGTGGATTTCAAGGTCACATAGTGATCGGTATTGAAATTGGCAGCATGACTATCAAGACAGCGTGTAGCGGATGGAGAGTTGATTGTAGAAATCCCCACGGTGTGATGGTTGGTACGGGATGGCGTGTAGAAGATGGAAAATACTAGGTTGGGCTGGGTTGATGCATTCATGTAGTGGTATAACAACATGTATGGGTTAAATGTGAGATTGTAGGCCGTGGGCCGTGATATGTGTTTTGATGGTTTTACACACTGAGTCTCTGTGACTCACCTTTTTTCCTAACTTTTCAGGTAGTCAGTAGACCGTGGATTTGGGAGCCGAGGCAGACTCGTGGAGGCCATAAAGTTTTTTTTCTTTTTTTTTTCACAAACTTTTTACTGCTTTAATTAAATTTTAAATTAGGGAAATTTTTTGTTGTAATAAGGCCTTCTTAAATTGATGTTTGGGTTTTAATTTCTATTTATTTACCATCTATTTAAAACCTGACTCCATGCAAACTTAATCTCGAAATAAAAATGGGATTTTTCAAATACGAGTAATTCCAATATACGTTTTTCTTTCAAGTGTCACTAAAACATAATGAATATTTGATTAACACAAATTGAAAATTTATTTCCTAACAAATCACTGTTTTTTTTAGTCATCACCCTAATCGAGAATTTTGCAAACCTACGGTTTTTCCTAAATTAAACAAAACTTCGTTTTTATTTCACCTTGTAACATACCGGATCCGGTTGTTACGTTTTGGCCGGGTTTGGGGTGTTACAGTAGGAGTGCATCTCAGGCCACCTATCGTACCGGGCATTCTATAGTGCTACATAACATTGATGTTCCACGCTCCAATCTGTTGTATGTTTCCCCCTTATGGTCTTACCGTGGACATCAGCAAATTGTTGTGGCTCGACCGGCACAAATTGTCTACACTAAAATTGTCGCATAACTCAATCGTCGTTGTACCACTCAATGGTTGAGAAGTTGAGCACCGGCGTGTTAATGCACCACACATGGGTTTCGGCATGAACCTACTTAGGAATAAGGGTTGCAATGTTCGGTGTAGAATACGAAATCCACAAGAACTGCACAATATAACATAATGAGTCAAGTCACATCACATACTGCAAGTGGATAAATTAAATTAATGTTACTTAAACCATATTAATATATATTACTTTCTCTCCGGTGGACGCCTCTATCATTTGGCGATAAATGATTAATGTTTGGCTCACACCAATTCCCGGAGACGTGGCCTGTAACACCCCAAATTCGGCCCATGCGTTAAGGCCAGATTTGACATGTCACACGAAATAAATGTACATATAGTCTTTTTAGATTTAAGTAAAACAGATTTTCAAAAAATTTAACATGGAATTTATTGAAAACTAAGGTTGATTGATAAATCAAACAATTTGAGACGTAATAGTTTATAAATCGAAACTTTAGGAAATTTATTTAATATTTCGAGAAGATTAAAAGAATTTGATAGATGATAATAAAATTGATGAACATTTTAAAAAGAAAATTTTACTGAGTTAAAATATTTACGAAAGTTATTACGAAACCCCTTTTGCATATCCATTTGAGAAAATCATTTATTTAAGTTTAAGAAAAATTAGAAAAATCCCACTTTCAAGCATTTAAAGCAAATTATAAATACATCAGACATAAAACAATTAAAAATTTATCTAGAGGCCTTATTACAACATAAAACCCAAAATAGCAAAAGTAATTAAAATACTAAAAGAAATCCAAAATCCAAATTTTAACCGTTTACGATGTATGACCTCCACCAAGATATCCATGGCCCAAGTCTCCATTACTGTCCATTACCTGAAAAGGGTAAAGAAAATAGGGTGAGTTACTAAAACTCAGTGTGTAACCCACTTACCGTTGTCCACTGGGCCAAAATTCAATTAAGAATTTGTTGGCCAAAATCCATTTACAAATATAACATTTATAACATATATATAATATGCATGTGATATGCAATTCCCAAACCAAACCTAATTTCCATCCGCTACACACCACCCGTACCAACCAGCACACCTGTGGGGAGCTTTAGTCACCCACCCCGCCAACACACCAAATAGACATTAATCCGTTTATATCAATTTGTGGACAAGCCACCAGATTTACAGAGTTTACATGGCATTGCCATTTATTTCAGATTTGTGGCTGAGCCACCAGAATTTTGTAGCAGAGCTACCAAAACTTCTCTTCGTCAATATCCCATCCCATGCAATCCATGTATATAATACATATTCATTTACAACAATTCATTCAAATATTTAATATGAACAATAAGGCCCATTATAAATATTATCACAATCTGGCCCATATCACAATCCGGCCCATATATCAAATATCACAAATGGCTCATATATCAAATATCACATTTGACCCATATATCAATTATCACATTTGTCCCATATATCAATTATCACATTTGGCCCATACATCAATTATCACATTTGGCCCATACATCAATTATCACATTTGGCCCATATATCAATTATCACATTTGGCCCATATATATCAAATATCAGATTTGGCCCATATAGTCACTTTTGTCGATTTGGCCCATAGAGGGCAATTTCGTAATTTTCACAGTCTTAATGCTAATTTCATAGTCTTTACCAATATAGTGATAATTATGCCATTTTATCTGATTTCACTAACATGTGATTTAATCAAGCGATTAACTCAATATAATTATCTAACCCATGAGATACGGTGTGAGAGTACACACCTGATCACGGTAAGCACTACACTTTCCTGATCGTCAACACCTAAAAATATTATTAACGCTCGATTAGAACATTAACACTTATAGTAAATCTACTCTAAAATAAATGGTCTAGGTTTTTACCCTCGGAATCACGAATAACAACTATTTGTCGGTTCTCCCCGGTTGACAGTTCACAACCCGGTGGAAAATCCTGAATCGTTGAAGCCTCACGATTGCGAACAACCTCGAATAGTTGATTTTCACCGGATGAGGGTCCACAACCCGGTGGAAAATCCCGGATCGCCGAAACAGCCCTTCGCTTGAATCTAGAAGGGATCACAAATCCACTCCTTTTTCGATCACCAATCACCACCCCTTTTGATTTGATCTTGCTTGCCTCCATTTAAAATAAATATCAGTCCAAACTAATATTACGTTATTATAACCGATTGATCTTATGAGCGAACTCGGCTTACCACAAAATCTTTACGTTCACAGGATGAAAATCGAGTGATAAAGTCCCTAAGATAAAATCACTTAATCAACACTATCTTTAACGAATAAAAAGTACTATAGAACCATTCGAAAAAAATTCCTTACCTTGAACGATGAAATCCCTTTTTCACACGATCTTCCTATGGCTAGAGTCGATTAAACGATGTAGAAATAATCTGCACTCCACTATACCACTTCAAGAAGAAAGGGCTTTGTTTAAAAGAGAAAAGATGATGTTTTCAGTCAAATAGACCCTTCCAAGCCAACATATGAATTTCGGCAATAGAGGAAAAATAAAAGAATTGAAAAAAGGTGTTCTTACTGATTGTTCAAAGATGATCACTCGAATGAAAAAAAAAAGTTCAATGGAAGGAAGAAAGATTCGGCTATAGTGAAAATATTGGAGAGGATGGTGATCAATGACATTCAGCCATTGTAAAAATATTAAAGAGGGAGTGATGTTTGAAAGTTTTTGCAATAAGAAAAAGAAGAAGAAAATAGGGTGTTTATGTTTCGGCTTTTCAAGAATGGAAGATGAACAAAGAAAAAGTCTTGAGACTAGTGTGCGTTCGACAAGAGAAGAAAAGAAAAGAAAAATGCCCTTCAAGATATATGGTTTCGGCACAAAGAGGAAAAGACTTTAGGGAGAAAGAAAGATAATACCGAAATGGTCAAAAATGAAATGGCCAAAAGAAAACAAAAGTTTTACCTATTGTTCATGACATATTCGGCTAGGGAGAAGAATTTGGAGAGGAAAATTTTGGAGAGGAAAACTATTGATACACCAAAATGCCAAAATGAAAAATGACCAAAACTAGCACCTACCTTACCAAATGCTACCCAAAAATTCGGCCATCCCCCCAGCCCCTAAAACCGTCCAAGTGCATGGCCAAATGGTCAAAGTTTAGCCACCCAAACTTTCCAAAACATCTCCCTTGTTATAAGCCTTATGTTCCTCCTACATGCCTTTTCCATTTGATTCCTTTCCCTAAGTTCAATATTGCCTTTTCTCTTAGCCATCTTGCCATAAAAAAAAAAGTCCAACTTACCATAAGTTCAATGCTTGACCGACACTATGAAGAAGGAAAGCAAAAATAAAATTCTCACTTGCACACAAAGGGATTCGAACTTCTTCCCTCAAGGTAACACATATGGCGCCATATCCTCTTTACCAATTGCTCACTTATGCTTACTTTTTACCACTTAATTACCTTAAGCTTTAAGGTCACTTATTCCATTTCCTTAAAGTACTAATTGCCAAAATAATTCTACCAATTCCAAATAAATCCCGAGCCTTCTCAGGACTATTTAAACACACACATTGGATAATTTAACTAGCTGAGCACCAAAATAATGCAACATATAAAAACTCAAATTTTAGGATGTTACAATTCTACCCCCTTAAAGAAAATTTCGTCCTCGAAATTTACCTGGTTAAAAGAGGTGAGAATATTGATGTCGAATTGCGTCTTCAGGCTCCCATATAGCTTCCTCCACTCCGTGATTTACGCCATAAAACCTTAACTAACGGTACTGACTTCTTTCTCAGCATTTTAACATCTCGGTCTAAAATTTTCACTGGCTCTTCCTCGAATGACAAGTTAGGCCTTAACTCAACTTCCTCTACTGGTATTATATGAGACGGATCTAATCGATAACGCCTCAACATTGAGACATGGAAGACACTATGAATCTGACTCAACTCCGGAGGTAATTCAAGCTGATAAGCCACTGGTCCTACATGCTTCAACACACGGTACGGTCCGATGAACCGAGGGCTCAACTTGCCCTTCCTTCCAAATCTGAAGATCTTCTTCCAAGGTGAGACCTTTAGAAAGACCTGATCTCCCACCGCAAACTCAATATCCTTACGCTTCAGGTCTGCATATGACTTTTGTCTATCCGAAGCTTCCTTTAACCGCGCCCGAATCAGCTTTACCTTTTCCTTCGTCTCTGATATCAGCTCAGGACCCAATAACTGTCGCTCCCCCAATTCTATCCAACAAGTAGGTGTACGGCACCTACGACCATACAATGCCTCGTAGGGTGCCATCTGAATACTGGATTGATAACTATTGTTATACACAAACTCTGCCAATGGTAGGAAATCCTCCCAACTCCCCCAGAAGTCAATCACACAACCCCTTAACATGTCTTCCAAAATCTGGATTACTCTTTCCGACTGATCATCTGACTGAGGATGAAAAGCCATGCTGAAATTTAACTTTGTTCCTGAAGCTTCATGTAGAGCTTTCCAAAATCGTGATGTAAACCTAGGGTCCCTGTCCAATATAATAGACACTGGTACCCTATGCAACCTCATGATCTCCGCTACATACAACTTAGCCAGCTTCTGCAGTGAAAAATCCGTACGAATAGATAGAAAATGGGCAGTCTTAGTCAATCGATCCACTATAACCCAAACAGAATCTTTCTTAGTAGGCGATAAAGGTAACCCACTAACAAAGTCCATTATTATCCTTTCCCATTTCCATAATGGAATCTTCACCGGTTGTAGCAATCCCGACGGCAATTGATGTTCTGCCTTCACTTGTTGACATGTCAAGCACTTACTCACATATTCAGTAACTTCCCATTTCAACCCTGGCCACCAATATTGAGCACGGAGGTCTCGATACATTTTATTTCCCCCAGGGTGCATAGCATATGGGCTACTATGCGCCTTTCGCAGAATCATTAGTCTCAATTCCGAATCTTTGGGCATACAAATTCTTCCGCGGAAACACAGTACTCCGTCATTATTCAATCCAAATTCCCCTATCATACCATCTTCCACTTGCTGAAGTAATGAAGCCAACTTTTCATCTGATAACTGCTTTTCCTTAATCTGACTTACCCATACAGGCTTCACCTGAAGTTCGGCTAACAGACTACCATTTTTATACAGACTGAGATGAGCAAACATCGCTCTCAAATCCGATATCACCTTGCGACTCAATGCGTCTGCTAACACATTAGCCTTTCCAGGATGATACTCGATTGAGAAGTCATAATCCTTCAACAGCTCTATCCATCTTCGTTGTCTTAAGTTCAACTCCTTTTGGGTAAGGAGGTACTTTAGACTCTTATGATCCGTATAAATGATTGACTTCTCACCGTACAGGTAGTGCCTCCAAATCTTCAAAGCAAACACCACTGCAGCCAACTCCAAATCATGAGTGGGATAATTCACCTCGTGCGGCCTTAACTGACGAGATGCATAAGCTACTACTTTTCCACCTTGCATTAACACACATCCCAAGCCCGTGTGTGACGCATCGTAGTAAACAATAAACTTGTTTCTAGCCTCAGGTTGAATTAGTACTGGCGCTTCCGTCAGAATCTTCTTCAATTTCTCAAAGCTCTCTTGCTGCTGATCTGCCCACACAAAAGGTACTCCCTTTCGCAACAGTTTAGTTAGGGGTGCAGCAATCAACGAAAACCCCTCAATGAAACGCCTGTAGTAACCAGCCAAACCTAGAAAACTTTGAATTTCGGCCACTGACTTTGGTGGTTTCCAATCCAACACGGCCTCTACTTTCCAAGGATCAACTCTAATTCCTTCAGCCGATACAACATGCCGCAAGAAGATCACTTCCTTTAGCCAAAATTCACACTTACTGAATTTGGCAAAAAGTTGCTTTTCCCGCAATATTTGCAATATTATCCGCAGATGTGAGTCATGCTCTTCTTTATTCTTCGAGTACACCAAGATGTCATCTATGAACACCACCACAAACCGGTCTAAATAGGGTTGGAAGACTCGTTTCATCATGTCCATAAATGCAGCTGGTGCATTGGTCAATCCAAACGGCATCACCAAGAACTCGTAGTGTCCATAACGAGTTCGAAACGCTGTCTTATGAATATCCGCCTCCTTGACCTTAAGCTGGTGATAACCCGATCTCAAATCTATTTTCGAGAAAATCGAAGCTCCTCGCAGTTGATCGAACAGGTCATCGATTCTCAGCAACGGATACCTATTCTTGATCGTCAACTTATTCAACTGCCTATAATCGATGCACATACGCATCGACTCATCCTTCTTCTTGACGAACAAGACCGGTGCTGCCCATGGTGACACACTCGGTCGAATGAATCCCCGATCCAACAACTTCTGAATTTGAGCCTTAAGCTCCGCTAACTCTTTGGGCACCATCCTATAAGGAGCAATGGACATTGGATCAGTTCTGGGCAAAAGCTTAATGCCAAACTCTACTTCCGGTCTGGAGGTAAACCCGGAAGTTTATCGGGAAAAACATCTGGAAATTCTTTCACCGTTCTAACACCTTCCACCGATAATTCCTTGACATCCAAAGCACAAATGAAGGCTAGGAATGCTCCACACCCTTTTCGCACCAACTTTTCTTCTTTTAAAGCAGATATCACATTTGCTAAATAGTTTCTCCGTTCGCCCATCATCACCACTTCCTTATCTTCCAAAGTCCTTATCGACATCCGCTTTGCAGCACAATCCAATTGTGCACGGTGCTTCACCAACCAGTCCATGCCCAAAATAAGGTCGAACTCTCCGAAAGGCAGTTCCATCAAATCCGCCAAAAATGTTTCTCTTTGAATTTCTAAGGGCACATCTCTAAATAATTTATCCACTATCACAGACTGTCCTAAAGGACTAATTACTGCCATCTTTCTATCAGTAATCTCAGATCTAATGTTCAGATTTTCAGATATAGCACTAGCAGCATACGAATGGGTAGATCTGATATCTATCAAAGCAGTAACAGGTACATCAGGGATGAAGAACGTACCAGTTATCACATTAGGTGCATCACCGTCCTCTCGGCGCCTGACCGCATAAACCAGTCCTGGCTACCTCGCCTCCGCATTACCTTTGAAGCCATTTCCTCTACCTGGTGCACCCTGACCTCGTCCTCCGCCATTACCACCTCGACCTGCCCACGGCCTCTCGGTGGCTACTGAACGCCTCTAGCTGGCTGTGCATCATGGTTATGAGCTTCTTGATTCGGAGCGGTCCGTCGAGGACAATCTTTAAGCTGGTGGTCCTTAGAACCACATTTGAAACACCCATCGGTTCTCTTCCAGCATTCACCAGGGTGTCGTTTTCCACAGCCAGCACATGGTTGAATCTGATTGGTAGCAGTAGGTGCTCTAGCTTGAGCTGGCTCATCATTCCTGGGCCTCTTCTGAAACTTTTTAGCAGGACCCGAGTACTTAAAGTCCCTCTTGCCTTTGCCTCTGTCTCTTTCTCGGTTCTGACGTTCTGAGTTCTTAGCCTCTTTAGCTATTTTGGCTTTCTCCACAAGCATGGCAAAAGTCCTTTCTTGTTGTGGGGCTATCAGTACCCGCAACTCATCATTCAGCCCATCCTCAAAACGTACACAACGCTCATGGTCAGTTGGCACTATAGTCCGAGCATAATGACTTAAACGTAGAAATTCTGCCTCGTAAGCGGCCACCGTCGTATTTCCTTGAACCAGATTCAAGAATTCCTTCCTCCGGGCATCCACATAACTTGCCCCGACATACTTTCCTTGGAATGAATTTTTGAAGAAATCCCAAGTAACACGTTCGGCCTGAGTGCCTTCCCGAATAGTGAGCCGCCATTGATACGCCTCGTCCCTCAACAAGGACACAACTCCTCTTAGTTTCTGCTCGGCAGTACACTCCAGGTCGTCCATGATCCGTTCCACTACCTCGAGCCAATATTCTGCTATATTTGGGGCTACACCTGAGACACCCCTAAAAACCTCGGCACCGCTTAACCTAAGTCATTCCAAAATTGATCCACGAGCTGCTGGCCCAGTTCTAGCCCCAGCAACCCTATCTAAGACTCACAACATTGCTTGAGTCAAATCAATGTCCTCCCTCATATGGTCATGTGATCCAGTCTCAGTCCCGGGTGACGCAGGTGTATCCATTTTCGGCACGTGTCTCGACGCTTCAAACGCAACCCTAGCACCTCGGCCTCTACCACGGCCATGTCTACCACGTCCACGTCCTCTAGCGCTCATAGTGGCTAATTCGATTTAATCTGATTATAAGTCTTATGAATCAGTATACTATTTCGATATTTATTAAACAATGTTTTACGAAACATAAGAAGCAGAATCGTTTTCGCAATCGCATCCTAAAGTCTCAATCTCTATAGTTTTTAACATCTAAAACTAAAAGTTTCAGAGTGTTCCAATAGTCATATCACAATAATAATCAAATAACATACACTTACTTGACTTGGTGCCGGATATCCGTGGTGCCATACTTCTTTTTTGAAACATGCATTTTAACTTTACAATTCAAAACAACTTTGGAAAATATTTTTAAACCCAAACCACAGCCGAGTTTTGAAACTATGTTCTGATACCATAAAATGTAACACCCCAAATCTGGCCCATGCGTTAAGGCCAGATTTGACATGTCACACGAAATAAATGTACATATAGTCTTTTTAGATTTAAGTAAAACAGATTTTCAAAAAATTTAACATGGAATTTATTGAAAACTAAGGCTGATTAATAAATCAAACAATTTGAGACGTAATAGTTTATAAATCGAAACTTTAGGAAATTTATTTAATATTTCGAGAAGATTTAAAAGAATTTGATAGATGATAATAAAATTGATGAACATTTTAAAAAGAAAATTTTACTGAGTTAAAATATTTACGAAAGTTATTACGAAACCCCTTTTGATATCCATTTGAGAAAATCATTTATTTAAGTTTAAGAAAAATTAGAAAAATCCCTCTTTGAAGCATTTAAAGCAAATTATAAATCCATCAGACATAAAACAATTAAAAATTTATCTAGAGGCCTTATTACAACATAAAACCCAAAATAGCAAAAGTAATTAAAATACTAAAAGAAATCTAAAATCCAAATTTTAACCGTTTAGGATGTATGACCTCCACCAAGATATCCATAGCCCAAGTCTCCGTTACTGTCCATTACCTGAAAAGGGTAAAAAAATTCAATTAAACATTTATTGGCCAAAATCCATTTACAAATATAACATTTATAACATATATATTGTAACATCCCGAAATTGGGCCTAATAGGATTGGGCCGATTGGGCCATGGGCTTTAGGAAAAATTTGTGTGTCATTTAGTTATTTGTGTTAGCTCGGGTATGAATTTTTGTGTGCTTAGTATATTTGTGTGAAGGCTTGGAAATATTAGGAAGCTAGAATAATTTTTAGTATAGTTTATTTAATGAAGTGGATTAAGTGAGCTTGACACTTAAGTTAATTTAAGTGTTCAATTAAAGCACATGAGGAATTAGTGGCAAAGTGGTTATGGTGTTTGAACTTATAGCTTGAGGTTAGAGGTTCGAGTAGTATGTTTAGTTTTTTTTGAAAGTTTATTTTTGTGTTTTAGCATTAATGGCCGGTCAACCTATGTTTATGATAGGTTGGACTTCCATCTTTTGGTAAGTTGAAAATTTGTTATGGAAAGCTTGAAGTTAGGGATAAGAATCTTGAGTTTATCGTATAATGAGGGGACAAGGGCATGGAAGGTGGAGGAAGTTTTGGAAAGAAATCTTATGCTTTAGTGCATGTATGTGGACGGCATGTAAGGCTAGGGGGAGTGGCCGAATTTTTGGTAGGTAGCTTGGGGGGGATGTTAGCCAATCTTTTGTTTTGTACATCTTTTTGGTATTTGTTTTTCTCTCCAAAAACTATCATCTTTGGCCGAATGTCTAGGGTACTTTTGGTGCAAAATTTCTTTTGGTGACAACTTCATTTTGTTTGAAACAAAATACCACTTTCTTTCTCTCATTTGTCCTTTTGAACCAAACTACATTTTTGTATCTTGTGCATTTTCTTCTTTGGTAAAGTTGTGTTGACCGAATACCATTTCTTCCATCTCTCTTTTCTTCCTTTGATCAATTCTTTTTCATTCTCTTTTCAACCTTTATCAAAACCAAAAACCATTCTTTCTTTCTCTAAACTTTGGCCGAATCTCCTACACCATCATCTTTCATCTACTTCTTTTCTTTTCTTCTCAAAACCGAATCCCCTATTTCTCCTTTCTTCTCAATAATTTCTTTATTGGCCGAATATACTCCTTTGGGTGTGCCGAAACTCTCTTCTTCCATTTAAAAGTATCTTGGCCGAATATTGAAGGTGGTAAGGATTTATTTTAAAGGATTATTCTTTTGATTATTCAAAAGCCGAAGGCTATTATTATTAATGGTTGCTGATTGTAGGGAAGTGAAGCAAATTCGCGTACCGGTTACTGTAGTTAGTACTCGAAGGCGATTAGGTGAGGTTTCGGGTTCATGTGATAACCCCGTAGAATTATGTGGTTTGGCCGAATAGTCCATGTCCCTAACTCTTGTGTTTGGCCGAATATAGGAGCAAGAAAGCTAAGGTGGCCGAGTGACTTTTCGGGATTTAGGACTATCGTTGGTGACAGGTGTGTACATACACACCTTATAACTATTTAATGTGCTAAGTGTTATATGTATGCTTAATCGGATTGTGTAGATTCGGATGTAATACCATCACGGTATAAACAAGGATTCGGGTAAGTCTTTGTTGTTAAGAGCTTTCCTATGATGCTTTTGGGAAGCATGGCATATTTGGTATATGCAGATTATAATATATGGCTCATGATATATATGTTGGATGTTGTTAAATAAATCTATTGGCATGAAATTTGTTAAATGCATATTATTGATTGATGTGGGATTAAATGAGTGGAGGGGGCAGTGATATTCGTGTCGACGGACACCAGTGTTTTGGTAACACATTGTGACTACGGTCACCAGAGGTTTGGTACCTCCAGAGGTTTGGCACCTCATAGCGTCTCGTCCCTGTGGCTTAGCACCACCGTGGGTTGGCCCTACTTTGAGATACGGGATTGACGCCAGTGATTTGGTATCACACGATGGGTTGGCCCCATCATTTAATTTGTGACTTCGGGTCACCAGTGGTTTGGCACCACAATATGATGGATTTCGTGACTATATGTCACCAGTGGTTTGGCACCACCAGTGGTTTGGTACCACACGGGTTAGAGAAAGGTGTTCGGATGGCTAGGTTGGGTGCATTTTACATTTGTGCATATTAAATTAATTATGATTGTGTATGATGTTACATTAAACCGGGAAAAAGGGTTACACATTGGGTCTTGATGACTCACCTTTTTCCTTTAACATTTTCAGGTGATTCGTAGCTGCGGATAAGGAGCCGGATGGACTCGAGGTGGCCATGAAATGAAAATATGGACTAGGTGGATTTTGAACTATTTTATTTTATTATGGGTTTATTTTATTTAAGTTGTAATAAGGCCTCCTAATATTGCACTTGGAATATTTTACATGTTTTGATAATTTGCTTAAACTACTTCATGATATTAAAATGGGTACACATGTTTTCTAAAAATTAATACGTAAAATGTTTTATTGTGCCATCGGGTACACTTGAATCTGTAACAACCTGATTTAATATATTTTTAAACAACACTAAGTGATGATTTCTTCATACACCTCAACCGTTTTAAAAACAAGGCAATATCTTTTATCAAAAATTTTAATCGGCTTAAAGGGATTTTTAAAAAGTTTTTCTCTGTGGCATACCAAATTCGATCATAATGTTTGGACCGGGTTTGGGGTGTTACAAATTGGTATCAGAGCCCAGTTCAAAGCTCGGCTGTGGGGGCCCAAGGCCCAAAATGTTTTGGTAGGCCTTTTTGAAATAATTTTGGTTTTGAACAGCATGGCACCGAGTCTCCAGCACCGATCCGCCCAGGTAAGTACTTCTGACTTCTTCGTGAATTATTATTTGTAGAAGGGTAGGTAGGGAACGTAGTTAGTATGATAGGTGTTGAACTTTAGGACTAGTTCACCCCAACAAAACTCATAAGATTTTAATGGCCTAATTAAAACCAATCTGTGACCAAGTCGCCGAGTTAGGGTGTGGTAACCTTGGTGCGCATGTCTAGGATTGGATCCGGAGGAGCTTGGTATTTAAGCAGTCCTCGTGACTCACCTCCTCTTCACGGGATCCCTACCTGGTGCGTAGCTTCGGTTCACCCTAACCAAAAGGACTCGGTCATAGGCTAAACACGTTAAATAAAACCCGCAAGGGATTAACCCTGTTTTATGAAAGCTCTAAGTTTTAGAAATCATTACGACACTCCTTTAAATAGTAGTGAAAATTTATTTCTAGAAAATTTTCAAATATTCTTGGCTTATCAAAATTACCAAAATGTCCCTAGTGGCAAAATTACGAAAATGCCCTTGGTTTCTGAAATTACCATATTACACCGATTTTGATTAAATATTTACTTTGCAAAAGTACCCAAATTATTGTATTTCAAAATAATACCCTGACTTCTGGAATTTACAAAATTACCCCCGATTGACAAAATTACCAAAATACCCCTGGTTTTCAAAATTTTGCTATACCTTTAAATTGAGAATTTCTCGAAAATACTCCTCAGTTTTAGAAATTACAAAATGTTTTGATTTATTAAATTTTTCAAATTTCTTCGGTTTATTACAAAAATACCCCTGTAGGAAAATGACGAAAATACCCCTGGGTTAGAAATGGACAGAAATGTCTGAAGAGTGAATAGGTAAGAAAGGTATTAGGGAATGGATGTGTTTTTCTGTGTGAATTAGGATAGAGGACTTAAAACTTTGATTGATCGAAAGAATCTCTATTAAACTCTTCATAAAATTTCTTCGCGGATAACCAAGTGAAACATGTACTAATCCATAAAAATTTCCTAATCAGATTAAAACGCGATAGTTAGAATGAGCTATAGAGGACGTGGCCGTCGTGGACATGGTCGAGGTAGAATGGCTGTATCGGAACCCGTTAGGTCGGGTCAGGGATCGAAAAATGAGGTACCACCGCCGCCACCACCCCCAACTTTTGGAGCTGAGGAGCAGGATCAGACGGGTGATGACGCAGTGTCACAAGCGATGCTGCGGGTGCTGGAAAGGGTAGCTGGAATGGGTGGAGGTGGAGGAGCTCGGAAGTCGGTACCTCAGAGACTTCGAGCTAATGGAGCTGAATTTTTCCGAGGTGTGTCCGGTGTAGCGCCCAATACGGCTGAGTATTGGCTGGAATCGACCGAAAGAATCATGGATGAGATAGATCTGACGAATGAGGAGAAACTGAAAGGGGCGGTGTCGCTTCTCAAGGATGAGTCATATCGATGGTGGCTCACGGTTCGGGATGGTGCTACGACGGATGATCTTACTTGGGAGTATTTCAAAACTGCTTATCAGAAGAAGTATGTGGGCACAAGCTACATTGATGCACAGAGGAAAGCTTTTCTGGGGTTGGTACAAGGAAATAAATCTGTGTCGGAGTATGAAGCGGAATTCTTGAGGCTGAGCTGCTATGCTCAGGGTATAGTGTCAACGGAGCATGATCGTTGCGTCCGCTTTGAAGACGGACTTAGGGATGAGTTAAGGTTGCTGATTGCTCCACAGCAGGAGCGTGAGTTTGCTGTCTTGGTGGAAAAGGCTAAGGTAGCCAAAAGGGTCAAGAAGTCCGTGAGACAGAGTTACGACCGGAACAATCATAAAAGAAGATATGGATCATCTGGGTCGGACGAAGATTCTCAAAAAAAGGGTTAGGCAGAGTGGGCCGAATCAGTCTGGGAGGCCTGTTACTACTAATCAGGGTCCAGCACGGTGTAACCGATGTGGGAAGTTTCATTGGGGCGAATGTTGGACCGGAGAAAAAGGATGTTTCGAGTGTGGTTCGCTGGATCATCGTGTGAGAGACTGTCCATGTAAGCAAGCCAGGAATCAGTCTGAAGGTCAAGGTCGTGCTCAGTTCAGAAAGGAGGGACCGCCACCGCAGAAGGGTCGTGATAATGGTAGAGGCGGTAATGGCTCTGGTCGAGGTCGCGGAGCAGCTGGCAGAGGTGTTGGCAACACTGAGGCTAGGCAGCCTGGTTTGGTGCATGCTCCGAGGCGTCATGAGGAGGGTGACGCACCGGACGTCTTCACCAGTATGTTCTTGATCATTGGATTTCTATATACCGCTTTGATTGTTAGTAGTGTTATTAAGATCAGAGTGCGCAGCAAGAGCGTAGTGTGGTGAGTTAGACTGTACGATTGATCGTTAGTAAGTAATTTCGGGGACGAAATTATTTTTAAGGAGGGTAGAACTGTAACATCCCGAAATTGGGCCTAATAAGATTGGGCCGATTGGGCCATGGGCTTTAGGAAAAATTTGTGTGTCATCTAGTTATTTGTGTTAGCTCGGGTATGAATTTTTGTGTGCTTAGTATATTTGTGTGAAGGCTTGGAAATATTAGGAAGCTAGAATAATTTTTAGTATAGTTTATTTAATGAAGTGGAGTGAGCTTGACACTTAAGTTAATTTAAGTGTTCAATTAAAGCACATGAGGAATTAGTGGCAAAGTGGTTATGGTGTTTGAACTTATAGCTTGAGGTTAGAGGTTCGAGTAGTATGTTTAGTTTTTTTTGAAAGTTTATTTTTGTGTTTTAGCATTAATGGTCGGTCAACCTATGTTTATGATAGGTTGGACTTCCATCTTTTGGTAAGTTGAAAATTTGTTATGGAAAGCTTGAAGTTAGGGATAAGAATCTTGAGTTTATGGTATAATGAGGGGACAAAGGCATGGAAGGTGGAGGAAGTTTTGGAAAGAAATCCTATGCCTTAGTGCATGTATGTGGACGGCATGTAAGGCTAGGGGGAGTGGCCAAATTTTTGGTAGGTAGCTTGGGGGGGATGTTAGCCAATCTTTTGTTTTGTACATCTTTTTGGTATTTGTTTTTCTCTCCAAAAACTATCATCTTTGGCCGAATGTCTAGGGTACTTTTGGTGCAAAATTTCTTTTGGTGACAACTTCATTTTGTTTGAAACAAAATACCACTTTCTTTCTCTCATTTGTCCTTTTGAACCAAACTACATTTTTGTATCTTGTGCATTTTCTTCTTTGGTAAAGTTGTGTTGACCGAATACCATTTCTTCCATCTCTCTTTTTCTTCCTTTGATCAATTCTTTTTCATTCTCTTTTCAACCTTTATCAAAACCAAAAACCATTCTTTCTTTCTCTAAACTTTGGCCGAATCTCCTACACCATCATCTTTCATCTACTTCTTTTCTTTTCTTCTCAAAACCGAATCCCCTATTTCTCCTTTCTTCTCAATAATTTCTTTATTGGCCGAATATACTCCTTTGGGTGTGCCGAAACTCTCTTCTTCCATTTAAAAGTATCTTGGCCGAATATTGAAGGTGGTAAGGATTTATTTTAAAGGATTATTCTTTTGATTATTCAAAAGCCGAAGGCTATTATTATTAATGGTTGCCGATTTAGGGAAGTGAAGCAAATTCGCGTACCGGTTACTGTAGTTAGTACTCGAAGGCGATTAGGTGAGATTTCGGGTTCATGTGATAACCCCGTAGAATTATGTGGTTTGGCCGAATAGTCCATGTCCCTAACTCTTGTGTTTGGCCGAATATAGGAGCAAGAAAGCTAAGGTGGCCGAGTGACTTTTCGGGATTTAGGACTATCGTTGGTGACAGGTGTGTACATACACACCTTATAACTATTTAATGTGCTAAGTGTTATATGTATGCTTAATCGGATTGTGTAGATTCGGATGTAATACCATCACGGTATAAACAAGGATTCGGGTAAGTCTTTGTTGTTAAGAGCTTTCTTATGATGCTTTTGGGAAGCATGGCATATTTGGTATATGCAGATTATAATATATGGCTCATGATATATATGTTGGATGTTGTTAAATAAATCTATTGGCATGAAATTTGTTAAATGCATATTATTGATTGATGTGGGATTAAATGAGTGGAGGGGGCAGTGATATTCGTGTCGACGGACACCAGTGTTTTGGTAACACATTGTGACTACGGTCACCAGAGGTTTGGTACCTCCAGAGGTTTGGCACCTCATAGCGTCTCGTCCCTGTGGCTTAGCACCACCGTAGGTTGGCCCCACTTTGAGATACGGGATTGACGCCAGTGATTTGGTATCACACGATGGGTTGGCCCCATCATTTGATTTGTGACTTCGTGTCACCAGTGGTTTGGCACCACAATATGACGGATTTCGTGACTATATGTCACCAGTGGTTTGGCACCACCAGTGGTTTGGTACCACACGGGTTAGAGAAAGGTGTTCGGATGGCTAGGTTGGGTGCATTTTACATTTGTGCATATTAAATTAATTATGATTGTGTATGATGTTACATTAAACCGGGAAAAAGGGTTACACATTGGGTCTTGATGACTCACCTTTTTCCTTTAACATTTTCAGGTGATTCGTAGCTGCGGATAAGGAGCCGAATGGACTCGAGGTGGCCATGAAATGAAAATATGGACTAGGTGGATTTTGAACTATTTTATTTTATTATGGGTTTATTTTATTTAAGTTGTAATAAGGCCTCCTAATATTGCACTTGGAATATTTTACATGTTTTGATAATTTGCTTAAACTACTTCATGATATTAAAATGGGTACACATGTTTTCTAAAAATTAATACGTAAAATGTTTTATTATGCCATCGGGTACACTTGAATCTGTAACAACCTGATTTAATATATTTTTAAACAACACTAAGTGATGATTTCTTCATACACCTCAACCGTTTTAAAAACAAGGCAATATCTTTTATCAAAAATTTTAATCGGCTTAAAGGGATTTTCAAAAAGTTTTTCTCTATGGCATACCAAATTCGGTCGTAATGTTTGGACCGGGTTTGGGGTGTTACATATATAATATGCATGTGATATGCAATTCCCAAACCAAACCTAATTTCCATCCGCTACACACCACCCGTACCAACCAGCACACCTGTGGGGAGCTTTAGTCACCCACCCCGCCAACACACCAAATAGGCATTAAGCCGTTTATATCAATTTGTGGACAAGCCACCAGATTTACAAAGTTTACATGGCATTGCCATTTATTTCAGATTTGTGACTGAGCCACCAGAATTTTGTAGCAGAGCTACTAGAACTTCTATTCGTCAATAGCCCATCCCATGCAATCCATGCATATAATGCATATTCATTTACAACAATTCATTCAAATATTTAATACGAGCAATAAGGCCCATTATAAATATTATCACAATCTGGCCCATATCACAATTCGGCCCATATATCAAATATCACAAATGGCCTATATATCAAATATCACATTTGGCCCATATATCAATTATCACATTTGGCCCATATATCAATTATCACATTTGGCCCATACATCAATTATCACATTTGGCCCATATATCAATTATCACATTTGGCCCATATATATCAAATATCACATTTGGCCCATATAGTCACTTTTGTCGATTTGGCCCATAGAGGGCAATTTCGTAATTTTCACAATTTTAATGCTAATTTCATAGTCTTTACCAATATAGTGATAATTATGCCATTTTATCTGATTTCACTAACATGTGATTTAATCAAGCGATTAACTCAATATAATTATCTAACCCATGAGATACGGTGTGAGAGTACACACCTGATTACAGTAAGCACTACACTTTCCTGATCGTCAACACCTAAAAATATTTTTAATGCTCGATTAGAACATTAACACTTATAGTAAATCTACTCTAAAATAAACGGTCTAGGTTTTTACCCTTGGAATCACGAATAACAACTATTTGCCGGTTCTCCCCGGTTGACGGTTCACAACCCAGTGGAAAATCTCGAATCGTTGATGCCTCACGATTGCGAACAACCTCGAATATTTGATTTTCAACGAATGAGGGTCCACAACCCGGTGGAAAATCCCGGATCGCCGAAACAACCCTTCGCTTGAATCTAGAAGGGATCGTAAATCCGCTCCTTTTTTGATCACCAATCACCACCCCTTTTGATTCGATCTTGCTTGCCTCCATTGAAAATAAATATCAGTCCAAACTAATATTATGTTATTATAACCGATTGATCTTATGAGCGAAGTCGCCTTACCACAAAATCCTTACGTTCACAGGATGAAAATCGAGTGATAAAGTCCCTAAGATAAAATCGGTTAATCAACACTATCTTTAACGAATAAAAAGTAATATAGAACCCTTCGAAAAAAATTCGTTACCTTGAACGATGAAATCCCTTTTTCACACGATCTTCCTATGGCTAGAGTCGATTAAACGATGTAGAAATAATCGGCACTCCACTATACCACTACAAGAAGAAAGGGTTTTGTTTAAAAGAGAAAAGATGATGTTTTCAGTCAAATAGACCCTTCCAAGCCAACATATGAATTTCGGCAATAGAGGAAAAATAAAAGAATTGAAAAAAGGTGTTCTTACCGATTATTCAAAGATGACCACTCGAATGAAAAAGAAAGTTCAATGGAAGGAAGGAAGATTCGGCTATAGTGAAAATATTGGAGAGGATGGTGATCAATGACATTCGGCCATGGTAAAAATATTAAAGAGGGAGTGATGTTTGAGAGTTTTTGCAAGAAGAAAAAGAAGAAGAAAATAGGGTGTGATAACGTATTCGGCTAGGGAGAAGAATTTGGAGAGGAAAACAATTGATACACCAAAATGCCAAAATGAAAAATGATCGAAACTAGCACCTACCTTACCAAATGCTACCTAAAAATTCGGCCATCCCCCCTAGCCCCTAAAATCGTCCAAGTGCATGGCCAAATGGTCAAAGTTTAGCCACCCAAACTTTCCAAAAGATCTCCCTTGTTTTAAGCCTTATGTTCCTCCTACATGCCTTTTCCATTTGATTCCTTTCCCTAAGTTCAATCTTGCCTTTTCTCTTAGCCATCTTGCCATAAAAAAAAAAATAAAAGTCCAACTTACCATAAGTTCAATGCTTGACCGACACAATGAGGAAGGAAAGCAAAAATAAAATTCTTACATGCACACAAAGGGATTCGAACTCATTCCCTCAAGGTAACACACATGGCGCCATATCCTCTTTACCAATTGCTCACTTATGCTTACTTTTTACCACTTAATTACCTTAAGCTTTAAGGTCACTTATTCCATTTCCTTAAAGTACTAATTGCCAAAATAATTCTACCAATTCCAAATAAATCTCGAGCCTTCTCAGGACTATTTAAACACGCACATTGGATAATTTAACTAGCTGAGCACCAAAATAATGCAACATATAAAAACTCAAAATTTAGGATGTTACATGGCCCATCTGAAACTGAAACAAACACGTTAGCAGTTAAACTTGGGAAAATATTATCCACATTTAGAGTCATTAAATGTTAAGTATAATTTTGTTTTTACCTATTTACAAGTGGCCACGAATATGGTTGGTGCCTAACAGCCGCTAGAAACGGCATCCTGTATAGAGCCCAAGACTGTAGCATACCCAGACAACTAGCCATGTTACTAACCCCATGTTTTTCTGCTCGACAAAGCTCATGGTATAATATGGCCAACACTATCGGTCTCTAGTTATAACTACCGGCACGAGAGAAATCCTCCAATAGAGGCAAGTACTTTAACTAGACCCTATTAGATGTGTTGTTCGTCATAAGTACCCCCCGATCAGCTGCATAAGATAGGATCGAGTAGTACACATCACCTCGTGTTCAGTGGTAGTGCTTGATAACTCCTTAAAATATGCTCTCAACCATGCCAATGTCAAGCATGTGAAATTTTGTTCCCCATCACTAGGGGACCGTCCAAGTAATCTGTGGCATAGTATTGAAGGTTCCAACACTTTGCTTTGACCCGTGACCACAACATCGTCAACTTGTAACCCAAGTTGCATAACGACATCTTCCAGTGTGATAGTGCACTTCCCGCACGACATAAAGAATGTGTGGGTCTCTGTACACCACTGCTCAACCAAGGCGGATATTAAGTTCGATCTTAGGTCAAACCTTTAGATCAATGCGACGTCCCCAAATCTTGCAAACTTAAGTATGGCATGATCCGCTCTTCCGAATTGTACTTGGGCAAATGAAACCGCGACCTCAAAACCCGATACCCATCTTGTATGGTAAAATTTTTATAAAAATATGAAAAATCAATTATCTATATAATTTAAACATAAAATTATATATTGAAGAGTAAAATTGAAAGGTTGAGAAAACAAAAACATCACACTTATATTATACCAACGTAGCCATTCTAAGTCATATTCAAACTAGGCATATTCACTCGTTAAGGACAAATATAACTTTTTGTACCCCACAAATGGAACCAAGCACAGTAACAATGCAAAATTAAGCAGAAAGGTCGTCATATTAAAAAATTAATATATAAATTTATGAATGTGTCATAAATTAAAAAAAGATTATAACTAACACCGCGAGATCGATTTCATGCAATCAAAACACATTGAACAATGTAGTGCTTGGCAAGAAAAAATGATAAACTAAAACGATTTTTTATTTAATTTATAATTAATTTTACTGTTTCATTGATTCTCGATGAAATGTAATCCGTATTTACTCCAGAAGACATTTTGATATATGCATAATTAAAAAAATACATATTACAATAACTATAAAATATAAAAATACAAATAAAAACTATAAATAAATTACTCTTCTTTTTTCCTCTTTTCTTCCTTCCTTCTACAAATATTTGAAGGGGACCAAACCCCACCCTCTTAAATAAGACGTTCATCTTTTTTTTTTTTTAAAAAAAAAAATAACAATTAGGCTTATGTCATTGACACGATATGATCATTATAAAATATTTTTAATTTTCTAATATAAATTTTTACTTTTTTAATATATATTTTAAAAAGCCATAACTTTTTTAACAAATAAATCATTTTTTTATTTTTTCCAATCAATTCGGTTTTCACTTTTTTAAATAAAATATTATTTTTTAAAATTTTAAATAGAATTTAAAAAAATCTTGAATACCATTAAAAATAATTTAAAAAGTATAATTTAAAAAATTATATTTAAAATTAAATAAATATATATTTAAAAATTTTAAAATATACATTTAAAATTTTATAAAACAAATAATAAATAAAAGGTCATATCTTTAAAAATAATATATTTTAAATATTTTATATTATTAAAAAATTATTTAAAATTTTTAAAAAATAATATATTTAAAATATATATTTAAAATTTTAAAAAATAATATTATAAAACATTTCAAATATACATTTCAAATTTTATAAAATCAATAATAAACAAGTAAATAAAATAAATAAAGGACAAATAAATAAAATTAAAAAGTAAATAAATAAAAAACTTGAAAAGAAAAACAAAAAAAATGAAAAAAGGACAAAGAATCAAAAAAAGTAACGTGAATGAAAAAAAAAATTACCTATTTCAATAGGCAAATAGGCAGACAGACTATTGTCTTGGAATCTGGCGATGCCAATTTATTTGGCTCCACTAGAAAAAAGGTAAAATTGCTTAAACCTTCATACTTTCAAAAATCACAATATTTCCCTAATATTTATACAAGTGGCGTCATTCTACATGACTCTACCAAAAAATTGATTTTTTAATGCAGATTGATGACGTGGCATGTTGGTGGCGCCAAACACTTTGACTCCACAAACTTTTATTGTAGATTTTGGGTTATTTTCGTATTTTATAAAAAAATAGGTCATTTAAGTAATTAATTATTTTGTTGTTGTTATTTTTATAAACAAAGCCTCAAAATTTAGGTGTCAATTGGTTAGGCAAATTCGGGTATGTTGTTTATGGGTTCCAATTTGGAAAAATAGGTTTTTTTTTTTCTTATCAACTTACAATCAGCTAGCTGTTAAGTATTTAATGATTGGACTTAAAAAATAAAAAATAAATCGAGTGATCATTTTGTAACTTTTTAAAGTTGGATGACTTAATAGAAAAATTTCTAATAATAGTGTGTACACTTGTTGGATGCACAAGAAGTAATGTGTATAGTAATTAAGTAAATGTTGTAATTTGGAAAACACGAGAAAAAGTAAAAGTTTGTTTAAAATGTTCTAAATTAAATGGATATCTATAACCCCTTAAGCATATTAAAGTAATAAGATAAAACTATTTACTTCATTTATAATCAGGAGATCATTAAATGGAGCAATTAAGAAAACTTAGTTCAATAAATGTAATACTTTATTAATTGAATGTAAAGGAGCTTATTAATAGCACCTTGTAAGTGAAAATAAGACAATGAATTTTTTTTCCGAATTTCCATCCACTTTTATTTATTGTTTTATTCATTTTCTATAACACGTTATCAGCACGAGCTTCTACGAGTTCATAGTGAAGTTCACGTCATTTCGACTTTATATAATTTGCCTACATAACTCTCCTTAAACTATATACGGTATACGTATTTTCATAATTGTTTTATTTTATTTTCTAGATGAAATATTTACTTTGAGTAACATTTGCACATTTATTTTTTCAACTAAAATCAAATAATGATTATTATATATACATGTTTTTTTATTAAAAGAATTTTCAATTAATGTAATTTGTGTTAAGTTATTATTATGACTATTCCTCTCTATGCCAATATTTGACATACATATTATTATTTAACAAATTTGGTATATATAATTGAATTATTTTATGATTGAGAATACTTATTATTTTACTAATATTTTTTTATTTTGATTCAAGTGATTATAATGACAAATCTTGACAAACTTGAATTTGTGGCCTTAGACATCTCAGGCAAGAATTATTTGTCATGAGTGTTAGATGCTGAAATTCACCTAGATGCTAAAGGTCTAGGAAATACTTTATTAGTAGAAAAAGAAGCATCTAGTCAAGACAAGGCAAAAGCAATGATTTTCATCCGTCATCATCTACATGAAGGGTTAAAAGTAGAATATCTCACTGTGAAAGACCCTCTTGAGTTGTGGAAAAATTTGAAAGAATGATTTGACCATCAGAAAACTGTGATACTCCCTAAAGCTCGTTATGATTGGATGCACTTACGATTGCATTATTTTAATACTATAAGTGAATACAATTCAGAACTTTTCAAAATTAGTTCTCAACTAAAATTATGTGGAGAAAATATAACTGATGAGGACTTGTTAGAGAAAGCATTTTCAACCTTTCATGCTATTAATGTGCTCCTGCAGCAGCAATACCGTGAAAAAGGTTTTAAAAGAGATTCTGAGTTGATTTCATGCCTTTTGGTGGTTGAACAAAATAATGAGATGTTGATGAAAAATCATGAAATTTGTCCCACTGGTTCTATACCATTCCCTGAAGTGAATGTAGCAGTACACAATAATTATGAAAATAGAAAATATAAAGGTCATGGTCGTGGTCGTGGACATAGTGGGGGACGTGGTCGAGGACGTATTGGTAATCGTTATCATGGTGGTCATAATACTGATACTTCTAACCACCAGAAAAAGAATAACAATGAAAGACAAGAAAGAAGTGGTCAAAATAATCCTTCAAAGATTGTTGAGAATATATGCTATCGATGTGGTATGAAGGGGAATTGGTCACGTACCTGTCGTACGTCTAAGCATTTAGTGAAACTTTATCAAGCATCCATTAAAAAGAAGGGAAAGTATATGTAAACAAATTTTATATCCCAAAATGATGAAATGGAGGCAAAAGACGAAGACATTCACTATAATACTAAAACTAACCATGCCTACGAGGGTGGTAAATTTAATGACCTTAATAATATAACTCACCTAGATGTGGCAGATTTCTTTGAGAATCATTAGAAAAATTGATGTTATTTTGACATTTTTATGTTGTTTTAAGTATGTTTTATTTTCTTACATACAGAATAATTTATATATTTAATAAATATTTGCAATGTTTCTCATATTATATTTTATTTGTTTTTATGAAGAATATGAATATTCAACAAAATTTCGATAGACCCAAAATCAATGGAGACATGTGTCTTGCAGATAGTGCTACAACACATACGATACTCAAAGATAAAAAATATTTTTCTCAATTGACAAAGAGTAATCCTCATGTTAATACAATATCGAGTAGTTCAAAACTTATTAAAGGCTCTGGAAGAGCTATTATATTATTACCTAAAGGTACAAAATTTGCCATTGATGATGCTTTATATTCCACTAAGTCTCAAAGAAATTTATTGAGTTTTAAAGATATTTGTCTTAATGGATATCATATTAAGACTATGAATGAGAAAAATATTGAATATCTATATATTACAAATGTTGAACGTGGAAAGAAATATGTTTTGGAAAGGCTACCTGCTTTTTCATCAGGTTTATATTATACACATAGTGCAATTGAGTCACATGTTACTACAAACCAGAAGTTTGTAGAACCACATACTTTTACTATTTGGCATGACCAATTAAGCCATCCCAGATCTATTATGATGCGAAGAATCATCGAGAATTCAATTGGACACCCATTAAAGAACCAAAAGATTCTTAAATTCAAGGATTTATCTTGTGTTGCTTGTTCTCAAGGAAAATTGATAATTAGACCATCACCAGCTAAACTTGGGATTGAATCTCCCGCATTTCTGGAACGTATTCAAGGTGATATATGTGGGCCCATTCATCCACCATGTGGACCATTCAAATATTTTATGGTATTAATAGATGCATCTAGTATGTGGTCACATGTGTCTTTATTATTGATTCGCAACCTGGCATTTGCAAGATTACTCACTCAAATAATTCGATTAAGAGCACAATTTCCAAATTATGCAATCAAAACTATTTGTCTTGATAATGTTGGTGAGTTTACATCCCAAGCTTTTAATGATTATTGTATGTCAATTGGGATAAAAGTTGAACATCTTGTAGCTCATGTTCACACACAAAATGGTTTAGCTGAATCGTTTATCAAATGCCTCCAACTAAAAGCTTGATCATTGCTTATGAGAACAAAACTCCCTGTTACAGCTTGGGGATATGTTTTTTGCATGCAACAGCACTTCTGCGCTTAAGGCCAACAAGTTATAATAAGTACTTCCCATTACAATTGGATTTTGGTCAAGAGCCAAATATTTCCCATCTTAGAATTTTTGGATGTGCAATATATGTTCCAATTACTCTACCACAACGCACAAAGAAGGGCCCTCAAATGAGGTTGGGAATACATGTTGGTTATGAATCTTCTTCTACAATTAAATATGTTGAACCATTAATTGGAGATTTATTTACTGCACGATTTATTGATTGTCATTTTGATGAAACAACATTCCCAACATTAGGGAGAGAGAAAATATAACTGGTAAAAGAAATTACATGGAATGGATCATCATTATCTCAATTAGATCATCGCACAAGTCAATGTGAACAAGAAGTTCAAAGGATCATACATTTGCAAAACATCGTTAATCAACTGCCAGATTCATTTACTGACCTAAAAAGAGTTACAAAATCTCACATACCAGCTGAAAATGCTCCAATACGAATTGATATCCCAATAGGGCAAATTATTAGTGCAAAAGAAAGTTATCCACGCCTAAAGCATGGAAGGCCAATCGGTTCCAAAGATTAAAATACTCGTAAAAGGAAAGGAGCAATTATTCAAGATGATAATATTGTGGAGGCAAGTGCCTAAGAAAATGCTAAAGATATAACTAATCAAAAACCCCAGAAGAGGTTCAGGTGCCTGAAAATGGTGATAATGAAGAAATCTCAATAAGTTATGTTAATTCAAGAAAGAGATGGAACCGAAAAAATATAGTTGTCGACAACAATTTTGCTTATAATGTTGCTATTGAAATAACAAAAAAAATGAGGATCCTGAGCCTAAATCTATTGAGGAATGTAGAAATAGAAAAGATTGGCCAAAATGGAAAGATGCAATTCAAGCAGAATTAATTCACTTTTTAAACGTGAGATTTTTGGACCGATAGTCCAAACATCTAAATATGTAAAGCCGGTAGGATATAAATGGATATTTGTGCAAAAACGAAATGAGAAAAATGAAGTCATAACATATGAAGCACGACTTGTAGCACAAGGATTTTCACAAAGGCCCGTCATTGATTATGAAGAGACATATTCTCCTGTGGTGGATGCAATCATGTTTAGATACGTTATTAGTCTAGCAGTACGTGAAAAACTTGACATGCGTCGAATGGATGTTGTTACAGCCTATTTGTATGGTACACTTGATAATGAAATTTATATGAAAATCCTAGAAGGATTTAAAATCCCTGAAAGATATATAGTTTCCCAGGAAAATTGCTCAATCAGATTAAAGAAAAGTTTATATGGATTAAAACAATCTGGACGTATGTGGTACAGTCGTCTTAATGAATATTTGTTAAAGGAAGGTTATAAAAACAATCCAATCTACCATGTGTTTTTATAAAAAAGTCTGAATCAAACTTTGTGATAATTGCTATTTATGTTGGTGATCTAAATATTATTGGAACTCCTGAAGAGCTTCAAAATGCAGTAATTTATTTAAAGAAAGAATTTGAGATGAAAGATCTTGGAAAAACAAAGTTTTGTATTGGCCTGCAGATCAAGCATTGAAAAGATGGAATTCATGCCCATCAGTCAACTTATGCGAAAAAGATCTTAAAGAAATTTTATATGGATAAAATTGTTTTTTTTTTCCATTACTTAACAAGACTCAAGGATTTTGGGCTTTTGGGCCTTAAATTTTTAATTAGCAAAATCGTTTGAATTATGCCTTTGATATGACACGCCGGATTCGGGCCTAACTTCTAGGCCGACTTTGGGGTGTTACATTTAGGTAATTTAGGAAACTGAGGGTATTTCTGTAAATTTTGCAAACTAGGGTATTTTGGTTATTTTTAGATTAGGGGTATTTTAGTAATTTTACAAATCTAAGGGTATTTTGGTAATTTCTAAATCAGGGGTATTTTAGTAATTATACAAATCTAGGGGTATTTGGTCCCTCTCGGGTTTTAGTTATGAACTTTGGCCCATTAACAAGTCCTTGCGGCTAAAGTGAACAGACACTATGCACCAGGTAGGATTCTAGAGAAGAGGAGGTGCGCCGCTAGGGCCTAGGGCCGCTTAAGTACCAAGCTCTCCCGAGATCCAATCCTAGACATGCATATGCCCGTTACCACACTCTAACCTAGTGACTTGTCCACAGACATGTTTAATTATTAGAAAGTCTTATGCGGTTTAAGAGTTGTTTAGTACTAAGCCTAAAGTCCATAAAACCCTAGCATACTAATCTACGTCCCCATAAAGCCCATCAACCCATTTCACGTTCATATAACCCATAATGGCCACATCACATTTTTATGGCTCACTAGGCCCAAATCTCAGTCACATGACCTATTCGGCCCAAAACAAATTCAGATCATGTAACATGTATGCCTAACCCAATTCATATAATCAAATTAATCCATTTCATCAAACTTAGCCTCAGGGCCCACCGGGCCCATTTAGCCACTTTTGGCCTTTCGGCTTTCCGGCGTTACCGGTATGTGTGTGTAGTGTTTGTACACACCTGGTTACTGTGATGTGCTATACTATCCTTGGTCTTGAACCTACAACCAACCAACCTTCAATCAATCACCCATACTTAATCAAAATATTTACCAAAAGCCGAAGCCTTATCGTATCCTTACCGTGTGCCACCGGTTCTAGTAGCCCTTCCTTAGCTACTATTCCCGAGTATCCCCTATATTTGCACCCACGCATACATTATCAAAGTTCGAGTGACTCATAATCCACACAAGTCACCCATATAGATCATACTCACATTCGGCCATTTACTTAAATCATAACCGAGTTGAGTACACTTACACTTTGCTAACGATCCTTACCACGCTTGTGATCTCTGAACCTTACTCTTGTTAATACAAGATTAATGACAACGAGAAGTTAGATGGCCCTTTATCTTTTAACAAAACACACTAAGGGGTTAACTGAATACTTACCGAATCCACTTTTGATCCTGCGGCCTAGATAGCTACTGAACGAGATTTGGCTTTTAACCTTAACTAATAGTAGATAATAATAGATTTGTGATGGAGGAAAAGAAAAAAGATTCGGCACTTATAGGGATTTCGGCAAGAGAAGATGATGATCCTTTGGCAATAAAATAGTTTGCCTATGAGAGAATTCGGCAAAAAGGGATTTGGCTATTGGAGATTTCGGCAACAAGGCAAGGTATTTTTGGTTGTGGAAAAATAAGGTTTCGGCAAGGAAAAGAAAAAGAACGAAAAATTCGGCATTACCTAGGACCCCAAATTCGGCCCACACACATTTATATAGCCTATAGCCGAAACTTAGCCACCCCTAAAGTCCAATTCGGCACCACTTCATCCACTGCTCATCTCCTAATTTTTCTCAATGAGATCTACCTTATCTTTCTCCTCAATTCTCTCTACTGATCTCTTCTCCTTAGAGTCCATCTACACGCCACTTCCAGCCTTCTAGAAGCCTAAAATTAAACTCCAAAATAAAGCTAAGCTAGCACTCTAACCTCAAACCTTCTTGCATGTATATGTCACCACCTCTCTACACCCTAGTGGCGTCACTTAGCCACTTCCCCACAGGCTTCTTTGTGCCATTTTTCACTTATTTATATTTAAAAGCCCACTACTCACAACCCTGATTCCTTAATTAATTAAATTAAGAATCCTCCACCACAAAACTCGAGCCCAGAGCTTTCCTAACACACCTAGACACTCCAAATTCATTAAACCTTTAAAGCCATCATGTAATTTGTTATTTTCTTGCTCACTTAAAATTTTTATGAGACCCAAAGCCCAATAGGCCCAATTCTTCTAGGACCAAATTCGGGGCGTTACAATTCTACCCCCTTAAAGAAATTTTGTCCTCGAAATTTCCAGCTAACTATTAATCGTATTACCCAAGTCTCACCACTATGCTTTCGCTGCGCACTCTAATTTTAATAACGTATAAACATTGCACACATATAGTTTCTATACCCAAAAATATCACATCTACACAAAACATACCCGACTTAATGGTGATTGAAAAATCCCGAGCCTTATGCTCCTCAGACCCGCTGAAACACGCTCCTGACTTCCTCCAGCACTCACCCGGATGACACCTTCTGCAATATTCGCAAGCCGAAAAGTTTGGACGTACCTTAACATGCTTCACAGAACGAGACTGCAGCCCTAGAGAACTGCGATCTCCTCTTTTTCTTACAGTCCACGCACCTAACCCGAAGTGTTTCACCAATTGTAACACCCCGAATTTGGGCCTAATAGAATTGGGCCTATTGGGCCTTGGGCACGGGAGCGTTTAAAATTTTTGAGAACAAGAGAACGGCACTAACCAAGTTGTAACGCCCCAAAAATCTCAAAACTTTAAATTTTTGTGCATTGAGGTTGGTATGTATGAGTAGCACTTAGAATATTAATTTTAAGGTATTATCGGGATGATTTGAAGTCTTAGAGATAGGGAAGATCATAGGGAAAATTTATTTTTCTTGCTTTAGTGGACCCTAGTCTCAGGCATTAGGCCTCTTAAGCAGATTAAGAGAAAATATAACACAAATGGGCTTGTGGTCTAGTGGCAAGTGGTGTCACTTGGGGAGCTATAAGGTGGCGTGTTGTCAGCTGAGGAGGTCCAAGGTTCGAGCATTAGGAGTGGTATTTTTGGAGTGTTTTATTTTGCATAGTGGAAGACCAAAGTTGTGTGGAATTTGGACTCTTTTGTTGAAGTGTTTGAATTGGTCTTGTGAGCTGATAAAGGAGGGAATTTCAGATGAGATAAGGGAGATATCATGGAGAAAAATTAGGAGATGAGAGGTGGGAAGAGTTGGTGCCGAATTGGACTGTGGGGGAAGGTAGGATTCAGCTATTGGCTATAAAAGGAGGTGTCGAACCGTAGCCGAATTCTTCCATTTGCCAAAAAAAAACCCATCATTCCTTTGCCGAAATTTTGGTTTTCTCTCTAGCCAAATTCCCCATACCATCTCTTTTTAAATTCCTTCTCTTGTTCACCTTTAGTTCTAGCCGATCACTTCTCCTCTTCTTCTCCCTATTGGTGCCGAATTATCTCTGTCACCATACTAATCTCAAAAGCCGAATTTAGACCGCAGGATCGAAAGTAAATTTTGTAAGTGTAAGGTTAACCCCTCTTGTACAATTTGTTAAAAGTCAAAAAGGCTATCTAATTGACCTATCGTTAACTCTGTGCTAACAAGGATAAGGTTCAAAGATCGCAAGCGTGGTAGGATCGTTAGCAAAGTGGTAAGTGTACTCATTTCAGTTATGGATTAATGGATGGCCGAATGTAGGTATGGCTTATAGGGGTGACTTATGTGAAAAATGAGTCACTCGATTTTGATGATATATGTTTGGGTACAGATCTAGGGATATTCGCGAATAGTAGCTAAGGAAGGGCTACTAGAACGTATGACACATGGTAAGGTTACGATGAGGTTTCGATTTTTGATAAAGTGTGTATTAAGCCAAGATTAATCGTTAAGTGGTAACTATTGTAGGTTCATGATTAAGGGGTTTACAGCACGCGTTGTAACCAGGTGTGTACAAACACTATGCACACACAAAATCGACAATGCCGAAAAGCCAAAAAGCTGAAAGTGGCTAAATGGGCTCGGTGGGCCCTGAGGCTAAGTTTGATGAAATGGATTAATTTAAATTATATGAATTGGGTTAGGCATGCATGTTACATGATCTGGAGTTGTTTTGGGCCTAATAGGCCATATGGATGAGATTTGGGCCTAATGGGCCGTAAGGATGTGACTTTAGGCCTAGTTCTGAACAACTCTTAAACTGTATAAGACTTAATTTAATAATTAAACATGTCCGTGGACAAGTCGCTGGGTTAAAGTGTGGCAACGGACATATGCATGTTTAGGATTGGATCTAGGGAGAGCTCGGTACTTAAGCGGTCCTAGTGGCCCACCTCCTCTTTTCTGAATCCTACCTGATGCATAGTGTCAGTTCACTTTAGCCGCAAGGACTCGTTAATGGGCCAAAGTTCATAACTAAAACCCGAGAGGGACCAAATACCCCTAGATTTGTAAAATTACTAAAATACCCCTGATTTGAAAATAACCAAAATACCCTTAGTTTGAAAATTACCAAAACATCCTTAGATTTATAAAATCACTAAAATAGTCCCGAATTATGAAATTACCAGAATACCCTTGGTTTGCAAAATTATCAAAACATCCATGATTTACAAAATTTCCGAATTACCTCTATTTTGCAAAATTACCTAAATACCCCTGTAGAGTAGATTTACGGAAATACCCTTGGGTTGTGAAATGACGAAAAAACCTCTATGTGATGAGTATGAGTTTTGTGGATGTTACTCATGTGCATGTTGCATTCATATGATATTCTGATTAGGATGCATATGGGTGAGAATTATGGTACGGAGGAAGATTTGAGGATCGCATAGTCGCTTAACGAACATGGATCCACCGGAGGCTTTAAGCCCATTATATGATTAGCAACTTTGCTGCAACGTTGAGTAGTGCCGCTGTGAGTGCTACCTTTGGTGTGTAGAGGATGGGTGGGTCGATTTAGAAATCCCCACAGGTGTGTAGGGTTGGAAGGGAAATGGTGTGTAGCGGATAGATTTTTTGGGGAGGGTTTTGCATTACCTTGTATTGCACATGATATGATATGATATGATATGATATGATATAATATGATGTCATTGTGGGCCAAGGCCCAAGACCACCGATTTTGATAGGGTTCAGGCCAATGTGATAATTGTATTTTGAATTGAATGCAAAGGGTTGTACATATTGAGTTTCGAAACTCACACCCTTTATTTAATGTTTCAGGTGATCCTCAGTAAATGGCTCGACGTGGGAGAGGACTCGGAGATGGCCACGCTACAAGATGATTAAATTTTTATTTATTTGTTTCAAAAGACATAGTTTTAATTGCTTATTTTCGTTGGATGTAATAAGGCCTTATACTCCGATTTGACTTTAGATTTTGGGTTTTGTTGTTTCAACTGTTTACTTAATTCTTAAACCTAAGTAAATTTCCTACGTTTAAACTTGGTTTCTGAAATACTTAAAATTATAAAATGGGTTTTTTTATTTCTTAACAAGACTCAAGGATTTTGGGCTTTTGGGCCTAAAATTTTTAATTAGCAAAATCGTTTTGAATTGTCCTTTTGACGTGACATTCCCAGATTTGGATATAATTAGGCCATAACGTCTGGGCTGGGTCTGGCGGTGTGACAATCCTGATGGTTGTACAATTGTTAGATGTCAATAAAGATCAATTTTGTCCTTGTGAGAATGATGAAGAGTTTCTTGGTCCTGAAGTACCATATCTAAGTGCCATAGGAGCATTGATGTATCTTGTAAACAACACAAGACCTAATATAGCTTTTGCTGTAAACTTGTTCTTCTCCAACACGTAGACATTGGAATGGAATTAAACATGTATTTAGATATCTCGGAGGGACCATTGATATGGGGTTATTTTATTCAAATGATTCAAAATCTCCATTAGTTCGTTATGCTGATGATGGATATTTGTCGGGTCCACATAAAAGTCGATCTCAAACGGGATATTTATTTACATGTGGAGGTACGACCATATCATGGCGTTCGACAAAGCAAACAGTAGCTGCTACCTCTTCAAATCATGCTGAAATAATTGCAATGCATGAGGCAAGCCGAGAGTGTGTTTGGCTAAGGTTATTAACCCAACATATCCAGAAGATATATAATTGCCTTTACAGGAAAATATGCCAACTATCTTATACGAAGATAATGCAGCATGTATAGCTCAATTAAAAGGTGGTTATATCAAAGGTGACAGAACGAAATATATTTCACCAAAATTATTCTTCACTCATGATCTTGAGAAGAAAGGTAACATAGAAGTTCAACAAATTCATTCTACTGATAATTTAGCAGACCTTTTTACCAAGGTATTGCCAAGTTCAACATTTGAAAGACTACGAAATAAGATTGGAATGCGTCGACTCAAAGATATAATGTGACGTTGCCATTAGGGGAGTCTAAAACATGTTGTACTCTTTTCCTTTAACCAAAGTTTTATCCCAATGGGTTTTCCTGGTAAAGGTTTTTAACGAGGTAACTTGTAAGAGGAGATTGTGTACTCTTTTTCCTTCATTAGGTTTTTATCCCACAGGGTTTTTCCTAATAAAAGTTTTAATGAGGCACATTCTTGTTTAAAAGACATCCAAGGGGGAGTGTTGTAAATTAAATGGATGTCTATAACCCCCTTAAGCATATTAAAGTAATGAGATAAAACTCTTTACTTCATTTATAATCAGGAGATTATTAAATGGAGTAATTAAGAAAACTTAGTTCATTAAATGTAATACATTTATTAATTGATTGTAAAGGAGCTTATTAATAGCACATTGTAAGTGAAAATAAGACAATGAAAAATTCTTCCGTATTTTCATCCACTTTTATTTATTATTTTATTAATTTTCTATAACATAAAACATATTATTGAAAATTTGTTTTTCTGTTGGAAAAAAATATTTATTTTTTAGGTGTAAATTTTGTAAGAATAATTTAGAAATATTTATAAAATAACTTATAATCATTTGTAAAGGTTTTTTGTTTTATTGTGAATATGAAAATCGATTTATCGTATGTTATTAAAATTTGTGTGGAATAATGGAAATAATTAGGGTGTTGTGAAGAAAACTAACAAATCTAATGGTTGTGATTAATAAAAGAAATTTAATCTAATTAATTACATATTTTGAAGAATAAAAATGATTTTACATGTCATTTCACTTTTAATTAATGGTTTGGACTGATTGTAGTAAGGCTTGCAATATTAAGTAATGGTGTAATATGGTAATATTGTTCTGCCATTTTTATTGAAATAAAAATTATAGTTTTATATATTGTTGTGGATATTAACTCATACAATGTTTCATAACTGCCATTCTCTTTCTGTATGATGGATAAAAAAATTTGAACTTGATTTCAATGGCGAAATTAGAACAAATTTTTAAGGGGCTGAATAAAATTTTAATTTTTTATACTCTATTTCTTTATAATTTTTAAATGATTAAATCAAATTTTTATAATTTTAGAGGGCCCAAAGTGCAATTTTACCTTTACTAATTTAATATTTTAAAGGCCTAAATAGCAATTTTTCATTCTAGGGGGCGGGGTCCCTGTCATCCTCTAGATTCGCCTCTGCATGATTTTCTGATTTGATAACTACCGCAATAAGTTTAGAAGTAAAAGATATGATATAAAGGTTGAAAAGCTTTCAAGTTATGTATTTGACTTAAGATTTTAGATAAATCGAAAGAAATTTGGTATTTCAACTCAACCTAAAATGCAAGACACATAAGTCAAAATTTAGTTCTCAAAGCAGCAAATAAATCAAACAAAATTGAACAACAAAGAACAGGTAAACCGAATGTAACAATAGATCTTGGAGCTCAAAGGTTTGGTTTTGATAGGGGAATCCGTTTTTAATGTTTTCTTGTCAAATAGCCCAAACAAGAAACAAATAATTAGAAATGGAATAGGCTAAAGAAACAATGAAATTGAATGAAAACATTAGAGATATTTGGAAAGCAAGTAGACCATAGACCTTGGAGCTATTCTTGATGTCCAAGAAAGGTGTCAAATCAGATCTGAAATAATAGAAAAAGCAAATTAGTAAAATGGATTAAAAGAATGAAGAAAACCACAAAGAAAATCAAGGGAAAGAGGGGCTGCAAAAAGAGAGTCCAAGATGGAGTAGATAAGGTCTCTTGAATGAAAAAAATCGATCTCAACTCTAGATGATTCCCCAAATAAGTTTTGAAAATTATCACACTAAACAGATTCTTAATTTGATGTAATTCAAGCATAAACAAACTGTTTTGATGATTAAAGAATCAAAATAAGCATGAAAGAGAAATCTCTTGATTTTGGCGATTTCTTGACGAACAAACAATGAAGAATGCTCCTCTCTTGACTTTCAGGACCTACAATCAACACATAAATATTTATGATAAGAACAAAGAAATTTGAACAACAAAGTAAATTGAAGAAAGAAAAAGCATGAAAAAAGAGTGAAGATGGTTGAAAAAGATGTCTTAAGAAGCCTTAGATTGGATGAACCCACAATCTAAAATATATATATTAAACATAAGTTAAAAATTCTCATTCCTTCTTCTTTCTTCAACCAAACCACCACTTCTATGAAAAGGAGAAAACACTTGAAAGTTTTCACTATAAGGTAAGAAATTTCAAGTCATTGTCTTATAATTTTTATGTTTTTGAGGTTATGGGAGCTCGATTTAGCTAGCCCATGTACTAATTTGTAAAATTGGTAAAGTTTTTTAAAGTTTCCATGATTGATTTCTTCAAAAAAAAATAGGTGTTAAATTGATAGATTTTAAGCTTAGATGTGAAAAAGGACTAAATTATAAAGTTTAATTGTTAGTTTTGTTCAAAAGGATCAAAGTGAATAAATTGTATAATTGATGAGAAATTTCTTAATAATAGCTAGTAGAGGGTCCTAAAAGGATGTAATTGAGATCGATTTTGAAACCAAAGCTCAAAATTGGAAGTTATGATAATTTCAGTTTTAGGGACTAAATTGAATAAAATGAAAAACTTAAGGGGCATTCAAAAAATGAAATTAAATAGGTACATGCATATCATGGAATGATACAAAATGTTTGGTATTGATAAATTAAATTGAAAACTTGTTTAGATCGAGAATTGGATCAACCGGTGATAATCGGGGAAAAGCCAAAATTATCGATTAATTCTTGCAAATTCAAATTGTTTGCTGATTTGACTAGTTAAGTTCTTGTGGTAAAATTGTGTTTTAAATTGTTATGTATTTGAATTATAATTATGTGTATGTTTGGTGATAATTTGAATTGTTTGTGAATTGGTACAAAAAGTGAGATATGAACTAAATTGTAATGAAATAGATATATGTGTGAAAGATGTCCGTGTGAACTTTGTAAAGGTTAGGATACAATTAACATGTCAATAGGTATATATGCGTACTTTTACGAGAAATGTGATTGTAAGGAGATCATTATAGATTACATTGGGATCTAGCATTTGTTGCGGATGTAACACCCTACCCGTATCCAACGCTGGAATAAGGCTCGAGGTATTACCGGACTTATAACACAAGCATTCACACAATCTTAAGTCATAAGTTTGCGTCCAAATTAAAACCATTTATATTCAGTCATAAAGTCCCTCATACGAGCCTACGAGGCCCACAACATGCTTTGAAGGTGGTTCGGGACTAAACCAAGAACTCCAGAAACGTTTACAAAACTTAAAATTTTTTTGCTAGAAGCAGGGCTCACACGCCCATGTGGTCCAAGGGACATGTCCGTGTGACCCTGGGACACGCCTGTGCTTCAGACCATGTCCAAATTAGGGTGCTCTCTGACTTATGCCACACTCCCGTGTGCTAGGCCGTGTAGCACACACGGCTGAGACATACACCCGTGTCTCTGCCCGTGTACTCAATTCTGGACATTTTATTTTTCAAAATTAAGGTGCAGGGGACACACGGCCGGAACACATGCCCGTAGGGCAGACTGTGTGCCACAGACGGCCTAGACACACGTCCGTGTGTCTACCCGTGTGAACAAAAACAAGGCTATTTACCAAGCCATTTTGCCACCCTTACTTGCACACATCTACACAACATCACATGGTAAAAATTCAAGCATATAAATGCAACCAAACAACCACAAACAAGACAGTAACATGCCATTCTTTTACTATCATTTATCATGCTTAAAATGCAACAGCCCGATTTAGGGGCTAATCGGAACAGTGTTTTCGAAATCATTAATCTGAGGTCTAAGAAAATCATTTTAATATTATTTTATGAGTTAGAGCATGATTATGTAGGTGCATAAAAATTTTGGTGCTTTAATTCTAGCGATTTCATGCTTAATTGCAAAAAAAGACTAAACGCATAAAGTGTGAAAGTTCTATTTTACAAGCTAAAGGTGTCTAAAGGCCATAGAATGTTAATTGGAGGTCCCTAATGTGCAATTAGGCCTTGTTTAGGTGGTGGCTGGCCATAGGGACAAAGAATTAGAAATTGGTCAAAGTTGGTGGAAATTAGGTGACTTAATTGACTTGTTGTCATAAAATAAAGAAAAGAAAAATATCACCTTTTCTCTCCATCTTCTCCACTGAAAATTACCAGCAAAATAAGGGTTTATGAACTCAAAAATTTCAGCCCAATTTCTCTCCTTGCAAGTAAGTAATTTTGGTGTCCTTTCTTGATATTTGTACTTTTGAAACCCCTAAAGCTTAAGCTAGCTAAAGAGGAGACTATTTTGCAAAATGGTTGAAAGTTTAGAGTTTTTCCATGTGAGATTTTAAGTTGTTTGATGCATTTCCATGGAAGAAAATGAGTCTTAGTTGTTAGATAAACAACTTTTGTGAAAGTTGTTACCATGAAAACATCAAAAATGACCTTTTTGAGAAGGTTGTAAAATAGGTGTAAAATGTATATAGTGAGTATTGAGAGTTTCTATAAGAGAAATAAATGTTCACCTAGGCTCGTTAAAGGAAGAAATTTGATTAGAATTGATTTACGAACCTAGGGGTAAAATCGTCATTTTGTAAAAGCTTAAGGGCAAAATGGTCAGTAGTAAACACACGGGCAGAGACACGACCGTGTGTCTTGACCGTGTGGGAGACACGACATAAGACACGGGCATGTGCCCAGGTCGTGTGAAGTCTGCACCTAAAATTAGGAATTTTATTTGACACACGGTCTAAGGACATGGGCGTGTGCCTTGGCCGTGTGACCTTATTTGGATGATGACGTTATAAACAGAATGTCAAGGTTTTCACACACGGGCGAGGACAAGGTCGTGTCATGGCCATGTGAGGGACACGGGCCAGGGACATGGGTGTGTGTCTGGCCGTGTGAAAACCCCTGTAGGTTCGAATTAGAAAATAAAATCCACACGGGCTAAGAACATGGGCATGTTCCATTCCACATGGGCATGTGGCCCTAATTTAAGCAAAAAATTTCTAAGTGTGTAAAAGTTTTCGGTTTGATCTCGAATCATTCTGGGTGCAAGATTAAGGTCTCGTAGACCCATAATAAGGACATTATGGTCTCGAATGAAAAGTTTTAGTTTGGAATGAAGTTCTTAAGGATTGATATTGTATGAGTGAGCAAGTTAAGTACGGTAATGCCTCGTACCCAACTCAGGTGTCGAATACAGGTAAGGGGTGTTACATTTAGTGGTATCAGAGCTTCAGTTTAGTCTATTCTCGGACTAACGTAGTGTTAGTATGAGTCTAGCTACACATGCCATACGTATGAGTATTTACATAATGATAGTATGACGACTCCTGACAATTTGAATTGTGTTTTTATATAGTAAATGGATCCCGATCGAGCTACAGCCGATGATGCTGCAAGTGGTACAGCAGCTCTCGCGTAAGGGACCGCGCCGTAGAGAGTAGACCCGAGACTTTGGGTCAAGGAGAAGAGGCTCGAGAAGCCTTTCTCCATATGATGAGCAACTGGTACATAGAGTATATTCGAGCAAATCCTAATGCTCAACCCCCTCCACCCCCATCTATTCCTCAGCCTACCCCTATAGCTCCCCAAGTGGTAGAGGTAGTAAGAAGAGAAAGGCCTCCGGTTAACAAAATCCAAAAACAATGAGCTGAGGAATTTTGAGCTAGTAAAGATGATGATCAGGAGAGGGCAGAATTCTGGCTTGAGAATACCATCAAGGTATTCGATGAGCTATCATGCACACCTGAAGAGTGCATGAAGTGTGTGATATCTCTCTTGAGAGATTCGACCTATCAGTGGTGGAACACCCTTGTGTCGGTGGTACCAAGGGAGAGAGTTAACTGGTAATTCTTCCAAGAGGAGTTCTGGAAGAAGTATATTAGTCAAAGGCTCATTTACCAGAAAAGAAAAGAGTTCTTAGAGCTCAAACAAGGTCAAATGACGGTGACTGAATATGAGCGTGAGTTCGTAAGGCTCAACAAATACGCTCGAGAGTGCATATCGACAGAAGCCATCATGTGCAAAAGGTTCGAGGATGGGTTGAATGAAAATGTCCGTTTGTTTGTTGATGTCCTCGAATTAAAAGAATTTGTGGTGTTGGTCAAAGAACTGGTCAAAGAGAAAAGGAAGAATGAAATCGAGTCTCGTGACTCAAAGAAGAGACAATTAGGCAAGTCATTCCAATCTACATCCAAGAAGTCAAGATATTTCGCTGCTCGACCAGCCACCTCAGCTGGATTTAGGGTAGACAGTACTTGGGGTCTAAAGCTCAGACCACTTTGGTTGCTAGTGTTGGCAATGCTTGACCGAGTAGACCGGAATACCCTCAGTGTGGTAGACGTCATCCCAGGGAGTGTCGAGCAAACGAGAAAGCTTGTTTCAAGTGTGGATCTCTAGACCATTTTAACAGAGATTGCCCCGAGGCGGTTGAGAAAGAGAAACCTCAAAATGCTAGACCAGGAAGTACTGCTAGAGGAAGACCACAGAGAAACCCGAGAAATGAAATGAGTAGTAAGAATACATCTAGAGAGTAAACTGTAAGAGCTGAGGGTAGAGCACCGACGAGAACATATGCCATTCGTGCTCACGAAGAGGCGTCCTCCTCTGACGTGATTACGGGTACATTTTCTCTTTATGATACTCATGTTATAGCTTTAATTGATCCGAGATCTACCCACCCGTATATTTGCATGAAATTAGTCTTGATAAACCGTAATATGTTCATATTTTAATCCCACATTTAGCATACTTTTGGATGATTTATCCCCTGACTTGTGGAATTTGATGCTCCTAATCCTTTGATTTCATGTTTTATACTTAGCAGAGCATCGGAGGATTACAAGAACGAGGAACGGGCCAAAAACGGAGAAAATGGGCCAAAGTAAGAAGTCCACACGGCCTGGAGTTCGCCACACGGCCGTGCCAATTTAGCAGACTCGGATACGGCCTGGGCTCGATTCATACGGCCGTGCCACATGGGCGTGTCCCTATCGTAAATCATTTTAATTCCATTCAGACTAGGATACTTAGGGGCCAAGAAAAACATTTCGAAAGCCTATATGAACACCCTAGGTGTAACCTAAAAGGGGGAGGCCGAAGAGCGAAGCCAGAGAGGGCCGAATTGTGGGATTTACACAAAGACAACCAGTTGATTCATCTCAAGAAGCTGAAATCATACTCAAGACGGAATATCTTCCCTTCAATTTCTTTCAGGGAGTTTTAGGGTTTTTCTTATATTTTGTTTTATACTTTCTTCTGAGATGTATTCTTTTATAAACATGAACTAAACCCCTCAAATACCTGAGGGGGATGAAACCTAAGACGAATCTTGTTATTGTTTTCTGAACTATATGATAAATACTTGATTTGTTCTTAATTATGTGTTCTTAATTCTTGCTTTGATATTTCAGAATATTGATTCAAGTATTGATGTGCTTAGGCAGTGGAGCAAAAGTCCCTATTTAAGAGTAGATCTAGCATAGTTAAGCGGAGTTGATCGCACTCCTAGAGATAGGACGACGAAAATCTGCTGGATTAGGGTCAAACCTAATATGGGAGTCCATATATCGAGTTAATGCAACTCTAGGGGTTTTAATTAGAAAGAGATTTCAATTAATCAACCTAGGGTCAGACATTAGTAGCCTCGAGAGAGGTATTAATATAAATTAGGGAATCCTACGGATCAAGTTAAGTGAATAAATCGTCTGGTTCAGAGTTAAATAACAAGTGAAGTCTAGGTGGATTCTTCCTCGGGTATTATCTTAATCAATTGGTTTTCCCAAAAGTATTTCCCCAATTCATTCTCTGTGTCTTAGCATCTTTAGCTTAGTAATTAGTTAGTTCTAGATTAAACAACAACTCGCTTAATTCTTAGGCTAAATAATAGGAAGATAGTAATTACTAGTACTCTTGGTCCTTGAGGATACGATATTTCTGATCTTGCCATAGATATACTACCAAACGATTGGTGCGCTTACCTTATTCGTTGTCATAGTTAGTTTAGACACGATCAAGTCTCTAGCATGAACATGCCTGTAGAGTCTACTGAATTTGTGATAAGAGTATTAAATCCCCTAGGCAAATGTGTATTGGTCGATAGAGTATGCAAAGGTTGCCCTTTGATGATTAGGGGTCATTATTTTCTATCTAATCTCATGTTATTGCCATTTGATGAATTCGATGTCATCCTTGGGATGGATTGGTTAACTACTCATGATGTGATATTTAATTGTGGAAGGAAGTTTATTGAGTTAAAATGTGAAAGTGGAGATCTTATTCGTGTTGAATCAGACGAGCAAGACAGATTGCTAGTAGTGGTATCTTCCTTGTTGACTCAGAAATACCTAAGAAAGGTTGTGAAGCATACCTTGCTTTTGTGATGAATGCTAGGGAGATGGAGTTAAGAACTGAATCAGTGCCCATAGTATGTGAGTATCCAGATGTTTTCCCAGAGGAATTGCCATGGTTACCTCTGGTTAGAGAGATTGAATTTGGGATTGAGTTAACTCCTGGTACTGCCCTCATTTCTATTGCTCCATACAGAATGGCTCCAACTGAGTTAAAAGAACTGAAGGCGCAGTTACAAGAGTTAACAGATAAAGGCTTCGCAAGACCGAGTTATTCTCTGTGGGGTGCTCCCGTATTATTTGTGAAGAAGAAAAATGGTTCCATGAGGTTATGTATATATTATCGGTAGCTTAATAAAGTAACTGTGAAGAACAAATACTCATTGCCAAGAATCGATGATTTGTTTGATCAATTGAAGGGAGCCACGGTGTTGTCCAAGATAGACTTGAGGTTTGGATATTATCAGTTGAGAGTCAAGGACTTGGATGTGCCGAAAACTGCATTTCGGCCAAGGTATGGCCACTATGAATTTTCGATCATGCCTTTCGATTTAACCACTGCCCCTGCTGTAACACCCCTTACCCGTGTCCAACATCGTGCCAATACGAGGCATTACCATGCTCAACTTTACTTAAACTTGTAATAATGGGCTATAAAGTTTCATTGAAACTTCAAACTTTTTTTTTTCTTATTCATAACGTGCATATTATGGGCCTACTAGGCCTTAAACTCACATCCGAAAACTTTTACGAAATTAGAAAAACTTTTCATCAGAACAAGGATCACACGCCCATGTGATATGGGACATGCCCGTGGGGTCAGGTCGTGTGGTCACACACGCCCATGTCCCTACCCCGTGTGGGATTAATTCTCACTACGAACCTACTGGAATTTTCACATGGCCTAGACACGCCCGTGTCCTGCCCGTGTATAAAAACTTGTGTATTCTGTTTATGTCACTCGGCCTAGGCACACGCCCGTGTAGCTAGCTCGTGGTCGACACTAACTTAAAACACCAACATGCAAGGGACACACAGCCTGGTAACACCCATGGGAACTGACCGTGTGTCACACACGGCCTAGACACACGCCCGTGTGTCTATCCATGTGGACAAGCAAAGGCTAATCCAAGCCCTTTTGCCACCCTGAAAGAGTAACTCATTCATTTCAACACTTATAGCACATAAATAACATTATTTACTATGAAGAATCCTTAGATTCTTGTTCATTCCATCACTTTCTACTCAATATCAAGCATGAACATTCATTTCATAATACTTGTCAACTTAAAACATAAACTTAGTAATTCTGGCCAATTTACCATGACCCTTTTACAAAATGAATGTAAATCATTGGTAGCCAACTTTTTGGCTTCTAAACATGATATAGCACAAAATGATCAATTCCCTATACATGCCATACCCAAAATGAATTAACTTTACTATACCAAAAGAGCGGTTGATAGTGTGACTCCAGCTCCGACGTCCTATGATCCTCGAGCTAACTCGGCGAAACTACAAGGAAAAGGGAAAGGAGAGGGGTAAGCATATAGCTTAGCAAGTTTGCATGAAACTCTAGGATAACATATTTACTCCAACTATAAACATTCATATCATGGAACAATGGCAACATAGTCTCAAATGAATAAAAGTACTTACTCGTACTTATTCACATTTACTCTTACCCACCTCATGTCAACATAATCTAGTAACTTTTAATTACTCGCGTTACCTGTATCACTAAATCACATGATTTAGCACATATGCTAACATAACCATAAATTCACATCTTTAGCATTCATATCATGAGCTTTACTCAAGGCTATCCAACAACAAATTTGGATCTAGGCCAACTCACATACACAACTCTTTTGCTTATAAATAGATCGGTTCATCATGAATTATTCGAACTTATCATACATAAGTTTTGATACCAATGCCATATCCTGGATATGGTCTTATATGGGATTATTCTGTGATGTTGATGCCATATCCCAAACATGGTCTTATACGAGATCGTACTTAAATGTCGATGTAATGTCCCTGACATGGTCTTATACGAGATCTTTCTTTGGTGCCGAGGCCATGTCCCAGACATGATCTTAACGAGACCTTCCTTGTCTCATATGAATGCATAATATCATCCTTAGTCCAGAACCTAATCCGGGACTTAAACTTAACTTATTCACACCATTTACCTATAGAGACTTCATTGCTCGAGTTTACCAATAATAATGCACATAACCATAATATCAAATGATTTCAAATATCGAACATTATGAAACACCAATTTCATACAAACTTACCTTGGTATTCAAAAAGTATGTAGATATGCAATTTAGTCCTCGACTTTGTTCTTGCCTCGGTTTCGATCCGGGCTTCATATTTCTTGATCGATAATAACAATTTAGCTCATTTTAATCACCACATTAATAAAAACATTTCGATAATCATGCTTTGGCAAAATTACTATTTTGCCCCTAGACTTTGGCAAAATGACCATTTTGCCCCTAGGCTCGGAAATGAATTCTAATCGTATTTCCACCTTCAACAAGCCTAGGTGAATATTTATTTCTCTTACAACTACTCACAATTCCAACTATTTCATGCATTTTTGACACAATTTAATCTTTACATTCAAGTCCTATTTAGGTGTTTTCATGCTAACACATTTCACAAAAGTTGTTTCTCTAACAACTAAGACTCAATTTCTTCCATAAAAATGCAGCAAACAATAATGATAGCTCTCATGGCTCATTTGAAAGCTTAAGTTTTAGGGGTCTTAAAAGTACAACTATTTTTAAGAAAATATCACTAGAACACTTACTAACGAAGAGATGAGTGTGCTGAAATTTTTGAAGCTTTCAACCCTTATTTCTCTTGAAAATTTTGGTGGAAGAAGTGAAGAAGAAAGATGGACATCATCTTTTCTTTATTTTAATATTAAACTATCAATTTAATCCACCAAACATCACCAACTTTGACCAACTTGGTCAATTCTTGTCCCCTATGGCAGGCCAAGCCTATATTGGGGGTCTAATTTCCTTTTAAAGACCTCCAATTATCAATCTATGGCTATTTGGTACCTTTAGCTTATAGAATGGAACTTTCGCACTTTATGCGATTTAGTCTTTTTTCGCGATTAAACAAGAAATTGCTAAAATTAACGTACCAAAATTTTCATGTAATTTTAAAATCATGCTCTAACACATAAAATAATATGAAAATAATTTTCCCTAACCTCGAATTAGTGATCCCAAGATCACTGTTCCGGCTAGCCCCTAAATTGGGCTGTTACACCTCCAGTTTTCATGGATTTGATGAATCGTATATTTCAGTCATATTTAGATAAATTTGTTGTAGTCTTTATCGATGATATATTGATCTACTCTCAGGATGAGAACGAGCATGTCGAGCATTTGAGAACGGTTCTGTAAATTTTGAGAGATAAACAATTGTATGCCAAGTTTAGTAAAAGTGAATTTTGGCTTAAAGAAGTTGGATTTTTGCGGCACATCGTCTCGAGAGATGGAATTAGAGTTGACCCGAGTAAGATTTTAGCGATTTTTGAATGGAAATAGCCAAGGAACGTAACCGAGGTGAGGAGTTTTCTGGGCCTAGCTGGCTACTATAGACGATTTGTCAAGAGGTTTTCCATGATAGCTACTCCGATGACGAGGCTATTGCAAAAAGATGTGAAGTTTGATTGGACAGAAAAATTCAATCAGAGTTTTGAGAAACTAAAGGCATTGTTTACTGAGGCTCCCGTTTTAGTGCAACCCGAGCCGGAAAAGGAATTTGTAGTCTACAGCGATGCAACCTTGAATGGATTGGGTTGTGTACTCATGCAGGAGGGCAAGGTGATAGCATATGCTTCTAGTCAACTGAAGCCACACGAGAAGAATTACCCAACCCACAATTTGGAGTTAGCCGCAATTGTATTTGCACTAAAGATTTGGAGACACCATTTGTATGGTGAGAAATGTCGGGTGTTCTCGGATCATAAGAGCTTAAAGTACTTGATGACTCAAAATGAGCTGAACCTCAAACAACGGAGATGGTTAGAGTTGATAAAAGATTACGAGTTAGTAATAGACTACCATCCGAGAAAGGCGAACGTAGTCGTCGATGCCTTAAGCAGTAAATCCTTGTTTGCGCTAAGAGCCATGAATACACGGATAGCTTTGTTAGATGATGGTTCTATTCTAACCGAGTTGAGGGCTAAACCAATGTTTCTCCAAGAGATTTGTGAAGCTCAAGAAGGCGACAATGAGTTACAAGCTAAAAGAGTTCAATGTGAGTCAAATGTTGAGTCGGACTTTTGAATGAATCCTGATGGATGTTTGATGTTTCGGGATAGGGTCTGTGTACCCAGAGATGATGAACTTATTCAGAATATTTTGCACGAGGCACATAGTGGATGTTTGTCTGTACATCCAGGCAGCACGAAGATGTATAACGACTTGAAAAAAATGGTATTGGTGGTCGAGCATGAAGAAAGATATTTCCGAGTTTGTATCAAGATGTTTGATTTGTCAGCAAGTGAAGGCTTAACACCAAGTACCTTCGGATATTCTTCAACCCATTATGGTTCCCGAGTGGAAATGGGACCGTATTACTATGGACTTCATGACGGGTTTACCGTTGACACCGAAAAAGAAAGATGTTGTATGGGTTGTGGTCGATAGACTCACAAAGTCAGCCCATTTCATACCAGTACGGGTTGACTACTCACTTGATAAGTTGGTGGAATTGTATGTGACAGAAATAGTGAGACTTCACGGAGTACCATTGTCGATTATTTCGGATAGAGATTCGAGATTTACGTTACAGTTTTGGAAAAAGTTGTAAGACGCTTTAGGCACAAAATTGAGCTTTAGTACAGCTTTCCATTTGCAAACTGACGGGCAGTTGGAGAGAGTAATACATATACTTGAAGACATGCTTAGATGTTGCGTTTTGGAATTCAAGATAATTGGGAGAAATACTTACCGTTGGTGGAATTCGCCTACAATAACAGCTTTCAGATGAGTTTGAAGATGGCTTCTTATGAGACATTGTATGGGCGTAAGTGCTGAACGCCCTTGTATTGGACCGAACTCAGAGAGAATCAGATTCACGGGGTCGATTTAGTCAGAGAAACTGAAGAGAAAGTAAAGGTGATACGCGATTGTTTAAAGGCTGCCTCAGATAGACAAAAGTCCTACGATGATTTGAAGCAGAAAGAGATCGAGTTTCAAGTTAGAGATAGAGTGTTTCTAAAAGTATCACCATGGAGAAAAGTCCTCAGATTTGGCCGAAAAGGCAAATTGAGTCTGCGTTTTATCGGACCTTATGAGATTATCGAGAGGATGGGGCCGATAGCTTATCGTTTGTCTTTGCCACTGGAGTTGGAAAAGATTCATGATGTCTTCTACATATCTAGTTACGTCACTACCGATCAGACCATTCGTATGTGATTGTACCATCAGAGGTAGAGATCCGACCGGACATGACTTATGGCAAAGAGCCGGTTAAGATTTTTGCACGGGAAGTCAAATAGTTGAGAAACAAAAATATATCTCTTGTGAAAGTACTATGGCAAAGGCACAGGGTAGAAGAGGCTACATGGGAGCCCGAAGAGACTATGAGAAACCAATACCCAACCTTTTCACCGGTAATATTTTTGGGGACGAAAATCCTTAAGGGGAGAATTGTAAAAGCCCGATTTAGGGGCTAGTCAGAACAGTGGTTTCAGAACCACTAATCTGAGTTCGGAGAAAATTATTTTAATATTATTTTATAAGTTAGAGCATGATTATATAGGTGCATGAAAAATTTGGTGCTTGAATTCTAGCGATTTCATGCTTAATTGCGAAAAAAAGACTAAATCGCATAAAGTGCAAAAGTTCTATTTTACAAGCTAAAGGTGTCTAAAGGCCATAGAATGTTAATTGGAGGTCCCTAATGTGCAATTAGGCCTTGTTTAGGGTGGTGGCCGGCCATAGGGACAAAAAATTAAAAATTGGTCAAAGTTGGTGGAAATTAGGTAACTTAATTGACTTGTTGTCATAAAATAAAGAAAAGAAAAATATCATCTTTTCTCTCCATCTTCTCCACCAAAAATTACCAGCAAAATAGGGGTTTGAGAACTCAAAAAATTTTATCCCAACTTCTCTTCTTGCAAGTAAGTAATTTTGGAGTCCTTTCTTGATAATATTTGTACTTTTGGAACCCCTAAAGCATAAGCTAGCTAAGGAGGGGACTATTTTGCAAAATGGTTGAAAGTTTAGAGTTTTTCCATGAGAGCTTTTAATTTGTTTGCTGCATTTTCATGGAATAAAATGAGTCTTAGTTGTTAGATAAACAACTTTTGTGAAAGGTGTTACCATGAAGACACCAAAAAGGACCTTTTTGAGAAGGTTGTAAAATAGGTGTAAAATGTGTGATATAATGAGTATTAAGAGTTTCTATAAGAGAAATAAAGGTTCACCTAGGCTCGTTAAAGGAAGAAATTTGATTAGAATTGATTTACGAGCCTAGGGGTAAAATCGTCATTTTGTAAAAGCTTAAGGGCAAAATGGTAATTTTGGAAAAATATGATTATTGAGATGTATTGATTAATGTGGCTATTAAATGAGCTAAATTTCTATTATAGATCAAGAGGAACAAGGGAATAACCTTGACCGAGGAAAGGGCAAGGTATCGGACTAGATTGGCAAATTGGCCTATTTTGAAATCGATGTAAGTTTGTGTGCAATTAATTGAACATCATGTTATTAAGTTTCTAAATGATTGATATTAGTGATGTTGTATAGTATTTCTATGAATTTGAGTAATGACGTTGAATGAGAAAATGATAAGAATTGTGATGTGGAAGTCCCGATTGGACTTTAGTAAATGAGAGAATAATATCGTTGAAACTTGAGATGGGTAAGGTCCCGTGTAAGACCATGTCTGGGACATGGCCTCGACACCGAATTGAGATCCCGTATAAGACCATATTTGGGATATGGCATCGACATCGAATATTAGAATTGTATAAGACCATATCAGGGATATGGCATCGACAATCGATATGAAATCCCGTATAAGACCATATCTGGGATATGGCATCGGCATCTAGAGGTGACCCCATGTAAGACCATATCTGGGATATGTCATTGTCATCGTATTTATGTAAATGATGATTATTATGTATCTTCAAGTATCCCAAGTGATTCAATGGGGTAATAGTTAAGCTTGTAATAGAGATTAGATTAGTGCTAAAGCTGTGTGATGAAGTGATACAGGTACATGTGAGTAATTCACGAGAAAAGTTTACGATACGTGATATGATATGTAATTGGTAAGAGCAAGCATGAGTAAGTTATGGCAATGTGCCTAAGACTTTGTGTTTTATTCAATGCCATGGATAGATGACATTATAAGCCTTATGTTGTTATTTATTTCATGCAAACTTACTAAGCTTTATGCTTACCCCTCTCATTTCCCTTTTCCTTGTAGTATTGCCAAGCTAGCTCAGGAAATTCGTAGAACGTTGGAGTTTGGAAACCACACTACCAACTTCTTCTTGGTATAGCAAAGTTAGACTTATTTTGAGTATGGCATGTATAGGATTTGGTCATTTTGTTATGTCATATTTGTTAGCCAAAGTGTTGGCTATTAATGTTGTTAAATTCATTTTGTAAGTGGTCATTGGATATGGGCCAATACTTGACAAGTTTATATATTCAATGATGGTGAGATTCTTGAAGTGTATGCTTGTATGGATGTCTTGATTTTGAGTCCCTAGAAGTGCTTTATGGTTAAGTTATATGTTGGATTGAATTGGTAAAAGTATGGTTGTTGTGTAGGGTGGCATTTGGCTTGGTAGATAGTCTTTCAAATGTCCACACGGGTAGACACACGGGCATGTGTCTAGGTCATGTGTGACACATGGTCAACCCCATAGGCGTGTTGATTGGCCGTGTGTCCCCCTTGCATGCTAGGTTTACAGGTCAGTATGCTCAATAGTAAACACATGGGCAGAGACACAGTCGTGTGTCTCGACCGTGTCAGAGACACGGCCTAAGACACTGGCATGTGCCCAGGCCGTGTTAAGTCTGCACCTGAAATTAGGAATTTTATTCGACACAAAGTTCAAGGACACGGGCGTGTGCCTTGACCGTGTGACCTTATTGAGATGATGACGTCATAAATAGAATGTTAAGGTTTTCACACACGGGCATGGACACGGGCCAAAGACACGGGCATGTGTTCGGCCGTGTGAAAACCCCTGTAGGTTCGAATTAGAAAATAAAATCCACACGGCCTGCCCACACGGCTGTGTGGCCCTAATTTAAGCAAAAATTTTCTAAGTGTGTAAAAGTTTTCGGTTTGATCCCGAATCATTCCAGGTGCAAGATTAAGGTCTCGTAGACCCATAATAAGGACATTATGGTCTCGAATGAAAAGTTTTAGTTTGGAATGAAGTTCTTAAGGATTGATATTGTATAAGTGAGCAAGTTAAGTACGGTAATGCCTCGTACCCAGCTCAGGTGTCGAATACGGGTAAGGGGTGTTACATAAGACATCATACTTAGCCCTTTAAAAGCATACTAATTTCACATGCACAAGAGGACATTAACATGTGAACAAACTTATAATCAACATAAGCCATCATTTATTGCTATATAAAAGATGAAGCATTAACAATTACAAGCCAACGCATATTGCCAAATTAATAATGACACACATAACAAATTGGACTAGTCCCTATACATGCCATAGGCTTAAAATACTTGAATTCATTTATACCCAAAATGACAGCTTGATAGTGTGATAGGATCTCCAGCGATTTCCAACCTGGGCTAGCTCAATAACCCTATAAGACATTGGAAAGGAAGGGGGTAAGCTATATATATAGCTTAGTAAGTTCATATGAAAATAATAAGCAACTTTTACAAATCATTTACCAAGTCCGATAATATAAACACAAGATAATGTAAATTGCTATAAAACTCAGAGTTATAAGTTATTCAGTCACATTGTTTGCTCTATCAATTTGCAAGCATATTTTAACATGTTTTGACATTAGCCTAATAATCGTAATCTCTCCATTATAAAAAATTACCACAATCAACCAATCATTTCATACCTCATAATAAACATGCACAGTATTTATTAGTATTCACCTCTCAAGCATATACTTTAACCTTTCAATTGTTTAAATCATGTGAGCACGGCTGGGAGCTTGTCCAACTCTAACAAGGACTATGCGAGGGTGCTCATTAATTCTACGAGTCGAGCTCGAGCTAGCACTTTAAACAATTCTTGCACCTTAGTGCAAGCTGATTTTAGCTCAACTTCAGCTCCCCGAGCTCTGTTCAGCTCAATTCAGCCTACTTGAGCTCATTTAAGCTCGTTTGAGCTCAACAAAGTTTATTTTCAACTTGATTCTTTAATCATTTCAATAAATTAAATACTTTTGTTATTTTAATTAATTTGTTACAGCTCATAGCCGAATTCCCTAGCTCAATCAATTCATTAATTGTTTTCACTTAGTTTGAGCTAGCCGAAATTAATTAGTTAGCTAAGTTACCATTAATTATGTCTTAGTTTAGTTAGTATGTTAATTAATATGTCTTGATGCCATTTAAATCTTAGTTCAGCCGAATATACATTGAATTAATGAAGTTCATTGTGTTTGTAGGTTGTCCGAATATATAAAGCACCAATTAATGTAAGTTCATGAATGGTTCAATGCACCAAATAGGATCATGCATGTATGGCCGGATTCATGCAAGGTGACTCATCCATTGGCTTCCCCAAGGTCACTATTCAACCAAGAGACACCCACCTCTTTAATTTCCCAAGGATGGCTGAATGTCTCCCAACACTCCATCAAGCCGTTCACACCAAGTGTTCACACCTGTGTCCATTCGGCTAGAGTGTTCACATGTAAAAGACTATCCAAGGCTGGCCTTTCACACCTTAATTGGCTGTTCGAGACCCCTCTTTAAAGCTCATACCTTTTCGGCCAAAGAACACCAGATCAATGCTTCAATTAAGGCCTCAGCCGAACCTAGACAAGTCTCTTGGACTCCCATGCATTCATCCTCCTCCGAATTGATTTTACTTAATCATGAAGCTGACCATTGAATCTCCATTCAGCTGAATGTGGACTTAGTAAATTAATGCTTTTGTTCTAGTTTGTTCTAGATTATTCAAGCCGAATTTCTTAGCCATTAAGTTTGTGTTTTTGTCCATTCGGCTATCCTAAGCTAGGCTATAAATACTTATCATTTTTCAATTGTAATAGACTTTTGCCATTTTGATTATATGAACATTGTGTTCTTGAGTGAGGTTATCTCCTCTCAAATTTCGTACGAGTCTCGTGTGACTTATCTAGCTTGCTAGTGGCATCTACAAACTTGTTCTTGAACTTATCACCTTAACCGGTGTGGCGTTCACCTATCCTCTACCAAACCACCTTTCCACCTTAATGATATAAGAATCGGGGTGACACTATTATATAGTGTTGAATCATTCTTGAAGTTAAGCTCGTTTTTCCATCCCACCCTTATCCAAATTTATCTAACTTTAATTCTTTGTTACACCGAGCCTATTTTATTCTTATAAACTTATCTTTTATTTCAAACCACCTTGTTAAATTCCACTTACCCATAACCGAAATTAAAACTTTTCAGCTTTTCGAACAATCTCCTCATCGACGATCGGGCACTTAAGTGAATCGACTCAACTAAACCGAGTCGAATCACACCATTAAAGCTCGTATCTTTTTATACTTCTATAATCATTTTAATAGGCAATTATGTCAATCTTTCCTTTTTCTCTTATCCGATAAATCACAATTTGTGTGAATAAAACATGCTATATCATAACTCAATTTGACCCGAAAGCCAATCACAAAATTGTCAATCGAATTTACCATGTATTTCTTACATCACAAGTATAGACCAATAGTCACAAGGTTCTCACAAATCATTCTCGTGGAAATCATGAACTCACAATTTCATGAAGTCAATGCTTACAAAATTTACATACATATCTGTATCAATTCGTAATACTTACATACTCTTTCTCTTCTTTAACATACCCGTTGAATTGACTTTTGAACCATTTGGAATAATAAAGGATATTCGGGGATCTCGTACACACAGTACCATACCAATGCCGTATCCCAGATATGGTCTTACATGTAATCTCGTATCGATGCCAATAGCCCAACTATGGCCTTATACGAAATCTCATATCGATGCCATATCCCAGATATGGTCTTACACGAAGTCTCATATCGATGCCATATCCCAATTTGTATCCTATATATATTTCTAATATTCAACTGGGACTTTCGCTGTATCGAATCTTTGTCGGTCATTTCCGTAGTATTGTACTCAATAGCATTCACATTTCATTTCAATAGTATAGCATTTACCGCATTTATATCAATTAAGCATTTATAGACATATAATTTAATGCTTATTAAACATACGAACTTACCTCGACATAAAAACGGTAAAAGTACTAAATCATCAAATACTTATTTTTCCCCCGTTCTAGGTCCGAACCTCATTTTTTCTTGATCTATAATATCACATTTAACTTATCTAATCATTATACTATTCAAATCAGCCTAAAATCACATTATGGCAAAAATTACATTTTTGCCTCTAAACTTTTGACATTTTACATTTTAGTCCCTAGGCTCGTAAAATTATTTTCATTCAATTTCATTATACCCAAGCCTAACCAAACCATTTTCATACTTATAATAGCCCACAATTTCTCATTTAATCACACTTTCCAACTCATTTTATAGACTTTTACAAATAAGTCCTTATTGACATTTTTACCGAAAATCACTTAGCAAAAGTTGTTTAACAATCAACAAACATGCATTTTCTACCATCAAACATCAAAATACATACATGTTCGACATGGTTAAAATTTTAGACTTTGACATCTCTTCAAATTAGTGGTAGAAATAGATAGATCGAGTTACGACTTAAAAAATGTAAATAGCATTAAAAACGAGGCAAGAACGGACTTACAATCAAGCTTGGAAGTGGCCAAACCCTAGCTATGGATTCCCCCTTGTGAATTTTGGCCATGAGGAAGAAGATAGAAAAATTTTGGCTTGATTTTTTCTTTTTAATTCATTTTAATTACCAAATTACTAAAATGCCCTTAATAAAATACTTTAGAAACATACCAAACCATGTCCATTTTTGTCCACTAACTTAAAAAGTGGTCTAATTACCATCTAAGGACCTCTAATTTAAAATCTCATAGCAATTAAACATCTTTAACATATAGAATCCAAGTTTTGTACTTTTTGCAGTTTAGTCCTTTTAACTAAATTGAGTGCCCAAACGCCAAAATTTTTGAACGAATTTTTTTACAAAATCATTCCATAAAACTATAGACCATAAAAAATATAATAAAAATAAATTTTACTGTGTCAGATTTATGGTCCCCAAACCACTATTCTGACTAGACCCAAAATCGGGCTGTTACAGCGAATCACTGAGTTTTATGTCTCTAGGGAGACCCTGGTGTGGTGGAGGGACATGTGTGTGATTGCCTATGGGCTTTGCACTTCAGTTCCTTGGTGTGGTGTAGTTATTGTTTGAATGAGCAATTTGGTGTGGTGTAGTTACCTATGTATCTTAATCTGTTCACTAGAGTTTTTCGGGCTAAATGGTTATTGGAAAGTGAAAAATGGCAATGGAATAATATGAGTTTGATATCTGGATGATTGATTGTTGTTTGTATTATGAGGTTGATATTGAAATGTTGATTTTATGTGAATTGAATTATTATATGTTTGAGTTACCATATTAAGTGGTTGTATGTTAAACTCACCTTATTGATATGTGATTTGTTATGTTTAGGCAAACTTTTCCAAGCTAAGTAGCTTGTTGTATTTGTTTGTATAATGAGGTAAGTTTTGTTTAATACCTATGAACTTACTAAGCATTCAATATGCTTACCCTGTTATTTATTTCTTTCTTTGTAGATTGTTACCTTAAGGAACATATCAAGCCAGGTCATTGGAAGCTTGCACTATTCTATCGTCAAATCGGTAGCTATTTGGTCTTTTTGAGTCAAAGTTTGTGGCGTAGGTGTCATGGAATGTGTATTATGATATGTGAGCAAGTTTGTTTTAACTATTGATTAGCATGTTTGAAATGGTGTTTGGATTGCAAATGGTGTCAGATTTATATGTGCTTTTATGCTAAAGATATGGTATTAAATAAGTGTATAAATGGCATGTGAAATGGTATGAATGAAGTCGAAATGGTAACTTGGCTAAAAAGGTGATTGAGATGAAAACATGTTTGAACCTTTCTAATTTGATACATGATTGTAAGTTGTGGCTTAAATTTCATAGTTGATGATTATGTCTAAGGATTATAAGCCATAGGTGAGCATAAGGTGCTCAAGTTTGGGTAAGTAAAGTGTAATGACATGTTTGAATATGAACTTGGAATGGTTAAGTTTGGTATTTGGCTAGTTGGCTTGGATGACATTTATTTGAATATATTGAAACGGATAAATTGTAATAGGTTAACCTTATATTAAATTGGTTTTGGTTAGAAGTGATTAAATGTCTTGTTTTGGACCAATTGGATTTGATATTTGAAGCATAAAATGATAGGTATGGTTGAAGGCATTAAAATAGGCACCAAATGGTTCATTTTTACAAAAAAATAGGGGCCACGTCGCAACTTCAAATTTTGGACGTCGCAACATCATCATTACAGTGAGTGATGTCGTGGCGAGCTTGGGCTTATCTTCATGACGTGACCTACTGTATTTGTCACATCGTGGCAAGCACTAGTTGAAGTCATGACGTCGATCCAAACATTTTGAAAACTTTATAACTTGGTTATATTTCGTGCTCGACTGAGTAGAAGAGCTTTCGTAATCTCGATTAAGACTCATTTTTTATTGTTCATCAATATAATTGACTTGTAAGTACATGAATGAATGATTGTTTTACTGCGAATTTGACAGTAGTTACTCCGACAACGATTGTAGCATCTTGTAGCTTGGACCCGGCGATCAAGACGGGTGAGGGGTGTTACATTGATTTTCTTTATTCTTGAAATAATAAAAAATAGTGAAATTGGACCAAGATTCTATAACGACCCGATACTCAGGGGTGATAGAAAGTGATGTTCGGAACTCCATTCCTGTAAAATGAACTCGTAAATATTTTTATTTAGGGGTTATTAAGGTACAAGGACTAAATCGCGTAAGGGTTAAAAGTTAAATTATAGATTGAAATAAATAAATAGGGACCAAAGTAGTAATTATACCTTCGTTCTTTTAAAGTGGTCGGTCATGGGTTAAAATAATTAATGTTATGTTTATTATATGTATATATATGTATATGTTATAATAATAAATAAAATGAATCTAATGTATATATTATAATATAATAATAATGAATGAAAATAAAACAAAATAAGTAATATAAGAAGAAAGTGGCACGAAAGAGGATGAACATTCTCTTTTACATGCAGTTTTGAAAACAAAAAGGGAGAAGAAGCTTGGACGACACAAGGGTTTTAGGCTTCAAACTTCAATTGGTTAGTGCAATTTAGTCATTTTCTTGTAATTTTTATGTTTTTAGAATCCCGGTACTTAGAGCTACCCGACCCATATTATAATTTTTAATATAGTTTAAGATTTTAGATGTTGATATTCTTGAATAGTTTAAGTACTTGGGGTTAAATTGATAGATTTTTAAGTTACAAGTGGAAAAGGACTAAATTGTAGAATTAATTGTTGATTTTGAGCAATAGGGAATAAATTGAGAAAAATTTGAAATTAAGGGCTAGAATTGAAAAATATAGAGTTAAATTAGTTTAAAGTGTAATTTGTATAAAAATTTGGGTTAAAGGTGAGATTAAAATTAGTCTCGACTTAGGGACTAAATTGAAGAATAAACAAAATATTGTAGAAAAATGAAACTCTTGTGAATTAAGTGATATGATATTAATTTATCATAATTATTTTATTCCATAGCAAACGTCGTTCGGAAATCCTCGAGTAAGAAAGGGAAATACAAGGTCGACGTCGAGTAGCTCAAAATATAATGTTTGTGTTTTTATAATTCGAATTAAATAGTAGATTGTTGCATATTTAATTGTTTGCATATGTTAAGCATTTGAGGTGAGTACATTGGAACTTTGGGATTGAATTGAATTCATAGTTGATTTGAAATGGATTGATTTTGTATATTATGAAATATGTTGTTTATATGAATATTGAATTAACTATATGTGATAATGTGTATATATGAAATTGAGACATTGGTTGTATTGAAAAGTGAAATGAAACTCTATTAACTGTTTCAGGCTGAGTTGGATATAGATGGCATGCCATAAGATAGGAAGAGTTCAGGGATTTCTTCGACCTCGAGTCGATGAGGCACTGGGTGCCAATTTGCTTCGGTTTAACCGATGAGACACTGGGTGTCAATTTATATAGCGTTGGGCGCAGTTATTACTTCAAATTTATCCGATGAGGCATTGGGTGCCAAACTTGTGTGTTCGTTGGATTCGTGTATATATTCGAGTTCGAGTCGTGTTAATAGGGGAAATTAAATAATAAATTTATGTGTTTGATATGGAAATGGCAAAGATTAAAAATGAATGTGAGATGAGAAATGAAATATGAATTGATGAAATGAGATGTAATATTGAAATGAATTCAAGTATGGATCAAAGAGATAAATCATGCCATTGCATGAGTTGAAATATTCAAATGCAATTGTCATGTAGTAAACATGTGGAATCTAGTATATGTGAATAAGGAATGAACAAAATTGTATTATTGATTTGAAACACATCTACGTAGCATTACTTGTTGCATTCTTACATTTTAATTACTAATATCAAGTTTATATTGTTCAGATTATAGAAATACCACTAAGTTTTACTCAGCATGCGGTTTTATTTTTTGTGCGTAGGCTAAGTACTTTTCAAATTATCATCGACTTAGCATCCAACCTCAATCTCGAGGTCAAGTGTGGTGATATTTCATTTTGTAATGGCATGTACCTAGGAAATCTTTGTTTGAGTAATATTGTGATAATATTTGGTTTACTAGTGAAATGATGATTATATGTAAATATGGTAGTGAATGAGGCTGTGTTGGTATAATAGCTTAGCTTAATACTTTGGTATGTGTTAGTTTAAATTTTAGTAGCTTAAGTAGCTAAGTGTTAGTCCAATTATGGTAAAACTTTGCATGAAAGAAAGCTTTGAATAGTTGATTGCTTTGCTAGTGTGTTTGATAATATAAAATGTGGTACTAATGAGGGTACATTGGTTAGGCACTTAAGATGGTTGTTTTGGCATGTTTTGAGCATGTTTAATTGTGCTTTAAATAGGTTAAATGGTTGGTAATTGAGTTGCTTAGTGCCCAAGTAAATAGGAAATGGTAAACTTGAGTTTTAAGGTACATTTAGGTGCACACGGCCTGAGACACGGTCAGTCACACAGCCGTGTGTCACACACAGGCAACACACACGGGTGTGTGCCCCGAACGTGTAGAATAACAGTATAAGTGTAGTTTTCACACGAGCTGGGACATAGCCATGTGTCCCAACTTCGAAATTCACACGGTTTGGGGCATTCCACACGACTGTGTGTCCCATGTTTCTAGGCATTTTGAAATTTCACCCTAAACTTCTAGAATTATTTCAAATTAGTCGTTGCCTATTTTTAAACTATTTTTAGGGTCCATAAACTCGTATTAAGGACTGTAAGAGTAACTTTTTTCTCTGAATTGGTATGAATAGCATGGTTCATTATTAAATTTTATAAGACACGACTATGGAAATATGAAATTAGCATACATTGCTCCTGTATCATGTGATGTTAATATTTAGCTTGCACCATTGCTTGCGATGAAATTAAATGTTTTGAATGGTTAGTAATGCCTGTGACCCTAATCTGACAACTGAGAGGGGTTAGGGGTGTTACAAATTTGACTTCTTAATTTTCTTGAAAATAAGAAAGTGAATCTTGATTTTCCTTTTCCTTTTCCTTTATATGTGCATATAAGGCCTTCGTGATGAAGTCTTAGACAGTCTTGTTCAATCTTGACTTGATTTGCTTTGCTTTCGACCTCGTTATTGGGTGAGTGCAAGTTAAGTTTGCCTTAAGTGCATGGTTTTTTTTACATAGTAAAAACTTTCCTTTCCGCTTAGTCCTTTTGTTGTTTATTGTTATTTTGTGATGGAGTAGGACTCAAAATTTTTCCCTTGAAGAAAAAAAGGAAGCGAAATTGGATGTTGTTCTAGAGGATCTTAATGTTGTTGATATAGATTATGATTTATGTCCTATTGGAAAATTCCTTGGGAAATGGTGATAATTTTTTTGGCTATGGAAAGAACCCTCTAGTTATTACGACGACCAATATGTGGTGCCAGTATTAAATTGATTGGTAGGAATGGTCTATACTTGATTCAATTTTTCCATATTGTGGATATTCAAAAGATGATTTCCGGCAGTTCGTAGTTGGTTAATAACTGCTTTTTGCTCCACAAATTGGCTCAATGAGAGAATTTAGAGGATGTTAGTTTTTTCTTTTAAAATTTTTGGGTTTAAATATGCGATCTCCCATTGGGTTTTTCTTTAGAAGAAATGACTAATTGGCTATGGGTTATATTTTATAATATGATGGTAGCAGTCGATGGAATGCTCTAAATAATTTTATGCTGATATGGGTTCAGTTGGATATTCATCAAGCTTTGATGAGGAAAAAGAAGATACACAAGTAGGGGTTGTCTTTCTTTGAAGTTAATTTCAGTTATGGAAGAATTCCTCTTGTGTGCTATTTGTGTGGCTTAATCGGGCACAGTGACTCCAAATGCCGAAAACTACTTGATTCACCAGAGAATGAGTTGGTAAGGGGATGGTCGAAAGAAATAGAAGTTGAGGCCCAACAGAGTAAGTGGCAGCAGCTAATCCAGTGGTAGATTGAATTTGGACAGTGGGAGAATCATGAGGTAACAAATCAAGCAAATTTTCAACAATCAGTAGGGGATGTGAGTAAATCACGTATACATAATGTAACACCCATATTTGACCCGATCGTTGAGTCCGAGCTACAGTGTGTCACATTCATTTTCGAAGCAACTACGATCAATTTGTAATTAAAATATACAATTTAATGATTATATCAAACAAAAATACATTCCTTAAACCTACCAAAGTAAATTTAAGTTTCATTTACATATATGCACCTAATAATGTATAATAAATTAACCATCACATATCTCACATATTTATTAGCTATGAAAATTATAATTTGCATATACTTTTATACATATGCATATCAGCCATGTATATTACTACTAGAATATAAAATACAACATTTCATTATAACATCATTGATCTACCACAAAACATAACCTATTAGGTACATGCCAAATATAAATAAAAGTTGGAAACAACAAACATTGTTGAGTTCATTTGTAACATCCCAAACTTGGCCGAGTAGGTTTGACCTGACTCTGGCGAGCTACATTAGTCACTGAAGTGACTCTCCGTTAACTCCCAACCTAACCTCCAACACACCACTTAATAATAGCAGATAATGTGTTAAGTTATAACACAACAACAAAAATAATTCACACATAGCGGAAAACATGCAAGCTTATAAAACCACAAGGGTAGGTTCACATGTCATCTATGAACAAGTTCAAGCTCGCACATATGGTAAAAAAATATAATAAAATTTTGCAAAACACATGTACCACCCCAAACCCGGCCTAGACGTTATGGCCAAATCTGACGTGTCACATTGAAGTGTTTTTCGAAAACCATGTTTTCATTGAAAACCCTTCTTGAAATTTAAAACTTCTTGCCATTTAAAACTTGTACAAAACCTCAGTTTGCGTTTGTTTATTTTCACTTGTGGTTTATTAAAAAGTTATTCCCTTTTAAAACGTTATTACCTTTAAAACCTTATTTGTTGAGGAAGCTTAATTTAAAACAAATGATTTACGAAAACGTGATATTTAAAAATTGAGTTGCAGAAACGTAGCGTTTGAAAATAGTTATTGTTTTGGAAAACCGTGTTCTAATTCTAGCAGATATAAATCACAATCAATAAAATCCCAAATTTAAAATCCAGAAATTATAGAGGCCTTCTTACAACCCGAATCAAAATCAAAGTGCTTAAGTAAATGAGCAAAACAGAATAAAACATGTGTAGTTGTGTGGCCCTATCCGAGTCCCTCGCAACTTCGAACCGTCTAACGCTGGGGATTACTGAAAGGTTAAAAACGGGGTGAGTTTACGAAAACTCTGTGTGTAATCCCCTTATTAAAGAAACAGTCAGTATACAGAAACAGAATCAGTCTGGGCCTGAGCCCTATTCGGTAACAGTATAGTGTGGGCCTTTGCCCAATACAGTAACAATGTGGGCCTATGCCCAATACAGTATCAGTATGGTGCAAATATGCAACCCACCTATAACATCCCTAACCCTAAATCGTCGTCGGAATAGGGTTGAGAGGCATTACCAAACAATCGGCACATTTCACATCTGTTTCACGACACAAAGTCAATCATCAATAAAACATATTCAAATACGAGCCTACAGTCCCTCATCTAGGTCTCCGAGACCTTAATCAAGTGTTTGAAAGGAGTCGGGACTAAACCAAACACTAATGAAAGTTTTCAAAATTTCAATATTCTTCAATACTATTGAGGTCACACGCCCGTGCAATCAGGCTGTGTGCCTCACACGATCACCAGACACACCCATGTGTCCAAGTCGTGCCAAAATAGAGTATGCATTATGACTTCTTCACACGGCCACCAGGCACGCCCGTGTGCTAAGGCCGTGTACTTTTAGGCAATATACTGACTTATTCACACGGCTACTGCACGTCCGTGTACCATGGCCGTGCATACTTGAACTAGCTACTGACTTTATCCCACAGCCACTAGGCAAGCCCGTGTGCCATAACCGTGTAGACAAAACAGGCCAATTTGCAAGGCCAATTTGCCACCCACACAAGGGTTTACCAACAAGCTTCAATACAATGCAAATTCATGCTTCTATATGCAATCAAACTTACCATTCCATGCATTATTTAACCACCAACTATACCATCTACTCTCATGCTCATTATCATTACAACTAAGACCATTCAAGGTGACATTTATACATCTCAAAACATATGAAATTCAAGCATCATGAAATCCATATCAAAATTCATTTTCAACCACATCTTTCATCAACTACATAATCATGAAATATACCAAACTCCCAACTCATTCATAGTTTCAACATCATTCAACTTCCAAGCCAAATCACATGGCAAGGATATAAACATTTCTCAAAACATACAATAACTCCTAGCCTATACATGCCATAATTCAACTACATAAATCTTTCCAAAATACCAAAATAGATTGCCGATAGTGTGATTGAGATGCTGACGATCCCCGGATCCGAGCTAGCTTTACTGACACTATAAATTAGAGAAACAATCACACAGTAAGCTTTCAAAAGCTTAGTAAGTTCGTATCATAATACACTATACCAAAACATGCCATCGCATAGATTAATTTACAATCACATATATCATACCATCCAAAACTAATATGTTCGATTTACCCTTCTGTAAACACATTCATAGTTTCATCAACCACATAGGTTCCGAGCATACCTTAGTCAACACTTAGTTGTTGATTACATATGCGATTTGATACTCACTATTTCATTCCGATCAACTATCGTCCTTTCTTCGATTCAATCGCACACATAGTGCCAAAATAGTTAGCCGAAGCTTAATTAACATCGCACACATAGTGCATTCATATCAAACCAATCTTAAATCAGTATCGCACACACAGTGCTAACGACAAAGCCGAAGCTTATATTATTTCGCACACACAGTGCTAATCATCTCGGTCACATTTCTGAATATGCACACCTAGTGCCACATAACTCAAGCCCTCACATTACATTCACATTTCAATATAATCATACCATTCATTTCATAGCACTAAACATAACTAAATACACATATTATCTCCGAACTTACCTCGGATGTCGAAATATCGAAACGGTCGATTAATCGAGAACTTTATCTTTGCCTCGATCTCGATCCGAACCTCTTCTCTCTTGGTCTATACACATTCAAATTCAATCCATTCAATCACCAACTCGTTCATTTTAGTTCAAACACACATATTTAGGGCATTTTATAAAATAGCCCTCACATTTTCACATTTCAACACTTTAGTCCCTAATTCATAAAATCATCAAATTCACATAATTTCTTTCCAAATAAGCTTAGCCGAATTTCGCTTGTTTTCATACAAACCCTCACATTTCATTTATTTCTCATTTTAATCATTCAATTTCTCATTTACTCAATTAAGCTTAAAATGCTCAATTTCACTAAAAATCCCAATACAAACTATATTAACCCAACACCAAGTTTTCATATTTCACTATCAACTAGCACATAGCTCAAGCATTCATCAATGGCTCATCACAAAAAGATCATCAATTCACAAAATTACAACATGGGTTAGCTAGAGCACGAAGCAACGATTACTAAACGTAGAAATTAACAAAAACCGAGCTCAAAACATACCTTGATTTTGAACAACTATGGCCGAATACCCCAAAGCCCTATTCCTTTATTTTTCCTTCAATTTTCGGCAAGAAAGATGATAACATGGCTTCATCTTTCTTTTGGTTTTTAATTATTATTAACTAAATTATCAATTCACCAATTTGCCCTTTTTATTAGTCATATAAGACAAATTTACCTTATGGTTATCTTGACATTTAAACATCCACTATCTTAAAAATGGATTAATAACATCATAGGTCTCCACCTTAAAAAAACATCAACAATTAGACACTTATAAATCAGCACAAGCTTTTATTCTTTACGCAATTACGTCATTTCTCTTAATTCAGCACACAGCCGATAAAATTACCACACAGAATTTTCACACAGGCTATATCATATATAATCAACACCAAAAATAACAGTAAAATATTATTCTAACCTCAGATTTGTGGTCTCGAAACCACTATTCTGACTAGGGTCTAAAACGGGCTGTTACACCACCCCAATCCAACCAACACACCATGTGGGGATAAAATTGACCCACCCAGCCAACACACCAATATTGCAGCATAACTGCCAGTAATAATAATGCAGCAGAGCTGCTATGTGGCAAAGCCACCAGTAAAAGTGATTGTGGCAGAGCCACCAGTAACAGTGAATGTGGCAGAGCCACCAGTACAGTATTTCCTCCATATAAGAATCCCAACCCCATGCAGTATGTCATGTCATAAAGGTTTCATGTATGCAAAATGTCCTACTCAATACAGTAACACCAATAATATACATTCATCAGTCAACCTAACTCTAGGGGTAAAATGATCGTTTCTATGCAGTAGGGGTAAAATAGTAATTTTACCCTATAGGGGCATTACGGTCATTTTACCCTATAGGGGGATTACGGTCATTTTACCCTATAGGGGCATTACGGTCATTTTACCCTACAAGGGCATTACGGTCATTTTACCCTATAGGGGCATTACGATCATTTTACCTTACAGGGGTATTACGGTCATTTTCCCCTATAGGGGTATTTCAATCATTTTACCCTACAGGGGTACTTCGGAAATTCTACCCCACAGGGATATTTCAGTAATCTTACCTTAACAGTCAACAGTGTGAATAGGCCCAAGGCCCATTATGCGGTCCATGTGGGCCCATATACCCGTGTGGCCCAATAAGCCCAGAAACGACCTTAGCCATGTGAACGACACAGCTGGGTCCAATAATTTCCACATGTCCTTGAGATTTACCCGTGTAGGGCCCATGAGCCCATTGGGTCTACACGGCGTATTTCGGCCCAACGTGGCCCAAAACATCGATCATGGTGGCCTCTACAGTTAAACGCCCATGTTTCGTGGGCTCGGATTACCATACGTGTGATCGCACGCCCGTGTGGCATCAAGTGCCATATTCTCCGGCTTTTCGGCTTTTGCCGATTTACGGTTAAGACAGTGTGGATACACATCTGTTTACGAAAATGTGCTAAGATCCACGAGAACTCCAAACCTAATCAACCACGATACCCTATCAGTCATTTAATCAATAGGATTTAGATAATCCCTTTCAATACCACAATCCAAACTAATTTAATACTTGCCTTGATCGAGAGATGTGGCTTAGCCCACTTAGATCACTAGTTAGGATTGATCACCCGTTGCTTGTCGAATATCTGCGTTACAAGTGCACTCCTGTTAGACACGATTGCCTAACCCAAAGTTTCATCATACTCACAAAACCCCTAGGTAAAGGAAAGTAATATTCAGCCACAACAAAATATACAACCAACACACTCTAGATTGAGCACAATAATAGCAACAGTGTTACCTTCAGACGAATGACGATAGGAACGTTTCAAAATGCTTCATTATTTCTTGAGTACTCCTTCAGTCCTCGCGAAATTCTAGAACCCAAAGAACACAATCGGAAAAAAGATAATCAAGAGGAGAAAGAAGTACTCGGCTTTCAATAGTATAGAGAGATGGCTTGAAAAAGATTGATAAAAAATACAAGAAAGAGTCGAGAATACTCACTGGTTGCCAGAGAATAGATGTCAAATCGAAAACCAAAATGAAGAAGTAAAGGCTGAAGAAGGAAAGAATCGGTCATGTACCAAGGCCAAAGCTGAAAGAAATGAAAAAGAGGAGGAGAGGAAATAATCGGCCAAAGCAAAGTGTTAGAGTGAAAGGGAAAAACGAAGTCACCAAAACTCGAGAGTGGGGGAGAAAAGAAGAGAGAATCGGCCCAAAAGAAACTCTAGATGTAAGGAGAGGAAGAGAATTGCCAAAATCGAATGGCACTTGAAGTCCCTCACAAACTTCGGTACAAAGGAAAAAGAAATTAGTTACCAAAAAATAAACAAAAAGGGTCCCAAAATGCAAAAACCTGAACGCACCTTTACCACAATCGGCCTTCAAGCAAACAAAACCGAAACCAATTAGGTAAAAATGAAAAGAGGAGGCAATCATAGCCGAATTCATGAGCCTCCAATTACCCATTCAGCACAATTCTACTCCCCTTCAAACTCCTCTTTTTCCTCCCTTAATCTCTCCCAACATCCCTCCACAAATCACTCAGCCATCCAATTTGAACTTCATTCAAATTCCTCCATAATCCTCTCCACCAGCTTCTCCTTAACCAAATCAAATTCCAACTTTGCAGAGTTCTAGTCAAAGTCCACTTCTCATGCGGCAAGGAAGTAAAATAAATACTCCCTTACGTAACAGGAGACTTGAACTCAAGCTCCCTTGCCACCTAAATTATGCCACTACCACTGGACTACAAGCTCATCTTGTGTCATAATTTAACCACAATAATTTAAAAGCCCTCTATCTAGATCCCAAGGATTTTATACTCTAAAAATAAAAATTTTTCTAAATCCCAGGTTTGAACCCAGGACTTCTCAAACACTCCCAAACACTGCTAAATCACTTAACCACTGAAACAGACAGTCAATTGCATTATTTCCTTGCACATATAAACTTTTACGTGTTCCTAAACTCAAGGCCTATTTCTTCTAAGCCCAAATTTGGGGCGTTACAAAATAAATAGTATGAGTTCATTGAAGATTACAAGTTCACAAATCAATATAGGTTTGCAAATAACAACTTAGACTAGGTTCATTCATACAAGTTCACAATACAGATTAAATCATCATTCATTTAAAACTTAAGTTCACATTACAACAATTCACATACTAATAGACTTCACATATAAGGAATAATACACGCAAAAGGTTTCATTCTCACAGGGTTTGTATACATGCTTGGGTTTGCTAAATTAAGGGTACGCATGTAATTTCTAGACTTGCAAACATACAGGGATTGCAGGAAACGATGCGTAGTAATAAATTTGAATTGTACATCTTAATAGCAAATCAACGTAACATTCATGAATGAAAAACATTAATTTTATTCATAACAAAAGATAATCAAATATTATAAGTCATAGTTCACAAAAAAGAATGACAAAAACTTTAAAGGAACTATATGGATAATAGAATCAAATTATAATAATTCTAAAGCCCTCATAAAATAAACCCTATCACCTATATTCCCAAGTTCTCCAATATCTAGTTAGGAGTGAGTCTCTCCAAGTCATATACCTCGCCACTATTATCCACTACCTACTTCCTGCGAAGTAAGAAATGAGTGGGTGAGTTCATTTAGAACTCAGTGAATAATCAGTAATCAACAAGGTATTTTTTTTTATACTGGGCCTCTAAAAACAAAAAGGAAACTTAGTCATAAGATCATTTTGCGTGCTGAATTCGCAAGTGAGGTTACGAGACCTAGTTCGTAGATCCTATCAGAAAAGAACAGTTGCAAAATAATTTCGCATGTTCTAGTGAAAATCATACTTAAAAACTTAGCTTGTGCTTTCTTGAAAACAAAACTCATTCAGCATGAAATCATGCTCACATGCTTATCTTATCAGAATGGCTGAGAAACATAAAATATGTTCTCACGCTTAACACACTTATCAGAATGGTTGAGGAACATAAAATATGTTTAAGCCCACCCTTATCTTAGTCTCGTTAGATATGTGAATCTCCTTATAACGCCTCAAAATGACTCAAAGAGTCTTTATAACATGTCTCATAAGTGCAACACGAGGCAATACACTCTCCTGCAAACCAACATGTCCTAGTGAATAGAGCATAGCTCGACATTCATTTATCTCTCCACATGTCCGAGGGCTTCAATGCCCAAAATCACAAAAAATAGAGAGGTGAGTACTCATAATCCTTTGGTATACCAATATATCCAACATGGCTCAATAAGGAGCATGCATGGAGTTTTATCATAGAGAGCTCGCACAGGGAGTTTACTTATCACAGAGAGCTTACATAAGGAGCTTGCTTGAAAACACTTGTAAAAAGCTTGCACAAAATCTCGTAAAAACACAATTTCTAAAATCGTTCTATAAAACATACTTAAAAAAATTGACTCGTTTAGAAGCTTGCATAAAACATGTCTTTCAAATATAGATTAAAAACATGTTTTGAAAATAGCCTCAAAACTTGAAAACAGGGTTTTGTCAAAAACCTACTTTTAAAAGTTAGTTTAAAAACAAAGTCTTGAAAACCATCATAGTTTGCATACAAGATACGAACCTTAAATATTCATACTGAAATTCATGATAGTGAACATACTTATAACGATCCAGATCACTCACTAAAAACTAAGAAACTAAACAAGTTTGGCTTTGCCTTTATCCTTGCTGGTGGATGGTCCGGCTAGTTCGCAATATAAACAAATACACAGATTACTTAAATAGACCATACTTACATAATTCATAGACTCAAGCAAACCTAGCTTTTTGGACAATCACCAAATAGGAGAGAAACTTACCTTGGATGCTACAAACTTGACTTAGAACAGAGACTTAACGGTAGAATATTCAATAAGGTAATCCTCATGAATTAAGGGTCGTATTTATAAACCAAAGTGTCTTAGAAATCTTTAGGACACCCTACTTGACTTAGGAAAGGTGTTACTTACACATAAAGTATTCTTAGATACACCATATCTTTATTTCCTAATTTGAGTCTAACTCAATCTTTGATTGGTGACCACCAGTTTGCCAAACACACTGACGAACACCCGGTTCACAACTTACCTGGCGAACCCTAGCTTACTAAACACACTGATGAACCCACTTGTAATGAATCCGGTGAACCCCCTTACCACATCTTTTGGCATATACGGTTACACTGAAACACTGGCGAACTCCTTGTTGTTACTCTTTTGGCAAACTCCCTAGTTTGCCGAAACATTTGCGAACACTTACTTGTAAGGCCGAAAATTCCAAGCCTGATTTCGAGATGTTACATCGATACTGTGGATTGGATGCTAATTTTGATGCTCGATAATCTCAAAATAAATCTAACCTGCACATGAAGAAAATAAACCATAAGTTGAGTAAAGCACTCAGTGGTAATTCTATAATTTAAAAATATAATATTAGCATTAACAATTCTATTCTAAGTATACATGTATATCTATATGCACGTATCTACCATATACTTATAACTTGGATTTATCAAGCTTTACATTTTCAATATAAACATTTTAAACATATTAATATCAAAACATACCATTATTAGTCCTGTCTCCGGTTTACCTCTTCTAATATCACTTCATTCAATCGTTTCAATTAATATATAATCATTTCCAAGTTTAATTCGACTTCACAAAAGCTCAAATACTATAACCTAATTAGCTATTTCATCTCATACAAAATCATGTGCAATCATAATTAACTCATCAAGATCACTAGCATATTAGCATAACATACTAATTCTTAAACCATTTACAATCCATGACCATTAGCCATACTCAAATACCAACATATTTAAGCCAAAGAGTATAACCACATAGTTATAACCAAAATGACTTAGTTTAGGTCCATATCATCCTTAAATCGAAACGGGAATACAAGTGTTACCGAGTCAGGGATCGCCCTCTAGATGCAAATATCTAAATATTGTTGGCTCAAAAATCTACAAAACCATACGCTGAATAATTATGCTTAGCGATAAATCTATGATTCAAACAAGTAAATTAACATATGCAACATGCAACATACAACCATCCTATTCCTAATCTAATTCCATACTATTTGTGATGCATATATTCACTTTCCCATTGACAAGTGTATATATATATATATATAATAAGTTAAATCCTAAATCATTTTATTTGTATTCTAGTCAACCATGACCTATCACAATCAATTCATATTATTTACTAATTCAGTTCCATTCAAAGCATACATTCAACATAGAGCAGAATTAGATTTAGGTCTTACATAGCTTATGAAAGCTCTAAATTTGACCCCAGATCGAATTATCACTAAGTTGGAAGGAACTCAAAATTCAGGGTCGACGCCATGACATGAGGGAGTTCCTCGTCACGACATGACTCACTATCTTGGTCTCATTATGGCGATGGGGTTCCTCATCGTGTGGTGACCTAGAACTCAAACTCGTCTCGACGACTTGAAATCAATGTCGTAATGTAAGCTTATTGTCGTGACATCGCTCATCACTAACTTTTTTCTGCAACATCCACATATATCTAAAACTTGCAAGTCAGCATAACACATTACATTACCATACTTGTACTCTATTCTTGACCATATCAACAGTACATTTAATAGATATAACACTTTCCACACATTCCTATTTCATGTTTTTACTATTGATTCCGTCTAACAATTCCAATATTAAACCTTTCCTATCAATTATACAAACATATGCCAAAACCAATTCCCATTTCATAAGTAATCCATATATGTTATCTTCCAATTTCAATTGCATACCTCAAGCCCTATCTAAGATACATATACGAAGTTATATGTACACTTTCTAAACATTATTCTCTTTCAACCATCCATCACATACCAATATAACTAATCAACCAACCACCTACTAGCATGATTCATACCAATCTGTATTTCAAAAATTATTTCATATGTTTTATAAACATTTTAGCCATTTCCAAACATGTCATTAAAAACAAAGTATTAACCATTCCAACTATACTTGCATATTTTTAATATATGTATACAGTCATCAACTTCCCAAAATCAACATTCTGAACATATCAAAATATAATAAAAACTCTACTAGCTACATGCTCTTTTATATACTATCATGATTCATGTCCATCATTTTCAATTCATCACCAAATCATCAATTCATCATACCATTTAACATAATTCAAACCAATGCAATGTCAATTTAGCATTTTCATCAAGTTACCATATTTTTAGTTCTATTCAATTTAATCATATATATTCAATAACCGATCAAAATCGTAATAATTGAACTTTATTTATTAAACTCATCTCACTTCCTGAACTTACCATGCAAAACAAAACAGAAATGAAACAACCGAAGTAGTTCAAATTATAGAAGTACAAACTGAAAGCTCGTGTCACTCGTCATCGACTCTCGCCTTTCCTTTTTGTTTTGACGATCATGTGTCGTTTTTAGCTATGAATAATAATGCAAAAATTGTATAATATCAAATTCTGTCCAAATCACATTCAATTACAATATCATATATATTTTTACAAATTATTCGATTTAATCCTCTATCTCGACAATCTATCAAATTTGTATCAATACGATTCAATCAATCATAATCGAATATCAGTTCATTAAATATCTCATATTAAAATTCATCATATTCAATGTATCATCCAATTTGTCATTTTTTTTTACGATTTAATCCATATCTCTCATTTTTGTACCAAATTGTAAACAATTCAAATTACTATCAAATATACACAAGTTCATAATTCAAATATATAAAAAAAATTAAATATAATCATACCATATTAACTTACCTGGTTAAATCAACAAACAAGTTGAAACTTTAAGAACTATTTAACAATTTTGCCTTTTCCCCTATTATTTTTGATTTAGTCCAATGTCCAATCTATACAATTATTCAATTCAATTTATCACTTTCAAAAATCTTATAACAACCTATTTTATACATGTATCAGCTCAATTTTTTTATTCGCATGCCCCTAAGTTTTTGCAATTTATTTAATTTAGTCCCTAAAATCGAAATTGCCATATTTTTCAAATTTGAGCTTCGATTTCAAAACTGATTTTAATTACATCCTTCCACAACTTTCTGTTATCAATAATTATAGAAATATTACACCGATTTCAAAATTTATGCACTTTAGTCCCTATGTTCGGAAACTAGAATTAAGCTTTACAAACTAGTCCTTTTTCACTTCTAATATTTAAATCTATCAATTTAATACCTAAAACTTTTAATTCTCAAGTATAACAACTTTCAAAACTTTAACATTACATCAAATTGAGACATGGGTTAGCGAGATTAAACTCATACGGTCTCAAAAACATAAAAATTACAAGGAAAGAACTAAATTGCACTAACCAATTTTGTGGTTGAAATTTAAACCCTTTAAGTCTGATGCCCTTTCTTCTTCTCCTTCCTATGGTTTGGATGAATGTAACACCCCAAACCTGGCCCAAACATCACGACCGAATTTGGTATGCTACGGAGGAAAACTTTTTAAAAATCCCTTTTAAGCCAATTTAAAAAAACATAAAATTTTGTTGTCTTTACTAAAACATTGTATAATTAAAATTCCAAATAAAATTAGGTTGTTACAAATTTAAATCATTTTCAAATAACAATATATTCAACAAACCAACTTAAAACATAATAATAATCAAAAATTGGTTAAATGGCCCTTATTACAACCAATACTTAAAACAAAATACTCAATATTAAAATGCTTAAAATAATTAAAATATCTTCTTCTGCATGGGCCACCTTGTATCCACTCCAAACCCGGTCCAACGCTTACGCATCACCTGAAATGGTTGAGAAAAATTGGGTGAGTCCACAGACTCAGTGCATAATCATCACACATGCCTCCACATATGGGCTTGGCCCAAATCCACACAGTTCACATACATAAATATGCAAAATGACGCCCAACCCAACCTAATTCCATCCATTACACCAACCCCGGCACACCTGCCGTCCAAGGCCGTGGCTAATCCACCGATCAAATAGTGATCCTTATATCTTACCTTGGCAGACTTGCTGCTCAAGGCCGTGGCTAAGCCACCGATCACATAAGTGATCCCAACATTAATTCGTCTACGGTGATGCACACAGCCATCAACCGCCGAGATGGGCACCTAGCCAACACCTCCCTTGATGTAGCACACAGCTGATCATCAAGCGCTAATGTAGCACGAGGCTAACATTAGACCACGTACATAAATATGTACACCCGTCCTTCCTTGATCAAATCCAATCCCCATGCATATATGTTAATGTATCATGCCAAATCAACATATAGAATGAACATACATCACATGCTCATTATCATATTACACAGTCACCATATATAATTTAATATCACATATTACTGACCTGTTAACCGATTACCCCAATCATGGGTTTTCACCACTTTAGCCTTTGTTGTCGGCTATCACACATCATACAAGAATATATATATATCAATACAAAAAACAGGAGAAATAGTGCGATAACTACGCACCTGCTAAGGCACAAACGATCAAATCCCGAAAACGTCACTTGATTAAGAACTCTGCCGAAATCCCTAAATGGAATCATATTAGTTTCGGCCTCTATACCAAAAACATTAGAAAGTGGCCTACGCCCTCAAGAAAACGACATGAAAAAAAAGAAAGGAAAAACGGCCATAAACACTTACCTATCTTCCAAAACCGATTGAAGAAAACCCAAAAATGAATGCCTACCCTTTGAATATTCGGCCAACAAAAATAATACTAACAAGGAAGTAGAAGATTCGGCTATGGTTTTGAATGAAGATAACAAAAGATATTATGGAGAAAAAGAAATAGAGTATGTGAGTAGCAAAGAAAATGAGAATGAGAGGGAGAGGATTCGATTTTAGAAATAATGGAAGAAAATAAAAGAAAAGAGGATTTGGGGAAGAAAGAGGTTCGGTCAAGAAGAAAATAAAAAGGAAAAAGTGATGTTGAGCAAATACCAAAAGTAAGAAAAGAGGAAGAGAGATGGGAGAAAGAGTGCACAAAAGTGCAAAAGATGTTTTCGGTTTCAAAGGAAAAGATGAGAGAAAGAAAATATAAATTTTGGTTCAAACAAAATGAAGGCTAACCAAAAGCAAAACTTGCACAAAATGTACAATACTCATTCGGCCAAACAAAGGATTTTTGGAGAGGGAAAACAAAAATGCAAAAGATGTTCAAAAGGAGAATTGGCCAACTATTCCCCCCCAAGCTACCTAACAAAATTCGACCACCCCCCTAGACACCCATACCGTCCACATTCAAGCATTAAAAGCATAGGAATTGTTTCCAAAACATTTTCCACAAGCCAAGCCTTTTGTCCCCTCAATATACCATAACTTTAAGATATCCTTCCATAACCTTAAGAATCTTATCCCTTAAATTAAGCTTTCCTTAAACAAAAATTCAACTTACCAAAAGTTATTAGTCCACCTATCATAAATAAGTTTGACCGTCCATTAATGCTAGAACACAAAAAAATAAAGTTTTCAGAATGCTAAACATGCTACTCGAACCTCTAACCTCAAGCCACCTTTCAAACTCCTTAACCACCTTGCCACTTACTCCTCTTATGCTATAAATGAACACTTAAATTAACTTAAGTGCTAAGCTCACTAAATCCACTTCATTAAATAAACCATACTAAAAATTATTCTAGCTTCCTAATTAAAATCAAGCCTTCACAAGACTATACTAACACACCAAATTCATACCCAAGCCAACACAATAATAAAATAATATTCTAATTTTCCTAAAGCTCAAGGCCCAATCCTACTAGGCCCAATTTTGGGATGTTACAATGAAGAAAAGAAAAGAAAATATATTCTCTCTCTTTTCACTAAACCAAGTGTAGTTTTAATGTTATGTTTTTATTTTAGTTATTATTATTTTATTAACATTTATAACATATATAGATAAAACAATCCACTTGCCGTCCACTATGTGTCCATTGTGGTAATTACCACTTTGGTCCTAAATCTAAGTTTTTAATTAAGAAATTTATAGTAATTGAACTTTTATCACTTTTACAATTTAGTTCCTACACCTTAATTAATCACTAATTCAATAAAATTACCTATCTAAAATTCAATTGACCTACTTTATAATTCCATAAATATTTACGGATTTGGTTTATGAAATTGGGATCCCAAAATCGTGTTTGTTGACATCATTAACTTCCGAGTCGTTACACATAATCGGTGCATTATTCCCAAACAATTAGTGCTTAATGTGCAAAGTGGGGTCATTCAATTAGGCTCAGGTGATTATGGGGCAATAGCTAACGGGCTGTTGACTGATGGGTAGATGTTGGGTAAGTATGATGGGTCGCTTGGTTTTGTGGAGTAGGCTAATGAAAACATTGTAATGGAGGTTGGGGAGCCAAAATAACAACCTAGAGATGATTCTAAGAAATCTGACCCTAGCTCTTTTTCCTTTTTTTTCAGGAAATGTAACTGAGAATGTTGTTGCTTCGGGTAGCTCTAATTTAGCCCACTCTACTGTGTCGGTTAGTCACTTAAAAGGAGGCCCGCCGGAAGCCATAATTTATATTGTTAGGAACTATTAGGGGTTAGGTAACCCTCTTGTAGTGCTTGTTCTTAAAGAGCTTGTCCGATTGAATAAACCCATATTTTATTTTTATTTGAGATTCTTGTTCATTCAAATAAAATTTAAGGTTTACGTATTGTTTTACAATTTGATTACTTATGTGTGGATTGCCTTGGTTGTAGTGGTGAATTTGCTATTTTGTGGCATTCTTCTAATAATGTTACCATTTTCAGTGTTTCTCAAATCACATCAATGCTCTTGTTGAATTAGATGATGGCTTTAAATGGAGGCTCACAAGCTTTTATGGCTTCCTTGTATCAAATAGGAAGTGAGCTGTAACAGCCCGTTTTTAGTCAAATCAAAACAGTGGTTTCGAGACCACAAATCCAAGGTCAAAATATTTATTTTATTATTATTTTAATGTTTACAGTATGATATTATGTTGGTGTGGAAATTTCGTCTAAGAAATTTTATCGTTTGATAGGTCAATTTGATAAAAAAGACTGAATCGCGTAAAGTGTAAAAGTGAAGTTCTATTAGCTAAAAGTATCTAATAGCTATAGAACCTTAAAGTTAAGGTCTTTAAGTGGTAATTAGACCATTTTAATGGTAAGTGGACAATATTGGACATTAAATGGATGATATTAATGATTTTTCATTAAGGTTAAAAAGGTAAATTAATTAATAAATGATAATTTAGTAAAACAAAAGCCATTTTCTTCATTATCATCTTCTTCTAACCGAAATTAGGGTGTAGAAAATCCATTTTAAAGCTTTCAAAGTTTCGGCTACTTCATTTGGCTAAATTGGTATGTATTTTGTTCCGTTTTTAATGATTTCTATGTTTTTGTGATCGTTGCATCTAGTACTAGCTAGCCCAGCGACTATTTTGCAAAATTGTTAAAGATTTTGAAAGTTTCCATTGATGAAAATATGTGTTTTTGATGTTTGATGATAGATTATGAATGTTGGTTGTGAGTTATACAAGTTTTGTTAAGTGATTTTTGAGAAAAATGCAAAATAGGGATTAAATTGAGAAATGTGTAAATTGTGTGGTAGAAATGTGAATAAATTGAAAATATGGGCTACTAGGGGCATTATGGTAATTTGGCTAGCATGGGTTTATGTTGAATTTCTTTAATTTGTGATTTTGTAAAATAAGGATTAAATTGTAAAAGATATGAAATATTAGGGGCAATTGTGTAAAAATGCCTAAAAGTGAAATTTGGATTAAATTGAATAAATGGATGATTAAATGAGCTGAATTTGATATTATATAGATTAAGAAAAGCGAAATACGACTTAGATCGAGAAAAGAACAAGATATCGGATTAGTTGATTGTGTTGTCGTTTTCACATCCGTGGTAAGTTCGTTTGTGTTAAGCATTGTTATAATTATGCTTTAAATGCTTTGATATTGCATAAATTTTGTATATGATACTATAGTCACATTTGACGACAATTCGGCTATATACAGCACTTAGTGTGCGATTCGAGATAGCTTCGGCTATATATGGCACTTAGTGTGCGATTCGAGATAGCTTCGGCTATATATGGATCCTACTGTACGAGATCGAGATAGCTTCGGCTATGTATTGGCACTTAGTGTGCAAGATATCGAGTATTCGACAGTATTGCGAATAGGTATGAACTCGTTATGAATTTATACAGTTATGTATATGGAAAGTATGAGCTTTAAATAGAAGAAGTTATGAAATTGTATGTAACAGCCCGATTTAGACCCTAGTCGAAATAGTGGTTTCGGGACCACAAATCCGATTCAAAAAAATATTTTAATATTATTTTCCGTGCTTATAATATGTGAATTGATATGTGTGAAATTTTCGTGATTTAATTTATCCGTTTGTGTGCTTAATTTGCGAAAAGGGCTAAATTACATAAAAGTAAAAGTGGCATTTTCATTGTTAGTATATTAATTTGTTATGATTTGATTTATGTGAAGTTCTTATAATGCAATTAGACCATTTGAATATTGGATGGACATAAATGCCTAAGGATAGTGGATTTTAAATGAAATTAAAAAGGCTAATATGGTAATTATGTTAATATATGATAATAAAACAAAACATAAAGTAAAAACATATGTTTTTGTTCATCATCTTTGCTGAAAATAAGAAAAGAAAAAGAGTCATCTTCAAGCTTAGGGTTCGGCGCTTCTAAGTATTGATTAAGGTATGGATTTTGTTCGATTTTTGATAATTTCTATGTTTTTGTAATCGTTGCTTCGTGTTCTTTTAAGCCCGTGCCTTAATTCATGAAATTGATGATGATTTTGAGATATCTCATTGTTGATATTGTGAGCTTTGTGATGTTAAATAGTGAAATATGGAAGCTTGATGTTAGATAAATATGTTTTGTATTGGGATTTTTGATAAAATTGATTATTATGGGCTAATTTGTGAAAATGAGAAATTGAAGGACTAAAATGTAAAATAAATGAAAGATATGGGCTTATATGGACTAATGGAATATTCGACCAAGTTTATGTATAAAGAAATTATGTGTATTTTGTGATTTTGTGAAATGAGGACTAAAGTGTTAAAATGTGAAAATGTGAGGGTTAATTTGTAAAATGCCCTAAATATGTGTATAAGGATTGAATTGAATGATTTGATGAATAAAAGAGTTAAATTTGAATGTGTATACATCAAGAACTAAATAAAACAGAATTAGATCGGGGGAAATCTAAAGTGGTCGAGTAATCGTTTGTTTCCATCCGAATCCGTACGAGGTAAGTCGATATACAAATAAATGTGTTAGATTGAATTAATATTGCTTATATGTGAATGAATTGTGTTATATGGCTATTTGAGCTGAATATGTGAAATCTGATAAAGTTCCGTTAATGTGACGACGTTCGAAAAGTCCCGTACGAACCTTAGGAAGTAGTTAGGATACGTACGTCATGACATAGGATTCCGATATGAGTTATTGTGTAAGACCACATCTGGGACGTTGGCATCGATTTGTGATTTACGTGTAAGACCTTGTCTGGGACATTGGCATCATATATGATTTCGTGTAAAACCCTATTTGGGACAGAGGCATCAATATTTAGTTACATGTAAGACCACGTCTGGGACATTGGCATTGTACAAGTTTTCAGAACTATCCGAGTATCCTTATGGATTCCGAACGGTTCAACGGGAATTCCGAGAAATGAATGATTATGGGAAATGTGTATCCGATTCAGGTACGTTTGAAATGTATGCAAAGTTTGCATATGTAAAATAAGTATATGTGATAGGGTGGAAATGAGATATATGTATGAGAACATTGAAATAAGATGTGCTATATGCAACTGTGCTATGATTAAATGAGCTATATAGGAAATATGGACTTGTAATAGTATTTTTCATAAGTTACATGAATGAATTGATCTATAAATGTGTTATGTGATAAGTTTATTTGTATATGGCTTACTAAACTTTTGAAAGCTTACTTTGTGTGCGTTTTTCAATGTTTTATAGATTATAGAAGTTACTGGAAGCTCGGGGATCGTCGAGGATCATCAACACACTATCAAACTATGTTTTGGTACCTTTTGAAAATGTACATATTGAAGTATGGCATGTATAGGCTAGAAATGTTAAGATATGTTTTGGAACATGTATATATAGCCATGTGATATGGCTTGTTAATGAATGTGATTATGGGTGAATTTAGTCCATGCAATATAATGAAATGGATTATATGATGTATGAATCATATGTTTTTGAGGTGAGGTTAGTGTTGTAAATTGGTATGTTTGATGTTTATAGGTATGACCCAAAATGGGTGGCAATTTGGCCTTGCAAATGGCCTATAATTGCCCACATGGTAGAGCACATGGGCGTGTGTCCCGACCGTGTCCTTCACTGTCCCAATTCGAAACAAGTCAGACTTGCACACGAGCCAGACACATGGGTGTGTGACAGGCCGTGTGATTTAAGTTAGTTTTGCACACGAGCTGAGACATGGGTCAAAGCACGGCTGTGTGAGGCACACGGCCTAACCACAAGGGCGTGTGCCCTGTTTTGAAAGAAAAATTTTCTAAGTTCCGCAAGGTTCCGTATGAGATCGGTTTAGTCCCGAACCTTCTCTAAAGCATGTTTAAGGTCTCGTAGACTTTCTAAAGGGACTATATGTGTGTGAATCATTATGAAATAAAGTTGTATGATTGATGTTATGAAATGAGTGTAAAATGTTCTGATAGGTTAGGTAATGCCTCTTAACCTTAGTCCGGCGACGGATATGGGTTAGGGGTGTTACATTGTATATAAGCATATGAGTAAGTATGAGCAAGGTTTGTTTGTTATCATGAATTACATGTTAAATGGTTCAAATTGATGAATTGTGTATTATGAATTGTTTAGTTTATTTCATACAAGCTTACTAAGCTTTATAGCTTACTTTGTTTATATTTCCCATGTTTTATAGTGATTTCAAAGCTAGCTCGATTTGGGGATCGACTGAGTCATTTTGGTTATGTTTTGGTAATGATGATGGCCATAGGAATTGGCATTGTAAATGTTTATGTTTGGCATGTATATATATAGCCATGTGTGATAAATTATTTTGGTTTATTTGGTATGTTTGAATAATGTACATATATGTATGGTTAAGTCTTATGAATTGAGTTGGTTGATGGTTGTTTGATGATTGATGATAATAAGTACTATGAATGGTAAATTGATTATTTGATAAGACAAGGATTGGTATGAATTTAGATAGTATATTGTGGTACTTATGTGCCTTGAATTGGTTAGTATTGAAATGGTAAGATATAGGCTTCGCTTGGTTGTTTTGGATTGCATATTATGCTATGGTTGGTGTCATTTGTGTAGGTGAAGATATGTACCAAATAGGGTGGTAAAATGGCTTGGTAAATAGCCTATTTTTGTCCATACGGGCAGAGACAAGAGCGTGTGTCTCAGCCATGTGTGACACACGGTCATGTTGCACGGCCGTGTCCTCTGGTGTTGAAATTGAAACGAAGTCAGTATGCTCCACACGGTCTCACACACGGGCGTGTGATCGGCCTTGTGGTACAAGTCAGTATACCCCCTAACTTGCACACGACCTAGCACACAGGCGTGTGACTTGGCCGTGTTGCACAAGTTAGTATACCCTACAGGTTTGGCACGGCCTAGCACACGGCCTGGCACATGGGCGTGTATGGCCATTTTTAAGGCGCACGGGCTAGTCACACGGGCGTGTGTGTTGGCCGTGTGACCCAAGTCAGAAAGTTCACTTGTTTGGACACGGGGTAAGGCACGGGCTAGGACACAACCATGTGCTCCCATTTCAAATGTCCACACGGCTTGTGACACAGGCATGTCTGGTGGTCGTGTGAGACACACGGCTTGACCACACGGGCGTGTGTCCCTATTTTGAGAAAAATTTGCTAAGTGTTGAAAAATTTCCTGAGTTTTCGGTTTAGTCTCGAACCACTCCCAATGCATGTTTAGAGTCTCGTAGACTCGTTTAAGGGACATTATGATTGACATTGATTAAATTGTATTCAAATTGATAAATTGTATATGAACTGTATGATTAAAAGTGTAATAAGTCTGGTAATGCTCCGTAACCCTATTTTGGCGGTGAATATGGGTGAGAGGTGTTACATGAGCTACATGGAACTTGCTTAGGCATTTGGCTTCTCTTAATTCTCTCTCCTGGATGTGATTCAGGGATTTTAATAATCTTCTACTGGTAAATGAAAAAAAGGGAGGAATGGTCTATCCCACTACTTGGTTTGATGGTTGTCGTGACTTCATTGTTGCCTGCAATCTTTGGAGGTGCCCTTTATAGATATTTTTCTATAAAAATGACCCTAAAATTTTAATTAATTATGAAAATAACTTACTTTTCTGATTCTACACGTATGAAAAAAAGGGAGGAATGGTCTATCCCACTACTTGGTTTGACGGTTGTCGTGACTTCATTGTTGCCTGCAATCTATGGAGGTGCCCTTTATAGATATTTTTTATAAAAATGACCTTAAAATACGAAAATAACCCACTTTTCTGATTCTACACGTAAACGAAAAAAAGGGAGGAATGGTCTATCCCACTACTTGGTTTGACGGTTGTTGTGACTTCATTGTTGCCTGCAATCTTTGGAGGTGCCCTTTATAGATATTTTTTATAAAAATGACCCTAAAAATTTAATTATTTATGAAAATAACCCACTTTTTTGATTCTACACGTAAATGACCTGGAATCTACAGTAAAAATTGGTGGAGCCAAAGAGTTTGGCGCCACCAACATGCCACATCAGCAAACGCAATAAAAAAATCATGTTTTTGGTAGAGCCATATTTCTATTTCTTAAAAATTGAGAGGTGCTTAAAAAAAATCCTTTTTTGGTGGAGCCAAAGAGTTTGGCGTCACCACTTTTGTATATGCCAGTGTCATTTTTTTTAATATTAAAACTATAAAAAAAATGTTTTCTTATTGGTGGAGCCATTCTAAATGGCTCCACTAGCTCCACTACTTTATTACCAAGGTTTTTTTTTAATGTGTTTTTTTAATTGAAATTTTTTAAAAAAATAATACTTTATTTGGTGGAGCCATTCTCTTTGGTGTAACCGAATTGGTATATATAATCCCCAACGACATATCAATCTGAGTTGAAGGAAAAGAATAATTTACTTATATTTTGTTAGAAGATGAATGAGAGAGAGATGGTTGAGTGTTTTTATGTATTTGTGTTTTTTTTATTTAGTAAATTTTTTAATTTGAAGGTATGTTTTGTTTAATGATAATCCGATGGAGCTCCGAAACCAGTAAATTTAATGGTAATTTTTGAATGCCAGTTTTTATTCGGTAACGGGTGCAAATTGGTTATGCAGCCAACGAGTGGATTATTTGGGATTCACTGGGTCAATGGGATGTTTGAAGATTTTAAGGAATCTCAAATTGAACCGCACAAGTGAGATCATCAATATCGGCAGCATTCGGGCTACAATTTAATAGCACCGAGAAAGTTGCTCCTATTGCGGTTAAACAATTTATTTTTGAATTTGTAAGACACAATGATGTCGGTCTTGAACAAAATTGATTAATTATGTTTTCTTTGTAAGACACAATATTTTGTAAAATTTAATTTTCATGTAAATCATTTATGTAATGTGAAATCAAGAAAATCAACGGGACATTTTTAATAGAAATCACGAAACAAGAGACCAAAAAATAAAGGAAGTTTAGAAAAAAATGAGAAAAAAGAAAAGTGGGGGATTGAATTGACTGGAAAAGAAATGAGAAATAATTTATTTGTAAAAAAAATAATATAGGAAATTTTTAAAAGAAATAAAAAATTGAAAGAATTAAAAAATAAATATACTGATCAGTCACATCGCGTTAGCAATGTGACCGATCATGGTCAATTTAATAATTAATGGCTTAAAAAAAGTAGAAGGGGAGAAGAGAAGAGAAGACCAGCCATTTAAAAAGAAAGGTGGGGCTTTGGTCCTCCCTTCAAATTTTCTAGAAAAAGAGGAAGAAGAGAAGAAACGAGAGAGAAAAAAAAGAGTTATGTTGTTTTTGAAGTTAATAAATACAAGCAAGGTATGTATAGCTATTTTGATGTGCATGTATTATATTAAAAGTAGTTATTATAATGTAATAATTAATTATATTTAATTTATTTATTTTTTTAAAATTTATACTGATATAAGAATGTCTTCTCTAGTAAATACAGATCACACTTTATCGAGGATCAACAAAACAGTAAAATTAATTATAAAATAAAAAGTTCATTTTGGTTTCTCGATTTTTCTTGCTCAATGCTATTTTTCTTTACGTGTTTTGGTTGCATGAAATTGATCTCTATTTGTTGTTTTTAGCCCCTTTTTGCACGTATTTATATGTAAATCGGTATATATATATATATTTGTTGAGTTTTTCTTTTGTTTGTGAGCCTTACCACAATATATACATATGCATTTCATCTAATATTATATATTTGTTGAGTTATTCTTTTGTTTCTGCAGTTATTGTTAGACTTGAGTGACCCAAATCCTTGTTAAGATAAAACAAGGTGGTAAAATAAAATAAAAGTAAAATCCAAATAGAACTATATTTCTTTTATTTTATTTTAGAATAAGGTTTTTCAACTTTATTACACTTCACCTATTTGATATTGATTAGAATAAGGTGTTTCAACCTTACTACACTCCTTCTCTTAGAATATGGTCTTACAAGCCTATAAATAGACATAGCCTACCCCTCTTGTAATTATTCGACTTCGACATAGTGAATTATCTTCTTCTCTGCCAGTGGTTTTTTCACCAAAAGGGTTTCCACGTAAAAATCAGTGTGTTCTTTAATTTTCTTTCTTTTTTCTTTGCGATACATTGTCATTACCGACATTCTATTTTTCACATTTATCACTAAACAATAGGATGAAGCTTAGAATTTTTGAACTGTAGATATTATGGGATTTAAATTTGTGCATTTACTAAATTTGAAATACTACGTTGAAATGGTAAAAATGTAAATATTATTTTACCTGGAAAATAGATGGTAATATGCAAATCTAATTTAAAATTTTATAATATTGAAAATTTTTATTGGATACAAATAAAATTTAATAGCTTATATTACATTTTAAGGAATGCGGAACATATAATTTATCACTAGATCAGCTTATATTTTTTTTATAGCAATGCTTAAAACAAGTTTTATTTTTTTTCCTTTTAATAACATTTTATTAATCATTTTCTTCTTCTTCTATCAGGGATGGTATAAATCCTAAACTAATCATATATATAATATAATAAGACATTGAAATTGCGGCATGTGGTGTAATTATACTTTTATTTAATTTAGTTTAAATAAAAATTACTTATTTAATTTGACTTAAATAAAAAATTATTTAATTATATATGATCTTTAATTAATTTTTAAATTATTTTTATGCTAAAAAATAAAATATATATTTTCTTTAATTTATTTTTGGAATCTTATTCGAAATATTTATTTTTTGTTAGCAAAATTCAATTTCTTTAATGAGTTAAATAAATAGATTTATAGTATATAGTAGGTACGAAGAAGAAAATAGATTGGAGAATTACTTGAAAACATTGATAATTTTATGTTTAAATTATACAGATTCTTGATTTGTCATATTTTTATAAAAAAAATTACCATACAGGATGGGTACTAGGTTTTGAGGTCACGGTTTCATTTTCCCAAGTACGATCTGGAAGAGAGGGTCATGCCATACTTACACAATTTGCGAGATTTTGGCACGTCACATTGATCCGAAAGTTCGACCTAAGGCCGAACATAACATCCACATTGGTTAAGCGGTGGTGGCCGGAGACCCACACCTTCATTATATCAAGCGGGGAGTGCACGATCACATTGGAGGACGTCACTATGCAGCTTGGGTTACAAGTTGACGGTGATGTGGTCATTGGCCAAAACAAAGTGTTGGAACCTTAAGTAGTATGCCTCAGATTGCTTAGACGGTCCCCTGGTGATGGCGAACGAAACTTCACGTGCCTGACATTATCATGGTTGAGACCAAATTTCAAGGAGTTATTGAGCACTACCACTGAGCACAAGGTGATGTACGCTACTCGAGCCTATATTATGTAGCTGATTGGGGGTACTTATGCCAAACAACATGTCTAATAGGGTCAGCTTAAAGTACTTACCTCTATTGGAGGATTTAAATCATGTCGGTACTTACAACTAGGGATCAATAGTGCTGGCTATATTGTACAGTGAATTTTGTCGAGCAACAAAACACAAGGTAAGCAACATGGCTAGTTGTGTAGGGTTGCTGCAACCCTAGGTTCTGTACAAGATGCTATTGAATATCTGTTAAGCGCTACTTAGACCCCTAAATGTGTGAAATTGACTGAATGACATATGTATTGGGCATGTTAATATCTGAACTGAATATATGTACTGAAATTGCATAATAGCATGTCATCCATTGTGTGTTGCATTGCATTGGGTTGGGGGTTGTTATTCGGAGGAAGTGTACTGAAAGGCTTTAAGCCTAATTTACTGGCAGCTCAACTGCAAACTACTGTATTGTGTCGCATTCAGTACTATTTGGAGTGTAGGGATGGGTGGGTTGATTATATCCCCACATGGAGTGTAGGGTTGGACAGAGATGGTGTGTAGAGGCTGGTTGGGTAGGATTTTGCCACTGTATAACTGTTACTGTTACTAATACTGTGATGGGCTAAGGCCCTACTGCATTTTTGACATTGTACTAAGATGGGCTAAGGCCCAAACTATCACTGATACTGAAAAGGGCTTAGACCCAAGACTGTTCAACTGTGCACTGTGAATACTGATTGTTTGTTTGTTTCTATGGAATTACACACTGAGTTTAAGTAAACTCACCCTTTTTGTTTAATGTGCATAGATAATCCCTTGACTTAGATGGATCGGTGCGACGGAGGATTCAGTGGTGACCACAGTAATTTTTGGACTTCATGGTTTTTAATTTACGATTTATGATTTGATTATTATTAATTATTGGGGTTGTAATTTAGGGACCCTCTAGGACTTTGGCTTTAAATTTGAGTTTTTATTTATTTATTTTACTTTATGGATTTATACCTGTTGGTCGTAGGAAATTCAGTTTTCAAAAAGTTAAAGTAATTTCTAAACGCATGATCACCTAAACTATTTTATTAAAGCTTCCACAACGAGGGATGTTTCAAAACAAATGTTTTAAATGAATAAAGACGACTTCCTAAGTTCTAACAAAGGTTTACTAAAGATAATAACATGGAATGTTTTCATCGTAACAACGAGGTTTCAAAAATACTATCGTGTGACATTGCCAAATACAGCCATAACGTCTAGGTCGGGTTTGGGGTGTTACATTTAGTGGTATCAGAGCCAGGTTATAAAACTCAGCTGTGGATTATGGGTTTTATAAAAAAATGGGCTTTCGAAAAATTGATTGATTTCCAAATGATTTGAAATGTTTTTACTGAGTAAGTGGTACACCGAGTCTCCAGCGTCGATCCTGTAAGTATTTTGAACTGTGATTTGTTTTAAACTGAAACTGTTATGGATAGTATATTCTAAAACTACTATAGATAGTAAACTGTACTGGAAACACTTTAGTTAGTGTATACTTTAAATTATAGAGAAACTGAAAACTGTAGTAAGACTGCGATTTACGAAAACGAACTCTGAATAATTGATATTGTTTTACATAAAATGTTTGTTAATAAACACTGGAACTGTAACTGATTCATAAAACTGTTAATATAGATAAACGTAATTAGACAATGAGTGCACGAGGTATCTGCAGACGGGGTACTAGAGGCCGAGGTAGAGGCCGTAGAGGAGCTCAAGTTGAGTCGTCTTCACTAGGTAGCATACCGAATTTGGATAGGAGTGAGGCACCAGTGTCACCTACTATTGAGACTAGGTCTCAAGATCACATGGCTGGGGACGACGCATTGTCCTAGGCTATGCTAAGGATTTTGGAGAGGGTCGTTGGGCCCAATACTGGATCTGGGGGCCGAGGGTCGGTTACGGAACGACTCTGGCCCAATGAAGATGAGCTCTTCAGGGGTGTCACTAGAGTTGCCCCTAATGTGGTCGAATACTGGATTGAGGCTATGGAGAGGATTATGGATGATTTAGATTGCACTTTTGAGCAGAAATTAAAGGGTGTAGTCTCACTGATGCGGGATGAGGCTTATCTGTGGTGGCTTACTGTTAAGGAGGGCACTCAGCCTGAATGTTTGACCTGGAGTTTTTTAAGACCGCCTTCTAGGGAAAATATGTGAGAGCCCGTAGGAGGGAGTTTCTGAATCTGGCACAGGGAGATCGATCAGTGGCCGAGTATGAGGTTGAGTTTCTGAGATTGAGTCGCTATGCGCGAGGTATGGTGGCATCGGAGTATGAATGATGTGTTCGCTTTGAGGATGGCCTTAGTGATAACTTGAGGGTTCTGATAGCTCAGCAGAAGGAGCGAGATTTTTCTGCCTTGGTCGAGAAGGCGAAGATCGCCGAGGAGGTTAAGCGCACTGAGCGCTAAAATCGTGATAGAGATAGAGGTAGGAACAACAGGGATTCAAAGCCCTCAAGTTCTGTATAGAGGCCTAAGAAAAAAGGCCAGAGCTGATGGGCCAGTTAAAGTTCGGCCCCTTGTTGCTGCTACTGAACAGCAGCCTTGTGTTGATTATGGTAGACACCACCAAGACGAGTGTTGGAGGAGGATTGGGGAAAGTTTGAGGTGTGGATCATTGGATCACCGTATTAGGGAGTGTCCACTGAGGGCTGATCAGATGCAAGCTCAGGGTACTGGTAATGTACAGCCACCGAGAGGCCGTGGTCAGGCTAGGGGTGGTAATGGCATGGGCCGTGGGCAGAGAGCACCGGACAGAGGTGCTGGACAGATTGAGGTGAGGCAGCCGACTTTAGTATATGCTACACGTCACTGAGAGGATGGAGATGCTCCAGACATCATCACGATTACGTTTCTTATTCATGATGTACCTTATATTGCATTGATAGATATAAGATCCACTCACTCCTATATAACCTGTACAGTTTCTGGAAACTTGGGGATTTCCGTTTAGAGCACTATGAGTGAGGTTATAGTACTGAGCCCATTAGGGCAATCTGTTAGAGTTAGCAAACTGTATAGGGACGTTCCTTTAGATGTACAAGGGGCAATCTTCCTGGCTAATTTGATGGAGCTTTCATTTGGGGAGTTTGACCTAATTCTGGGGATGGATTGGTTGGTCAAGCATCGTGTTAGCCTAGACTGTGCGACTAAGAGGGTCATACAAAGGACTGGGGAGGATAAAAAAGTAGTCATGATTGGAGAATGCCGGAATTACTTATCTAATGTAATCTCTGCACTGGTGGGAGAGAAGATAATTCGTAAGGGATGTGAGGCATTCTTGGCCTACGTAAGTGTTTCAGATCCTGGGGATTCTATAGTTAAGGATATCAGAATAGTAAAGGATTTTTCGGACGTCTTTCCTAAGGAGCTACCGGGGTTACCTCCGAATCGCGAGTTGGAATTTGGGATTGAGCTACTTCCAAGTATAGCTCCAGTGTCATCGCTCCCTATCGAATGGCACCAAATGATTTTGTGGAGCTTAAGGCTAAGATTCAAGAGCTGTGATATTGATTTCCGGGCAGTTGGGAGGATTATCTACCGTCAGCGAAGTTCGCCTATAATAACAGTTTCCAGTCTAGCATCCAAATGGCACCTTACGAGGCACTGTATGGTCGTAAGTGTCGTATTCATTTATGTTGGACTGAGTTGGGTGAGTGACGTGTTTTGGGTCCTAAGTTTGTTTTTGAGACAAAAGATAAGGTTAGACTGATTCGGGATCGACTGAAAGCAGCTTCTGACAGACAAAAATCCTATGCAGACCTGAAATGACGTGAGATTGAGTATTCGGTGAGGGACTTTGTATTCCTTAAGGTCTCACCATGGAAGAAGGTACTGAGGTTTGGTCGTAAGGGCAAGTTGAACCCTAGGTTTATTAGACCTTACCGTATTTTGAAGCGAGTGGGACCAGTCGCTTATCAGTTGGAGCTACCTTTAGAGTTGGATAGTATCCATGACGTGTTCCATGTCTCGATGTTGAGGCACTACCGCTCTGATCCTACTCACATCATTTTGGTTGAGGAGATTGAGGTTAGGCCAGACTTGACCTTTGAGGAGATGTAACATCCTGAATTTTTGGGCCTATGCGCTTAATAGATGAAAATGAGTAATGAGTTAATTTAACTGTTAAGGGTCCAAATTGGGCTCAGGATGTGGTCAAGGCCTTGGTGAAATTTTTGATTGGGCACTATAGAGTTTTAAAAGGTGGTATCTGTGTTTAAATTATCAAAATGGGATTGTGGCCCAGTGGTCAGTGACGCCACTTAGGGAGCAAGGAGGTGACGCCACAACAAGGGAGTTAGGGGCCCAAAATTTAAGTTTCATGGAGCCCAATTCTTTTAATTTAAGTTAGCTAATTTTTGGCATTTGGGTTAGGTGGAGTGGATGGCAACAAGGCTTAAAAATAGGAGGATTTACATGAATAGGATAATGTAGATATTATAGTGATAATATGGAAGATAAAAGGAGAAAAGATAGGAGCTATCTGAAAGGCTAGGTGTTGGCCCAAATTCCATCACCTAGAGGAGTAAAGAATTCGGCTACTTCATGGAAAAGGGGTGCAGATTTTTCCCTTTTTATTAGCCTGATTTTTAGTTATCAGGAAGGGTACTTTCGGGTTTTTGATAGGAGTGCCGAAATTTCTATAAATAGGGGGGATATCTTATTGCTTCTGGCATTTAAACCCCAAATTTCCTCTTCATTCTTTGTGCCGAAATTCTTAGTCTCTCCCTCTACAATTTCTTTTCTTTAATTTCTTCAAAAGCCGAAACCTCTCCCTTCACTCTCTTTTCCATTCTTTTCCTCTTGTGCCGATTTCTCTAAAAAGCCGAAAACTCCATTACTCTCTTCTTTCTTCTGAAAGCCAAAAACTCCATTATTCTCTTATTTCTTCTAAAAGCCGAAAACTCCATTATTCTCTTCTTTCTTCTAAAAGCCGAAAACTCCATTACTCTCTTCTTTCTTCTAAAAGCCGAAAACTCTATTATTCTCTACTTTCTTCTAAAAGCCGAAAACTGCATCATTCTATTCTTTCTTCAAAAGCCGAAAACTCCATTATTCTCTTCTCTTCTTTCTTCTAAAAGTCGAATCTCTATAGATTTCATCGAATCATCTTCTCTTCCTGATTTTCGCAAAAAAGCCAGAATCCTCTAGGAGTAGCCGGATCTTCTCTAATAAGTAGATCTCTTAGATCTACAAGCCAAAAACACTAGTCCCTGAATCTCATATCTCTTTTCGGGATTTCAAGGCAGATAGCGGTGGTGTTGGCTACGGATAGCGTCGACTTAGAGGGTCTCGTTATAACGGTAATCAGGTGTATAGATCCGTATCACATAAGTTTTATTTTGTATTATACCTGTTAGGGGCTGAAAAGCCGGAAAATGAGGCCGTATGAACAGTCGTGTGTAGATCCTAATCACATAAGTTTTATTTTGTATTATACATGTTAGGGGCTGAAAAGCCGGAAAATGAGGTTGTATGAACAGTCGTGTGTAGATCCTTATCACATAAGTTTTATTTTGTATTATACCTATTAGGGGCTGAAAAGCCGAAAAATGAGGCTGTATGAACAGTCGTGTGTAGATCCTTATCACATAAGTTTTATTTTGTATTATATCTGTTAGGGGCTGAAAAGCCGGAAAATGAGGCCGTATGAACAGTCGTGTGTAGATCCTTATCACATAAATTTTATTTTGTATTATACCTATTAGGGGCTGAAAAGCCGAAAGATGAGGCTGTATGAACAGTCGTGTGTAGATCCTTATCACATAAGTTTTATTTTGTATTATACCTGTTAGGGGCTGAAAAGCCGGAAAATGAGGCTGTATGAACAGACGTGTGTAGATCTCTAACACACTAATAATCTGTATGAAGATATGTATGTTTATGTTATGGGCTAAAAAGCCGAAAAGTGGCTGTGTAGACAGTCGAATGAAACCCAAAAAGGGTTAGGCAAGGAATGCCAGGTACGTAATCATAGAACTTCTCTGATTTCTCTGATTTCTCTGATGATATAATTGAAAAAATTAATAAAAATCATATTTCTAAAGAAGAAATTTACAAAATTTCTAAGTTTAAAATATGGTCAAAAAGACACATAGAAAAAATTAGCGGTAATACAGTCGCTAAAGATACCAAAGGAGGATTAACAGAAATCCCTTTATTTACCAAAGAAAAAATAAAAAGGATTAGAAAAAATTATCCTCAGGTTAGATATATACATCTAGGAGTCATTATGATAACAATTAGAGCTTTATTTAGAAGAGGTCATGATGTTCCTATCCTAGCAGTATTATTAGATAAAAGATTTGAAAATCCAATAAAAGCACTTATTGGAGGAATTCAATCTAATTTACATACAGGTGTTATAGGATTCAAAGTTAAACCAAATTACTTTATCTCTATAACAGACCCTCTAATAGAAGAGTGTCTATGCCTTAGAATTCAAACAAAAAATTCTGATATTAGTGATTTAGCAGAAGATTTAGCAATCAGCTGGACTTCTATTAATGAATATACTAATATAGCAGAGGTTGAAATAAAAGAAATAAATAATAAAATTATTGAGCTTTTTGAGCCCAATAAATTTACTACAGAAATTCAACCAAAGCTATTACATTTAAGAGATTTATCGATTCCAAAAGACTGGATAATTGATAAAACCAATAATGCTAGTACTTCTAAACTAGTAAGTACTATTGAATACATGTCATCTGGAGACAAGTTATATTTTAAAAACAATCTTATAACAAATACAGATGATAATTTAGTATTACCCTCTAATTCTCAACCAGAGGAAGAAGAGGATAATGAAAGTACATCTACACCAATAGGTATGAAAACAGTTCATATTCCTATTTTTCCTACTACACCAAGTAGAAATTCTAGAAACACTAGAATGGAAGATATACATTATTCAGTTGATAATATTACAAATTTCAATAAATACATTGAAATTACATTATGTGGTAAAGACTATAAAAAATATTCTTTACATGCTTTATTAGATACAGGAGCTACAACCAGTAGTTGTAAGAAGGATATTCTTCCTGAAGAATATTGGAAACCTGTAAAAAAGATAATAAATATTAATGGAATAAATGGTAGCAAAACTACTATTTATTATAAAGCAAAAAATATACCAATCTACATAAACAATGTTAGATTTATAATTCCTAAATTATTATGTTTACCTGATATGTATGGAGACATATTATTAGGTAATAATTTTCTAAATCAATATTTACCCTTTATTGTTAATAAAAAATCGGTTATATTATCTATAGAAAACACTTCTATAGAAATACCATTAGTAGAAAATAATAAATTTATTTTTACTAATGTTTGCTGATTTTCTTAGCAGGCCTCATGGATAGAGGTAAACAACCTCTAAAAGAAAATGATGGATGGAGAACTGTCCATAAAAAACCCAACAAGGGAAAATCACCAATAAGTCCTAAACAAGGATTTATGACTGCACCTGCAAAAGTAATTCCTAAACAAGGATTTATGGCTGCACCTACACAGGTACAATTTTATCCTAACCAGGGATATTATTTACCATATCCATTGGTAAACCAACCGATTGGATCACAATCACCAACACCGATGAATTATTCTCAATTTTCTCAAAAGCCTTATACCAATTCTGAAATTCTCAAATATGCAGAAGATTTGTTGAAAAAACAACAAACCTCTGAGTTCTCGAATCTAAAGGATTTTTATAATCCAGGCTTACCCCCAGAATATTACCATTTCATAAACAAGATATGGAAAAACCATATTTTGGAACAAAGAGCTAGTTTCCGAAAAGCTCTTACACAATTCTCGGAATTCTTGGTTGAAAAAACAACTGAAGAAAATAGATCCGAAGAATTATTATTAAATACTATTTTATATAGAGATTGGGAAGAAATCCTAGTCGAATACATGGATATTAAGGAGATAAACAATCTTCTTGATACATTTCAATATTTTATTAATAAAGGGAAAAACACTCCTGTTATTAATAAGATATTTAGAATATGTCTATATAACAAGAGTAGACAAATTCTACCTGCAGATATTTTTTCAAAAATAAATCGAGCCATTTGCAAACAGCAAGCTCTATTTTTAGAAACTTTTTCTAAATATTTTTCGCAAGCATTTGTTTATACAAATGATATAGGAGAAAAAACTCCTGCTATCAAATTTCGATTAAATCATGAGCCATTTGATATAACCAGTATTGAGTGGGGATTTGTTAAAGAAATAACAGTCCAAAATCTCTCTTTTGATTTATTAAAAGACTTTCCAGCGATAGTCAAATCCTGGCTATCAAATTTTATAGATATAGACGATTTTGTCTATTATTTTCATATTGAAATAAGCAGCTTTATTGGTATAGCTGAAAAAGAAAATTTTTATCAGCCATATCAAATTTGGAATATAAATACTATGTTTTCGGGAAAAGCCCTTTCAGCTGTTGAAGAAGATCAACAACATTTGTCAAAAACCATTGATGAGTGTTATAATAAATTTAACTATTATCAAATCCAAGCCGGAATTGATTTAATGAGTATGGCGAAGCATCTTCTCCATCAAACAACTTATATGTTCTGGACCGATGGACGAAGAATTTTAGCCTATGATACTGGAAGAACCCAGATAGAAAGAAATGAAGAAGCCATTCAGTTATTAAAAAAGATAGCTGAAATGGAAATCGAAGATTATCCGTTAGCAGCGGAGATCAGAGAAGTATGGGAACACTGGAAACACCAGGAGAAACTAGTCAGCCTATACCTATACCTTATAAAATAGATGATTTAAATAAAAGAAATGTTGCTCAAGGAGGAGTATACTTAGATTTAACTAATATTCCTTTATCTGATTATGAAAAAACAATCGATGATTGGGCACAGTCTATGACTATTGTTGTAAACAACAACAGTACAGTTTGGACAAAAGAAAAGTTTTTAAACTACTTTGTTGGAACCTTTCAGGGAGATGTTCTTCAATTTCTCAGAAGATGGGAAGAATCTGAGAAAGGAAGAGAACAAAAAAGTCAGCTTATTAATCAAATAAGCACCCCTAAAGATCTGTTAAAAGGATTAACCTCAATTCTAAAAACAGAATTTTGTGGTTATTCTAATAAAAAAGATCAAGATAGCCAAGCCAGTTACATCTTGTCTAAATTAAAATTATGTGATATTAAATATTTAGAAGAATTTTCTAAAAAATTTCTTCATGAATATCAGAAGTTAAAAAATGATAGCATAGATTATTGGAAAAACCAATATTTTCATAAATTACCACCACCTTGGGATGAAATTTGCATAAACAAATATGCTTCTTTCATTATCAAATGTAGTAATGATAATAAAACAGATATTAATAATATTGATACTATAGGTAATAGAATTAATTTTGCGAAAGAAAGAATTATATTACACTGTTTACAGAGTAAAGCGACTAAACAAGTCAAAAATAAATTGAGTCATAGATACTGTACAAAAATGTTAGAAGGTGAATGGGAGTTTGGTTGTAACTCTATACGTTCAAAACCTTATAAAAAACATAAAAGAAATAAAAAATATAAGTTAGCTAGATGGAAACCTAGTAATAAAAATATTAATAATAATAGGAGAAAGTTTGTTAGAAGAAAAACTTCTAATAAGACTAAAAAACAAATTTGTAAGTGTTTTATTTGTGATGAAGAAGGTCATATAGCAACAAATTGTCCTAACAAAGGCAAAAATGCTAGAAAGATTATTAAAAACCTTGAAGAACAAGATCTAGAAATATGTTTTAGTGAGGAAACAAATCCTACTGAAATATTATATGAGTTATTATCAGAAACAGAGTCTGATACAGATTCTGATGAATACATCTTTATGTTGGGAAATAGTTCTAATAAACAATTAGAAGAAATTCCTAATTCTGAACAACAGGATATTAAGTTAGGAAATATAATCGGAGAAGAAATTGATTTCTCTGATGATATAATTGAAAAAATTAATAAAAATCATATTTCTAAAGAAGAAATTTACAAAATTTCTAAGTTTAAAATATGGTCAAAAAGACACATAGAAAAAATTAGCGGTAATACAGTCGCTAAAGATACCAAAGGAGGATTAACAGAAATCCCTTTATTTACCAAAGAAAAAATAAAAAGGATTAGAAAAATTATCCTCAGGTTAGATATATACATCTAGGAGTCATTATGATAACATTAGAGCTTTATTTAGAAGAGGTCATGATGTTCCTATCCTAGCAGTATTATTAGATAAAAGATTTGAAAATCCAATAAAAGCACTTATTGGAGGAATTCAATCTAATTTACATACAGGTGTTATAGGATTCAAAGTTAAACCAAATTACTTTATCTCTATAACAGACCCTCTAATAGAAGAGTGTCTATGCCTTAGAATTCAAACAAAAAATTCTGATATTAGTGATTTAGCAGAAGATTTAGCAATCAGCTGGACTTCTATTAATGAATATACTAATACAGCAGAGGTTGAAATAAAAGAAATAAATAATAAAATTATTGAGCTTTTTGACCCCAATAAATTTACTACAGAAATTCAACCAAAGCTATTACATTTAAAAGATTTATCGATTCCGAAAGACTGGATAATCGATAAAACCAATAATGCTAGTACTTCTAAACCAGTAAGTACTATTGAATACATGTCATCTGGTGACAAATTATATTTCAGAAATAATCTGATTACTAATACAGATGATAATTTAGTATTACCCTCTAGCTCTCAACCAGAGGAAGAAGAGGATAATGAAAGTACATCTACACCAATAGGTATGAAAACAGTTCATATTCCTATTTTTCCTACTACACCAAGTAGAAATTCTAGAAACACTAGAATGGAAGATATACATTATTCAGTTGATAATATAAATTTCAATAAATACATTGAAATTACATTATGTGGTAAGGACTATAAAAAATATTCTTTACATGCTTTATTAGATACAGGAGCTACAACCAGTATTTGTAAGAAGGATATTCTTCCTGAAGAATATTGGAAACCTGTAAAAAAGATAATAAATATTAATGGAATAAATGGTAGCAAAACTACTATTTATTATAAAGCAAAAAATATACCAATCTACATAAACAATGTTAGATTTATAATTCCTAAATTATTATGTTTACCTGATATGTATGGAGACATATTATTAGGTAATAATTTTCTAAATCAATATTTACCCTTTACTGTTAATAAAAAATCGGTTATATTATCTATAGAAAACACTTTTATAGAAATACCATTAGTAGAAAATAATAAATTTATTTTTACTAATGTTTGCTGATTTTCTTAGCAGGCCTCATGGATAGAGGTAAACAACCTCTAAAAGAAAATGATGGATGGAGAACTGTCCATAAAAAACCCAACAAGGGAAAATCACCTATAAGTCCTAAACAAGGATTTATGGTTGCACCAACACAGGTACAATTTTATCCTAACCAGGGATATTATTTACCATATCCATTGGTAAACCAACCAATTGGATCACATTCACCAACACAGGTGGATTATTCTCAATTTTCTCAAAAGCCTCCTACCGATTCTGAAATTCTCAAATATGCAGATGCTTTGTTGAAAAACCAACAAAACTCTGAATTCTCGAATCTAAAGGATTTTTATAATCCAGGCTTACCCCCAGAATATTACCATTTTATAAACAAGATATGGAAAAACCATATTTTGGAACAAAGGGCTAGTTTCAGAAAAGCTCTTACCCAATTCTCAGAATTCTTAGTTGAAAAAACAACTGAAGAAAATAAATCTGAAGAATTATTATTAAATACTATTTTATATAGAGATTGGGAAGAAATCCTAGTCGAATACATGGATATTAAGGAGATAAACAATCTTCTTGATACATTTCAATATTTTATTAATAAAGGGAGAAATACTCCTATTATTAATAAGATGTTTAGAATATGTCTATATAACAAGTGTAGACAAATTCTACCTATTGATATATTTTCAAAAATAAATCGAGCCATTTGCAACCAGCAAGCTCTATTTTCGAAAACATTTTCAAAATATTTTTCGCAAGCATTTGTTTATACAAATGATATAGGAGAAAAAACTCCTGCTATCAAATTTCGATTAAATCATGAGCCATTTGATATAACCAGTATTGAGTGGGGATTTGTTAAAGAAATAACAGTCCAAAATCTCTCTTTTGATTTATTAAAAGACTTTCCAGCGATAGTCAAATCCCGGCTATCAAATTTTATAGATATAGACGATTTTGTCTATTATTTTCATATTGAAATAAGCAGCTTTATTGGTATAGCTGAAAAAGAAAATTTTTATCAGCCATATCAAATTTGGAATATAAATACTATGTTTTTGGGAAAAGCCCTTTCAGCTGTTGAAGAAGATCAACAACATTTGTCAAAAACCATTGATGAGTGTTATAATAAATTTAACTATTATCAAATCCAAGCCGGAATTGATTTAATGAGTATGGCGAAGCATCTTCTCCATCAAACAACTTATATGTTCTGGACCGATGGACGAAGAATTTTAGCCTATGATACTGGAAGAACCCAGATAGAAAGAAATGAAGAAGCCATTCAGTTATTAAAAAAGATAGCTGAAATGGAAATCGAAGATTATCCGTTAGCAGCGGAGATCAGAGAAGTATGGGAACACTGGAACACACCAGCACCCTCACCAGAATCATTGCACCTTGACGAGATCGAGGAAATGAATCTGAAAAATATTCAAGAAGGATGAAGGCAACCAGTCAGCATCCAAATGACGCAGACAGTGATGTAAGCAACAATCAATGTCATAATACAAGCAATAATTTTGGCGGTGACTTAAAAAGAAGGAAACCACCAAAAGACAAAGATGATGTCATGCATGATGGAAGCAACCATTTAATGCAATTAAAACGTGGAAGCAACCACAACAATTTTGACAGAAGACGATCAAATCAAGATGGCTACGTATCATAAAGCCATTCTTATCAACATACTGTGCGGATTTCAATTGTAATTAAATTAGAAGTATATTATTATCCGAACAATTATTTCGGACTTGAATTGTAATTAGATTCTAGTTTAGAATTTTAGTTATAAATAGGCATTCTTGTAAGCCTTGAAGGGCATCGAGTTTTAGTTAGAAAAAAAAATTGGATCGAGTTTTAGTTAGAAAAAAAAATTGGATCGAGTTTTAGTTAGAAAAAAAATTAGATCGAGTTTTAGTTTTCCTTTTGTAAATTATCTATTTTCTTCTAGTGAAATATTATTCTACGATATAAACCCTTCCGCTAGTGCACATATCCCTCCCTCCCCGAGAAGTTGGTATCAGATATCCTATCAGAGGAGCCCCGGAGTAACGATTTCTGGAGTTCTTATATCGTAGTTATCATTGTAAGTTTCTATCTTTGTATCTGCAATTCTGTTTATTTCGCTGTTATTATCTCAAAACCCATATATCTGTCGTTAGTCTTCGTAGCCGTTGAGTCCGAGTGGGACGTTGTTGGCGTTGAGAGGACGTTAAGACACAGAAGGTTTTAGGTACCAGGGATAATAATAATGGAAAAAATGGATTGTTCATATCAAGATAAAACTTGTAATCATACTATGCATATAGACTCTAAGAATGAAAATAATATTTCGGCTCTTAGTAAAGGTATCAATAGTTTGTTAGACATGACGTCTGTATATTTTAATAGATTATATACTAAGGTTAGTAAAGTAGAAGAAAAAATAGATAATATGGGAGTAGTAACGGATTTAGATTTGAATAGCAAGTCTAAAGAGTTATTATCCGATGTTAATAATAAATTAGATCAGGTTATTAATAATAGTAATATAGAATCAGACTTAAATTTAGGACCTTTATATTACGGTAATAGTAATGATATATTAGTTTTATCTGAAGAAGATGAGTCTTCGGATGAATCTTCTAATATTAATAATATTAAAAAAGAAAAAACAAAAGAAAAAAGAGAAAAAGATAAAAAACAACAAAAATATGACTTTGAAACTTATAAAAATCTGATAGAACATTGGAAAAGCCAATTTTCTAAAACAGATGATGATCATGAGCGTATAGAATATCTTAAGCTAATAGAAGATCTTTATGAAGAACATAAAAATCTTTTTGAAAAATATAATTACCATTATATGTTAGAATATGATGATAATAATAGTAATAATAGTAATAATGATACTGTTAATAATAATAATGAAAGTGATAATTATATATTAGAAATAGAAAGTAGTAATAATTCTAATAATTTAGAAATAGATATTAATGTAACTAGCCATAATTCTGATGAAGAAAATACTTCAACAGAAGAGAATATAGAGATCCCTGAAGATCCTAGGGATGCTGAACCCCCAGATCCATATGATTATATAGTACCAAAACCTTGGGAAATCGATAAAAAAGATTCTCGTGGTAAGAGAAAATTAGATTCAGATCCTCAAACAGATGATGGTCTAAGATCTATTAATAAAAATCACGAAATTGTTGAAAACACAACAAGAATATTAGGTGATAAAATAGAAGACATAGCTACTAATGATATAAAACTGGAAACACCAGGAGAAACTAGTCAGCCTATACCTATACCTTATAAAATAGATGATTTAAATAAAAGAAATGTTGCTCAAGGAGGAGTATACTTAGATTTAACTAATATTCCTTTATCTAATTATGAAAAAACAATCGATGATTGGGCACAGTCTATGACTATTGTTGTAAACAACAACAGTACAGTTTGGACAAAAGAAAAGTTTTTAAACTACTTTGTTGGAACCTTTCAGGGAGATGTTCTTCAATTTCTCAGAAGATGGGAAGAATCTGAGAAAGGAAGAGAACAAAAAAGTCAGCTTATTAATCAAATAAGCACCCCTAAAGATCTGTTAAAAGGATTAACCTCAATTCTAAAAACAGAATTTTGTGGTTATTCTAATAAAAAAGATCAAGATAGCCAAGCCAGTTACATCTTGTCTAAATTAAAATTATGTGATATTAAATATTTAGAAGAATTTTCTAAAAAATTTCTTCATGAATATCAGAAGTTAAAAAATGATAGCATAGATCATTGGAAAAACCAATATTTTCATAAATTACCACCACCTTGGGATGAAATTTGCATAAACAAATATGCTTCTTTCATTATCAAATGTAGTAATGATAATAAAACAGATATTAATAATATTGATACTATAGGTAATAGAATTAATTTTGCGAAAGAAAGAATTATATTACACTGTTTACAGAGTAAAGCGACTAAACAAGTCAAAAATAAATTGAGTCATAGATACTGTACAAAAATGTTAGAAGGTGAATGGGAGTTTGGTTGTAACTCTATACGTTCAAAACCTTATAAAAAACATAAAAGAAATAAAAAATATAAGTTAGCTAGATGGAAACCTAGTAATAAAAATATTAATAATAATAGGAGAAAGTTTGTTAGAAGAAAAACTTCTAATAAGACTAAAAAACAAATTTGTAAGTGTTTTATTTGTGATGAAGAAGGTCATATAGCAACAAATTGTCCTAACAAAGGCAAAAATGCTAGAAAGATTATTAAAAACCTTGAAGAACAAGATCTAGAAATATGTTTTAGTGAGGAAACAAATCCTACTGAAATATTATATGAGTTATTATCAGAAACAGAGTCTGATACAGATTCTGATGAATACATCTTTATGTTGGGAAATAGTTCTAATAAACAATTAGAAGAAATTCCTAATTCTGAACAACAGGATATTAAGTTAGGAAATATAATCGGAGAAGAAATTGATTTCTCTGATGATATAATTGAAAAAATTAATAAAAATCATATTTCTAAAGAAGAAATTTACAAAATTTCTAAGTTTAAAATATGGTCAAAAAGACACATAGAAAAAATTAGCGGTAATACAGTCGCTAAAGATACCAAAGGAGGATTAACAGAAATCCCTTTATTTACCAAAGAAAAAATAAAAAGGATTAGAAAAAATTATCCTCAGGTTAGATATATACATCTAGGAGTCATTATGATAACAATTAGAGCTTTATTTAGAAGAGGTCATGATGTTCCTATCCTAGCAGTATTATTAGATAAAAGATTTGAAAATCCAATAAAAGCACTTATTGGAGGAATTCAATCTAATTTACATACAGGTGTTATAGGATTCAAAGTTAAACCAAATTACTTTATCTCTATAACAGACCCTCTAATAGAAGAGTGTCTATGCCTTAGAATTCAAACAAAAAATTCTGGTATTAGTGATTTAGCAGAAGATTTAGCAATCAGCTGGACTTCTATTAATGAATATACTAATACAGCAGAGGTTGAAATAAAAGAAATAAACAATAAAATTATTGAGCTTTTTGACCCCAATAAATTTACTACAGAAATTCAACCAAAGCTATTACATTTAAAAGATTTATCGATTCCAAAAGACTGGATAATCGATAAAACCAATAATGCTAGTACTTCTAAACCAGTAAGTACTATTGAATACATGTCATCTGGTGACAAATTATATTTCAGAAATAATCTGATTACTAATACAGATGATAATTTAGTATTACCCTCTAGCTCTCAACCAGAGGAAGAAGAGGATAATGAAAGTACATCTACACCAATAGGTATGAAAACAGTTCATATTCCTATTTTTCCTACTACACCAAGTAGAAATTCTAGAAACACTAGAATGGAAGATATACATTATTCAGTTGATAATATAAATTTCAATAAATACATTGAAATTACATTATGTGGTAAGGACTATAAAAAATATTCTTTACATGCTTTATTAGATACAGGAGCTACAACCAGTAGTTGTAAGAAGGATATTCTTCCTGAAGAATATTGGAAACCTGTAAAAAAGATAATAAATATTAATGGAATAAATGGTAGCAAAACTACTATTTATTATAAAGCAAAAAATATACCAATCTACATAAACAATGTTAGATTTATAATTCCTAAATTATTATGTTTACCTGATATGTATGGAGACATATTATTAGGTAATAATTTTCTAAATCAATATTTACCCTTTACTGTTAATAAAAAATCGGTTATATTATCTATAGAAAACACTTTTATAGAAATACCATTAGTAGAAAATAATAAATTTATTTTTACTAATGTTTGCTGATTTTCTTAGCAGGCCTCATGGATAGAGGTAAACAACCTCTAAAAGAAAATGATGGATGGAGAACTGTCCATAAAAAACCCAACAAGGGAAAATCACCTATAAGTCCTAAACAAGGATTTTTGGTTGCACCAACACAGGTACAATTTTATCCTAACCAGGGATATTATTTACCATATCCATTGGTAAACCAACCAATTGGATCACATTCACCAACACAGGTGGATTATTCTCAATTTTCTCAAAAGCCTCCTACCGATTCTGAAATTCTCAAATATGCAGATGCTTTGTTGAAAAACCAACAAAACTCTGAATTCTCGAATCTAAAGGATTTTTATAATCCAGGCTTACCCCCAGAATATTACCATTTTATAAACAAGATATGGAAAAACCATATTTTGGAACAAAGGGCTAGTTTCAGAAAAGCTCTTACCCAATTCTCAGAATTCTTAGTTGAAAAAACAACTGAAGAAAATAAATCTGAAGAATTATTATTAAATACTATTTTATATAGAGATTGGGAAGAAATCCTAGTCGAATACATGGATATTAAGGAGATAAACAATCTTCTTGATACATTTCAATATTTTATTAATAAAGGGAGAAATACTCCTATTATTAATAAGATGTTTAGAATATGTCTATATAACAAGTGTAGACAAATTCTACCTATTGATATATTTTCAAAAATAAATCGAGCCATTTGCAACCAGCAAGCTCTATTTTCGAAAACATTTTCAAAATATTTTTCGCAAGCATTTGTTTATACAAATGATATAGGAGAAAAAACTCCTGCTATCAAATTTCGATTAAATCATGAGCCATTTGATATAACCAGTATTGAGTGGGGATTTGTTAAAGAAATAACAGTCCAAAATCTCTCTTTTGATTTATTAAAAGACTTTCCAGCGATAGTCAAATCCCGGCTATCAAATTTTATAGATATAGACGATTTTGTCTATTATTTTCATATTGAAATAAGCAGCTTTATTGGTATAGCTGAAAAAGAAAATTTTTATCAGCCATATCAAATTTGGAATATAAATACTATGTTTTCGGGAAAAGCCCTTTCAGCTGTTGAAGAAGATCAACAACATTTGTCAAAAACCATTGATGAGTGTTATAATAAATTTAACTATTATCAAATCCAAGCCGGAATTGATTTAATGAGTATGGCGAAGCATCTTCTCCATCAAACAACTTATATGTTCTGGACCGATGGACGAAGAATTTTAGCCTATGATACTGGAAGAACCCAGATAGAAAGAAATGAAGAAGCCATTCAGTTATTAAAAAAGATAGCTGAAATGGAAATCGAAGATTATCCGTTAGCAGCGGAGATCAGAGAAGTATGGGAACACTGGAACACACCAGCACCCTCACCAGAATCATTGCACCTTGACGAGATCGAGGAAATGAATCTGAAAAATATTCAAGAAGGATGAAGGCAACCAGTCAGCATCCAAATGACGCAGACAGTGATGTAAGCAACAATCAATGTCATAATACAAGCAATAATTTTGGCGGTGACTTAAAAAGAAGGAAACCACCAAAAGACAAAGATGATGTCATGCATGATGGAAGCAACCATTTAATGCAATTAAAACGTGGAAGCAACCACAACAATTTTGACAGAAGACGGTGGAAGCAACCATCAAATCAAGATGGCTACGTATCATAAAGCCATTCTTATCAACATACTGTGCGGATTTCAATTGTAATTAAATTAGAAGTATATTATTATCCGAACAATTATTTCGGACTTGAATTGTAATTAGATTCTAGTTTAGAATTTTAGTTATAAATAGGCATTCTTGTAAGCCTTGAAGGGCATCGAGTTTTAGTTAGAAAAAAAAAATTGGATCGAGTTTTAGTTAGAAAAAAAAAATTGGATCGAGTTTTAGTTAGAAAAAAAATTAGATCGAGTTTTAGTTTTCCTTTTGTAAATTATCTATTTTCTTCTAGTGAAATATTATTCTACGATATATATCCTTCCGCTTGTGCACATATCCCTCCCTCCCCCGAGAAATTGGTATCAGATATCCTATCAGAGGAGCCCCGGATAACGATTTCTGGAGTTCTCATATCGTAGTTATCATTGTAAGTTTCTATCTTTGTATCTGCAATTCTGTTTATTTCGCTGTTATTATCTCAAAACCCATATATCTGTCGTTAGTCTTCGTAGCCGTTGAGTCCGAGTGGGACGTTGTTGGCGTTGAGAGGACGTTAAGACACAGAAGGTTTTAGGTACCAGGGATAATAATAATGGAAAAAATGGATTGTTTATATCAAGATAAAACTTGTAATCATACTATGCATATAGACTCTAAGAATGAAAATAATATTTCGGCTCTTAGTAAAGGTATCAATAGTTTAATAGATATGACGTCTGTATATTTTAATAGATTATATACTAAGGTTAGTAAAGTAGAAGAAAAAATAGATAATATGGGAGAAGTAACGAATTTAGATTTGAATAGCAAGTCTAAGGAGTTATTATCCGATGTTAATAATAAATTAGATCAGGTTATTAGTAATAGTAATATAGAATCAGACTTAAATTTAGGACCTGTATATTACGGTAATAGTAATGATATATTAGTTTTATCTGAAGAAGATGAGTCTTCGGATGAATCTTCTAATAATAAAAAACAAAAAACAAAAGAAAAAAGAGAAAAGGATAAAAAACAAGAAAAATATGATTTTGACTCTTATAAAACTTTGATAGAACATTGGAAAAACCAATTTTCTAAAACGGAAGATAATCTTGAAAGAGTTGAATATCTAAAGTTAATAGAAGAACTTTATGAAGAACATAAAGATCTGTTTGAAAAATATAAGTATCATTATATGTTAGAATATGATAATGATAGTAATGTTAATAATAATAATAATGAAAATGATAGTTATATTTTAGAAACTACAGAAAGTAGTAATTCTAATAATATGGATATTAATGTTACAAGCCATAAATCTGATGAAGAAGAAACTTCAACAGAAGAAAATATAGAAATACCCGAACCCATGGATACTGAACCCCCAGATCCATATGATTATAAAATATCTAAGCCTAAGGAAATTGATAAACAGGATCCTTATGGTAAATTCAAACCAAAGAAATATTGGGAAAATAAATATCTAATTGAACTAAAACCAGTTCATTTAGAAAAACCAATAATTCAACAAATAAAAATGGGAAAAAAGGATATTATTACCTTTTCACATTTTCAATCAAGAAAATATTATACTTACATAGAAATTATATTTCAATTTAGAGAATATAAAACATATTCTTTAAATGCTTTATTAGATACTGGAGCTACAACCAGTAGCTGTAGAGAAAATGCTATTCCATCAGAAAAATGGGAACTTATGAAAAATCCTATTAGAGCTGTTGGTGTCAATGGTATTGAAACATTAATCCTTTTTAAAGCTAAAAATATACCAATCTACATAAACAATGTAAGATTTGTAATTCCTAAATTATTATGTTTTCATGAAATGCATGGAGATATATTGTTAGGTAATAATTTTATATATCAACATCTACCATTTTCCATAGATAAAAATTTTGTTGTACTAACTACTGAAAATACTTCGGTAGAAGTACCCTTAGTAGAAAATCATAAATATATATGTGATCAGGACTTTACACCTCCTAAGAATGAACAAATAAAACAACTAGATACTAATCACTGGTTGTTTAAGATATTAGAAAATAATTTTAGTGAAGAACCATTAAAATTATGGAAAAATAGTCCTAGATATTGTACCATAAAATTGGAAAACCCCAATAAAATTATTAGAGTAAAACCTATGATCTATACTAAACAAGATATAGATGAATTTGATATACAAATAAAGGAATTACTAGATAAAGGATTAATAGAAGAAACTACTAGTCCACATTCTAGTCCTGCTTTCATGGTAAGAAACCATGCAGAAATAAAAAGAGGAAAAGCTAGGATGGTTATTAATTATAAAAGACTAAATCAAAATACTATTTTTGATGGTTATTTTATTCCAAGAAAGGAAGTCTTAATAAACCAAGCTAAACAAGCAAAATATTTTAGTAAGTTTGACTGCAAATCTGGTTTCTGGCAAATCATGTTAACAGAAGAATCCAGACCATTAACAGCTTTTAGTGCACCTAATGGTCATTACCAATGGAGAGTAATGCCATTTGGACTTTGTAATGCACCTCAAGTCTTCCAAAGATGGATGGACTCTATATTCAAAAAATATAAAAAATTTTGTGTAGTATATTCTAATTTTTTCAGAAACACTGGAAAATCATAGAAAACATCTAAATATTATAGCTAGAGAATTTATCAAACATGGAATAATATTAAGCCCTAAGAAAATAGAATTGGAAAAAACCGAAATAGAATTCTTAGGATTAATATTATCATCTGATGGTCTTAAACTCCAAGATCATATTATTGTTAAAATAAAAGAATTCCCAGAAAAAATTGTTGATAAGAAACAACTTCAACAATTTCTAGGAATTGTTAATTATGGCAGAAATTTCTTCCCTAATTTGTCTAAAAAACTAGATGAGTTATATGAAAAACTCAAAAAGGACAAGCCTTTTGAGTGGTCTAACAAAGATTCAGACATTATAAAACAAATAAAGTCTGAAATAAATTATATTCCAAAAGTTTATTTACCTAAACAAGGTGATAAATTAATTCTAGAAACAGATGCCTCAGAAAGAAATTGGGGATGTGTATTAAAAGCCAAAACAATGGCTAATGAAGAATTAATTTGTGGATATAGTTCTGGAAAGTTTAAACCAAACGAAATTAATTATGCTATTTATGAAAAAGAACTATTAGCAATAAAACACGTTTGAGTTTTGGACTGACGGTAGAAGAATCCATATTTGATATGGCTGATAAAATTTTTCTTTTTCAGCAATACCAATAAGGCTGTGTATTTTTATATAAAAATAGTAAACAAAATCATCTAAATTAACATAGTTTGTTAATCTAGATTTTACCATCGCCGGAAAATCTTTTAGTAAATGAAAAGAAATATTTTGGACTGTTATTTCTTTAACAAATCCCCATTCAATACTGGTTATATCAAATGGATCATGATCAAGTCGAAATTTGATAGTAGGAATTTTTTCTCCTATATCATTTGTATAAACAAAAGCTTGTGAAAAATATTTTGAAAATGTTTCCGAAAATAGAGCTTGCTGGTTGCAAATGGCCCGATTTATTTTTGAAAATATATCAATAGGTAGAATTTGTCTACTCTTGTTATATAGACATATTCTAAACATCTTATTAATAACAGGAGTATTTCTCCCTTTATTAATAAAATATTGAAATATATCAAGAAGATTGTTTATCTCCTTAATATCTATATATTCGATTAAGATATCATCCCAATCTCGATATAAAATAGATTTTAGTAATAATTCTTCAGATTTATTTTCTTCAGTTGTTTTTTCAACTAAGAATTCTGAGAATTGGGTAAGAGCTTTTCTGAAACTAGCCCTTTGTTCCAAAATATGGTTTTTCCATATCTTGTTTATAAAATGGTAATATTCTGGGGGTAAGCCTGGATTATAAAAATCCTTTAGATTCGAGAATTCAGAGTTTTGTTGGTTTTTCAACAAAGCATCTGCATATTTGAGAATTTCAGAATCGGTAGGAGGCTTTTGAGAAAATTGAGAATAATCCACCTGTGTTGGTGAATGTGATCCAATTGGTTGGTTTACCAATGGATATGGTAAATAATATCCCTGGTTAGGATAAAATTGTACCTGTGTTGGTGCAACCATAAATCCTTGTTTAGGAATTATTTTTGCAGGTGCAGCCATAAATCCTTGTTTAGGACTTATAGGTGATTTTCCCTTGTTGGGTTTTTTATGGACAGTTCTCCATCCATCATTTTCTTTTAGAGGTTGTTTACCTCTATCCATGAGGCCTGCTAAGAAAATCAGCAAACATTAGTAAAAATAAATTTATTATTTTCTACTAATGGTATTTCTATAAAAGTGTTTTCTATAGATAATATAACCGATTTTTTATTAACAGTAAAGGGTAAATATTGATTTAGAAAATTGTTACCTAATAATATGTCTCCATACATATCAGGTAAACATAATAATTTAGGAATTATAAATCTAACATTGTTTATGTAGATTGGTATATTTTTTGCTTTATAATAAATAGTAGTTTTGCTACCATTTATTCCATTAATATTTATTATCTTTTTTACAGGTTTCCAATATTCTTCAGGAAGAATATCCTTCTTACAACTACTGGTTGTAGCTCCTGTATCTAATAAAGCATGTAAAGAATATTTTTTATAGTCTTTACCACATAATGTAATTTCAATGTATTTATTGAAATTTGTAATATTATCAACTGAATAATGTAAATCTTCCATTCTAGTGTTTCTAGAATTTCTACTTGGTGTAGTAGGAAAAATAGGAATATGAACTGTTTTCATACCTATTGGTGTAGATGTACTTTCATTATCCTCTTCTTCCTCTGGTTGAGAATTAGAGGGTAATACTAAATTATCATCTGTATTTGTTATAAGATTGTTTTTAAAATATAACTTGTCTCCAGATGACATGTATTCAATAGTACTTACTGGTTTAGAAGTACTAGCATTATTGGTTTTATCAATTATCCAGTCTTTTGGAATCGATAAATCTCTTAAATGTAATAGCTTTGGTTGAATTTCTGTAGTAAATTTATTGGGCTCAAAAAGCTCAATAATTTTATTATTTATTTCTTTTATTTCAACCTCTGCTATATTAGTATATTCATTAATAGAAGTCCAGCTGATTGCTAAATCTTCTGCTAAATCACTAATATCAGAATTTTTTGTTTGAATTCTAAGGCATAGACACTCTTCTATTAGAGGGTCTGTTATAGAGATAAAGTAATTTGGTTTAACTTTGAATCCTATAACACCTGTATGTAAATTAGATTGAATTCCTCCAATAAGTGCTTTTATTGGATTTTCAAATCTTTTATCTAATAATACTGCTAGGATAGGAACATCATGACCTCTTCTAAATAAAGCTCTAATTGTTATCATAATGACTCCTAGATGTATATATCTAACCTGAGGATAATTTTTTCTAATCCTTTTTATTTTTTCTTTGGTAAATAAAGGGATTTCTGTTAATCCTCCTTTGGTATCTTTAGCGACTGTATTACCGCTAATTTTTTCTATGTGTCTTTTGACCATATTTTAAACTTAGAAATTTTGTAAATTTCTTCTTTAGAAATATGATTTTTATTAATTTTTTCAATTATATCATCAGAGAAATCAATTTCTTCTCCGATTATATTTCCTAACTTAATATCCTGTTGTTCAGAATTAGGAATTTCTTCTAATTGTTTATTAGAACTATTTCCCAACATAAAGATGTATTCATTAGAATCTGTATCAGACTCTGTTTCTGATAATAACTCATATAATATTTCAGTAGGATTTGTTTCCTCACTAAAACATATTTCTAGATCTTGTTCTTCAAGGTTTTTAATAATCTTTCTAGCATTTTTGCCTTTGTTAGGACAATTTGTTGCTATATGACCTTCTTCATCACAAATAAAACACTTACAAATTTGTTTTTTAGTCTTATTAGAAGTTTTTCTTCTAACAAACTTTCTCCTATTATTATTAATATTTTTATTACTAGGTTTCCATCTAGCTAACTTATATTTTTTATTTCTTTTATGTTTTTTATAAGGTTTTGAACGTATAGAGTTACAACCAAACTCCTATTCACCTTCTAATATTTTTGTACAGTATCTATGACTCAATTTATTTTTGACTTGTTTAGCCGCTTTACTCTGTAAACAGTGTAATATAATTCTTTCTTTCGCAAAATTAATTCTATTACCTATAGTATCAATATTATTAATATCTGTTTTATTATCATTACTACATTTGATAATGAAAGAAGCATATTTGTTTATGCAAATTTCATCCCAAGGTGGTGGTAATTTATGAAAATATTGGTTTTTCCAATGATCTATGCTATCATTTTTTAACTTTTGATATTCATGAAGAAATTTTTAGAAAATTCTTCTAAATATTTAATATCACATAATTTTAATTTAGACAAGATGTAACTGGCTTGGCTATCTTGATCTTTTTTATTAGAATAACCACAAAATTCTGTTTTTAGAATTGAGGTTAATCCTTTTAACAGATCTTTAGGGGTGCTTATTTGATTAATAAGCTGACTTTTTGTTCTCTTCCTTTCTCAGATTCTTCCCATCTTCTGAGAAATTGAAGAACATCTCCCTGAAAGGTTCCAACAAAGTAGTTTAAAAACTTTTCTTTTGTCCAAACTGTACTGTTGTTGTTTACAACAATAGTCATAGACTGTGCCCAATCATCGATTGTTTTTTCATAATCAGATAAAGGAATATTAGTTAAATCTAAGTATACTCCTCCTTGAGCAACATTTCTTTTATTTAAATCATCTATTTTATAAGGTATAGGTATAGGCTGACTAGTTTCTCCTGGTGTTTCCAGTTTTATATCATTAGTAGCTATGTCTTCTATTTTATCACCTAATATTCTTGTTGTGTTTTCAACAATTTCGTGATTTTTATTAATAGATCTTAGACCATCATCTGTTTGAAGATCTGAATCTAATTTTCTCTTACCACGAGAATCTTTTTTATCGATTTCCCAAGGTTTTGGTACTATATAATCATATGGATCTGGGGGTTCAGCATCCCTAGGATCTTCAGGGATCTCTATATTCTCTTCTGTTGAAGTATTTTCTTCATCAGAATTATGGCTAGTTACATTAATATCTATTTCTAAATTATTAGAATTATTACTACTTTCTATTTCTAATATATAATTATCACTTTCATTATTATTATTAACAGTATCATTATTACTATTATTACTATTATTATCATCATATTCTAACATATAATGGTAATTATATTTTTCAAAAAGATTTTTATGTTCTTCATAAAGATCTTCTATTAGCTTAAGATATTCTATACGCTCATGATCATCATCTGTTTTAGAAAATTGGCTTTTCCAATGTTCTATCAGATTTTTATAAGTTTCAAAGTCATATTTTTGTTGTTTTTTATCTTTTTCTCTTTTTTCTTTTGTTTTTTTCTTTTTTAATATTATTAATATTAGAAGATTCATCCGAAGACTCATCTTCTTCAGATAAAACTAATATATCATTACTATTACCGTAATATAAAGGTCCTAAATTTAAGTCTGATTCTATATTACTATTATTAATAACCTGATCTAATTTATTATTAACATCGGATAATAACTCTTTAGACTTGCTATTCAAATCTAAATCCGTTACTACTCCCATATTATCTATTTTTTCTTCTACTTTACTAACCTTAGTATATAATCTATTAAAATATACAGACGTCATGTCTAACAAACTATTGATACCTTTACTAAGAGCCGAAATATTATTTTCATTCTTAGAGTCTATATGCATAGTATGATTACAAGTTTTATCTTGATATAAACAATCCATTTTTTCCATTATTATTATCCCTGGTACCTAAAACCTTCTGTGTCTTAACGTCCTCTCAACGCCAACAACGTCCCACTCGGACTCAACGGCTACGAAGACTAACGACAGATATATGGGTTTTGAGATAATAACAGCGAAATAAACAGAATTGCAGATACAAAGATAGAAACTTACAATGATAACTACGATATAAGAACTCCAGAAATCGTTACTCCGGGGCTCCTCTGATAGGATATCTGATAGTAGATTGTTTGATTTTGCATGAATGTATGCATGGGATGGGTTTGATATGAAAAGGGGAAAAGCATGATTGGTCACATGGTAATCGGTGGTAGAATACCCACCTAATGAAATGTTAGATCACATGGTGATCGATGGTAGAAAACCCACCTAATGAAATGTTAGATCACATGGTGATCGGTGGTAGAAAACCCACCTAATGAAATGTTAGATCACATGGTGATCGGTGGTAGAAAACCCACAAAACGAAATGTTAGGTCACTTGCTGATCGGTGGTAGAAAACCCACGTTAAAATTCCTGATTGATAGGAATAGGCAGTACGGCTGTCGTTTTGGTGTGTAGCGGATGGAGGGTTCATTGTAGAAATCTCCAAGGTGTGATTGTTGGTACGGGTTGGTGTGTAGAGGATGGAATTCTAGGATGGGTTGGGCTTTGCATCATTTTTTACCTGTCATGTGATTAATTGTTGCCATTGTGTATGGGCCAGGGCTCATAATGTGTTTGTAGGCCCAAGCCTTTTATGTGTTTTCGGGATTTACACACTGAGTCTTGGTGACTCACCCTATTATTTTTCCCTAACTTTTCAAATGAGCAGTAGATCGTGGACATGGGAGCCGAGACGGACTCGAGGGGCCATCAAGTTTTTATTTTTATAGATTATTTTCAGTTTTTCCTTTAAGTTTTATTTTGGGAAAATTTAGGTAATAAGGCCCCATAGTTTATATTCGCCTAAGTAGTTTTTTTTTTAATATTTGCCACTTATGAATTTATGTCAGAGGTTTATTTATACCTAATAATAATAATACAATGTTTCTTTTCAAACGTCACTTATTTATTCAAATATTTTCTAATTAACTTACGATTTCCAAAACCAACTTAGCAAAAGATTTTAACGTTCAACCCGTAGCATACCAGATCTGGTCGAAACGTATGGGCCGGGTTTGGGGTGTTACATTTTGGTATCAGAGCCCAGTTTAAAACTCGGGATGTGAAATGAGCCTAGTAATGTTTTGTAAAGTTGATGTGAATCTGAAAAAAAATTGGAAGAAGATATGGCCTTCGAGTCTACCAGCACCTGATCCACGCAGGTAAGTATTCTAACTTTTGATATGATATGCATGATTGGGCTTGATGGGCTTGATGAACGTAGACTATTATGTTAGGCATTGATGGACTTTAGGCTTAGTTTAAACAACCTTTTAAATTCATAAGACTTAATCTAACCAAACATACCTGTAAACAAGTCGCTGGGTTAGGGTGTGGCAACAGGCATACGCATGTCTAGGATTGGATTCAGGGAGAGCTTGGTACTTAAGCAGTCCTAGTGACTCACCTCCTCTTCGCTGGAATCCTACCTGATCGTAGTGACTGTTAACCTTAGCCATGAGGATTTGTTGACAGACCAAAATCTATAATTAAAACCTGAAAGGGACCAGCCACCTTATTTTGCAATCAAAATACCCCAAGTTTGGTATAATTTCCAAAATACACTTGAGTTGTGAAAATTTTCCAGAATACCCCAGAATTGTAAAACTACCAAAATTTGTGAAATTACCGAAACATTTTGGTTGGCAAAATTTTTAAAATACCTTTGGTTTGTGAAAATTTTCAAACAACCGTGATTTTAGAAAATACCTCAGTTTTGAAAATTTACTCGAAAAACCCTAGAATTACAAAAGAACCCGGCTTGCAAAAAAAAATGTACCAAAGTACCTCTAATTTGAAGAAAATCACCAAGATACTTTATTTTGGAAAATACCCTGTAGGGCAAAACTGCGGAAAAACCCCTGGGTAGTGAAATGACGAAAATACTCTTTAAGTGAGGAATGTGAGTTCACGAATGTTATATGTATGTTGGTGTGTGATGATTGAATGTATGTGCTTCTTAGAACTAGGAGATGTGAACTTGAGACTGAATTGTAGATATAACTACGAATTCGAAAGAACTACCCTTAAAACTACTATTCATAAGACTGTTCGGGGTTAATCAGTGAAAGAAAACTAATAATTCATAAAATTCTAATCAGATAAACGCAATTGGTAGAATGAGTACAAGGGGATGAGGATGCTCTAGATGCGAATATCGGTGCGTACTCTACCATAGTATACTAAGTGTTTCTTTTGGCTTTAGAATTAGAGTGGGTAGCGAAAGCATAGTGGTGAGACTTGGGTAGTACGATTAATAGTTAGTTGGAAATTTTGAGGATGAAATTTCCTTAAGGGGGTAGAACTGTAACATCCTGAATTTTTGGGCTTATGCGCTTAATGGGTGAAAATGAGTAATGAGTTAATTTAACTGTTAGGGGTCCAAATTGGGCTCAGGGTGGTCAAGGCCTTGGTGAAATTTTTGTTTGGGCACTATAGAGTTTTAAAAGGTGGTATCTGTGTTTAAATTATCAAAATGGGCTTGTGGCCCAGTGGTCAGTGACGCCACTTAGGGAGCAAGGAGGTGACGCCACAACAAGGGAGTTAGGGGCCCAAAATTTAAGTTTCATGGAGCCCAATTCTTTTAATTTAAGTTAGCTAATTTTTGGCATTTGGGTTAGGTGGAGTGGATGGCAACAAGGCTCAAAAATAGGAGGATTTATATGAATAGGATAATGTAGATATTATAGTGATAATATGGAAGATAAAAGAAGAAAAGATAAGAGCTATCTGCAAGGCTAGGTGTTGGCCCAAATTCCATCACCTAGAGGAGTAAAGAATTCGGCTACTTCATGGAAAAGTGGTGCCAAATTTTCCCTTTTTATTAGCCTGATTTTTAGTTATCAGGAATGGTACTTTCGGGTTTTTGATAGGAGTGCCAAAATTTCTATAAATAGGGGGGATATCTCATTGCTTCTGGCATTTAAACCCTAATTTCCTCTTTATTCTTTGTGCCGAAATTCTTAGTCTCTCCCTCTACAATTCCTTTTCTTTAATTTCTTCAAAAGCCAAAACCTCTCCCTTCACTCTCTTTTCCATTATTTTCCTCTTATGCCGATTTCTCTAAAAAGCTGAAAACTCCATTACTCTCTTCTTTCTTCTGAAAGCCGAAAACTCCATTATTCTCTTCTTTCTTCTAAAAGTTGAAAACTCCATTATTCTCTTCTTTCTTCTAAAAGCCGAAAACTCTATTACTCTATTCTTTCTTCTAAAAGCCGAAAACTCCATTATTCTCTTCTTTCTTCTAAAAGCCGAAAACTCCATCATTCTCTTCTTTCTTCTAAAAGCCGAAAACTCCATTATTCTCTTCTCTTCTTTCTTCTAAAAGCCGAATCTCTATAGATTTCTTCTAATCATCTTCTCTTCCTGATTTTCGCAAAAAAGCCGGAATCCTCTGGGAGTAGCCGAATCTTCTCTAGTAAGTAGATCTCTTAGATTTAAAAGCCGGAAACACTAGTCCCTGAATATCATATATCTTTTTGGGATTTCAAGGCAGATAGCGGTGGTGTTGGCTACGGATAGCATCGACTTAAAGGGTCTCGTTATAACGGTAATCAGGTGTGTAGATCCTTATCACATAAGTTTTATTTTGTATTATACCTGTTAGGGGCTGAAAAGCCAGAAAATGAGGCCGTATGAACAGTCATGTGTAGATCATTATCACATAAGTTTTATTTTGTATTATACCTGTTAGGGGCTGAAAAGCTGGAAAATGAGGCTGTATGAACAGTCGTGTGTAGATCCGTATCACATAAGTTTTATTTTGTATTATACCTGTTAGGGACTGAAAAGCAGGAAAATGAGGTTGTATGAACAGTCGTGTGTAGATCCTTATCACATAAGTTTTATTTTGTATTATACCTGTTAGGGGCTGAAAAGCCAGAAAATGAGGCTGTATGAACAGTCGTGTGTAGATCCTTATCACATAAGTTTTATTTTGTATTATACCTGTTAGAGGCTGAAAAGCCAGAAAATGAGGCTGTATGAACAGCCGTTTGTAGATCTCTAACACACTAATAATCTGTATGAATATATGTATGTTTATGTTATGGGCTAAAACACCGAAAAGTGGCTGTGTAGACAGTCAAATGAAACCCAAAAAGGGTTAGGCAAGGAATGCCAGGTACGTAACCATAGAACTTCTCTATGTGTATCGGTGTATGCGAAAGACTGTAATCTCTTAGGTAGTAGATTGTTTGATTTTGCATGAATGTATGCATGGGATGGGTTTGATATGAAAAGGGGAAGAGCATGATTGGTCACATGGTGATCGGTGGTAGAAAACCCACCTAATAAAATATTAGATCACATGGTGATCGGTGGTAGAAAACCCACCTAATGAAATGTTAGATCACATGGTGATCGGTGGTAGAAAACCCACGAAATGAAATGTTAGGTCACTTGGTGATCGGTGGTAGAAAACCCACGTTAAAATTCCTGATTGATAGGAATAGGCAGTACGGCTGTCGTTTTGGTGTGTAGCGGATGGAGGGTTGATTGTAGAAATCCCCAAGGTGTGATGGTTGGTATGGGTTGGTGTGTAGAGAATGGAATTCTAGGATGGGTTGGGCTTTGCATCATTTTTTATCTGTCATGTGATTATGATTGTTGCCATTGTGTATGGGTCAGGGCTCATAATGTGTTTGTGGGCCCAAGCCTTTTATGTGTTTTCGGGATTTACACACTGAGTCTTGGTGACTCACCCTATTATTTTTCCCTAACTTTTCAGATGAGCAGTAGATCATGGACATGGGAGCCGAGACGGACTCTAGGGGCCATCAAGTTTTTATTTTTACAGATTATTTTCGGTTTTTCCTTTAAGTTTTATTTTGGGAAAATTTAGGTAATAAGGCCCCATAGTTTATATTCGCCTAAGTAGTTTTTTTTTTAATATTTGCAACTTATGAATTTATGTCAGGGGTTTATTTATACCTAATAATAATAATAATACAATGTTTCTTTTCAAATGTCACTTATTTATTCAAATATTTTCTAATTAACTTACGATTTCCAAAACCAACTTAGCAAAAGATTTTAACGTTCAACCCGTAGCAGACCAGATCTGGTCGAAACGTATGGGCTAGGTTTGGGGTGTTACGGGAGAAGCCGGTTCAAATCCTGGATCGAGATGTAAAAATACTGAATAGGAATTCTATTCCACTGGTTAAGGTTCTTTGGCGTAATCATAACACTGAGAAGGCTACATGGGAGCCTAAGGATACGAGGTGTCAGCAATATCCTCATATGTTTTGACCGGGTAAATTTTGAGGACGAAATTTTCTTTTAGGGGTAGAATTGTAACACCCCAAAATTTTAATTTTTGATTTCGTTTATATGTGACACATAATGTCTATCTGCTTCAGTGGTTATGTGTTCTGGGTGTGTGAGTGAGGTCCCAAGTTCAAGCCTTACTTGGGCAAATTTTGGTATTTTTTATAAATAAAGCCTTAACCTTGTGCAAAGGGCTTAAGTTTAATTGATGGTAAGCTTATATCAGAATGGGTCTGCTGGTCTGGTGGTTAAGTGGAGTGTTGGAGTGTTGGAGTCCTGTATTCAATTCTCTGTTCTGGCGTTGAGACAGTATTTTTGCTCCAATTTCGACTAAGAGTTGTGTTGGGGCAAAATTCTGAGTAGTTATGTTTTAGTAGGTTAATAGGAAGTGATTTTAGGAGATAATTGGGGAGAGGTTAGCAGAAAATTATTTGATTATCTTTTTGTTGCAAAAAAAAAAAGTAGAGTTTCAGTTTTCTCTCTAATTCCCCAAATTTTTTCTGATGTTTTATTCTTCTTCTTTTTTTCCCTCCTCTGTCGATTCTTTTCCCTAGTTGCTATCGATATTTCCATTATTTTTTCCCCTTCTGTTTCTTTCTCTTTTTTTCCAATTGATTCGGTTGTTCATCGTTGGTTGCGTGTGTTTGGTAAGTAACGGTTTTGTCTATTTTTGATCGATCTTGGTTAATCTCTAAAAGGGGGATTCTTTTTTGGTGTTTAGAAGTTAATCAAGGGGCTGGTGGTTTTGAATCGACGTTGTGATTGTGCGAGGTAAGGGTTTTGCTAGGTTTTTAGTCGAGTTCCTTCCGAAATTGGTTGATTAAAAACGAATTAAGTGATTAATCTGGAGATATGTTAGTCGATTTTTAGGTTCTGGAGGCTTAAGAGTGCTTATACATTAGAAAAGATACCAAGTGTGTACCCGAAACACAAAATGGGATTCGGTGAAAAGCCGAAATTGTTTACTGTCGAGAAATAAGAGAAATAAGAGAAAATTATGCGAAAAATTGTAGATAAAGGAAATAAGGGTGTTATAAACTTGTAAATCAACATTTTGCACTAAAATAGTTTTAGACAGCAACAGTAGTCTAACTTTGAAAAATCATCAAAAATAGTGGGAATTGAGTTAGAGGTTGAATAAAATATGAAATTAAATTTTATTGAGTCTAGTTTTTCATGGAAGAAACAGTGTAAGCAATGAAATTGTAAATCATGAGGTATAATTTTGTGAGACAAGGTCAGAATGATTTCGGGTTCCCCTGTTCTGACTTAGGAAAATCATCAAAAATTGTAAAAAAAAATAATTATGGGCTTAAATTTATATTTTTAAATCCTTAATGAGTATATTTACAAGAGAAAACAAACGGAATCATCATCTAAATTTTGTACTAAGAGATAAATAATTTTTAGTAAGGAAAGGATGAAGCTGTCAAATAGCAGAATAGGGATCACTTTAAAGATTTTACTGTACTTATTTGATAAACTATAAATTCTTAAAATTTTACGATAGAAAGGTATTTGAGTCTAGTTTCAAAAACATCAAGCGGATCTTAATTTGGAATTTTGTAGCTCAAGATATAAATAATTTAGTGATAATGACTAAAGTAAACAGCTTTGAATGAACATATAAGTAAATAGTGAAAACATATATGAGTATTGAGCTAGCATGGGTTACTTTAAAAATGGATCACACTGCCAAGGCCAATTTGGGCCGAGTAGGCCACACGGGCAAATCACATGGGCGTATGGGCCCATTTTTACCGAAATATTTTTAAGGTTGCACAGGTCGCCCAAGTCGACTATGAACCTACTATAGGGTCGGTAAACGCTACTTAGACCCCTAAATGTATGACATTGACTGAATGATAATTATACTGGGCATGTTAATATCTGAACTGAATATATGTACTGAAATTGCATAATAGCATGTCATCCATTGTGTGTTGCATTGCATTAGGTTGGGGGTTGTTATTCAGAGGAAATGTACTGAAAAGCTTTAAGCCTAATTTACTGGCAGCTCAGTTGCAAACTACTGTATTGTGTCGCATTCGATACTACTTGGAGTGTAGGGATGGGTGGGTTGATTATATCCCCACGTGGAGTGTAGGGTTGGAAGGAGATGGTGTGTAGAGGCTGGTTGGGTAGGATTTTGCTACTGCATAACTGTTACTGCTATTGATACTATGATGGGCTAAGGCCCTACTGCATTTTTGACACTATACTGAGATGGGCTAAGGCCCAGACTGTCACTAATACTGAAAAGGGCTTAGACCCAAGACTGTTCAACTGTGCACTGTGAATATTGATTGTTTGTTTGTTTCTGCGGGATTACACACTGAGTTTACGTAAACTCACACTTTTTGTTTAATGTGCACAAATAATCCCTAGACTTAAACGGATCGGTGCAACGGAGGACTCAGCGGTGACCACAGTAATTTTTGGACTTCATGGTTTTCAATTTACGATTTATGATTTAATTATTACTGATTATTTAGGTTGTAATTTAAGGATCCTCTCGGACTTTGGCTTTAAATTTGGGTTTTTATTTATTTATTTTACTTTATGGATTTATACCTGCTAGTCGTAGGAAATTCGGTTTTTAAAAAGTTAAAGTAATTTCTAAACCCATGACCACCTAAACTGTTTTATTAAAGCTTCCACAACGAGGGATGTTTCAAAAAAAATGTTTTAAATGAATAAAGACGACTTCCTAAGTTCTAACGAAGGTTTACTAAAGATAATAACATGTAATGTTTTCATCGTAACAACGAGGTTTCAAAAACACTATCATGTGACATTCCCAGATACGGCTATAACGTCTAGGTCGGGTTTGGGGTGTTACATTTACCGCCAGATGATAGAGACGTCTACCGGAGAGAAAGTAATATACATTGATTTAACTTATCCACTTGCAGTATGTGACTTGACCTATTCGATTATATTATGCAGTTCCTGTAGATACGATATTTCGCACCAAACATTGCGACCCTTATTCCACAGTGGGTTTACGCCGAAGCCCATGTGTAGTGCACTAACACGTCGATGCTCAACTTCTCAACCATTGAGTGGTACAACATCAATCGAGTTATGCAATAATTTGGGTGCAGACAATTTGTCCTGGTCGATCCACAATAATTTACTGATGTCCTTGAGGGGAAAAGACGGAGCGGATTGGAGTGTGGACCATCAGCGTTATATAACACTATGGACGCCCGGTATGACAGGTAGCATGAGATGCACTCCTGTATGATTGACTTCAATCCTTCAACTGAATACATACAGTGGTACATGGCCCGATGGCGCATTTATTTATATGGTGGACAACTTATGATAGTACCGGATCGCGACTACAAACGTGGAAGTCACACTATGGGGGAGTCCGACCCAGAGGACCAACATATGGCGAAGCCCGACCCAAAGGAACAACCTCTGAACACACGCACTTCACTCGGAAGACTGATGTACTCTGTCATTCAGAAATTTTCCAAGTTTTGGGAATATAGTTTTGCATTCATTGACCTCACTCTTTGAGTGTTCTCTTTCATGACATTCCTAACACCTTCGACATGCACGTGTCCTGCCTCCAACTGTTTTGCTTGTCTCAACCTTTTTTTGGCATCAAGGTTTTCAGCCTGTAAAACGTGGCTGAGAAAATTGATGAAATTGGCAAGTGATATGTATGCCTCAAGATAGAATTAATGGCTTCAAAGAGGTTGGTCGTCATATGACCATATTGGTACCCATCATCAAAACATTGAGCCCATTGCCACGGCTCCATTCTACCCAAACCATTGTTTAAGAGAAGGATCGAACCTCGGCATATCAATCTCTAACCTTACCAGCTTATGTCTGAATCGATATGGTTCCAGCTTGTACCCTATGTATGTATTTTGATAAAACACGTTACCATCTATTTTAGTAAATGGACTTGAAATATATACAAATTTAAATACGATATTTTTACCCATGTTCATGATTTGTTTGCACTAGTCTTTGTTTTTATACTCCTTGTGGAAGTTGACAGCGATGTGCCGAATGCAGTAGATGGACCTCTATGGAACCTCGTATTGCTGAATCGCAGCAACAAGGCCCTTCGATCTGTCGGAGACAATGAAAATGTTGTTTTGCTTGACAACATGCCTTCGCAAGTTCCTAATGAAAAATTCCCATGATTTGGAGTTCTTTGACTCCATGATGGAGAAAACTATCAGTAGTACATTTCGGTTACCGTCTTGTGCAACCTCAATCAGAAGTATCTGCTTGTATTTTTCATAAAGCCATGTTCCATCAACCTGCATAAGTGGTTTACAGTGGGAGAAGGCCCTAACACATGGATCGAAAGTCTAGAACAATAGGAAAAAAACTCTTCTCCCCGGTTCCAATTGTTCATTTGGGCCTCTGTAAGGCAACATTTGTAAGTCCATGATAGTTCCTAGGATGTACTCTATCATCATTGAATCCATTCCTGAAGTTTATTGTATGACTTATCCCAATCGTCGTACAATTGCTGCATGGCCATTTATTTCGCCCATCATGCGTTCCTGTATGACACTTTGTACTGTAATCAATGTCGACATAAGAATGGTTATGATTTCTTTCACTAGTGGCATGATGTAGATACTTTTGGCATCCAATTTACAATGGTCTTGAGTCATATGTACGACAGTGCATGTATGAAGCCTTTCTAATTTTCGTATTTGCCACTGTTGAGTCATCTGTATAAATACAGCTCGAACTCGCCAGCTACACCCATTGCCGGCTCTCCAACATTCCCCAACATATAATGTCAATGTGGACTTAGCGACCTTGTAATCAATCGACACCTTCATGTTGTACTGTTTGATGGCAAACACACAGTAAGCCTTGTTCTCGAATCGTTGCTCAACGAACAATTCTTCCAATTGCGAATTTGATGTCAATCTGTGAGCAGTGGCTATAACGGCGTACTCAGGGAACTCAGATGCATGCGTTGCATCTAGATCTACACTCAACATGTCGCCCCAGGGTCATTTCGTAAAACAATGCCATGACTCGGGTTACTAAAAGAAGGGGCGTGAGCATCTTCAACCTCCTCTGGGCCTTCATCGTCGATATCGTTCGGAACCTCATCAATATTGGTGTCACTAAAATATTCAACATCCTAATCAGAATCTTCACCATTATTGGTCCCTTCTCCGACGTCTACCTCAATGTCTATCACCTCCGGATGTATCTATAGACAGGGACCAATGGCAGGGTTGTTATACAAACTCCCACCATAATTTGGATTTTCAGGCATATGCGATGTCCCTCCGCATTCTAACTGATCTATCCATCCGACATTAAGATCAAAGTCAAATATGCGATGTTGACTTATTGGACTAACATTTTCAACGGGCTCTAAGTCCGCTAACTTAGCAAATAACTCAACCTGTTGGGGGTTCTCACTCTTAGTAGACCACCATATTTCCATCATAGTGCCCAAGTCATCATCATCTAACAGTTGCATCTCACAAAATTTCAATGGATCTGTAGAGATTGGAAGCTTGTAAAATAATCTGGACATCGCCCTTCCACAACATATAACTATTTGCGCACTGATCTTCATTTTCATTTCTTCCAGCTTCATAGTTTTATTGAATCGAAACCTTACTTTCTATCGACCTTGAAATACACAACCAACACTACAATTTCGCCATAAAAAAGAACGTATACCAAAAACACCGAGTTATTCATCTCTACCAGAATTTTTGAGCTCTCCTACTAAACACAACAATTTCTTTTTCTTTTCTTCCAGTTCACCTGTTACAAAAAAACCTCAACAATATCTATATATGTAGGACAAACAAGGTGGTGGAGCCATAAAGAATGGCTTCACCAAAATAAAATATCATTTTAAAAATTTTTAGATTAAGAAAACAACACATTTAAAAAAAAAATACAGTACACTGGTGGTGTCATTCTATATAGCTCTACCAAATAAAAATTATTTTAAAAAAATTAAAATAAAAAAATAACACATTTAAAAATATATTATACACAATAAACTGGTGGCGTTATTCTATATGGCTCTACCAAATAAAATATTATTATTTTTTAAATTTTAAATTAAAAAAACACATTTAAAAAAACCCTAGTAATAAAATGGTGGCGCCATTTAGAATGGCTCCACCAATAAGAAAACATTTTTTATAGTTTTAAAATTTTAAAAAAATGACATTAACACATACAAAAGTGGTGGCGCCAAACTCTATGGCTCCACCAAAAAAGGATTATTTTTTTAAAGCCCCCAATTTTTCAAAAATAGCAATATTTCTCTAGTATTTATACAGGTGGCATCATTCTACATGATTCCACCAAAAAAATGAATTTTTTATTGGATTTGCTGACGTGATATGTTGGTGGTGCTAAACTCTTTGGCTCTACCAATTTTTATTGTAAATTTCAGGTCATTTATATGTATAATAAAAAAAAGTGAGTCATTTTTATAATTAATCAAAATTTAAAGACTATTTGTGTAAAAAAAATCCTGTTTTTAATTGGGAATGTGGTAGAAGGTCTAGTTTGTTTGGTAAGGAACGTCTCGATAGGGCTTTCGTGAATATAGGTCGGACTCAACGCTTTCCATATCACAAACTCTATAAACTTACAAGTGCTACTTGGATCATAATTGATGATAAGTGGTTTAAATTAATTTAGTTAAGGATTTTACATAAAAATATTAAAAGATAAAAACTGTTATTATAATAATATTTGTTATTTTAAAATGTCACTTACCATCATAGCTAGTGTTGAAGACCCTATTAACTAACTTACAAAATAAGAAGATTGTTGGTTAGGATCTACAAACAGTCTTCTTAAAGCTATCCTCCACACCTTCACAGGAGGATAATTCTCTCCACTCGACCTCTGTCTTTATGACTCTCCAAAATCATTTTTAATCACCCATTCTTAAGCCGCGTATCAACTGTGATATAATACAAACCTAACTTATCAATCAAACACAAAAACATCTTATCAATATTGTCTACCAAATTTAAAACTAGATACTAAAATTTATTTCATATTAAATATGTGGACCACGTCATTATTGTTAGTTTACTAAATCCAACTTTTAGGTTGAGTTTGGATAGACGGTACGTTTATCTACTATTAATGTAAAAATAACAATGACGATGAAATTAAATATTATAGTGATACTGTGAGACAAAAAGAAAGCTAAATGTATCGCATTGCACCTCACCATCCATTCGAATCCACCCTTAAATTTTAATTGAATTTGTTGATTTGAGAAAATTAAAATACATGTATAAAAAAATTAATAGAGAATAAATTCAGTTATTTTTATTTTATTCTATTTCATTAAAAATTGTATTACCTTTCATCAAACAATCTAATTATACTCAATATTTAATTTTAACTAAAACTATTTTTCAATTTTAATTTAATAGAGAATAAAATTTTTTTTAAAAAATTTTTAAACTATTCGTTAGATGCATTCATGAGTCATCGAGGCTGGATTTAAGTAGGATACTAATAGACTTTATACTTGTACAAGCTCAGCCTAGCTTGAGTTGAAATATGAGTCCAGAAATTTGTCCAAATATCGGGTTTTTTACGGAAAAAAATTCCAAAATGATATAGGAAATCTATTATGTACCAAAATGGTACATCCAGGGTGGTCACGCCTATGCCAGAGGCGGCACAACCCTGGTTCTGACACCCATGCTGACAAAAAAAACACTGAAAAAGAAAAAAAAACTGGAAAAAAAGGCAGACGAAGTGACATGACCCTGGTGGAGGGTCTGCCACAGGCGGCACCGAAGGTGCCAGTGGTAGAGGCGGCACCGCGAGGATGTGACCCCTCCTACATGCGGTTTTGGCATTTTCTGTCGTTTGGGGACCTTATAATGGTCCCCAATTTCAGTTTCAGGTTGAAAATGAAAGGAGGAGGAGGAGGAGGAGGAGAAGAAGAAGGAGAGGGCGGCTCTGGAAAAAGAAAAGTAAAAGAGGGAAAGGGAATAGAGAAAGGAGAAAGAAAGAAAGAGAAGAAAAAAATAGAAAAAGTAGGTATAATTTTTTTTTAAATAATGGATGATATTGTTATTGTGTTGATTTGTTGTTATTATTATTGTATATTGATTTTTATTTTATTATTTGTTGTTGTTAGTTTAGTTATTATTAATTAGTTAGTTATTAGGATTAGTAAAAAGTTTAATTATTATTTTAGTTAGTATTATTGTTAGTTAGAAACCCTAAAATAATATTTTAGTTAGTATATTGTTAGTTATTAATATTGTTAGTTAAAAACCCTAATTATTATTTTAGTAAGTATATTGTTAGTTATTAATATTGTTAGTTAAAAACCTTAATTATTATTTTAGTTAGTATATTGTTAGTAAAAAACTATTATTATTATTATTGTTAGTTTAATATTGTTAGTAAAAAATCGTAAATATTCTATTATTTTAGTTAGTATTATTATTGTTAGTAAAAAATTATTATTATTGTTAGTTATTAATATTGTTAGTTATATAAAAAACACTAAAATAATACATTTGAAACATTCACTACAGCAAAAGAGACTTTTAGCGGCGTTTTTTTAGGCCTTTAGCGGCGCTTATAAGCACCACTAATAGTATTATAAAAATTTTAGCGGTCATGACTTTTAGCGGCGCTTTTCCCAAAAACGCCGCTAAAAAGCATAAAAAATAAAAAAATTAAAATATTATAAAAATGCCACATACTAGTTAGATGTTCATTTCCAATATACATTTTAATCTGATTGAATAAAGTAAAACCTATTTTAGACACTAACTGATTGCAAATAACACACTAACTAATTGAATAAAGTAAAGCCTATTTTACATTTTAATCGAATTAACTTTTTTAAACATGGAATTGCAAATAACACAGTGAAAAACTCTAGTGGAAATCCCATGGCCCTATTGAATAAAACCTCAATTGTCACTGGTCCAACATCTAAAATATATCTTATACATTCATCTAGTTTCTCAAAAAGAAAAGGACAATAAAATAAAATATGCATACTTCAGCAGCAGTTTTGCCTCTACTCTGGAGACCATTTTGGAAGGCACTGGAAAGAGGTGGTCGGTGCTCTAGTTTATTTAGTACAGGAGTGAAGGTCATCAATTTTGAAGCATCTCCTAAGGTATATTGCATTGAACTCCCACTAGCTGGCAATTATGGAAACAACAGATGATCAGATGAATAACATCTTAACAATCCAAATAATAGTTATATAAGCATCGTACTAACTGCAAATAAAGCAAATAACTAGAAAATACTAAGCCAAAGAACATTAAACTAAACTTGAGAATGTGACAAGCTACCACACCTATACTGACCTGAGGCTTAACCTTGATATTGTAATCTAAAAAGCACTACATGAAAATGAAGAATAAAATAACATGGGAAGAAGGGGAGGCAAGACACATTAAGCTAAGTTGAATCTTAAGACGCAATTCAGTTCTTCGAATTCAAAACAGGAACCTAAATATGGAGAGAAATCAAAACTATAGACATCAAGTCAGGCAGCATGAAACCTCCTTTAAAAAAACGGACAAACAAATTGGACCATGATTTATGTCCATTAGATATACTTACCATGATATACGTCCATTAGATACGGACAAACAAATTGGACTACAGTAGAGAATCTGGGATATGCTTACCATGATTTACATCCATTAGATATACATGCTCCCCATTATAGCTAAGAAGAACCTCTTCTCCATTATGGCTGAAGGTAACATGAGTTAAGTGCAAACTTGAACGTCCCTGAAAAGCAAAGAAAGCAGTATTTAAATAATAAACCAGTAGTGGTTCAGTTCAAAGATATATAATGACATCTAGAAGCAAGAAAGCAATGTTACTAATGGGGATGTCAATTGATAATAATCAGCAGTTCACAACTGACTCCTGTCAACACTTTTAACTTTAAACATCCAACAAAACTTTTTTTCAATGTGCAGAGTAATGAAGTAAAAGATTCCAGTAAGAGAAAACTGTCAATAGTGACCTAATGAAGATGATAAGCTCACTCACTTATCAATAATGAAAAGAAAAGGAAAACAAGAAGAGAATTATTATCATTTGCAAATTGAATAGTTACATCATTCAGGACTATCTATTCATAAGTCATATGCCTTTCAAAGCTAACTCTGCACTATAAATGCTTAAAATTAGTTAACTGTCCTTAGACTTTGAGCCAAACATGTCATAAATAGAGCCTTGGTGGTTTTATTTTTGTACCTTGTATTACAAAACAAAGCAATGCAATCAGACCATGCTTGCTTAATTGACAGATACCATCCGACCATCAAAAAAGTACAAGGTATATAGAAGGTAAATTGATGCCAGTAGCCAAAGGATTTTTTATATAGAAAATAATAATAGGAGGGCATAACTTGAACAGAAATCATATGAGAACCTTGGCAAAATGCTAAACGGTGAGCACCAGCAAGTATAAAATTTTCAATTAGCAAGGGCAAAGTATAAAATAATCAGTGAAATAGCATACATTAACAATAACTACTTTTCTTTCCCAACGTATTTTCCATGCATTTCTCTAGCCATAAAAGGTGAACCAAACCACTAAAGATTTCTTGTACAAAAGCTATATACATCAATGATAACAATAAAATTAGTTTTATTCCAGTGGCAAACTTTTGTTCTAAAGAATCAATGAAATTAATAGGGGTGGCTTTGATATTAAATTTAGGACTTTAAGGATCAAACAAGAGTTCTCAAGGAATCAGATTCAGTAAAGAAACTTTTCAGGAAAAAAGTTCTCAAGGAATCAGATTCAGTAAAAAAAACTTTTCAAGAAAGACTATAAGATTTTGATCTATTAAAAGGAAACTACTACAATTTTTGGATAAATTTAATAGAAAAAAGAAAAATAAGAAAGATGAAAGTATACCTGTTAACATGTTATTGGTAAGAGAAAATGTTTGGAGAGAAAGTCAATTTTTCAATAACACCTGAAGCATATAATTAAATTAATCAAAATTTACAAATAAATAATCCAAAACTTGCAAACAGCAGTACAAACTTAAAAAGGGAGAGGAAGCTAGTTTTTTTCCATAAAGTCGGGTTAATAATTTGATTGTAAGGAAAGGTTATAAGACAAATCAATATAAACACTTCAATTTACAGCATTTAAACACCTCAACTTACAACACTTTAACATCCCAATTAACAACAATTATACACCTCAATTACAGCGATAAACATCTCAATTTTCAGGAACTAAACAATTCAATTTGCAGTACTTAAAACACTTCACTTTATAACATTTAAACACTTCAATTTGCAGCACTTTAACACTTCAATTCACAACATTTAAATACTTCACTTTGCAGCACTTTAACACTTCAATTAACATCATTTGAGCACCTCAATCTACAGAAATTAAACACTTCAATTTACATCAATTAAGCACCTCAATTTACAGCAATTAAACACTTCAATTTACAGCATTTAAACACCTCAACTTACAACACTTTAACATCCCAATTAACAACAATTATACACCTCAATTATAGCAATAAACTCCTCAATTTCCTGGAACTAAACAATACAATTTGCAGTACTTAAAACAATTCAATTTACAACATGTAAACACTTCAATTTGCAACACTTTAACACTTCAATTCAAAGCATTTAAATACTTCAATTTACAGCATTTAAACACTTCAATTTGTAGCACTTTAACACTTCAATTCACAGCATTTAAATACTTCAATTTGCAGCACTTTAACACTTCAATTTACAGCATTTAAACACTTCAATTTGCAGCACTTTAACACTTCAATTCACAGCATTTAAATACTTCAATTTGCAACACTTTAACATTTTCAATTTACATCATTTGAGCACCTCAATCTACAGAAATTAACCACTTCAATTTACATCAATTATGCACCTCAATTTACAGCAATTAAACTCTTCAATTTATAGCATTTAAACACCTCAACTTACAACACTTTAACATCCCAATTAACATAACTCAATTTCCAGGAACTAAACAATACAATTTGCAATACTTAAAACAATTCAATTTACAACATGTAAACACTTCAATTTGCAACACTTTAACACTTCAATTTGCAGCACTTTAACACTTCAATTTGCAGCACTTTAACACTTCAATTTACAGCATTTAAACACTTCACTTTGCAGCACTTTAACACTTCAATTCACAGCATTTAAATACTTCAATTTGCAGCATTTTAACACTTCAATTTACAGCATTTAAACACTTCAATTTGTAGCACTTTAACACTTCAATTCACAGCATTTAAATACTTCAATTTGCAACACTTTAACACTTCAATTTACATCATTTGAGCACCTCAATCTATAGAAATTAAACACTTCAATTTACATCAATTAAGCACCTCAATTTACAGCAATTAAACACTTCAATTTATAGCATTTAAACACCTCAATTTCCAGGAACTAAACAATACAATTTGCAGTACTTAAAACACTTCAATTTACAACATGTAAACACTTCAATTTGTAGCACTTTAACACTTCAATTCATAGCATTTAAATACTTCAATTTGCAGCACTTAAACACTTCAATTTGTAGCACTTAACACTTCAATTCACATCATTTAAATACTTCAAATTGCAACACTTTAACACTTCAATTTACATCATTTGAGCACCTCAATTTACAGCAATTAAACACTTCAATTAACAGCATTTAAACACTTCAATTAACAGCATTTAAACACCTCAATTTGCTGCACTTTAACATCTCAATTAACAACATTTATACACCTCAATTACAGCGATAAGCATCTCAATTTCCCGGAACTAAACAATTCAATTTGCAATACTTAAAACACTTCAATTTACAACATGTAAACACTTCAATTTGCAGCACATTTAACACTTCAATTCACAGCATTTAAATACTTAAATTTGCAACACTTTAACACTTCAATGGTATATAGTATATACATACAAAACTGTAACAGTATATGAAACTCTGTTGTTTTGATGTATATTGCTATATATATAAGTTCAAATATTCCTTTTTTACTACACAAAAACATGGGTACTTTAATTCCATGATTAAATAAGCAGCAAAAACTAAAAACCCATAAAAACCTGGAAATAATTAAACCAAAATTCCTCATTCCATAAGTGGAAATCCAAGAATGAAGTGAATCAGAACTAACCATTTCCAAAAATGCTTTCTTACAGACACTGCTTTCTCCAATTCCATGGTCCAATTCAAATCCTGGTACTCCTCTTGTTCATCAGTAAAAAGATCTTCCTTCGGCAAACCTTCAACCCACGCGTCTACCGAATGCAAAACGTAGCGCGCCGGCAAACCCGGATACGACGCCGAATTACGCTCCTCTAGTTTCTTTATATAAGAAGTCGGCACGATTCTGACCGACCCAGGATCAATTTACCGAACCAAGCTTTTCTTTAATATGCCAAATCCATGGCCTCTCCCTCCATGCAACAGACCTCCCTTTTTATTTCATCCATTCGGACCAGCAAAAGAAAAGAAAGTAAATTTACAGACAAATTAAGAAAAATATATTATAGAATATAACATGAAGTTTTCCCCTACCTTTCACCACCGATATCCCTTCTCACGTTCACGGAAAAGAAATTTTAAAGAATTTCCTTCTCATCTGGATTTTTTGGCCTTTTTGAGGAAATGGAGAGTAGATAAGATGGAAAGTAGAAAAACAGTAGCTTTTGCTGGAAAATGAAGTTGGGGAAGAAGAATTTGGGGGAAATTAGGAAATTAGGGGAAAAAAGAGTTGGGAATAAGGTCGAAAAAATGGGGGATATCTGATTTGGGGAAAATCAGGGCTACAAAATAGGATTTTGCGGCGCTTTACAAAAACGCCATTAATGACAATCTATTGCAGCGTTTCCCACAAAACGCCACTAAAAATAAAGTAGAAAATGATATTTTTTTTGAATACTTGTGGCGTTTTTATAAAAAAAACGCCAGTAATACATACCTTTAGCGGTGTTTTATAAAAAGCGCCACTAATAACTAGATTTCAGCCAAAAATGAAATATCTATTAAATTGGTTAGGTGACCGATTTTTGGCCCATTTAGTTTAAATTAAATGAATTATAAAAATAAAAAAATATTACAATTTTCAATTTAATTATTGATTCAACTAATTTTAATTTGTATTAACTTATGACATAACCCTCAGTATCAATTTTTAACGTTTACAATTCATATATAATTTTAAATTTAAAAAAATAAACCATATCAAATTAAAATATTATTATAATATAATTAATTCTTTTTTTGAGAAATAATAGATAATTCTTTGTTAGAGCAGAATTTAAATTATATTTAAAAATTATTTAAGTAAAATAATTAATGACTTTTTTAATTTAAATAATATCAAGATATTAGTGTTTGCCTTATTCAAATAAATTATATATAGAAATAAGTCAAGTATTATTGTAACGGCCTAATTTTCAGTGGTGTCGGAAACGGTGATATGAGTTCACTAAATCCGACAGGTAAAATTGAGTAAGATAGTAATTTAATATTTATGAGTCAAATGAGAATTTAGAAGAATTTGTGGATTGGTGAATTTGGTGAATTAAAAGAATTTACTAAGTCAAATGGGTCAAAACGAGGTATCGAGACCTCGAATTTGAAAATCGAGCCATAAATATTTTTAGAAATATTTATGGAGTGTTATTAAGTTAATATTAAAGTTTGGTTGAGAAATTTAAATGTTTGGGTAGTCAATTAAATAAAAAGGACTAAATTGTAACAAATACAAAATTGCTACAAGAATTAAATAGCTCAAGTGTTAAAAGAAAAAGGATTTAAAGAGCAATTAAACCTAAAAGTGAGAAGGTTGGACGGCTAAGGCAAGGGAATCAGCAGGAGATAAGGGAAATGGGGGCAAAATTGGAATTTTTGTGATTTTAATATGTATAATAAAGATAAAATTGAAAAACCTAGAGATATCTTCATATTTTCTCAGCCAAAACGCCATAAAAAGTCTGGAGAAAGCTGGTTTTCATATTTTTACACCATGTGAGTTTGATTCTTGCTTTTTCTTGATAATTTTTATGTTTTTATGACTTTTACAACTAGATCCACTTATAGAATTCATTAGTTTTTGATTTGGTGGGTAAAATTAAAAGTTACCCTTGCTGAGAAATGGAAGTTTATGGTGAATTATTATGAAAATTAAATTATAATTTCTTATTAAGGTGGTTTTATTAAGTGATTTTGATAGGAAATGATATTTAGGACCTAATTGTGAAAAAGTTGTGAATTAGAGGTTGCTGTTGAAATTCAGAATATAAAAGGTTGTGAAATAGTTTGTAATGATAGAATAAAGTGTTAATTGAGAAAAATTAGTTCAATTGATGGCTGAATTGAGCAGGGACTAAATTGTAAAAACTGTAAATTTTGGGGTAAAAGTGCAAATTCGAAATTTAAAGAGCATAATTTGTGAAGTGAAATGGAAATGAAATATATGCTAATGAGTGAAAATATTTTACATTATAGATCAAGAAACCAAAGAAGAAAGAGGAAAAGAAAAAGTTGCAGAGTAGTCCCTAAATTTCAAAATCTTCTACAAATCAGCCGGGTAAGTTCATATGGTTGAATTTATATGTTTATTTGTGAAATATTGAATGATATAATGTGCTGTAAATGTGAATTTGCTGTGGAATTGTGGAAAATATGATAAAATGAAAGAATAAATGGCGGTAATTCAAATTAGGAAAAACGCAGAATTGAGTACGTTCGTGTCGTGACATGTGATGAATTGACGGATAAGACCATGGTTAATCCATGGCAAATGTGAAATGTGAATCCATATAGTTGTGAAATGTAGGTATGGTATCATCCATACTGAGTTGTGAAATGTAGGTATGGTATCATCCATACTGAGATATGAAATGTAGGTATGGTATCAACCATACTGAGTTATGAAATGTAGGTATGGTATCATCCATACTGAGATATGAAATGTAGGTATGGTATCAACCATACTGAGTTGTGAAATGTAGGTATGGTATTAACCATACTGAGTTGTGAAACGTGGCACTGAGCAACGACGTACTCAAATTCGTAAGACGTTTCCTAATTTGATAAAAAGTAATATAATATGAGTGAATCAAATGTCTCAACTATGAGAAGTATTTTAACAATGGTTGTGAATGGCAGGGAACTTTAGAAAATGTTTTGTTATTGTTTGGAAATATTATGTGTGGTAAGCATTACTTTGAACCTATGAACTTACTAAGCTTCATCAAGCTTACTTGTGTTTGTTTGATATTTTTATGTAGATTGAGTTAAAGAGAAGAGATAGATCGGATCATCACAGCAAAGCTCACTATCCAGATCAATTCCGGTAGCTTTTGTTTTATGTTTGAAGATTTATATGGCATGTATAGAGTTTAAATGAGATGGAGTAAAGATGTTATAAACTAGTTAGCAATATTTTGCAATGAAACAGTTTTTGAATTCCAGCAGTGACGTGATTTTGAAAAATCACCAAAAATAGAAGAAATGTAATTAGAAAGTGAAGGAGATATGAATTGAAAGCTCTTTGAGTCTATTTTCATATGAAAGAAATAGAGTAAGCAAAAGAAATGGAAATAATGAGATATTTAAATTTTAGTGAAACTGGTTCTGAATGAATTCGTGATCCCCTGTTCTACCTTTGAAAAATCATTAGAAATTGCACAAAAATAATTGTGGTTTAAAATTTATATGTATGAAATCCTGAATGAGTCTAGTTTCAAATGAGCTAAACAATGAGGCCATCTAAGTTCTGTACAAAGAGTAATTTGATTCTTAGTGAAGAGAGGTCAGAACAGTTAAACAGTAAAACAGGGGAAACTTTAAGAAAAATCTGGTATTGATTGGCCATACCAAAAATTCTGGAAAAATTATAGTAAAAAGATATATAAGTCTAGTTTTAGGGAAAATTAACGGATCTTAATTTGGAGTCCTGTAGCTCCAGATATAAATATTTTAGTGACTATGACGCAGATGGGCAGTTTTAAATTTTATGCCGAATTAGTAGTAAAGTTTAGTAATGCCTCGTGCTCGACTCCGGCAACGGTCTCGGGTAAGGGGTGTTACATTTATTGGTATCAGAGCTTTGTTTTAGACGATTCTCGGAACGAATGTGATGTATAAAATGTCTAGAAATGCATGCCATATAAATCTGTGATAGTGAGATATGAATGATCCGATCTAACTATTAATTTTTGTTATAGATTGTAAAGATGTCTGATAGACCCGAGGGTGCTGATCATGAAGAGGAAGTTAATAGTAGAGTACAGACTTCTGAGCAGGGAACAAGTAATAATGTTCCGATTTCTTTGATGAGAGAGGAAGAACTTAAAAATTTGATTTACGGGGTAATGAATCAGTGGTTTAGTGAAACAATACAAGGAAGAAGTCAGGCACAACAACCTCCTCCTCCCCCTACTGTACCACCAGTTACAACCCCAGTTGCTCCTCCTTTAATAGATGAATCTAACAAAAGAACACCGATTGAGAAACTCAGAAAGTTTGGAGCTGAAGAATTTAGAGGAAGATCGGACGATGATCCAGTTAAAGCAGAGTATTGGTTAAAAAGCTTGGAAAGAGTTTTTAAACAGATGATGTGTTCTCCGGAGGATTATTTGAGGTGTGCGGTTTCATTACTGAAAGAAGAAGCATATAATTGGTGGGAAACCATTGAGGCAGTGGTACCTGCAGATAAACTTACTTGGGAATTCTTCCAAAATGAGTTTAAAAAGAAGTATGTGGGAAGGAGATATTTGGATAAGAAGAAGAGGGAATTTCTAGATCTTCGACAAGGGAATAAAACAGTGGCCGAATATGAAAGAGAATTTGTGTATCTCAGTAAATATGCTCGGGATGTTGTACCGACAGAGGAAGAAATGTGCATTAGATTTGAAGAAGGGCTTAACGATGAAATCAGAATGATGATAGGAGGCACTGAGATTCGAGAATTTGTGGTTCTGTCTGATCGAGCTCAAAAGATGGAAGAAGTGTATAATAGAAAGATGCAAAGAGAAAGAAAAGGCAAAGAAGTATATAAAAGAAGTTTCTCTAGACCAACTTCGACTTTTCCAGCTAAAAAGTTCAGAGATGATTTTAGTCGATCTGTTACAATTCCGGAACGACCGAATAAAAGTAAAACAACTCAAAGGGAGGTCGGAGTGACTAATAAACCAGCAGCTAGTACTGGTAGTGTGCAAAATATTCCGAGACCTAGATGCAAAAATTGTGGTAGATTTCATATTGGTGAATGTTGGGGAAGAACCGGAGCTTGTTATAGATGTGGTGGAACTGATCATTTTATTCGGGACTGTCCTCAGTCATTAAAAGAAAATAAAGAACTAGGCGAGAAACAAACAAATACTTCTCAGAAAAGTAGACGTTCGGGTCAAAGTAGTGCTGCTGAGACTGTTCGTTCGGGAATGAGAGATACTGTAGCCCGATCAGAAACAAGGGCACCTGCACGTACATATGCTACTCGGGCAAGAGAGGAAGCTTCTGCTCCAGATGTGATAGCTGGTATTTTCCATCTTTTTAATGATTCTGTGTATACTTTAATTGATCCTGGATCTACGCATTCATATATTTGCACTGCATTAGTGTCAGAAAAGAAAATGACTGTTGAGTCCACTGATTTTGATATGCAAGTCACTAATCCGTTAGGGCAAAGTGTGTTAGTTAATTTAATATGTCGGAAGTGTCCACTGAAAATACAAGGCTGTGAATTCTCTGCTGATTTAATGTTGTTACCTTTCCGAGAATTTGATGTTATTCTTGGCATGGATTGGTTGATTAAACACGATGCCATAGTGAATTGTAGAGAAAAACGGGTTGATTTAAAATGTCAGACAGGGGAAATAGTTTCAGCTGAGTTTGGAGATAAAAAGAATAATGTCAGAATTATTTCAGCCATTACAGCTCAAAAATTGATTCGGAAGGGTAATGAAGCATTTTTAGCCTATATTCTTGATACCCGGGGTTCTGAATTAAAGATGGAACAATTGCCAGTTGTTAATGAGTTTACTGATGTGTTTCCTGAGGAATTACCTGGTTTACCCCCAGATCGTGAGGTTGAATTTGTAATTGATGTAATTCCGGGTACAGCTCCGATATCAATAGCACCGTATAGAATGGCACCAGCTGAGTTAAAAGAGTTGAAGACGCAATTGCAAGAGTTATTGGATAAGGGGTTCATCAGACCGAGTACATCACCTTGGGGTGCACCTGTTTTATTTGTGAAAAAGAAAGATGGCTCGTTGCGATTGTGTATTGATTACAGACAGCTGAACAAGGTAACAATTAAAAATAAATATCCATTACCTCGTATCGATGATTTATTTGATCAACTGAAAGGTGCTGCTGTGTTTTCAAAGATAGATCTTAGATCTGGGTATTATCAACTGAAGGTTAAAGAGTGTGATGTGCCAAAGACTGCTTTTCGAACTCGGTATGGTCACTACGAATTCCTGGTAATGCCTTTTGGTTTAACAAATGCCCCTGCTGCATTTATGGATTTAATGAATCGGATTTTTCAGCCTTATTTGGATAGATTTGTGGTGGTATTTATTGATGACATATTGGTCTATTCAAAGACAGAATTCGAGCATGCACAACACTTGAGAATTGTATTACAGACTTTGAGAGAAAAGCAGTTATATGCAAAATTTAGTAAATGTGAGTTTTGGCTTCATGAAGTTGGATTTTTGGGTCACATTGTATCAGCTGAAGGAATTCGTGTGGATCCAAGTAAAGTTTCAGCAGTGGTGAATTGGAAAACACCGAAGAATGTAACTGAAGTGCGAAGTTTTCTGGGACTAGCAGGGTATTATCGCCGTTTTGTAAAGAATTTTTCCATGATTGCTTCACCAATGACTCGTTTGTTACAAAAGAATGTTGAGTTTGTATGGTCTGATGAATGTCAACAGAGTTTGACCAATTGAAGAAAATATTAACAGAAGCTCCAGTTTTGACTCAACCAGAATCAGGTATACCGTATATTGTGTACAGTGATGCATCTTTAAATGGTTTGGGTTGTGTGTTAATGCAGTCGGGAAAGGTAGTGGCTTATGCTTCACGGCAATTAAAACCACATGAAAAGAATTACCCTACACATGATCTTGAATTAGCTGCAATTGTTTTTGCTTTAAAAATTTGGAGACACTATTTATATGGTGAGAAGTGTTATATCTATACGGATCATAAAAGTCTAAAATACTTAATGAGTCAGAAGGAACTGAACTTAAGACAGAGACGGTGGTTAGAGTTGCTGAAAGATTATGATTTGGTTATTGACTATCATCCAGGGAAAGCTAATGTAGTTGCTGATGCACTTAGTCGAAAGTCATCATTGTTTGCACTTCGGTTAATGAATGCTCATTTGACACTTAATGAAGAAGGTGTTGTATTAGCAGAATTGAAAGTGAAACCCATGTTTCTTCAACAAATTCAAAAACTGCAGAATGAAGACCCGAAATTGGTATTTAAACGACAAATGGTTCGAGATAATTTAGATTCAGAGTTCAGCATTGATGATGAAGGTATGTTGCGTTATCATAACAGAATTTGTGTTCCAAACAATTCTGATTTGAAGAATAATATTCTTTCTGAAGCACATAATAGTATGTATTCTATTCATCCGGGCAGTACAAAAATGTACGGTGATTTGAAAAAGATATATTGGTGGCCTGGTATGAAAAGAGAAATTTCAGAATTTGTTGCAAAATGTTTGATTTGTCAGCAAGTTAAAGCAGAGCATCAAGTGCCAACGGGTTTATTACAACCCATTATGATTCCTGAATGGAAGTGGGAGCGTGTTACAATGGATTTTGTGTCAGGTTTGCCTATGACTCCAAGAAAGAAAGATTCGATATGGGTGATTGTTGATAGATTGACAAAGTCAGCACACTTTATTCCAGTCAGAACAGATTTTTCACTTGAGAAGTTAGCAGAATTGTATGTGTCAGAGATTGTGAGACTACATGGAGTTCCAGTATCTATCATCTCAGACCGGGATCCGAGGTTTACTTCGAGATTTTGGAACAAACTGCAAGAAGCTTTAGGTACCAAATTAAATTTTAGTACAGCGTTTCATCCTCAAACAGATGGACAGTCAGAGCGAGTGATTCAAATTCTAGAAGATATGTTAAGATGTTGTATACTTGAGTTTGGTGACAGTTGGGAAAGGTATTTACCTTTGGCTGAGTTTGCTTACAATAATAGCTATCAGTCTAGTATAAAGATGGCACCGTTTGAAGCTCTTTATGGTAGGAAATGCAAGACTCCATTGTGTTGGTCTGAATTGAGTGAATCAAAAATAGTTGGGGTTGATTTGATTCGAGAAACTGAAGAGAAAGTCCAGGTTATTCGAGATAGTTTAAAAGCTGCTTCAGATCGTCAGAAGTCATATGCAGATTTGAAACGAAGAGACATAGAATATGCAGTGGGTGATCGAGTATTTTTAAAAGTTTCACCGTGGAAGAAGGTGTTACGGTTTGGCAGGAAAGGGAAATTGAGTCCGAGATTTATAGGGCCTTATGAAATTGTGGAAAGGGTTGGTCCTGTAGCTTATCGGTTGTTTTTACCTCCGGAACTTGAAAAGATTCACAATGTGTTTCATGTGTCTATGTTAAGGCGGTATAGGTCAGATCCTTCACACGTTATTCCTCATACTGAAATTGAGCTTCAACCAGATATGACTTATTCAGAAGAACCAATAAAGATTTTGGCTCGTGAAGTAAAAGAGTTGCGGAATAAGAAAATACCATTGGTTAAAGTATTATGGCATCGGCATGGTATGGAGGAGGCAACCTGGGAAACAGAGGAGTCAATGAGATCACAGTATCCAAATCTATTTTCAGGTAACAAATTTCGAGGACGAAATTTTTAAGGGGAGGAGAGTTGTAACGGCCTAATTTTCAGTGGTGTCGGAAACGGTGATATGAGTTCACTAAATCCGACAGGTAAAATTGAGTAAGATAGTAATTTAATATTTATGAGTCAAATGAGAATTTAGAAGAATTTGTGGATTGGTGAATTTGGTGAATTAAAAGAATTTACTAAGTCAAATGGGTCAAAAACGAGGTATCGAGACCTCGAATTTGAAAATCGAGCCATAAATATTTTTAGAAATATTTATGGAGTGTTATTAAGTTAATATTAAAGTTTGGTTGAGAAATTTAAATGTTTGGGTAGTCAATTAAATAAAAAGGACTAAATTGTAACAAATACAAAATTGCTACAAGAATTAAATAGCTCAAGTGTTAAAAGAAAAAGGATTTAAAGAGCAATTAAACCTAAAAGTGAGAAGGTTGGACGGCTAAGGCAAGGGAATCAGCAGGAGATAAGGGAAATGGGGCAAAATTGGAATTTTTGTGATTTTAATATGTATAATAAAGATAAAATTGAAAAACCTAGAGATATCTTCATATTTTCTCAGCCAAAACGCCATAAAAAGTCTGGAGAAAGCTGGTTTTCATATTTTTACACCATGTGAGTTTGATTCTTGCTTTTTCTTGATAATTTTTATGTTTTTATGACTTTTACAACTAGATCCACTTATAGAATTCATTAGTTTTTGATTTGGTGGGTAAAATTAAAAGTTACCCTTGCTGAGAAATGGAAGTTTATGGTGAATTATTATGAAAATTAAATTATAATTTCTTATTAAGGTGGTTTTATTAAGTGATTTTGATAGGAAATGATATTTAGGACCTAATTGTGAAAAAGTTGTGAATTAGAGGTTGCTGTTGAAATTCAGAATATAAAAGGTTGTGAAATAGTTTGTAATGATAGAATAAAGTGTTAATTGAGAAAAATTAGTTCAATTGATGGCTGAATTGAGCAGGGACTAAATTGTAAAAACTGTAAATTTTGGGGTAAAAGTGCAAATTCGAAATTTAAAGAGCATAATTTGTGAAGTGAAATGGAAATGAATATATGCTAATGAGTGAAAATATTTTACATTATAGATCAAGAAACCAAAGAAGAAAGAGGAAAAGAAAAAGTTGCAGAGTAGTCCCTAAATTTCAAAATCTTCTACAAATCAGCCGGGTAAGTTCATATGGTTGAATTTATATGTTTATTTGTGAAATATTGAATGATATAATGTGCTGTAAATGTGAATTTGCTGTGGAATTGTGGAAAATATGATAAAATGAAAGAATAAATGGCGGTAATTCAAATTAGGAAAAACGCAGAATTGAGTACGTTCGTGTCGTGACATGTGATGAATTGACGGATAAGACCATGGTTAATCCATGGCAAATGTGAAATGTAGGTATGGTATCATCCATACTGAGTTGTGAAATGTAGGTATGGTATCATCCATACTGAGTTGTGAAATGTAGGTATGGTATCATCCATACTGAGATATGAAATGTAGGTATGGTATCAACCATACTGAGTTATGAAATGTAGGTATGGTATCATCCATACTGAGATATGAAATGTAGGTATGGTATCAACCATACTGAGTTGTGAAATGTAGGTATGGTATTAACCATACTGAGTTGTGAAACGTGGCACTGAGCAACGACGTACTCAAATTCGTAAGACGTTTCCTAATTTGATAAAAAGTAATATAATATGAGTGAATCAAATGTCTCAACTATGAGAAGTATTTTAACAATGGTTGTGAATGGCAGGGAACTTTAGAAAATGTTTTGTTATTGTTTGGAAATATTATGTGTGGTAAGCATTACTTGAACCTATGAACTTACTAAGCTTCATCAAGCTTACTTGTGTTTGTTTGATATTTTTATGTAGATTGAGTTAAAGAGAAGAGATAGATCGGATCATCACAGCAAAGCTCACTATCCAGATCAATTCCGGTAGCTTTTGTTTTATGTTTGAAGATTTATATGGCATGTATAGAGTTTAAATGAGATGGAGTAAAGATGTTATAAACTAGTTAGCAATATTTTGCAATGAAACAGTTTTTGAATTCCAGCAGTGACGTGATTTTGAAAATCACCAAAAATAGAAGAAATGTAATTAGAAAGTGAAGGAGATATGAATTGAAAGCTCTTTGAGTCTATTTTCATATGAAAGAAATAGAGTAAGCAAAAGAAATGGAAATAATGAGATATTTAAATTTTAGTGAAACTGGTTCTGAATGAATTCGTGATCCCCTGTTCTACCTTTGAAAAATCATTAGAAATTGCACAAAAATAATTGTGGTTTAAAATTTATATGTATGAAATCCTGAATGAGTCTAGTTTCAAATGAGCTAAACAATGAGGCCATCTAAGTTCTGTACAAAGAGTAATTTGATTCTTAGTGAAGAGAGGTCAGAACAGTTAAACAGTAAAACAGGGGAAACTTTAAGAAAAATCTGGTATTGATTGGCCATACCAAAAATTCTGGAAAAATTATAGTAAAAAGATATATAAGTCTAGTTTTAGGGAAAATTAACGGATCTTAATTTGGAGTCCTGTAGCTCCAGATATAAATATTTTAGTGACTATGACGCAGATGGGCAGTTTTAAATTTTATGCCGAATTAGTAGTAAAGTTTAGTAATGCCTCGTGCTCGACTCCGGCAACGGTCTCGGGTAAGGGGTGTTACATTTATAAGGGATTCTTTTAAAAAGAAAAGTCAAATTTCAAAATTGAAATAAATAAATCATTTTTTTGTTAACTATTTTTCATGAAATAAATACAAAAAAAATAGCTAAAAAAATTCGTAAATTAAATTTCATAGAAAAAAGGCACCCTAATTATAATTTTTCCTTTTGGGGATGAAACTAATGCTACCTATTTAATAAGTACATTTGAAAGAAAGGAGGAAAATGATTTTGGTTTTTCTTACTCGGATCAATAATAGATCAATTCAATCCGAAAATTCAATATGACATGGAATCTCTAAAAATATATACTCAATTAAAGTTTAAGGAAGACTATTTTTTGCCAAGTAACCAATGCTATTAGAATTTCACATAAAGTTATTGGCAATCTAAAAATTTTGAGATTTTGTTTTTATTGTGTTCGGATGAAATGAAGTGATGTGATTCACATTTATATTAATTTTTTTAATATTTAAGGTATCATAAATTTATGTATATTTTATTTATATAAGTTTTTAGATATTAATAATTTGATTTTGTTATGTTTGTGGTGTATGTTATTCATTGTATATAATTATATATTTTTTCAAACAAAAAAAATATTTATTTAGAATATTATAAATTTTTATATATCATATATATCAATAATTCATATTTTGTAAATTTAAACTTCTTTATGTGTGATGTGTTTATGTTAACAAATCATAAACCCTAGATTCTAAATATTATACCCTAAACCACAAACACCAAACCCTAAACCCCAAATTTAAAACCACAAACCATAAATCTTAGACCCTTAAACCCTAAAATAACATTTTTTTGCGGCATTTTTACAAAAAAATGCCACTGAAGCTTACCTTTTGCGACGTTTTCCTAAAAATGCCACTAAAGCTCAAAAAACAAACTTGCTCAAAGTTTTGTGGCGGCTTTTTAAAAGTGCCGCTAATGCTCAGGCCTTTAGCGGCGTTTTCTCAAAAGCGCCACTAATGTTGAGACCTTTAGCGGCGTTTTTTTCAAAAGCGCCGCTAATGTTCAGACCTTTAGCGGCGTTTTCTCAAAAGCACCGCTAATGTTCAGACCTTTAGCGGCGTTTTTCAGAAGCGTCGCTAATGCTCAGACCTTTAGCGGTGTTTTTTCAGAAGCGCCGCTAATGCTCAGACCTTTAGCGGCGTTTTCCCAGAAGCGCACTAATGCTCAGACCTTTAGCGGCGTTTTTCCAGAAGCGCCGCTAATGCTCAGACCTTTAGCGGCGTTTTAAGAAAAAAAACGCCGCTATTTATCCTTTTTAGCGGCGTTTTGGAGATGAACGCCGCTATTGCTCAATTTTTTGCGGCGATCTCCTTCAAACGCCGCTATTGCTCATTTTTTTGCGGCGTTCTCCTTTAAACGCCGCTAATGTATGCGTTTTTATCTAAAACGCCACTAAAAATGTCGCTAAAAGTCTGTTTTTGTGTAGTGATTATGTACTAAAATAATATAAAATAATAAAATACATAGTATATTATTTGAAAGTAATAGAATTTGAAAATAAGGAAAATACGAACAAAGGGCCAAAATAAGTGTTTTTTACTGAATTTATATAAAAAAAACTAAAATAATAAATTTGAAACATTATGTACTAAAATAATATAAAATAATAAAATACGAAAATAGTATATTTTTTGAAAGTAATAGAATTTAAAAATAAGGAAAATACGAACAAAGGGCCAAAATAAGTGTTTTTGTTTTTACTAAATTTATATAAAAAACACTAAAATAATACATTTGAAACATTATGTACTAAAATAATATAAAATAATAAAATACGAAAATAGTATATTTTTTGAAAGTAATAGAATTTGAAAATAAGGAAAATACGAACAAAGGGCCAAAATAAGTGTTTTTTTTACTAAATTTATACAAAAAACACTAAAATAATATATTTGAAACATTATATACTAAAATAATATAAAATAATACGAACAAAGGCTCGTAATATATAATAATTATGTACTAAACTATTATTGTTAATCACTGGTTCTATTATAAAAAAGTATACGTAATATTGTTATTAAGAAACCCTAAATATTATTATTAGTTATTAATATTGTTAAAAAAATCTAATTATTATTTTAGTTAGTATTATTATTAATATTGTTATTAAGAAACCCTAAATATTATTATTAGTTTCAATATTGTTAGTAAAAACCCTAATTATGATTTTAGTTAGTATTATTATTATTGTTATTGAGAAACCCTAAATATTATTATTAGTTATTAATATTGTTAGTAAAAAACCTTAATTATTATTTTAATTAGTATTATTATTAATGTTGTTATTAGGAAACCCTAAATATTGTTATTAGTTATTAGTATTGTTAGCAAAAAACCCTAATTATTATTTTAGTTAATATTATTATTAATAAAAAATTTGTATTTATTATGTGTCGTTTATGTTATGTTTTTGTTATATTATTTTTATTGGCATGTTTTTTTAGTAATTTAATATAAATTTATTATTTTTTATGTAGGTAAAAAATTAAATATTTGAGACGGCAATGGCTCCATTGATTAGTACAGAGCCTCACATATCTGACACAGCTAATGATATGGTAATGTATTGTTATTTATTAATCGCGGGTTATATTAACAAAATAGCTACATAATTTAGGGAAATAAATTATGTATTATAATTATTTTTTGTGATTTAACACTGTCAAGGCTCGTACCGTGTATTAAGGGGCCGGGTGAATGACTTAGGAAATTCCTCAGATGAACGATTGATGCCCTATTTAAAGCAAGCTGGATTCGGGTCAGCAGCATTGATCCAGACATTTGATCTACGGTATGATTTAATATCCGCACAAGACGAGCGTTGGCGCCCGGAGACCCACACTTTTCATTTCCCATGTGGAGAGTGCACAGTCACTCTAGAGGATGTTGTAGTGCAACTTGGGCTCCCAATTGATGGGAGTCCCGTAACGGGCGTCAGTGCGATAGCTGACCCAGTTGCACTTTGTCAGAGCCTACTAGGAGTCTCGTACGGCAATGGTGAGGAAAATATTTTGAGCTTGAAATTTACATGGCTGAAAGCGAGGTATGAATACTTATCAGCTAATGCCACTGAAGTCGAGTTGATGCGCGCTGCTCGAGCATGCATTATGCACATCATAGGGGGTGTACTGATGCCCGATGCAAACAATAGCAGGGTTCATATCATGTACTTACCTCTATTAGCTGATTTGAGTAATGCTCGCTCTTATAGTTGAGGCTCCGCAGTTCTAGCGGTGTTGTACCATGAGCTTTGTCGGACGACAAAGCCAGCTGCTATAGACATAAGCGGATGCCTTACATTATTGCAGTCGTGGGCTCTTTATCGGATGCCATTCTTGGCATCAGTTAGTCACCAGCCATACGTATATCCACTAGTTAACAGGTGATAAAATATAACTTGTTATTAATTGACAATTTCTTTATATTGATACTATTGTAACGATACTATATTGACTTGAAATTTGTTTTTGTAGATGGAGTATTTATCCGGGTATCGGGAGGTCGTACACTGTCCCGATATACTGGCTTATGATTGAACAACATGCCGGGGAAGGGGTAAGCGATTCCAATATTTGTGATGTGTTACTTTGTATATCTTACTCACACCGTGTTAAATTTTAACAATGTTATTAATCGTGCAGTTTATATGGATGCCATATCGTAGACCAGAAATTGCAGCCATTATACCCTTGTCTGCCTACATTCACTCTCATATGTGGTGCACTAATGCACCAATTATCAATTTTAATGTAGTCGAGTAATACCATGGGGATCGAGTGCTGCGATAGTTTGGTTGCATCCAATATATCCCGGATTTGCCATGCCAGGTGGGAGAGGTTCACTGCATGAACAAGAGAGGGAAACAGGGATTGCATTGGGGGGTTAAGCATCGGAGTTTTATTGCGGTGTGGAATGATCGGATGTCTCGAATACCTCAGATGGATATGTCTTCCGATTTGTAACCTCCATTAGAGTACATACAATGGTACTCTAGTATGGGGAAGCCATATAGGGCAGTCGACTATAGTCCCCCCACACATGCAGCGACATGGGGCATACAAGCCAGTGGCTAATATGGAGGCCGAGGCAGCTACAGATCCTGATCCCGAGCCGGAGCCCGAGCAATCACATTCACATTCGGATGCACATTCGTATCATCCAGATGTGCCGGGCAATGACTACTTCCCGGGCTCGTCAGGGGATGGATACCATTAAGGGTTTGATATATTTGGATCGTACCCACCGCAGTACAGCAGTCCCAGCTCGTATCCACTGCAGGACATCAGGCCTCCTGAGTCGTATCCACTACATCATGGCACTCCTTCTAGCTCAAGTTCATCGATGCCATTTCAAGCCACATGATTTTTTTGCCATGTTTAGCACACCCCCACCTAGACCCCTACCTGGGCCTGAAGAGGATGTTGGTCGTCGCGAGCACCCACAACGTGAACGTCGACCTCCGCAGAAGTATACATTTAGGACCACACCATTAAACCATCAATTTTAGGTGTTTCTTGTGGTTTTGATTTTCCTCAATTTTGTATTTTTTTATATTACAATGTTTGTATTTTTTTTGTATAAATTTAATTCGATTAATTGGAACTTTAAAATTTGTAACAAAATTTGGCCTTTGGAGATTATAACATTAAAACAGTAATACACAGTACAACTGAAATGTAGCTTTTAAAAGGTTTTTAAAATAATAATTTGTGTTTTCCAAAGATTTATTTAGTCAAGAAATTGCGCAAGAAAAGTATCGAAATCTCGGTGTTATAAACTGAGCCATAAATTATATTGAAAAAGCATTTAAATGATGTATTTTTTATATAAATTAAATACATTACAACATAAGCTCAATTCCCACTCGATCGTGACGAGTCACCAATATGATAGTTTCGCTGCGGGCATTTACTTTGATTATGACCACCTAACCATCATACTCCACAACGCTTACCGTTGGATTTCTCCCTAATGTCCATTTCATTACGGATTTTGGATGATTGCGGACGACCTCTTGAATTCCTGCATAGTGCTCTATCTGGGACAAGCTCGAAAGTCGTCCGAGGCACCTCCCACGTAGACAGGTCGGGCAGGATGGGGAACTCATTTTCCCAAACACGCAACATGCGCTCGAGCATGTACACATCATCGAAAAATTGTTCAACATTAAGGTTTGCTTTAACACACGCTGCCACGATATGTGCACACAGATAATGAAGTGATTGGAACCTCCTGCATTCACACTGTCTGTTCCGGAGATCAACTCCATAAGTCCTAGGTGGCACACCGGGTCGACGACCAATGGACTCGTAACTCAGAAAGTTTCTAGGCGTCGTGAATATATTTCTACAGTCATCGACCTCGCAATCCGACGGTTTGCAATCAATGCATCCCTGACATCTTCGACAAACACGTGTCTCGCCTCCATCTAGTTGACTTGTTGTTCACCCATTCTTGGCATCAAGGTTGCCAACCTGTAGAATGTAGCCGAGAAGACAGATAAAATTGAAAGATGTCGTATTTTCAACAACACAGCCTTGACCCCCTCCACCAAGTTTGTGGTCATTTGACCATAACGAAAGCCCTCGTCAAAACTTTGAGCCCATTGCCACGACTCCATTGTACCCAACTATTGTCGAAAAGATTTGTTCATTTGACCTTCCATGTCACTCTAAAGTCGAGTCATTCTTTGGCGAAAAATATGTGGCTCTAACTCGTACGCTGTATATGTATTAAGAAAAGATAAGTTACAGTAACTGGATAACATAAAAACATTAAAACTTATATTGAAAATATAAGATTATCCTTAACCCATTTTCACCACTTGTCTCTTCTAGTATGCATTCTTATAATCTCGAAAGAAATTAGCCGCAATGTGACGGATGTAGTAAATAGATCTCCATGGTACACCGGAACGCCTAATTGCGGTAATTAATACTTTCCCTCTATCGGAGATGATGCAAATATTATTGTTGCTAATAACATACCTCCGCAGGTTGGTAAGGAAGAATTCCCAAGATTTCATGTTCTCCTTATCTACGATGGCAAATGCTATTCGGAGCACGTTCCTATTGCCATCTTGAGCAATTGCAATAAGTAAGATCTGTGTATATTTTCCGTATAGCTATGTCCCATCCACCTGCACAAACCGCTTGCAGTGTGGAAATGCCCGCACACATGGATCAAACGTCCAGAACATTCAATGAAAAATTCTTTTCTCCGGTTCTAATTGGTCATTCGGGCCGTAATAAGGTCGTGTCTGTAACTCAATCACAGTCCCAGGTATGTACTCCCACATAGCAGCTATAACACCTCGAATTTGGGCCTAGTAGAATTGGGCCTATTGGGCTTTGGGTCTCATGAAATTTTTAAGTGAGCAAGAAAATGACAAATGACATGACGGCTTTAAAGGTTTAATGAATTTGGAGTGTCTAGATGTGTTGGAGAAGCTCTAGGTTCGAGTTTTATGGTGGAGGATTCTTAATTTAATTAATTAAGGAATCAGGGTTGTGAGTAGTGGGCTTTTAAATAAATAAGTGAAAAATGGCACAAAGAAACCTATGGTGAAGTGGCTAAGTGACGCCACTAAGGTGTAGAGAGGTGGCGACATATGCATGTAGGGAGGTCTGAGGTTCGAGTGCTAGCTTAAATTTATTTTGGAGTTTAATTCTAGGCTTCTAGAAGGCTGGAAGTGGCGTGTAGAGGGACTCTAAGGAGAAATGATCAGTAGATAGAATTTAGGAAAAGGATAAGGGAGATATCATGGAGAAAAATTAGGAGATGAGCAGTGGATGAAGTGGTGCCGAATTGGACTTTAGGGGTGGCTAAGTTTCGGCTATAGGCTATATAATGTGTGTGTGTCGATTTTGGGGTCCTAAGTAATGTCGAATTTTCCATTCTTTTTCTTTTCCTTACCGAAACCTTATTTTTCCACAACCAAAAATACCTTACCTTGTTGCCAAAATCTCCTATAGCCGAATCCTTTTTTGTCGAATTCTCTCATAGCCAAACTCTTTTATTGCCGAAGTATCATCATCTTCTCTTGCCAAAATCCTTATTAGTGCCAAATCTTTGTTGTTGTTCCTCCATCACGAATTGATTGTTACCTACTCCCAGACAAGGTTAAAAGCTGAATCTCATTCAGTAGCTATCTAGGCCGCAGGATCAAGGGTTGGGTTCGGTAAGTGTTCAGTTAACCCCCTTAGTGTGTTTTGTTAAAAGCTGAAGGGCTATCTAACTTCTCATTGCCGTTAATCTTATATTAACAAGGGTAAGGTTCAGAGATCGCAAGTGTGATAAGGATCGTTAGTAAAGTGTAAGTGTACTCAACTCGATTATGGTTTAAGTAAATGGCCAAATGTGAGTATGATTTATAGGGGTGACTTGTGTGGATTATGAGTCACTCGAAGTTTGATGGTGTATGTGTGAGTGCAGATCTACGGGATACTCGTGATTAGTACCTAAGAAAGGGCTATTAGAACCCGGTGTCACACGGTAAGGTTACGGTAAGGCTTCGGCTTTTGGTAAATATTTTGATTAAGTATGGGTGATTGATTGAAGGTTGGTTAGTTTTAGGTTCAAGACCAAGGATAGTATAGCACGTCGCAGTAACCAGTGTGTACAAACACTACACACACATGATATCGGCAATGCCAAAAAGCCGAAAGTGGCTAAATGGGCCTGGTGGGCCCTGAGGCTAAATTTGATGAAATTGATTGATTTGGTTATATGAATTGAGTTAGTCATGCATGTTACATGATTTGGAATTTTTTTGGGCCTAATATGAATGAGATCTGGGCCTAATGGGCCATAAGAATGTGATTTGGGCATAATGGGCTATATGAACGTGAAATGGGCTTGATGGGCTTTATGGGGACATAGACAAGTATGCTACGGTTAATGGACTTTAGGCCTAGTTCTGAACAACTCTTAAATCGCATAAGACTTAATTTAATAATCAACATGTTCGTGGACAAGTCACTGGGTTATAGTGTGGCAACGGACATATGTATGTCTAGGATTAGATCTAGGGAGAGCTTGGTACTTAAACGGTCCTAGTGGCCCACCTCCTCTTCTCTAGAATCCTACCTGGTGCGTAGTGTTTGTTCACTTTAGCCGCAAGGACTTGTTAATGGGTCAAAGTTCATAACTAAAACTCGAGAGGGACCAAAATATCCCTGATTTGAAAATTACCAAAATACCCTTAGATTTGCAAAATTACTAAAATACCTCCGAAATGTAAAATTACCAGAATACCCTTAATTTGTAGAATTACCAAAACATCCCTAATTTACAAAATTTCCAAAATACCCCTGTTTTGTAAATTACCTAAATACCCCTATAGAGTAGATTTACGGAAATACCCCTGGGTAGTGAAATGACTAAAATACTCATAAGTGCTTAATGTGTGAAATTGTGTATGTTGTATTCATGAAATATATGTTGCATTTGGGTGGGTTTGATGATACGGAGGAAGATATATGAGGATCGCATAGTTGCTTGATGACCGTGGATCCACTGGTGGCTTTAAGCCCATTATATGCTTAGTAGCCTTGCTGTAACGTTAAGTAGTGCCGCTGTTGGTGCTACCTTTGGAGTGTAGAGATGGGTGGGTTGATATTTATATCCCCACAAGAGTGTAGGGTTGGAAGGGAAATGGAGTGCAGGGTTGGATTTGGGTTGGGTGCATTGCATTCATGTGATACTGATGTGATATGAGGTCATTGTGGGCTAATGCCCAATACCACCATTTTTTATAGGGCTTAGGCCCAATGTAATAATTGTATGTTGATTGGATTACCAAGGGTCGTACACACTGAGTTTTGAAACTCACACCCTTTTTATTAAATGTTTCAGGTGATCCTCAGTAAACGGCTCGACGTGGGAGAGGATTCGGAGATGGCCACACTACAAGATACTTAGAAGTTTTACTTATTTGTCTCAAAAGACATGATTTTTACTTTATTTTCGTTGGATGTAATAAGGCCTTGTACTCCGATTTGACTTTGGATTTTGAGTTTTGTTGTTTCAACTGTTTACTTAATTATTAAACCTGAGTAAATTTCTTATGTTTAAACATGGTTTTCGGAATACTTAAAATAATTAAATAGGCTTTTATCATTACTTAACAAGACTCAGGGATTTTGGGCTTTTGGGTCTTAAATTTTAACTTAGCAAAATCGTTTTGAATTATGCCTTTGATGTGACATTCTCGGATTCGGCCATAACGTTTGGGCTGGGTCTGGGGGTGTTACATTTAGTGGTATCCATTCCTGTAGCTCGTTATACGACAAATCGTAATCCCCATACAATTGATCTATTACCATCTGTTTAGCTATCCACGCATTTCGATATGATACTCGATACTGGAATCGTGCTTGTATTTCGGCAATCAGTACCTAAACTTTAATGGTCGGCATGTCCTTCACCATTGGCATGATACACGTACAGATAGTTTTAGAATCAAGTTTTCAATGATCTTCTGTCATACGTGTCGATCTGCATGTGTAAGTCCAACTAATTTTCGTATCTCCCACATTTGCGAATTTTGAATAAATGCAACTCGTACCCGCTAATTACAACCTTCCGCTACCTTCCAACACTCTCCAATATATACCGTCGGTTTAGACACTGCGACTTTGTAATCCACTGATATATTCATGCTATACCGTTTAATAGCAGATATGCACTCTTCTTTACTTTCGAATCTCTATCCTATAAATAACTCCTCATGCTTGGAATTTACGGCCAGCCGGTGAGCAGGAAGTATTTCAGGGTACTCCGAGAACTCAGCTACATGCGCTGCATTGGGGTCTATGAGCGCCATGTGTGGCCGAGGATTATTTTGCATCATAATACATCGCATCTGGTTCCCGACTGAAGACACGCTAATGTTTCCATCATCATTCACATCTTCATCGTCAATATCATCAGGTATATTGTCCATATCGGGATCACTGTCACTATCGACCTCTTGCTCACAATGATCACTACTATCGTATCCATCACCACCAACCACATCAATATCAGGTGTAATATTAAGATCGATATCGATCCCATGTCTAGTTGATTCGGCATCAACGTACGATATTAGAGGCACCATGCACGGTTCTTGAGCTCCATGTTCTTCACCTTATGCATTGATGTCTTCGTTTTGCTCAATACCAGCTAACTCAGCAAATAAGTGAATCGGTGCATTTTTGTTACTCCCATTTCCACAGTAAAGAGCGATCATTGTCTCCACGTCTTTGTCGTCTACAAGTTCCATTTCTGTGAATTTGATCGGATCTGTTGAAATTGGAAACTTGTAGAAAATTCTCGAAATCCTTCTCCCACAATGTCTAACAATTTTTGCGTTAATCCTTCCCTTCATATCATCTAACGATACATTTCTATTAAGTCTCATTGCTATTTCTTGCCGACATTCAAATATGCATCCAACGGTTGTTGTCAAGATGATTCCATCGAAATAAACGCATACGAAAAACTGATCATCCATCTTTAATATTTAATCTGTTAAAAAATAAACAAAATTTCTCAAAACAATTTCGATCAGTAAATAAATTACTTAAATAAAAAAATTAATGTTTCAATATGCAATTTTTTTCATTCTTAAGCTCATACTATTTCAGTTATCATTTTGTACATGAACAACACTGATTATTTACATTTAACCACTTAAATTCAGTTCTACGTTTTCTTCCATCTCCGATCTTGTATCTTCCTCTGGGAAATACTGTACAATCCAATTTAGAAATTCTTGATTCTCTTCATATTCATCTTCTACAATCCAATTTGGAAATTCCTCGGGATCTTCTTTCTCTTCAATCTTTATAACTGGTATTGAATTTAGAAATTCTCTTGGTAATTTCCTAACATCTAGTTTATCCATCCATGGTATGTCAAACACACTTTGCTTCCCAATCAACTTCCGTGAGCCTATACTTTGCCGCACTGTTTTCCTAACTCCGTAAGAGATTATAAACTTCACAAAGCATATAACTAGATTCCAATAGGTTCATGGTACCAATGTGTTCCAAAGTTCGTCTAAAATGATTTGATGGTCCCGTTCTATTAATGTCCCTCTAAGGGTTAAGTATTGCACTATATTCTTCCTAATCATTTCATGACCATTCCACAACACTTCTTGCATCTTTTTATTTACGGTAATAAGGTGTTGAACATTGTCTTCTTCTGGTTTCATTCTATAATCTTGCACTTCTCTCATCATCTTATCAACTTTATTCATTTGTGCTGAAGTTATTATCTCATCAGGCAATACCAAATATGTTGTCATTTCTAACAATATCTACAGCAAAAATATTTTCAATTTTTATCACTAATTAACAATTACTTTATAATAGTTTTACTAATAAAAAACTTTTAAATATATTAAAAAATTTAAAACATAACATTCACAATAAACAAATAATTAATATAAACATAAAACTTACTAACAAATCAAAATAAACAAACAAAATAGCTTTAAAACAAAACATAAAAATAACAAAAACAATAATTAGGGTTTTTTACTAACAATATTAATAATACTAGCTAAAATAATAATTAGGGTTTTTTATCAACAATATTAATAATACTAACTAAAATAATAATTAAGGTTTTTACTAATAATAATAATAATAATAATAATAATAATAATAGTTTTTTACTAAAAATAATACTAACTAACAATAATATAGTGTCAAAACTAACAATCATACTAACTAAAATAATAATTAGGGTTTTAACTATAAATAAGAATAACTAACCAAACCCTAAAAACTAACAATAATATTACTAACTAAAATAATAATTAGGGTTTTTACTAATATTAATAACTAACAATAATAACTAAAATAACAACAAAAACAATAAAAAACATACAAAATAAAACATGATAATCCATTATTTATAAAATAAATACCTTATTTTTTCTATTGTTTTCTTCTCTATCTTTCTCCTTTTTCTTCTTTATTTTCTTTCCCTCATTCTTTTCTTCTGGCGCCGTCCTCTTTCTTCTTCTTCTTCTTCTCCCGCAGAGCAATGAAGAAAATTATATTGGGGACCATTTAAGGTCCCCAGCTGAGCAAATGGACAAATTGCTCCTGCATGGAGAAGTCTCGTCACCTGGGTGCCGCCTCTGGCACCACATTGTCCCTTTTTTTTTAGTTTTTTTTTCTTCACTTTTTCAGTTTATGTTTTTTTTTTCACTGTTGTGTGTTAGAACAAGGGTGGTGCTGCCTCTGGCATAGGCGTGACCATCCTAGATGTACCATTTTGGTACATAATAGATTTCCTATACCATTTTGGATTTTTTTTTTATTTTTTTGTATTTTTTTCGTAAACCTCCCCCAAATATCTCATATTTGCAAATGATTGACCAAATCCATTTTAAGCTACTATATTTTTCAAACTTTTTTGAAAAATATTTATATTTCTTTTTTAGTATATTTCATTTTCATTTTACAATTAATGTTTGGAGTTTATAGTTGTCCCTCTTAAAAATGTCATCTCCAAAATTCAAACCTACATTTATCCAAACTTATTTTGGGCCTAATATTATTATCTAAACATTCCAAATTTCTCAATGAACATTCGAGTTTGAATGAATAATCCAATCCTTAAATAAATCCACTATTCATAACTTCTAATCCCTAAACAAGTTTACATTCAAACCCAGAATATCTAAATTATTACGATAACTAAGGTTCCAACGAGTTTTGTCGATATCCTTAATCCAATTTATATAATTAAAAAGATATAATGACTTTTTTGGCTCTCTAATTTTCCAAAAAAAATAATTTTGACCCTCTATTTTTTGTCTTTTAGTCCTTAAACTTATATTTTTTTTATCAAATCACCCAAAAATGGGTGGAAAAGTTAATGTTTGTTAACTTTGCTAATATGGCATACACGTGGATTGCTACGTGGATAGCATGCCAATAGTTAATTAATTTTTTTGCAAATTAAAACATAAAAGAATTATATTTTTATATTTTTTAACCATTTAATTTTAGAAATAATTTTTAAAATTTTAAAAATTAATTTAATGCTGACATGTTATCCACGTGGCAATCCACGTGTATGCTATGCTACGCTACATCAGCAAAGTTACAAATGTTAATTTTTCAATCTATTTTGAGGTGACTTGATAAAAAAAATACAAATTTAGAGGTTAGAACATGGGCTTAAGGGCTAGCAAGGGCCTTGACCCCTTTAAAATGAAAAATTTTCTACTAATGCCCTTTAAAATTTTTAAATTTTTATTTAAATTAATAAAGGTAAAATTGTACTTTTATCCCCTAAAAATTATAAAAATTTGATTTAATCTTTTAAAATTATAAAGATATAAAATATTAAAATGATCACATTATATTTTATTATCATAAAAATTATAATTTAATTTCACCCCTCTAAAAATTTTCTAACTTCATCTCATATTAGAAAGGGTGAAAAGTTAAATAAAAGGATTAAATGATAAAATGATTTTATTTTTTGGTAATGTTTAAAGGATGATTATGTGAATTAAAAAAAATATTACACCGATATAAAAATTTAATTCTCAAATATTCTAAATTTTAATTACTATCTTATCTATGCTGTTTCCTAAGAAGTTCAAAATTATGGGGTATGGGTCGTTTTCACTTCACAAATCTTAAGGAAGAAGTTGGCAGCAGCCCCACAATGTATCCAAGATTCAAGGGTGGTCCACACAAGAATCAAAAGTGAATCAGAGCCACCAATTCCCAATCATATGAAATCAGGCCAGACCCTAAATTCGGTTTCTACCGTTGATTTATGCTGAATCACCCGATATTGCGGACCCTATGTGTCGTAAACCAACAGAAGGTGGCATTATCTGCCGTCCTACCGCGCCTCAAAACCATCCACCTGTCCCCCTGCCTGCCCCTTGCGTGGACGTCTAAGTAGCCTTACAAACAAAACACTAAATCCTCTTATCCTATGTCTTAAGCCGAAAGGATCGGACACGTGAATGTTCCCTTCTAAACACGTGCCTCTATCTCATTCGCTGTCCTTTTTTTTGTCCCTCACTCCAAAAAAACGCGTTCGCGACGCTTATTTAATCTAACCGTCCATTCTCACGTGAGTCCAGCAATCGTAGCCGTTGCCTCCTGGATCGCCCCGCCTCTTTAAATTTCGTTTCTATAAATACTTCATCTCACAACACCTTCAAGACTCAGCTCACATTCAAAGTCGGAATCATCCCCAACTGAATAAATTTACGCAAAACTAAAAAAGAAAGAAAAGGGTGTAAGATTCATTTCCTTTTTTCTTCTCATCTCTGACAGGTAATCGGAAAAGGCAAACAGTTCGAATAAATAGAAAATGGCGTTGAATTTGGCGCATCAGCTTGGATCTCTAGCCGGGACACAAATTGCAGCTGAAGTCACTACCGGAGAACAATCATCCTCAGCGACGGCTAATGTGTCGGGAGTTCGGAAAGTTCCATTGGCGAATCTCCGATGCAACGCCCCAGGAGAAGCTCTGTCCCCTCCAATGTTAACTCCACCGCTGACGCCGCGAAGCGCGGCAAACAGGTCGGCTATGATGAGTCCGTCGCTGCGTCCGGATCTGTCCGCCGCTTGCCAGGCCTACGGGACGTTATCACCGCTGGAGACGGCCGAGGAGTCATCGGCGTCGGTGGCGTGGAAGGAGGGAGGGAAGAAAGAGGAGAAGAAAGGGGTTCCGGTTTACGTGATGATGCCGTTGGATAGCGTGACGAACGGGAATACGGTGAATAGAAAGAAGGCGATGAATGCGAGTCTCCACGCGCTGAAAAGCGCGGGAGTGGAGGGGATAATGATTGACGTTTGGTGGGGGCTGGTGGAGAGGGAAGCGCCGGGTGCTTATAATTGGGGTGGCTACGCCGAGCTTCTCGAGATGGCTAAGAAGCATGGCCTTAAAGTCCAGGCTGTCATGTCATTCCATCAGTGTGGCGGCAACGTCGGTGACTCTTGCACGTTCGTATCTCCTCCTTACCTCTCTTTACTGTTTAACTTTTAAAATTTAAACCCTTCTTTTTCTTCAAGATCCCGTTACTCAGCTTAAGAAATTTTTATTTAAAAAATAGTAATTTTAAATTTATTTTTGTGGGGATGGGATACCTTTTTGAAAATCAAGAAAAATAAAGTTTACACGTTTGATTAATTATTGATTACAAGTTAATCATTTGCTTATTTTTGAATTTGAAAGAGACAATCAGATGAACCAACGTTTTTTTAAAAAAAATTTAGATGAAGGGATAACGTAAGCTTTCATTGCATCTTTTTACAAAAGTTGGGTAAAAAGGGGACCGAAAGAAATTAAATTTGAAGATAGATATGGAAATAATTTTTCAGAACCTATTTTAAAAGTTCATGAATCAGAACAATTTTTTACGAAGGATAAGGACCCATTTTCACGGAGGGTACGGTGGTAGCTTTCATTTCTCTCCATCTCTCCTGGCAGAGAATATGGGGTTTGTATGGAAATTTTCATAAGCCCCCATACGGTGGTCCAAATCCTGTATTTTTTATCTAAATTTTTATTGAATCAAATATTGGGATGTATTGATTTGATGTTATGGAGATGCTCTTTTAAAGGAAAAAAATATGGTTGTTTTTGTACAGTATTCCTTTGCCCAAGTGGGTTACAGAAGAGATCGAGAAGGACCCAGACCTCGCATACACTGATCAATGGGGAAGAAGGAACTACGAATACCTTTCACTTGGTTGCGATACCCTTCCTGTCTTGAAAGGCCGTACGCCTGTTCAGTGTTATGCTGATTTCATGCGTGCCTTTAGGGACAATTTCACACACCTCCTTGGTGATACCATTGTGGTAATTCTTCTAATTTACTAGTAATTGTTGATCCCATTTTGTCTCATCCTCTTGGAAGAATTCAACTGCTCAGGAATTACCATTGTTTTTCGCTACAGGAAATCCAAGTCGGAATGGGTCCGGCAGGTGAGCTTCGGTACCCTTCGTACCCGGAGGCGAATGGGACATGGAAGTTCCCTGGAATTGGAGCCTTCCAATGTTATGATAAGGTACCCTGACATTGCACTGCTCTCTCTTGTTTCTATTTCAGATTAGGTTCTGTTTTGGTGTTACTAATATGGGTGTTATTTGATGCAGTATATGCTTAGCAGCCTAAAAGCAGCAGCTGAAGCGGCGGGTAAGCCAGTATGGGGTAGCACTGGCCCAACTGATGCTGGTCACTACAACAATTGGCCAGAAGATACGCCTTTTTTCAAGAAAGAAGGTGGTGGTTGGAATACTCCATATGGTGAATTCTTCCTTACCTGGTACTCTCAGATGCTGTTAGAACACGGGGAGAGAATTCTATCGTCCGCAACATCGATTTTTGACGGTGCAGGTGTGAAGATCTCTGTGAAAGTTGCGGGAATCCACTGGCATTATGGAACCCGATCCCATGCTCCCGAACTCACAGCAGGGTACTATAACACAAGGTACCGAGATGGTTACCTCCCGATCGCTCAAATGCTAGCACGTCATGGTGCCGTTTTCAACTTCACTTGCATAGAGATGCGGGATCATGAGCAGCCCCAAGATGCCTTGTGTGCACCTGAGAAGCTAGTGAAGCAAGTTGCTTTAGCAACCGGAGCAGCACAAGTTCCACTTGCCGGGGAGAATGCACTTCCCCGTTATGATGAATACGCCCACGAGCAGATCTTACAAGCTTCATCGTTGAATGTCGATGGCTCACCAGTTGATAGAGAGATGTGTGCATTTACGTACTTGAGGATGAACCCATCGCTCTTTCATCCGGACAATTGGAGACGGTTTGTTGCATTCGTGAAGAAGATGAAAGAGGGAAAAGGAGCTCGTCGGTGTTGGGAAGAGGTGGAGCGGGAAGCCGAACAATTCGTGCATGTCACGCAGCCTTTCATTCAGGAGGCCGCTGTTGCCCTTATGCATTAGCGCATGAGAGCAATGGTAGCTAAGTAAAGAGTTTGTATTAATAACAGTTCCTCAAGGATTCTGAAATGATATAGTTTTTCCTTTCAAATTTTTTTCCTATGCAGTGGCTAGGGAAAAAATGCATGTTGTATAATTTGGTATTCGATTTTACTTTGTACCAAATAGTTCCAACTCTTTCCAATTTTAATCAAGGATCATATATATTAGATTATTTATTTTCTTTTTTAAAAGCATTCGAATATTAATTGAAATATTAGGATTTGAATTTTTGAAAGAAAGGATTTTACGATTATAAATATGCTAAAGTTTATAAACTACTGTTAAAATATATTATGTATAATAATAAATTTAGTTATGTAATTTAATCTTTTCTTTTACTGAGAGTAAATTAAAATATTTTGAATACCAAATTTTAAAAAAAAATCTAAGCTCTCTTAAATTTTAAAAAATTATAAATTAATTGTTAAAAGTTTAGAATTAAATTTTTTTATTAAAGCATTAAAAAGTTTCTAATTTTAAAATTATAAAAGTTATATAAAAATTTTATTTTTATAATTTGTTTATAATTTTTATAATTTTTAATATTTTTAAATTTTAAAAGCGTAATTAATTTTTTAAAATTTGTTACTAAGGTCTTTTTGATCCTTTAGTTTTATTAGTTTAAAAACTACTTTCAATAAAAGAGTATAAGTCAAATTGAATAAATATGTAAAGGTTAAGGATTGAATTTGTTATTATACCTATATATATATATATATATATATATATATATTAATAGAGAGGTGGCTTTGCTCACTCATCTAATATAAAATGGCTAATTTGCACATTTATTCAATAAAAAGGCTAAAATGCAATCTAGAGTATAATACAAGAGATTTTGTGATACTTTTATCATATTTATAATAAAATTGATAAATACATATACATATTCAAAATAACTATAAAATAGAATCAAATTAGTCAACATCCTCTAAACCTAATGACAAAAATATTTATGTTGTGACACGAGAGCTTAGGTTGAATTACTAGCAACTAGTGGTGAAGCCAGAATAATTTTTTAGGGGGCTGGATGAAATTTTAATTTTTTATAGTTTATATCTTTATAATTTGTAAATGATTAAATCGAATTTTTATAATTTTAGGGGGGGCCAAAGTGTAATTTTATCTTTACAAATTTAAAATTTATAAAAAATTTTAAGAGCCTAAATAGTAATTTTACATTTTAGGGAGGGTCAGGACTGATGCCAGCCCCCTTGGTTTCGCCCTTGCTAGCAACCCATCCTTACCCTCAATTATTTAAAAAATAGAATCAAGTATTTACATATAAAAAGATGAAGAATAAAAATGGATATGGAGTGAAGGGTAAGTATTTGTTCCGCTATATTATTAAAAAAAAATATATATATATAATAACTTTTTAAAACTGTTTGTAGTAAAAAAAAAAACATACACCACACCGTACTAAATACTTTAAAAAAAATTAAAATAGTTGGATTTGGTTGCATTTTAGAATGCAGAATTAGCGAAAGGAAGCGTGGGATACTTTGAAGGATAAATTTTTGGAAAGTAAGTTTGAGATCCGAGTTCAACAAAAGGAACTCTTTTTGAACTGTGACCATAAGAGGTATTGGAAAATCATGGTTTCAAACAAAATTGGGGTGTCCAAATCTCAGATACTCTTAAGAGAGTTCTAGATTCTATATGATGACAACAGATTTGTTTCCCATCAAACATATATCCCATTTCTTCCATCTTTCAATTACAAAATAAATTAAACATCAGATAAAAATATCATTAAAGCTCTTATAATAAAAGTTAAATTATATTTTATCCCTCTATCTAAAGAGTAAATTAATTTATATATGTTTGATCAAAGAACAAATTAATCAGACAGTGACACTGGATTTATTTGTTCTTTAATCTAATGTATAACAGTTAATGTACTTATGTTTTGAGTAAAAGAGATAAAATATAATTCACCTTCTAATTCAACTACTTCCACGATACTATTACTCATTTTCTTTTATTTAACAAAACATGTTATGTTCCCTCTTCTTTCACGTTTTAATCCTCCAAATTGGTAGCAATTGGTAGCATGTTCCCTCTTCTTTCACGTTTTAATCCTCCAAATTGGTAGCATTATTATTGTAGAGAAAATTTATCCCTCAAAGAAGCGACTTTTCACCTATAGCATTGGCAAGAGTTCTAGAGATGTCTAAATTTTGGAGTCCGATGGCCATCTTTCATGACTTTAAAAAGGAAAAATGAAAAACACTTTTTTTCATGGATTAAAAAAAGGGTTTCACATGATTAACCATTTGTTACTTCCCCTTTTTTTATTTTTATTTTGTGGACGGTAATGTGATAAAATCACATGAATTAAATGCTCGCTTTTTTCCATCTTTTCTTCACCACTATTTAGCAGATTTTTCTTCTCCACCTTCCTTAATATATATTTTATTGAAGTTTTAAACAAAATATTATTCTAATAAAAAATATTTTTACATCATGTGTTAGAACAATTTTTTTTTTAAAAATCTACGTTTGCTTTCAAAATTATCTAATATATTTAACAAAAAAAAATAAAATATCACTCTAGCAAATTTAATAAATAATTTTATTGATGTTAAGAATTAGAATTGAATTGGTAAATCTAAAAACTCGAGAGTTTTAACCCTCAAACACATACATTATTAAAATATTGTAAACCCTAAATCTTTATCCCGCAAACCCTAATATGCCTCCTAAATACCCTAAAAGAAAAACTCTAAACAGGTTCATGAGAGATAATGAAAAAATACGTTTAGTTGAAAGTGTCTTGTCGACAAAATAGGAAAGCACATCTAGCTGACAACGTTTTCTTACAACTTATATTAAAAACATAATCCTATAAATAATTAAAAAAACCTACCTAATCTCATAAATATAAAAAAAAGCATTTTTTTATTCATGTTTGATATATTGATTGGATTAGGATAACTTTAACTATGTGACAAAAATTAGGTTATCAAGACATAAAAGTAGTGGCTGAAAAGTAGTAATGGCAATGCAGTTTCAAAGAAGCCTCATGGGATAATTTGAACTTCTATTATGTTGTCATTGCACCAAACGTTGCTAACTAAGATGATGGAAGAGTTTATGGATGAAATTAAATTAGGTTGAGACTATAAAGCAACGATGTATTTAGTGTTACTTTTGGCTGTTCGTAATTTTGTTGACAATCAAACTATTATTAATTAAAGAGATTTTTGTTTCCAAAAGCTATTTAAAAAAATGCTTTTCCAATAAAAATAAAAGTTTTGTTTTCTAGTAAAAAGCATTTTTGACCATATAGTTTACTTTAATATCTATTAAATAATAATGTATTTACTTATTTGCTATATTTATATTGTACAAAATTTCAAGGCCAATGAGATTTGAAAATTTGGAAGAAATCAAGGGATTTTATTTATGAAATTATGAGTTATAATCTTTATATAAATTCTTTGATTTTTTTCTTCAATGGCGATTTGATTTAAAGGTCGTCTTGAATTAATTTTGGATGAATTCAATCTTCTTTAGGAGTTTTCAAGACTTGATCTTAAAAATAGATTTAGAGAGAGTTTGGAACTAAGAGTTTTCGAGATTTGATCTTGGATGGTTGAGTCTGTTTCAATGGTCATCAAAATTTGATCTTGAAAAGAAAATTTATCTCCTTTGTGTTGATGCCAAGGAACTAAGAGGATGTTTGTAACAGCCCGGTTTAGACCCTGATTGGAACAGTGGATTCGAGACCACAAATCCGAGGTCGTAAAAATATTTTAATGATATTTTCTGTGTGAATCGTATGTGATATAGTCTGTGTGTAAATTCTGTGTGATAAATTTATCGGCTGTGTGCTGATTTATGAAAAAGGACTTAATTGCATAAGGTGCAAAAGTTGTGTGCTGATTTATAAGTGTCAAGTTGTGGATGGCTTTTTAAGGTGGAGGCCTTATGAGGCAATTAGTCCATTTTCAAGTTAGTGGATGGTTAAATGACTTATAAACCATAATGTTAATTTGTCTTTTATGTTAATAAAAGGTTAGATGTGTCATTTATGTATTAAAATGTTATAATAATAAAACAAAAAGATGGAAGTGGTCATCTTATATTCATCCATTTTCCACCGAAATTAGAAAGCAAAGAAGGGATAAAGCTTGATAAATATTTGGCACTTGCTCAAGCAAATTAAGGTATGTTTGAGCTCGGTTTTTTGATAATTTCTATGTTTTCGTAATCGTTGCTTTGTGCTTTACAAAACCCATGTTGTAATTTTGTAAATTGATGATGTTTATGGAATGTGCCATTGACGAAACGAGGAGCTTTGTGATGAGTGTTGGTGTTAAATGAAAGATATGTGTTTAATGAACATGTGTTGTTCTTGAAATTTTGATGAATTTAGCTAATTAGGGATAAATTGTGAAAATAGCATTTTGAAGGACTAGATTGTGAAATAAATGAAATGTGTGGGATTGTATGAGTATAGTGAAAATTCGGCTAAGCTTGTACTAGGTGAAATTTTATGAATTTGATGATTTTGTGAATTAGGGACTAAAGTGTCGAAATGTGAAAATGTGAGGGCTATTTTGTAAAATGCCCTAAATATGTGTGTTTGGACTAAAATAAATGATTTGGTGAATAATTGGATTTAAATTAAATGTGTATAGATCAAGAGAGAAGGGTTTCGGATCGAGATCGAGGCAAAGATAAAGTGCTCGATTAATCGACCATTTCGATAGTTCGACATCCGAGGTAAGTTCGGATATAATACATGTTATTAAGATACGTTTTAATATTATGCATTGAATATGTATATATGTATGAAACTGAGATGCTATGTGCAAGATTTAGTTGATGACACTAAGTGTGCGAAAATGTAAATTGAAACAGAAAATGTAAATTGAAACAAAAATGAATGGCACTGGGTGTGCGATGATGTAATAGCTATGGCTTGTTGACTAGGCACTGTGTGTGCGACGTCGAGACAGTTCGGTTAAAAGAATAGGCACTAAGTGTGTGATGATAAATATGCTACGATTATGTATATAGCACTGAGTGTGCGATCAAATCGAATGAAAATTTAAGGATGATCGGCAAGTATTATCGAGCATTGAGTAGCTTGGAGGTTTAATGACTGTGTGTAGCTAAGGTACGTATTGAACCTTTGTGGTTGATGAGTATAAACGAACTTTGATTGAGGGAATGAGTATTTTAGCTATGGATGAGAGGGCATGAATACGAGATAATAGATCTATGTGATTGTTTATTATATACTTTGGTTGAATTGATATGATAATTGTATTGTATGTCGAACTTACTAAGCTTTGAAAAGCTTACTGTGTGATTTGTTTCTCTGCTTTGCAGTGTCAGTAAAGCTAGCTCGGATCAGGGGATCGTCAGCATCTCAGTCACACTATCGGTAATCTATTTTGGGGTATTTTGGAAAGATGTACATAGTTAAAATATGGCATGTATAGGCTGGTCTTTTGAATCATGTTTGAGATTTGTAGTAGCCATGAGATATGGCTAGATATGTGCTAGTTTTAGCATGAACGACTTTGGTATATATATATATGATGCAACTTTTGGTTTGGATTTTGAGTTGAGAAATTGACTTATGAATGGTAACTTTGTGTTGGTAAAATGCTAGTATGAATTAGTGAAATTGAAAGGAATGATGCTTGGTAATGAATGAATTATGCTTGTGATGATATGAGTTTTAGTCTATGAAGTCATGGTTGGAATTGGTATTGAATGCATGGGTTGAATGACTATTTTGGTATGTTTTTGGTGGTAATATGTGCATGAGATGTCTTGATTAATATGGCTTGTAGGTTTGACCCTTATGGGTGGCATTTTGGCCCTGTAAATGGCCTATAATGTCACACGGTTGTGGCACACGGGCGTGCCTAAAGACCGTGTGTGAATTGGCAGAATGTAGCTTAGTAGCACACAGCTTCGACACGGGTTGTCAGCTAGCCGTGGTGTACAAGTCAGTAGCTAGCCTAAGAGTATATGGCCATGGCATACGGGCGTGCTTGGTGGCCATGGTGGGGAAGTCAGTATATGGCCTAGTAGCACACAGCCATGGCATATGGGCGTGCCTAGTGACCGTGTTGGTATAGTCAGTATATGGACACGAGAGGACACATGGGGGTGTCTAGAAGCCGTGGAGGGCACACAGTCTTCTCCTACGGGCGTGTATCCCCTGAATCTTAGAAGAAAATTTTAAATGTTCAAAAATTTCTGTGTGTGTTCGGTTTAGTCCCGACCTCTCTTTAGCATGTGAATTAGGTCTCATAGACCTTGATAAGGGACACCATGATTGTAATTGAATGTGATTAAAGATGATTGACTTTGTGTCGTAAAATTCTAGATGCTAAATGTTCTGATTGATCGGTAGTACCTCTTAACCCTATTCCGGCGATGGTCTCGGGTTAGGGGTGTTACAATGTTTGATCTAAGGGTTATTTATACTTGATTGTGGATGAATGATTCCACTTCAAGGACCTTTTAAACTTGATATTGAAAACAAGTTTAGTCTCTTTTCCATAGGATGAGTTGGATTAAAGAGTAGCTTTCTTTAAAACTAATGCAACATTCTTTATAATTTCTTTGAGTTGTTTGATTTCTTCAGAGATTTTTGAGAGAACTTCTAGTTTTCAAAACCTTATCCTCGGGCTTCAATTTCTAAACTTTTAGATTTATGAACTTGTGAAGTTTTGTTGAATGCGTGGAGGTGGCCCTCTTTTATAGTATTAGCTAGACAAGTAAAAGATAGTTCTTATAGAGTATAATCTCTTCATTTGAGTGATCTACAAGTCATAATCTATTTTTTTATTATTTATAAAGAAAATACATTCTTTATAAAGGAGTTATAAAAAGATTTAATTGTTTTATTTATCTCTTAATTTAGTTAGAGGTAAACAATAATTACCGAAGATAATTCTTATTGGTCCAAAATTTTTCCTTCTACATATATAAATTATATTTTATTTTAACAAAATTTGTTATACAATTATGACATATTTATAAAGTATGGGATTATTAATATAGGGTATAAATATTAAAATTATACATGAAGTTTGATCTAATATGCAATTATACTCATGAAATTTTGATTGTGTTTCAAATGTATACACTAAATTTGATTTTGATTCAATTATATATATTTAAAGAAATAAATACATTAATTTATTTAGTATAATTATTTATGTATACATTATGTAAACGTAAAATGTTGCTATATTGTCATTAATGTTGGTGGTTTGTGAAAATTGAATCAAATTAAAGTTTCATGTATAAAATTACACAAAAATAAACTTCATGTATAACATTACAAATCGGGAGAAAATTCATGATCAATCCTTAATACAAAAATAATGTTAGAATGAAATGATTTTTAATTTTTTTTAAAAATTTAAAAATGATTTTTATATAATTTTTTTTAAAATAGCATATTTATATAGGTTTAATACTATTAAGTTATTCAATTATCATTCCAAATAATCTAATGATATTATTTCTAGCATGATGTCATTTTGAGACATTGTGTTCTCATAATAATGTCAAACCCTAAAAATCTCACAACACATGTTATATACATTTTCCCCTAATTGAATTTTTCAACAAAAATAGTAATACTAATGGTATCCGTATCTTACCAAAGCTTTGATTTTGAATCACCTATTACTTTCAAACTTTTGATCTTCACAAGGGAATTTACTCGCCGGCTTCAATTTCATATATCCAGTTTTCCATCTTCATTTGGAATCCCAAATCTCATCTTCACCTTGCTTACCCAAAATCTTCCATCTTTGCCTTAGATGGAAAATAGTCATAGTTGATACGTCATCAGAAATCTGATTTTCCATGGCTACAGCTCCACTATTCATCATAATTTCGCAAACCCAAACAATTCTTTGGTCGAAAACATTAATAAAGAAAATTGAAACAAATAATAATAATAATAATAATAATAATAATAATAGTCGTCAATGGTTTTAAGTGGTGTACAACATTTTCCCTTTTAAGGCTTTAATATATTTTCCAAATACAACAAAACTTTCAACACTCTGATGAAAATGACTAATAGAAAGATCTTTTATATAAATATAAAATGATATATTTTTTCATAATATCCCTTTCATAATGATATATATTAATGAGATACTGTTCCATAAGGGCAGGGATGTATCCAAGATTTTACTCTAAGCGAGACGAAACTTCTAAATTTAAACAACCTTTTTTTTAATGTAAAAAAAGTGCCAATTCTTCTTGGATTCTTGTTCTTCTTATCAAACAAATCAATTTGACATTTTTTAAAAAAGCATGAATGATTTAACTGTAAAAAAAATTAAAAGAAAAAACTCACACTACATAAAATTAAATATTTCTTTCCAATATGCAAAAAAGAATAACTAATACTATACTAAAAATTTCATGAATATCATTATAATTCCAAAAATTAAATTAAGAAACTTGGCCTTAGTCCTATTTCTCGATACTAGGAATCTTAAATTGCACTCTCTGCTTTTTCATAAGATCAAACTCATAAATGATAGAATCTGTTGAAAATTCTTGAGCTATCTCTTTTTCGATGTATGCCACCAAGCAAGTTGAAAGAAAATCATCCTCCACTCTGTTGCGAAGTCATGTATTCACAATTTTCATTGCTAAAAATGCACGTTCGATTGTTGCAGTAAACACGAAAAGAGTTAACACAAGACGAATAATTCCATCAAGACAAGGATAAATACTTGACTTTTTTTGGTCTTAGCTAGCACTTGACACAACTCGACAGATGTAGAAGCTTTCTGCAACTCCATGCTTTGATGAGCATCAAGTTGAAAATGCTCCAATTAAATCTTCATGTGTAGCTTTTCTTGCTCCGTAAAATCGTTTGAATAAAAATCATTCATAAGCTTGCAAATATCTTCCATCTGAAAAGCTTTGTAATTATCGCGTGGATCCAAAGCGGAGCTAAGAAGAAGTAACTCCACTACCTCATCATTAAAGCGAGAATTCATTTTTTTTTAGCAATGAATCAATACCAACAATGAATATATCAAACCATTAGTGATGCTCAATTGTGAGGTTATCTCTCTGGATCCGAGACCAACCTCGACCAGCTTTGTACAGAGCACTTAAATTTGAGACTTTTATCTTATGATCTTTACAAAATAACTTCACTTTCTCAAACAAAGGATCCCACCCATGTTCTTTGAATTTCTAAAGAAGCGTTTTAGTTGATGACACCAGCTGCATCGCGTTTAGTATGAACTTTGTGCATATGAACTTTGTGTTGTTTATGTCACAGTTGGTTCCAATGCATTTAAGTGATATTTTTCTTCTGGATTTTCTTTGGTGTATCAGCAATTATATTAGCTATGCAGTTCTGGCATCAGTCTTATTAGGTGCGGCAGTTTCTCGCCATCTTTCAGCTACAAACCTGTTACTGTGATAGTCTGAGGGAAGGTTTCCATAGAAATGAGCAAAATAATTCTTCTAGTTCATCTGATGGTTGTAGCTCAAATGTGAAATGCAGTAGTAGTGTTAAAGTAGGTCATACTACAAACATCATCGAAGGTAGTAGTCAGAGTATGGTTCAATGCTCCTATGCTAGTATTTGGAATAGCCTTATTATGTATCCACTTCTAGTTTTCAAGAAGGGTTAAATAGTGATAAGAGTGTAGATAGTGGAAAACCAAGTTTAGCATTGCATAGTAGTTCTTATTACTTCGATGATCTCGAATTTTGCCAGTTAGTTAAAGTTGGGTATCAGGTTGGGTATGAACTATTACGGGTTGTTATGATTTTGAATGAGATTAAGAGCGAGCTACAATAGATTTTATGTCTGGATTATTTTGACATTGAGAAGAAAGGCTTGAATTGAATTGTTACTATTTGATTGATGAATTTGATTCAATTTGTTCTAGTTAAAATGGATTAATCACTTGAAAAGCTAGTTGTGATGTATGTATTTGAGTTATCTTTAGATTCTGAATTAAATTTTATTGAGCTATGACACAAGACGGTGGACAGTTTGAATAAGAAACTCAGACTCTGAAATACATAATACATGGATATATCAATCAGATCAGAGACTGTTGGGAAAATTATTATTATTATGGGTTAAATTCGTTTTTGATAATAGAAGCTAGTAGTTTTGTATTACAATGGTACCATTGGAAGCTTTTCATGGATGGAATGTAGAACACGGGTATGCTACATAGATGGAGCGACAACAAATTAGTTGGGCCAGAGTAATGGGAACTATTATCAGTTATGAGTTTGTAGTTCCGATGATGAAATTATTACAGGGAAACATCAAATTTGTTTAGTCAAGTCAGGTATCTACTTTAGTCTAAGCCAAAGAAGAATTCATTGTTTATAATAATGTTTCATTCATATGACCTTGAATCATGATGGTTTGATTAAAATGAAGTTGAGGGTTAAACCGTTAATTTTATAGAGAATTTTTTAGACACAGAAAAATATTTGAATATGTGCACTGAATAATTCTGAGATTTTATAGGACATCCTATATGAGGTTCATGACATTGTCTATTTGATCTAAATCAGGTAGCAGCAAAATGTATAAGGGTTTGAGACAAAGTTACTGGTGCTCAGGAATAAAATGTGAGATTTCAAAGTTTATACTGAGATATCTGATATGTCAAAAAGTCAAAGTAGAATATCAAGTAATGTCTATAATATTACGGTATGGTATGAATTTTGATTGGGAATGAGTTACAAGATTACATTTGAGGAAGAGAAAGAAAACTTGATCTGAATTATAACAGTCCGATTTAGACCCTAGTCGGAATAGTGGTTTTGGGACCACAAATCTGAGTCAGTAAAATATTTTAATATTATTTTCTGTGTCTATGATATGTGAATTAGCTTGTGTGAAATTTCTGTGAAATAGTTTGTCTGTTTGTATGCTTAATTTGAGAAAAGGACTAAATCGCGTAAAGCGTAATAGTAGCATTCTATTTGATTAAGGGCCATATTGTTGTGGCTTTTAAATATGGAGCCTTTAAAAGGCAATTTCTCCACTAATAGAGTGAGTGGACGGCTATGGTCAAGAATGACCTTGAATTACATGTTTTATACATTTAGTATTAAAGGTTAAAAATGTAAAATGAAAATTTATTCATTATATCATAAAACATAAAAGAAATAAGCCATGTTCTCCATCTTTTTATCACCGAAAATAAGAAAGAAAAGAAAGGGTTTGAGCTTGTTATATTTGGCCATGATTCAAGCAAAAACCGGGTATGTGTTTTTGATCGGTTTTTGATAATTTCGTTGTTTTTGCAATCGTTGCTTTGTATACTATAAAACCCATGTTTTAATTTTGAGAATTGATGATGTTTTTAAGATGAGCCTTTAATGAACTCATGTGTTTTATGATGTTTGATGGTGAATTATGAAAGGTGTATGTTTGATTATCATAGTTTGTCTTTGGAGTTTTGTTGAATTTGAGTAATTTGGCTGTAATTGAGAAAATGAAATTTTGAAGGACTAAATTGTGAAATAAATGAAACGTATGGATTGATATGATCATAGTGTGTATTCAGCCAAGCAAGGGTGTAAGCAAATTTGGTGTATTTTGTGATTTTGTGAAATAAGGACTAAAATGTCAAAATGTGAAAATGTGAGGGCTAATTTGCAAATTGCCCTAAATATGTGTTCTTGGATTGAAATGAATGAATTAGTGAATAAATGGATTAAATTTGAATATGTATATATCAAGAACCGAAGAAAATGGACTTAGATCGCGGGAAATCAAAAGTAATCGAGTAGCCGTATCCGTTTTTGTTAATCGAACCCGAGGTAAGTCGATATACAAATAAATGTATTTGAATTGAACTATTTGTGTATATATGAAAATTTGAATTGTTATGAATATCCATTATGATGGAATGTATGTGAAATCTGAGTTTACGAATAAGTCGACAAGTTGTTAAGTCCGAGGAGTCCCGTATGAGCCTAGGAATAGATAGGATTTCATATGTCATGACATAGGTGTCCGTTATGTGATATCATGTAAGACCGCATTTGGGATGTTGGCATTGATTCGAGATTTTGTGTAAGACCACGTTTGAGACATTGGCATCGATATGAGATTTACGTGTAAGACCATGTTCGGGACATTGGCATCGTATTGATTCGTGTAAGACCCTGTCTGGGATAGTGGCATCTATATCTGGTTACATGTAAGACCACGTCTGGGACGTTGGCATTGTACGACTATTCTGAGCACTCTGAGTATCCTATTTAGTTTCGAACGGTTCAACGGGCAAGTCTGAAGAAATGAATGACTATGTGAGTTGTATATTTGTTTCAAGGTATGTTTGAAAAGTACACTATGTGTGTATGAAATGTAAGTGTCTATATGAACTTACTAAGGTGAATAAGTGTATTGAAATGATGAGATAATATGTGAATTTATGCTTGAATGAGCTATGTGTATATGTGATATTTGAGTTGAAGAATGTGGTAAGCTATGGCTAAGCAAATGAGCCAAAGAACATGTAATGAATTTGCTATGAGAACCATTAATGTCAATGTATCAATATGGTTATGTACGTTTTATGCTAAGTATATTTGTACATGGCTTACTAAGCTTTTGAAAGCTTACTTTGTGTGTGTTTGTTCTGTTTTATAGGTCGTCAAAGCTACGAAAGGCTCGAGAATCGTCAAGGATCATCACCACACTATCAAACTCAACTTTGGTACCTTTGAATGTGTACTAAATATGGCATGTATAGGCTAGTCATTTGGAATATGTTTGAGATGTAAATAGCCATGTGATTTGGCTAGATAAATGTTGGTAATATGCATGAGTGAATATGGTATATGATGCATGTTTTGGTATGGCTTGATGGCAATGAAATGACCTTATGAATGGTAACCTTATTGATGAATTGATGCCCTAGTGATTTAGTGAAGTTGTGGATGAATTATGCTTGGATTTACATGTGAACTGATTGTGCAAATTGGCATGTTTAGAAATGAGATTGAATAGGATATTATGATGACCATTTGGTGTGTTTTTGGTTGCCAATTGTATTGAAAAATATGCTCGTTTATGCTTGTAGGGATGACCCAAGTGTGGGTGGCAATTTGGCCTTGAAAATGGCCTATATTTGCCCACACGGTTGAGCACACGGGCGCGTGGCTCGACCGTGTCCCTCATGGTTGAAATTCAAATCAAGTCAGGATCGACCACGGACGTGTGACTGGCCGTGTGGTGCAAGTCAGGATTGACCAAGGGTGAGGCACACGGGCGTGTCCACAGCCGTGTGGACAATTCAGTATGTCTGCCCTATTTTGACACAACTCAGACACACATGAGTGTTGAGGCCGTGGGAGGCACACTGCCTGCCCACACGGGCGTGTGACCTGTGTAACTTAGAAATTTTTTTAAATTTCTGAGAATTTCCATATGTGTTCAGTTTAGTCCTGACCCTATTCTAAAGCATGATTAAGGTCTCGTTGACCTAAAAAAAAGGACACTTTGATTGCGTTTGATGAATTGTATTATGAAATGTCCGTAAAAGTTTTCGATTGTCCAGTAATGCCTCTTAACCCTATTCCAGCGACGGATACGGGTTAGGGGTGTTACATGAATAGTTTTTATCATGTGAAAAAAATTCGGGGACGAAATTTTCTTAAGAGGGAGAGTTGTAACAACCCGTTTTTCAGCGTTATCAAAAACAGTGGTTTCGAGGCTACAATCTAATGAGTGAGTTTGTAAGTATTATTGTTTAATATCTACAAGTCAAATATTGTATTATATTTGATTTTGATATGGTAATTTATGTTATTTGAATGGTATGGATTATAAGCTTGAATTAAATATTTTAAGTTAATTGAATGGTTTAATTATTGGAAAATTATTATTTAGATCAAGAAATGCTACAATTGAAGTTAAATTGAGGAAAAACTTAAGTTTCATATTAGTTGTCGACTCCGTTTTAACAACAGCTCTTGTTGAGGTAAGTTCATTTAAGGATGGAATTTCTTATTTTTTCCATTTTGGATGAATGTAAATAGTTATTTATGTTATGCTAAAATTAATTGATAAAAATGTGATAAATTACTATTGTTATGGTTTAAATAGAGGAATTAATCGAATTAAATAATATGAGAGCTAATACTAATGTATTTAGTGATTTTGAATTATAGATTGTCTAGTTTAAAGGTTACTTTAATTAAAGTAAGTTCATAGTATTTCAAAATGTAAATGTAATTTGCTAGTGAATTATATCATCGTTCTTTAGTTAATTGATGTACATATGTATATAGGTGAAATTACTTTGGATATTTATATAACTATGTGTGTTACAAATATTTTTTGTATCTATGAAATTGATTGAGAATATTAGTAGTGCTTTTCTTGGAATTGTATTAAAATTATATGTGAATGAAATGAATTTTAGAATGTATATGGAAATGAAGAAAGTGTTCTTGAAATGCACATTAGTGTTCCTGTTTGCACTTCGGTGCCCATGAATGCACATTTGTGCCCCTATATACACTTTGGTGTCCCTGTTTGCACATCTGTGCCCTTGTTCACACTATAGTGCCCTTGTATACACTTCGGTGTCCTCATTTGCACGTTTGTGCCCCTGCTCGCACTTCAATGCCCCTGACTACATGTATGTGCCCCTGTTCTGTATATACAATGCCCTGATAATGGAGTAATGACCAATTATGTGAATCGAGTACTAATGATTTGGACTAAATGATATGGATTGTTACATGGAATTGGTGTAATTACTCGAGTTAAGTTACTAGTTCATCGGGCTATGAAATAATTGAATTGCAATCTATTATTTGTTTATATATTATGTCATAATTATAGTATTGGAAAGTGAAACATATTATAATAAATTTATTAGTTACATGTATGGATTATTACTTTGAGAATATGTGACCTATGGCATGAAAAGTCCTTTGAATTGAAGTGTAACACCCCAAACCCGGCCTAGACGTTATGACCGGATCTAGTGCGTCACATAAAAAGGTTTTCATGAAACTTTGCCATCGTTTAAAAAAAAATTTGGAATCTCTTTGGAAAACTCTGTGTTAGATTGGTCGTTTGAAAATTTAGCGTTCATTGACGAAGTCTTGTAATTAATTTGAAAACTGCCTTTACTGTGAAAATCGAATTTAAACCATTGTGGATATGCGTTATTTTGAAAAAATACTTGATGTCGTGTTAAGCAAAACTGGAATTTTGTCCATTATTATCTATAAATCGTTCGTTGCGTTTTGGAAAAACAGTTATTTAAGCCTTTAGGAAAAACCTCGTACTGACTAATTCATAAGAGATAATTAATGCGTTAAAAATAAAACCAAATTAAAATATCAGCGGTCTTATTACAGAATAAAAATCCCAATTTAAAAGGAAAGTAAAATAGAGTTTACTAAATAAACAATGCATGGCCACCACGAAGTCCACCTCGGCCCATATCTGCAAAGCTAAGAATCACCTGCAAAAATTTTAAGCAGAGGGGTGAGTCAAAGAGACTCAGTGTGCAATTCCCCATATGAACCCTAATTGGGCCCGAGCCCACTCAAACGCCATCTGGGCCTTAGCCCTTACGAAATCACATTAGGCGATGCCCAAACAGAATCGAACTGGGCCTTAGCCCTTTTAACACAGTATAGCAGATAATGCATGCAATGCGATGCAAACCCAACCCAACCTAGTTATTCATCCGCTACACACTACCCATTCCTGCCAAACACACTAGTGGGGATTTCTACAATCAACCCTCACTGCTACACACCATCGATGGCAGTCATGCTGCAGTCAGCTGCTCATCGCCGAAATATGTGGCATAGCCACCGGAATAATGTGACAATGTCACCAGAATATGTGGCAGGGCCACCAAAATAATGTGACCATGTCACCGAAACATGTGGCAAAGCCACCGAAATACACTGCCCCTTTCATCAATATCATATCCCAAGGCCCATGCAACATATTATCATGTTATGCTGAATGCAATCATATTTCAAATGTACAACCAATAGTCAAATCATACATTTATTTTAGGCTATGTCATACGAAAGGAAGAATCATAAGGGTACTTACATGATGTCTCCAACCTTACCCATAAGGGTATCTCAACTGTCGATGCAGTCATTCTCGGCTTCTAGCAAATACAATTATTAATGCAAATTAATAAAAGAAGGTGTGAGAATTACACACCTGATTACGCGAAGAACTAAACACTCTATATCGTCGACACTCTCACTAGCAGGAATAACAGCCAAGCCAATGTCGGCTCTCTACCACAACCCGGTGGAAAATCTCGAACTGCTGACACAGCATGTCGTTTGAACTTAAGAGCAGAGACTACGAGTCCACTCCCCTCCTTAGTTTGACTAGCACTCGCATCCATGAAGAGAACCTTGATCAGTACTCAGAGAGAAACGATGGTTGTCTAACAAAAGGGGTTTTGGTTATGGCAGAGTATAACGAATAGAAACTGGCCGTAAAGAATGAAAGAGGAACTCCTTACCTTGATTACTTAGAAATCGTCCTAACGGATTCGGCTTGCGATCCCAGATGAATCCCACCCTCCTTACGTGATTCCAAAACTAAGAAGAGGCTTAGAGGGGTGTGCTTGCACTCCAACAGATTCGGCCCTTGGAAGAATAGACAGAGTGAGGCTTCCGACTGCCCACTAGCACCTTGTTTCTTAATATTAGGCTATTAAAGATGGAAGAAATGGGTTACAAAAGATGAAGTAATCCGCTATGGAAGAGGACCCAAAAACCGATATATGATAAAAGAATGAATGGCCGGCCTCCTTAGGCGAAGTAAGAAGATAAAGAGAATAAAAAGAAAAGTTCCTTACTTTAGACAGAGAGAAGCCGAATGAAGTCCAAGAAGATTCGACACAAGCAGCCAAAGTCAAGAAGGTTTCGGCTTAATCACTAGAACAAGGAAAAAAATGGAACAAAAAGAGAATGAGCAACTGAGGTTCGGCTCTGTGGGGACAAAATGAAAAAGCAAAGAAGAGAGAAGATGAAATAGAAGGAGATTTCAGCTAAAGAAGAGAAACAATTAGGAGAGGTTTCAGTTAGAAAAAGAAGAAAACGAAGTAGTAGAAGAAGTAGGAAGTTTCGGCTTTGAGAAGGAAAGAGTGAAAGAGATGAATAGAGGAGAACAAAGATTCGGCTATGTGGTCTCAAGAGAAAGAAAGAAGAACGAGAGGAGAAAAGGTAGAAATGGACTTAGGTGACAATAAAAGAAAACGATTCAAAAGGGAGGGAAAGCAACTGAAAATTCGACAAAGCTCAAGAGAACAAAAATGCATCAATTTGAAAGAAAAACAAAGGAATCACTAAAAGCATTTGTTAAAATTTTCGGCACTCTCCTAACCAAGCTAAAACTGAACATGCACCCCCACACCTTCCCTCATTCGGCCAAACTCCCTCTCTCTCCCCACATTCCATGATTTCCTTCCCCATTCACTCTCCATCCACCAATTCAAATTTGTTTGACCAATTCAACTTCTCCAAGCTCTCTTGTCCATCCATTTGAATGCATTTGACCCATTCAACAACCACCTTCGAAGAGTCCCAGCCGAATGCCACCTCCTCTCCATCCTGGCACCAAAAATAAAGCTCCATAATGTGGCAGATGGGATTCGAACTCCTCCCCCTTTGCTCTGCTAATGACGCCTTCCCCCTTGCTCTGCTAATGACGCCACCACCACTTGGACACAAGCTTATTTGTGTCAACAATCACACACAAATAATCTTAAGCTCTACTTCTACTAGCTCTTCCCCCTAAAGTGCCTTAAAACGAAAAATTTACCAAAGATCTGGCTCGAACCCGAGCCTCCCCAGGACCCCCAAACACACCAAAATAACAAGCATAACTAGCCAAACGCATGAAATAGTGCAAAATGCAGAACCCCTAATTCTAGGATGTTACAGTTCTACCCCCTTAAAGAAATTTCGGCCTTGAAATTTACCTGATCAAAAGAGGTGTGGGTATTGCTGTCGCATCACATCCTCTGGCTTCCACGTAGCTTCTTCTGAACTGTGATTTTGCCATAATACTTTGACCAACGGAACCGACTTCCTTCTCAACACTTTAACATCTCGATTTAAGATCGGCACTAGTTCTTCTTCAAAAGACAGGTCTGGTCTCACCTCAATTTCTTCCACCCGGCACTATGTAAGATGGACCCGAACGATAACGCCTTAACATCGAGACAGGGAATACATCATGTATCTGCCTCAACTCCGGAGGTAACTCAAGCTGATAAGCTACTGGTCCCATACGTTTGCCTATCTGATACGACCCGATGAATCTGGGGCTCAACTTGCCTTTCCGTCCAAATCTTAGGACCTTCTTCCAAGGTGAAACTTTCAGAAAGACCTGATCACCCACTAAGAACTCTATTTCCTTACGCTTCATATCTACATACGATTTCTGCCTGTCGGAAGCTTCCTTCAACTGAGCCCAAATCAACTTAACCTTTTCCTCTGCCTCCGAGACCAATTCTGGACCCAACAACAGTCGCTCACCTAACTCTGTCCAGCAGGTAGGAGTAAGACACCTACGACCATATAATGCCTCGTAGGGTCCCATCTGAATGCTGGATTGGTAGCTGTTATTGTATGCGAATTTAGCTAACGATAGATAGTCTTCCCAACTACCTCAGAAGTCAATCACACAGCCCCTCAACATGTCCTCCAGAACCTGAATTACTCTTTCCGACTGACCAACAGTCTGTTGGTGGAACGTTGTGCTGAAATCTAGCCTTGTACCCAAAGCTTCATGCAACGCCTTCCAGAACCGTGATGTAAACATAGGATCCCTGTCTGATATGATAAACACTGGTACCCCATGCAATCTCACAATTTCCGCTACATATAACTTGGCCAATCTCTGTAACGAATAGTCGACACGAACGGGTATGAAGTGGGTGGAATTCGTCAACCGATCGACAACCATCCACACCGAATCTTTCTTAATAGGCGTCAAGGGTAGCCCATTAACGAAATCCATCGTTATTCTCTCCCACTTCCAGAGTGGAATCTTCACCGGCTTTAGCAACCCCGACGATAACTGATGTTCCGCCTTCACCTGCCGGCATGTCAAACACTTACTCACAAACTCGGTAACTTCTCACTTCAAACTAGGCCACCAATACAGTTCACGCAGATCTCGATACATCTTACTTCCACCGGGATGCATAGCGTATGGGCTACTATGCACTTCCCTCAGAATCATCTGTCTTAACTCAAAGTCCTTTGGCATACAAACCTTTCCATGAAAACATAACGCCCCTTCACTGTTCAGACTAAAATCCCCTACCTCACCATTCTGCACTTGCAGAAGTCGAGAACTTAACACATCGTCCAGTAGCTGTTTCTCTTTAATCTGACTTACCCATGTCGGCTTCACTTAAAGTTTGGCTAACAGGCTACCATATTCATACAGACTGAGATGAGCAAACATTACCCTCAATTCCAATATCACCTTACGACTTAACGCATCCACCACTATGTTAGCTTTACCCGGATGATACTCGATCGAGCAGTCGTAATCTTTCAATAACTCAATCCACCTCCGCTGCCTTAAATTCAACTCCCTCTAGGTAAGGAGATATTTTAGGCTCTTATGGTCGGTGTAGATAATCGACTTTTCTCCATACAAGTAGTGTCTCCAAATCTTCAGGGCGAACACTACCGCAGCTAGCTCCAAATTGTGAGTGGGATAATTCACCTCATGTGGCCTTAATTGCTGAGACGCATACGCTACTACCTTCCCTTCTTGCATTAGCACACATCCTAACCCTGTGTGTGATGCATTGCAATAGATGACAAACTCCTTCCCCGCCTTAGGCTGAATCAACACTGATGCCTCAGTCAAAATCCTCTTTAGCTTCTCAAAGCTTTCCTGCTGCTTATCAGCCCAAACAAATGGTACCCCTTTTCGTAGCAACTTGGTTAATGGTGCAGCAATCAAGGAGAATCCCTCAACAAACCTTCTGTAGTATCCAGCTAACCTAAAAAAACTTCCAATTTTCAACACTGACTTCGGCAGTTTCCAGTCCAGAACAGCTTCGATCTTATGGGGATCAACCCTAATCCCCTCGGCAGAAACAACATGCCCCAAGAAGGTGACTTCCTTCAGCCAAAATTCACACTTGCTGAATTTGGCATACAGTTGCTTCTCTCTCAATACTTGCAGAACAACCCGAAGATGAGAATCATGCTCCTCTTCCGTTCTTGAGTACACCAGGATGTCATCTATGAATACCACTACAAATCGGTCTAGATAGGGTTAGAAGACCCGGTTCATCATGTCCATAAAAGCGGCTGGTGCATTTGTTAACCCGAACGGCATTACTAAGAACTCGTAGTGTCTATAACAAGTTTGAAAAGCAGTCTTATGAATATCTGCCTCCTTGACCTTTAGCTGATGATACCCCGATCTTAAATCTATCTTCGAGAAAACCGAAGCTCCCCTTAGCTGATCGAACAAATCGTCAATCCTTGGCAACGGGTATTTGTTCTTAATCATCAACTTGTTCAACTGATGATAGTCAATGCACATACGCATCGACCCGTCCTTTTTCTTCACAAACAACACCGGTGCTCCCCACGATGATACACATGGTCGAATAAATCCACGATCCAACAGCTCTTGGATCTGAGCTTTAAGTTCTACCAGCTCCTTCGGCGCCATCCTATATGGGGCGATAGACACTGGAGTCGTTCCCGGAAGTAGCTCAATTCCAAATTCCACCTCGCGATTCGGAGGCAATCCCGGAAGCTCTTCAGGAAAGACATCCACGAATTCCTTCACCTCGCGATTCGGAGGCAATCCCGGAAGCTCTTCAGGAAAGACATCCACGAATTCCTTCACCGTTCTAACATCCCTTACAGACAATTCTTTTGCATCCAAAGCACTGATGAAAGCTAGAAATGCCTTGCACCCTTTCCGAACCATCCTTTCAGCCTTTAGTGCAGAAACCACATTGGACAAGTAATTCTTTCTTTCTCCTATCACAATTACTTCTTTATCCTCTAGAGTTCTTAACACCATACGCTTAGCAACGCAATCCAAATTTGCACAATGCTTAACTAGCCAGTCCATGCCTAAGATAAGGTCAAACTCACTGAATGGCAATTCCATCAATTCGCCGGAAATACTACTCCTTGAATTTCTAAATGCACACCCCTAAATAGTTTGTTCACCACTACAGATTGTCCTAAAGGGCTAATCACTATCATTTCTCTAAAAGCAATCTCAGATTCTATACTTAAAGTCTCAGGCACAGTACTAGCAACATATGAATGTGTCGATCCAATATCAATCAAAGCAGTAAACAGTTTATCAACTATAAGAAACATACCGGTTATGACGTCCGGTGCGTCGCCGTCCTCTCGCCGTCGAGTTGCATAGACTAAACCCGACTGTCTTGCATCTGTATTGCCAGCACCTTTGCCCGGTGCTTCACGACCACGACCAAAACCATTTCCTCCTTTGGCCAAACCACGACCTCTCGGCGGCTGTTGACCACCCCTCCTGAATTGAGCAAAACCCTGACCTATTGGCCGCACCTTATCTAATTCTTGTGGACAGTCTTTTATCATGTGATCCTTAGATCCACACTTGAAACATCCCCCAGTTCTTCGCCAACACTCCCCAAATGCATTTTCCCACACAGAGCACAGGGTCGAAACTGACCTACCGCAGCAAGCATTGCAACTCGAACTGGCCCATCAAACATAGGCCTATTTTGAAAACCCCCAGATGATTCCGACGACCTATTCCTCTTATTTTTACCCCTATCTTTATCCCTATTTTGTCTCTCAGATCGCTTTACTTCTTCGACTATTTTAGCTTTTTCAACCAGAATGGCAAAATCTCTTTCCCGTTACGGAGCTATCAGTACTCGCAGCTCGTCTCACAATCCATCTTCGAATCGTACACAACGCTCATAGTTAGTCGCACCTATCCCTCGGGCGTAACGGCTCAAGCGCAGAAATTCCGCCTCGTATTCAGCCACAGACTTACCCCCTTGAACCAGATTCAGAAATGCTTTTCTCTGGGCATCCACATAGCTTGCGCCAACATATTTTCCTTGAAACGCTGTCTTAAAGAAATCCCAGGTAATATGGTTCGCTGGAGTACCCTCCCTTACCGTGAGCCACCACTGGTATGCCTCATCTCAAAGAAGAGGCACCGCTCTTTTCAATTTTTCCTCTGCCGTGCAGTCCAAATCGTCCATAATTTGCTCAACTGCCTCTAGCCAATATTCAGTTACGTTTGGGGCCACACCAGAAATACCCCTAAATATCTCCGCCCCATTTGCTCAAAGTCGCTCAGGGATAGACTTCCGAGCTACTGATCCCGTGCTTGCCCCGGTGACCCGTTCCAGAACACACAACATCGCTTGGGACAAAGCATTGTCCCCTCCAGATCGACCATGAGACCCCGCTTTCGCTACTGGTGATGCTGGCATTTCGCCTTCCGACTCATGTCTTGATTCTGAGGATCCAGCCTCAGCACCCCGGCCTCTACCACGGCCGCGTGTACCACGTCCATCTCCTCTAGCACTCATGTCTACAGAATTGTCTTAATCTGATTAAAATTTTATGAATTAGTAAATCATTCCACTATTTATTAACGGATATCTTATGAAGACAGATTTAGAAGTAGTTTTCGCAAACCATATTTCTAAAGGTCTTATTCTCTATGGTCTTAATTCTTATAACTAGCAATTACAGTACAATAAATAGTTTCCTTCTAATTATTTCATAAAATCAAACAGAATCGGATGACTTACGGATTTGGTGCTAGAGACTTGGGTGTCATACTTTCAGAAAACATGTATTTTTCTAAACCATATTCCAAACCAACTTTGAAAAACATTTTTGAACCCATTACACAGCCGAGTTTTGCAACCTAGGCTCTGATACCATAACTGTAACACCTCAAACCCGGCCTAAACGTTATGACCGGATCTGGTGCGTCACATAAAAAGGTTTTCATGAAACTTTGCCATCGTTTAAAAAAATTTTGGAATCTCTTTGGAAAACTCTATGTTAGATTGGTCGTTTGAAAATTTAGTGTTCATTGACGAAGTCTTGTAATTAATTTGAAAACTGCCTTTACTGTGAAAATCGAATTTAAACCATTGTGGATATGCATTATTTTGAAAAATACTTGATGTTGTGTTAAGCAAAGTCAGAATTTTGTCCATTATTATCTATAAATCGTTCGTTTTGTTTTGGAAAAATAGTTATTTAAGCTTTTAGGAAAAACCTCGTACTGACTAATTCATAAGAGATAATTAATGCGTTAAAAATAAAACCAAATTAAAATATCAGCAGCCTTATTACAGAAAAAAAATCCCAATTTAAAAGGAAAGTAAAATAGAGTTTACTAAATAAACAGTGCATGGCCACCACGAAGTCCACCTCGGCCCATATCCGCAGAGCTAAGAATCACCAGCAAAAAATTTAAGCAGATGGGTGAGTCAAAGAGACTCAGTGTGTAATTCCCCACATGAACCCTAATTGGGCCCGAGCCCACTCAAACGCCATCTTGGCCTTAGCCCTTACGAAATCACATTAGGCGATGCCCATACAGAATCGAACTAGGCCATAGCCCTTTTAACACAGTATAGCAGATAATGCATGCAATGCGATGCAAACCCAACCCAACCTAATTATCTATTCGCTACACACCACCCATTCCTGCCAAACACACCAGTGGGGATTTCTACAATCAACCCTTACCGCTACACACCATCGATGGCAGTCATGTTGCAGTCAGTTGCTCATCGCCGAAATATGTGGCATAGCCATCGAGATAATGTGACAACGTCACTGAAATATGTGGCAGGGCCACCGAAATAATGTGACCATGTCATCGAAACATGTGGCAAAGCCACCGAAATACACTGCCCCTTTCATCAATATCATATCCCAAGGCCCATGCAACATATTATCATGTTATGCTGAATGCAATCATATTTCAAATGTACAACCAATAGTCAAATCATACATTTATTTTAGGCTATGTCATGCGAAAGGTAGAATCATAAGGGTACTTACTTGATGTCACCAACCTTACCCATAAGGGTATTTCAACTGTCGATACAGTCATTTTCGGCTTCTAGTAAATATAGTTATTAATGCAAATTAATAAAAGAAGGTGTGAGAATTACACACCTGATTACGCGAAGGACTAAACACTCTATATCGTCGACACTCTCATTAGTTGGAATAACAGCGATTTGCCTATCCCAAGCCGATGTCGGCTCTCTACCATAACCCGGCGAAAAATCCCAAACTGCCGACACAGCACGTCGTTTGAACTTAGGAGCAGAGACTACGAGTCCACTCCCCTCCTTAGTTTGACTAGCACTCGCATCCATGAAGAGAACCTTGATCAGTACTCAGAGAGAAATGATGGTTGTCTAACAAAAGAGGTTTTGGTTATGGCAGAGTATAACGAATAGAAACTGGCCGTAAAGAATGAAAGAGGAACTCCTTACCTTGATTACTTAGAAATCGTCCCAACAGATTCGGCTTGCGATCCCAGATGAATCCCACCCTCCTTACGTGATTCTGAAACTAAGAAGAGGCTTAGAGGGGTGTGTTTGCACTCCAACAGATTCGGCCTTGGAAGAATAGACAGAGTGAGACTTTTGGCTGCCCACTAGCACCTTGTTTCTTGATATTCGGCTATTAAAGATGGAAGAAATAGGTTACAAAAGATGAAGTAATCCGCTATGGAAGATGACCTAAAAACTAATTTATGATAAAAGAATGAATGGCCGGCCTCCTTAGGAGAAGTAAGGAGATGAAGAGAATAAAAAGAAAAGTTCCTCACCTTAGACAGAGAGAAGCCTAATGAAGTCCAAGGAGATTCGGCACAAGCTGCCAAAGTCAAGAAGGTTTCGGCTTAATCACTAGAACAAGGAAAAAAAATGGAACAAAAAGAGAATGAGCAACTGAGGTTCGACTCTGTGGGGACAAAATGAAAAAGCAAAGAAGAGAGAAGATGAAATAGAAAGAGATTTCGGCTAAAGAAGAGAAACGATTAGGAGAGGTTTCGGTTAGAAAAAGAAGTAGTAGGAGAAGTAGGAAGTTTCGGCTTTGAGAAGGAAAGAGTGAAAGAGATGAATAGAGGAACAAAGATTCGGCTATGTGGTCTCAAGAGAAAGAAAGAAGAATGAGAGGAGAAAAGGTAGAAGTGGACTTAGGTGACAATAAAAGAAAATGATTCAAAAGGAAGGGAAAGCAACTGAAAATTCGACAAAGCTCAAGAGAACAAAAATGCATTAATTTGAAAGCAAAACAAAGAAATCACTAAAAGCACTTGTTAAAAGTTTCGGAACTCTTCTAACCAAGCTAAAACCGAACATGCACCCCCACACCTTCCCTCATTCGACCAAACTCCCTCTCTCTACCCACATTCCATGATTTCCTCCCCCATTCACTCTCCATCCACCAATTCAAATTTGTTTGACCAATTCAACTCATCCAAGCTCTCTTGTCCACCCATTTGAATGCATTTGGCCCATTCAACAACCACCTTTGAAGAGTCCCAGTCAAATGCCACCTCCTCTCCATCCTGGCACCAAAAATAAAGCTCCATAATATGGTAGGTGGGATTCGAACTCCTCCCCGTTTGCTCTGCTAATGACGCCTTTCCCCTTGCGCTGCTAATGATGCCACCACCACTTGGACACAAGCTCATTTGTGTCAATAATCACACACAAATAGTCTTAAGGTCTACTTCTACTAGCTCCCCACTAAAGTGCCCTAAAGCGAAAAATTTACCAAAGCTCTGGCTCGAACCCGAGCCTCACCAGGACCCCCAAACACACCAAAATAACAAGCATAACTAGCCAAACGTATGAAATAGTGCAAAATGCAGACCCCCTAATTCTAGGATGTTACATGAAGGTTGTTTTAATGTACTTTGATTGAAAAGGTAACATTTGAGTTATGTGGACAAATGATTTATATAGTGAAATTCTTTTCATGGTATGAACGAGTAAGCAAAGCTTTACAGAATATATGATTATATAAAATGATCTATGGTTTAACGTAAGAATATGGAATTTATGATAAGCTTAGTTAAAAGAAGACGAAGGTATACGGTAGTCATATAATAGATGATTGGTAAAATTGAAATGCTTGATATATTTTATGTATCATTTGGGTTGGATTTATAAATGCTTGATATATTTTATGCATCGTTTGGGTTATATTTATACGTATATTGCTTCACCTATTAACCTTGTGAAGTATGATGTATAGGTAAAGGAAAATTTGGTCTATGATTAAATGAGTTTGTAAAGGAAAATTTGGTCTATGATTAAATGAGTTTTCTCATAGTTGATTAATTCAATGCATTTGGTAAGTTTAATTTCTTTTATACGAGCTTATTAAGCATTAGTTGCTTATATAGTTGTTTTCTTTGTTTTGTAGATAATCGGAAAGCTCGAACGGTTGGAATCTTTGTCAGAGCACGATCACACTATCCATCGATCTACTTTGGTAGCTTTTGAATATATTGAAATGGTTATAAGTGGCATGTATAGGGTTGTGTGTTATTTTGGTATGATTTGAATGTAATAAGGTTTTAAGTGTTGATTTGGTGATTGGTTTGTTTTTGAATGGTGCCAAGTCATTTTTGTTTATGTCTTTTGATGAAGGTTTGTAAATGGTGTGTATTCATATGGGATGATAATAGCTATGCACACTCTCATGTAGGTAGAAATAAAAAGGTTGCTTGATATGTTTGTGATATGGTCATTTGATATGCGTAAGGAATGCTAAGTGATGTAAAATTATATTGTTGAATAGGTTCAAAATTGATTGTAATGGTGGTACTTATTGTTGGAACATTGGTTAGAACATATAGGATGATTGGTTTGGTATATTTTGAGCAAGTTTGGAATAAGTTTTGGTTTATTGAATGCTTATGGAAATGGTGTGGATTGATGTGCAAGTTTTGGCTTGATTTTAGCTTGATTAAGAGGTTAATTTGGAAGCACATAGCCTGAGACACGGGCTGTCACACGGCCGTGTGCCACAGACGGGCACCCCATACTGCCGTGTGTGCTTTGTTAGTTTTGGTGCAGGATTCACACGGGCTAATACATAGCTGTGTGTCTCAAGTCAGAGAGTTATACAGTCTATGACACGGGCTAGGACACGGCCATATGCCCCTACTTCAAACTACTTCGAATGCTTACACGGTTTGAGCTGTCACACAGCCGTGTGACCCCTGCTTTTCAAATTTTCAAGTTTTTCCTAAAATTTATGTTTTGATTCATTTTGATTCCTGATTTCTTTTAAGTTGTTTTTAGGGCCCCGAAAGCTTGATTTAATGCCTAAATAAGTATGTTTGCTACGATTGGAATGAATTATTGGTAATTATACTTAAGTTGAATTATTTGTTCAGATTTAAAGTTAAAGGTTTTGTATTGTACAATAATGCTCCGTAACCCTAATTTGACTACGGAGATGGGTTTAGGGGTGTTACGCGCGCACACACACACTCACACACACATACACACACACACACACATGCATAATTGATTCCATGGCATTATACTATATCATTTCGATATCTTTTATCAAACCGCAAACTCAAACCAATTTCACATAACTCATTTTATTACCATATTTTATTGTCAATCTCTTTTATTACATTTTCAAGTTTCTAATTTCAATCATAATATCACGCCCGATGGAACCATTCATATTTCCACATATCATAACCTGAAATTATTTTCAATAACATATCATACCTTGAATTTGATCATATTTGCATACTTGTACCTTGTACACTGTTCTTATCGTATGACAATGATTTTTTTTACAATTCAATCTAATATATATGTTCCATTTAATTTCAGAATCACAATTCAATTCATCATCAACACATAAAATCTCATTATAAACGTGTCTTATGAATCATCATAAATATGAACAAATAACTAGTTAGAAATATATCATATTAACATATCATTTCCCAAACTGGATCATTGAATTTGTCACAATTTCGTACCAATCTTTCGGACTTATAAATCCAGTTTACAAATTTCTCATATTAACAATTATTTTCATTATAATTATAAATTTTTACATATTAAATCCTTATTAACTTGACTCGAACACGAACGGATACACAAATCCAACCAACATCACAATTTGGCACTCGGTGCCTCATTGAACAATTTACGAAGAAAATAGATTGTACCCATCACTCATCGGTATGACCAAAGCAAAAAGTGTGCCCAACACTCATCGACACATAGTCAAAGTAACCATTTGACACCCAGTGTGTAACACCCCAAACCCGGCCTAGATGTTCAAACCGGATCCAGTGTGTCACATAGAAGGTTTGTTAAAAAGCTAAGCGTAAGTTGTAAATATCGCGTCTCTTTGTAAAACTTCGAGTTTCGGTGTTAGTAAAAACCTAGTTTATTTAATGACCTTTATAAAGTTATTAAGGTTTTAACAATAAGACTGTTTCGCTGTGAAAATCAAACTTGAAAATTTGCAGAAACGTGATGTTTTGAAAAAAATGATTATTTATGTTTTAAGAAAACCTCGTACTTATGCAATCAACAGTTAATAATGAAAACTTAGAAGAAAATTTAACCAGAGGCCTTATTACAAAATATTAAACCCACATAAGAAAAATAATCTTAGAAAAAGCAAAAAGGAAATTTACTAAAGTTTGCAAGCGAGGTTTCTAAAGTATGGCCTCCACCGAGTCATCCACGGCTCCAAGTCCTTACTGCTGGTTATTACCTGCGAGGTTAATGAAAAAGGGGTGAGTTACAAGAACTCAATATGTAATCCTCTTATCGATATTAACTAGGTCCGAGCCCATTAGTCATCAAATTGGGCCTAAGCCCTAAATACATAATAGTGCAAATGAAGTAATGCAGCCCACCCCAATCCAACCAACACACCCCGACCAGCCAATCACACCTGTGGGGATCAAGTCAACCCACTCCACCAATCACACCAATATTGCAGTCAAGCTACTAAACACAGAATATTTGTGGCTGAGCCACCGGAATCATAATTATGCATATATATATGTATATATATATATATATATTGTGGCTATGCCACCAGGCTACACTGCTCTTCATTCATTAACCCGCCTCATGCAACATGATAAAATGCAACATACATATCAAGTTATAAAAGTGTAATGTAAACATACACACGTTACTAAACAACATTGAGGGTAAAAACAGTCGTTCAACCCAGCGAGGGTATTTTAGTAATTTCGCACTCACGGGTATTTTGGTAATTCGGTCCATTTTAGGCATTTGGTAATTGGCCCACTAAGGGCATTTTGGTAAATCAGCCCACTAAAGGCATTTTGGTAAATCAGCCCACTAAGGGCATTTTGGTAATTTTACCCACCAAGGGTAATTCGGTAATTTTACCCACCAAGGGCAGTTCGGCTTTTGACCGATTCACAGAATAATGCATAACATAACAAGGGTGTGAGATTACACACCTGATTACGTAGAGTACTAAATAATCACTAGCGCCTTCACCTATACAAAACATAACACACAATTAACACATTCCACACTAGTACTACCACGAGGGTACAACGGTCATTTGTCGTTTAGGGGTTAAACGGTAATTACACACTAAGGGTATTTCGGTAATTTTTCAAATAGGGGGTATTTCAGTAATTTTACAAGTCAATGGTATTTTAGTAATTTTGTAAACCAAGGTATTCTAAACAGAGATAACGATGCAAATGGGCCTAAGGCCCATTCTCGGCCCAATTGGGCCTACACACTCGTGTGGCCCATTTAGCCCAAATCTAGCCACAGATATGAGATTCACATAGACCAGTTCAATATCTACTACACAATCATACAACTTATTCATATGGGCCTCAACCTACAAGAATACTCATGGTGGCCTCGACTATCGCGTCGAAGCTCCCACACGTGCGCTCGCACGCTCGTGTGGCTACCATTGCCGTGTGACCAGCATTTCGGCATTTGCCACTCTACAGCTAGAGTAGGGCGAAATACACACCTGATAGGAATCTGAAGCTGCTAATCCACGCTCCGACCACTCCTGTGTCCAAACGCCAACCAAGATGTGTCTCCTCCCTCATAGATTGGTTCTATTTATAGCCAGCTTCTCACCTTCCCTCTTGCTAGCTTTCCGATGTAGGATCCTTCCATCAGTAGAGTTTAAATCCAACACAAACTCTTGCCACCCCAACTTAGCAAAATAAATATCCCCTTTTTGCTTGCAATGGGATTCAAACTCAGGCTCCATTGTAGCATAATCCACACCACTAGCCACTTTACCAACTAGCTCCTTATTATCTTAAAACATGCACAACTAAATATAAGTCTATGGCCAACGTCTAAGTTCACATAAAAATAAATCAAAATGAAATGCAAGCGCCAAGACTCGAACCCAAGCACTCACTTATCCCCTTAATGACGCCTTGCCACTAGACCACTCCCTTCCTTGTGTCATTTTTCTCCACATTTTATTCTTAAAGCCTACTACAAACTCCCATGGTTTTATTCACCTAAAACCAAAATTTCCCTAAAGCCCAAGTTTGATCCCGGGACTTCATAGAAGCCCTCTAACCTTCCAAAATCACTCACCTAATAGGTCCAACTTGCATTAAATCCGTTCTCTTATTCTCAAAAATTTTAAACGCTCCCACGCCAAAGGCCTAATGGGCCCAATTTTACTAGGCCCAAATTCCGGGCATTACACAGTGCCTCATTGGAACGTCCGAAGTAATTATTTTGTGTCCAACGTTCATCGGTATAATTGGAATAAAGGTTGTGCCTAGCACTCTTCGGAACGTCCGAAGTAAAATGTGTCCCATGCTCATCGACATATAGTCGAAATAACTCCACCCGAGCAGTTAATAGGGTAATTATTTATCCAATTCCCTTATAAGTTTAATTCTCATTCTATCGATATCAATATCATTAATTTATCACTCATGATATCATTTTATACATAACATAGCATCCCATCTCAATTTCAAACCAATTTCACCATTTCATTTAGTTTTAATATTTTCACTTTTATTCAATTTAATCCTTAATCTCAATAATTAATTAAATTCACACCAATATGATTTGATCAATTATAATGAACTATTAATTCATTTTATAACTCTTCTATTATTTTTCCTCCTCTTCTCCATCCACTTCCTTTATTTGCAAATATTTATACAAGAATCTTTAACCTTAACATGACATGCTTTTATGTAACATGCATTATCCTTTCACTATTTATACATATACTTTTAACAAAGTTGTCTTCTTGAGTAGTAATCACTAAATTATTTATATCTAAACCTACATAATTCAAAATTAAAATCTACTTTTTGTTTTTAAAACTAGAAAAAATGAAATTTTTGCCATAAAAATTTTAGAATTTATTTCAAAGTAAATTAATACCAGTTTTTTTTTTAAAACCTCCCCTATTCTATTACTAGGCAGCTTCGACTATTCTTCACTAAAAATTAAATATCATTCAGTATAAGTCTCATATTATATATTCGTTTGTTTCTTTTGAAATAGACTCATTAAAATTTTAGTCATGTAAATTTAATCTTTTAAACATTTTTTACAATTTATAATGATTTTTCAAAGTTAGAGCAAGGGAACCCAAAATCATTCTGACATTGTCTCATAAAAGTATTATATCTCATAATCTAAAATTTTATTGCTTTCATTGTTGATTTTATGCAAAACTAGACTCAATAAGATTTAAATTCATGTTTGATTCAACCTCTAACTCGATTCCTACAATTGTTGGTGAATTTTCAAAGTTGTACTACCACTGCTGTCCATAAAGTGATTAGTGAAACATTTTGCTCTTCTATGATTTGATTAAGTAAGTTTTTCTCATTTCATTATATAACATACTACATTCCAACCAAATTTAATGTCAAAACATATAATCACTAAGTTACACAAAAGTTTTCATTTCTGATCAAACTAGTCCTCTAGTTCGATAATCAATCTCAAACATAACATTTTAAACTCAAATAACCATTTTCAATTTACCTCGGTATCATACATTACAAAACAAAATAAATAGGTAACAAATATAATAATTCAATTTATAGAAATACAAACATAACATGAATTAACATAATAAGTTCCATATGAACTTACTTGGCAAAACAACAACCAAATGAGCTTTTAAAGACTATTCGACAATTTTTGCTTTTCCGCGATTAGCCTCGATTTGGTTCAATTCTTGATCTATAAAATAATTCAGTTCAATTTATCAATTCCAAACATTTCATATCATTCTATTATAAGCATGTAAAAGTTCAATTTCATTTTTTAATTCCCCTAAACTTTTACATTTTATTCAATTTAGTCCCTAAAACCGAAATAGTCACATCTTTCAAATTTGAGCTTTGTTTTAGAATCTGATTTCAATCTCATCCTCTATAACCTCTCTACTATCTATTTTTATCAAAATATCATAACATCTTTACAAATAATTCACTTTAATCCTTATGTTATAAAACTAACATTTAAACTTTATATAAGCTTAAAATCTAACAATTTAATACAAAATATTTAAGAAATCAACAATGACAATTTTTAAAAATTTTAACATTTTTCAAAAATAACACACGAATCAAATAAATTAAGCTCACGAAATTTCAAAAATATAAAAGTTACAAGAAAATAACTAATTTCTTACTTCAATTTTATGGTTAAAGCTTCCAAGAACCTAAATGGCGTTAAACTTCTTTTCTTCCTATTTGCTTCGGGTGAGTGGGGAAGAAAATGATATGTTCATTCCTTCCCCCACTAACTTAATAATTTAAGTTTTCTTTTTTTCTTCTTCTTCTTTTCTTTTACTTTATTTAAATTTTATTTTATATTAATCAATTTAATCAACCATGTTTGCTACCGTCCACTAATAAGTATAATGTCATGGTTTAATTGCTGTTTCAGTCCTTTGGTTCATTTCTTAATAAAAAATCCATAGCAATTAAACTTTTACTATACTTACACTTTAATTCCTGTACTTTAACTAATCATTAATTCAATAAAATTGTTTATCCAAAATTCAATTCATCAAGAATATAACTCCATAAATATTTAATAAAAATATTTACGATTTCGATTTATGAAATTGGAGTCCCGAAATCTAATTTTTCCAACAGCACTGGCTTTCCGATCATTACATCAAAATACAAGAAGGTAACTAACCTAATATGCATGAGTATGATCAAAATCAATTAATTCTAGAATTTGGCTTTAAAGTCCATATTGAGCCTTTAAGTTTAGTCTTTTAAGGTCCATCATACATTATTATTATTATTATTATTATTATTATTATTATTATTATTATTATTATTATTATTATTATTATTAAAGTTATATAATTAAAGTGTGAAAAATACTTTATTAATATAAAGTATAATCTTATGGCTTAAGGGGGCGAATTATATGAAATATAATTTGGCCAAGGGGACGAATGTTATACAAATTGGACACCAAATTTAAAATACATGATAATTTATATATATATAATTCAAAAATCTGAAAATTCCAAGGGGGCGACTACGCCCTACGCCCCCTGGATCCATCCTTGCATAAGGGCTTGTTGTTTCAAAAGATAGCTTTATTTAAAATCTATGTCTTTATAAAATAACTTTATTGAGAGTTTGTCTAGTGGGGTTGTGCAGGGGGTAGCTAGAAATTTTTTTAGAGAGGCTGAAATTAAATTGTATATTTGCACGATAATAAAAATACAATTTTACCATTTTAATAGCTTATATCTTAAAAAATTTTAAAGGGTTAAATCAATTTTTTATCATTTTTTAGGGAGCTAAAGTGCAATTTTACCATTACAAATTTAAAATTTTAAGGGGCCTAAATGAAAGTTTTCCATTTTAGGGGAGGTTGGGGCCCCTACCAGCCCCATTGGATTTGCCTTCGGGGCTATGGAAAGAGATGTGGGCACAATTGTATGAAAAAGATAAACACAAGAAATGTTTACGCAACTTAGACTTATGTATATGGGGCCTTGTTCAGATAATGTAACGCCCTGATTTATTTAACTTTGTTTTTATGAATTCTGTCATAAATGAGTATTTGTTTTAGTGGTTAAGTGATTTGAGTGAGTACTTGAGGTCTTGGGTTTAAGTCTCACTTTTGGAAAATATGCTATTTTTTATCCTTACCTTATCTTTAGTGGTTTGGCTTATATTTTACTTTCGGGTAACTCATATCAGAATGAGCCTGTTGGTTCAAGTGGTAATGTGTTAGCCTGCCTTAGGGTCTTATGTTTGAACCCCTCTTGTGAGCGAAGGATGTTAATTTTTGCTTCTATGAGTGTGTGATAGTTGTGTAGTAGAAGTTGGATGGAACTGATACTCTGAAGTAGTTGGATGAGGTTAGTAGGTCAAATTCTGTGGGATAGTGTTAATTTTATTTTTTTTTCTTTCCAAAATTCCCTTCCAGTTTCACGTTCCTCTTTCAACTCCCATGTACATTTCTTCTTCTTCTTCTTCTTCTTCTTCTTCTTCTTCTTCTTCTTCTTGTCTCTTGTTTTGCTTCTTTTTTCTTTTCTTTTTTTTTTTTGGTTTGGGTTCATTGACCTTGCGTTCTTTGAACGAATTTTGGAGGGTGATTGGTCTGTAGTTGGGTAATTCATAAATAGTGTTTTTATTCTTGTTGTTTGTTTTAGAAATTTCTGTTATAAAAAGTTTGATTGCAATTAATCGAATGATGGCTTAAACATTAGTTTTGATTGACTATTTAGGGGAATTACAAAAAGCGCTTAATCCTTCGACGAGTTAGGTTTTGGGAAGCATTGATTCGTCTAAAGGTGAGCACTTCGGTTAATCGGGGTTTTAGTTCTATAAATTGTTTCGACTATTGATTTAGTATTTTTCAATCGATGTTTTAGGTTCTGGTTATCTCGTGGGAGTTTGTGCATCAAAACTAAGCCAGGTGTGTAACGAAAACGCGAGAAAGTGTCGATCGGCGAAAGCCGAAAATTTGGCCTGTTGACGCCATATGGCCTAGGCCAATCTAGGCGTGTGGGCCTACATGGGCGTGTGGGTCGTGAGCCAGGCCGTGTGGGCCACACGGGTAGGGCCATTTGGGCGGATGGGCCACACAGGCAAGGCACATGGGCATGTGGGCCCAAATTTTAGAATTTTTCCCTAGGGTCATACACGTCGTTCCAATTGATTGTGGGCCTTCCGTGGGGTCTATAATTGCCTAATTTTAATTAAATCAGAACAGTGGTTTTGGGACCACAAATCCGAGCCGAAAATAAAATTTATTTTTATTTTATTATTATATTAGAAATGTCATGTGAAAATTTTGAAAAGAAAATTTTGTCGAACATGGCCTAATTGGGTAAGTTTCCTTGGCCCGTTTTTAATAATTTTGATATTTTTGAAACGGGATAGCTCAATCTATCTATTTGGGGGATTAATTTGAAAAATTATCAAAGTATGAAAATTAGGTCATGGGTGTATATGCTGAAAATTTGAAATTTATGGTAGAAAATGAAAGGTTGTTGATAGATAAACAACATTTACAAAGTGATTTTTGATGAAAACATGATTTAGGGACTAAAATACAAAGTGGTGAAAATTGATGAAAAATTCTAAAATTTATAGAAAATATGTGCTATAAATTTTATGTTGGAATTTCGGTTAGGCTTGGAATAGGGAGTAAATTGCATAAATTTCATTTTCCGAGCCTAGGGATGAAATTAGAATTTATGGAAAAGTTAGGGGCAAAATGATAATTTTGCCTAGGATGTAATTGAGTCCACATGAATATAAAATGTGATAAATTAACGTTAAATTTACTCGTATAGATCCGGATAGACTAAATTCGGAGGTAGAACGAGGAAAATGTCGAATTAGTAGATTTATGTACACGAACATTTGTCGAGGTAAGTTCGTGTAACTAAATTGTATATGTTTTTATGATTGAATTAAATGTTGTGTTTGTGAATTGTATAAATGCCATAAATATGTGAAATGATCACATACTTGTTAATAAATGATAATGCCCGATAAATGATAAATGATAAAAATGTTAATTTTATGCTTGAGTTGAATGTGAACATTTGAATTGCATAAATACATAAATATATGAGATTGACCACCTGCTTGATAATGCTTGAAATATGTTAAATCCTGTTTGAAAGAATGAAAATCGATGGATATGTGATTTCCCCGAAATGAATGAGGTCCTGTATTTGTTGCTGACGGGGTTTAGCTCGGACGAGTAATCCTATTGACCTCATTTATGAAAGGATTTAGCTTGGACGGGTAAACCTGATATAAGTCCTCTCGAGCATATGTTATGGATTGGATTTAGATCGGACTAGTAATCCAGATCAAACTCTTTAGAGCATATGTCATAAAAAAGATTTAGCCTGAATTGATAATCTTGACTAAGCTCTATTGAGTATATATATATATATATATATATATATTGGAGACATGATTTAGCCTGGACTGGTAATTCTCTTGTATATATGTGCAGCTCGAGAGTGTACTCTCTGAAATAGTACTTTATGGGTACCACTGAGTATGAATTGACGAATTTGATTTGTACACCTCGAATGTACTACCTGTGTATCCATCGGTATTCCGAATAAATTCAACGGGTAACAATCCAGACATGAGAAGATATGAATAATAAAATAAGTTATTACACGTATCTGTCTGAAATACAAGAAATGATGATACATGACAAGTGATATGTGAAAGTATGAGATGATGATATTTGTACATAGAAATTATTTGATGAGAATGTTCATCCTTGATTATAGACTTGTACACCTTGAGTGTACTACTACTCGTGTGATCTTGATGTTTCGAATGATATGAGTAAAGTTCTGACATGAAATAATCTGAACTCGAGATGAACTATCATGAAATTATACTTGTATTATAATGAGAGATGATTTATACATGTTAAATGAACACATGTTGTGGAAAGCATATGTACATGGAAACTTGATTGTTGTTGAGCCATATATGTTTTTGATGTTATTATGGAATATATGAATAACAAGGGCAATGAGGATGTGTGTAGGGCCTGAGATCAAATTGATTGAATGTACCTTACATAGTTACCTCAAAATAGAATGAATGGTAAGTTAAGTACCATGTTATACGAACTTACTAAGCATGTAATGCTTACTTAGTTTTATTTCCCTATTTTATAGTAAATCGGAAGCTCGTTGGATTGGAAACTCGACGGAGATCACTCACACTATCCATCGGCCTATATCAGTATATATATGGTAAATCAATTATGGTTGTAATGACATGTATAGGTTATATTGGCCCTATTGGCATGTAAATGTAAATGATGCTTGTAATCTAGCCATTGGAATAGCTAGTAATGGTTTGTTTTGATATATTTGTAATGTCATACTATGGTAGCTACATATGTGTTAAGTAGTTGATCAAATTATGTCTAACATATGGACTAAACCAAGGTAAGATTATAAACATGAATGCATGTAATGATATGCCATGTTGAATGATGGAGTTTGCTTAACTTGAACGCTTGAAATGGTTGGTATTTGTATGTGAGTTTAAGTGCAGGTCATTGATGTGATTTTAGGTGAGAAATGAAGTTAGAGATGGCTTTATTTCGTCCACACAGATGTGTGTCTAGACCGTGTGTCACACACGACCTGGTACATGGGTGTGTGGTTAGGCCGTGTGTCCCCTGCACCTTAAATTTGAGAAACAAAATGCCCAGAATTGAGCACACGGGCAGAGACACGGGTGTGTGTCTCCGCTGTGTGTGCTACACGGCTTAGAACACGGGCGTGTGTCTTGGCCGTGTGAAACCTGAATCTAATTTTATGAAAATTGAATTAACCATATAGCCTAGCACACAGGCGTGTGGCATGGCTGTAACACCCAAACTCGGCCTAGACGTTATGGCTGAATCTGGCGATGTCACATGGAATGGAATTTTAAAAACTAATTTATTATGATAAGACCATGTTCATTTTTTTACTCTTATTAACTTCCAAATTCGCTTATTCATCTTATCGATTGTTTAAAATGTAATTCATTATGGAAGCTTTAGAAATCATTAATTTTATGAAAACAGAGTTAATTAAGTAAATCCGTCCAATAAAGAAACCCCTTGTTTTTGAGAAAACCGTCTAAGGAATCGAGGGGTTAGAAAATACTTTAGCTATTGAAAACCAAGTCTTCCTACGTCTAACAGTTATGAATCCATAAAAACAATAAATAAAAACCCCATTTAAGGAAAGTCCCAAAAAGTTTGCGAGATACCTAAAAATAAACCCATGATTGTAACACGGAATACAAACCATGAAAGTCCAGAACTGTGGTTACCATCGAATCCTCCGCCGCATTGAATTGTCTAATGCTGAGGATTACTTGAACATATTAAACAGAAAAAGGATGAGTTTTCGCAAACTCAATGTGTAATTCCCATAGAAAACATGCACACATCATAATATCAGAAATTAGACATATATTTACAGTTCGGGTCTGAACCCATTACAGAATCGGTGTGGACCTTAGCCCATTCAGATACAGAATATACATAAAAGAACAGAACATCAGAATCTTACCCACCAGCCTCTACACACCATCTCCGTCCAACCCTACACACCATGTGGGGATAAAATCAACCCACCTATCCCTACAGACCATGCTGTATTGAAATGCGACACATAATTAGATATTTGCAGCTGAGCTGCTAGATAACAGACTTAATAGCCTCTCAGATACTTCCTCCAGTATCATCAACCCACCCCAATGTAATGCAACATACAATCGATGACATGCTATAATGCAATTAACATACCACACATTTAATCGGTATATATGCTAAGTGTAACATGCTTAATATATATATCACATAATCGAATCACGTAATTAGGGGTCTAAGTAATGCTTACCGACCCTACAGTATGTCCACAGTCGACTTGGGCGACCCGTGCAACCTTACAGATCATTTTAGAAAAATGTGCTTACATGCCCTTGTGGCCTACCCGTGTGGGCTCACACGGCCCAAATTGTCCTTGGTCGTGTGGATCACACAGCCTGGCCTAGAATTCCACATGCCCTTGTGGTTCACCCGTGTGGGCCCAAACGCCCATGTGGCCCACACGACCCAATAGGTCGAGCCCGTGTGTCGCACATGGCCTCACCCAGCCATCACACGGTTGTGTCTTTCGCGCACGGCCTGGCCTTGTAGATCACACGGCCGTGTTGTGGCTCACAGCCTTGCACACAGCCTACCACACGGCCTATCCCACGGCCGTGTGGCATCGATAGAAAGGTTTTTCGGCTTTTGTCGATTCTCATTTTCTATGCTTTTGGGTACACACCTGGTTTCGATTGATGCTAAAACGATCCCCGAGCACTCCAAAAACCTACAATCAGAATATTCCATCTCTTAGAACCCAAAAACGAGTCTAAATCGATTAATCCCAACAACGTAAAGTTGACTTACCGCTACCAAATCAATCACTACTTCGAGTCAAATCGGCGCAACGTTGATTCCAGAATTTCAAATATCTCTTAAGCACAACCAAACCCTTTTAAAACCTTAAACATTCAAAAGGAACAACTAAGATTAATCCAACCCACAACTTATCGAACGCGTGTCCCAATTATGAATAACAAAAATGAATGGAAGAAAGAAAAATCGGGATAAGTGGGAAAGCAGTAGAATTTCGGCAGCAAAGAGATAATTGAAGGGTAAATTGGCAGCAAGTAGAGAGGAAAAGGAAAAGGGCTAGCGGAATTTTTCAAAAAGAGAAAGCAGTACTAAACAGAAACTATTAACCCCTAAACTTTTCCCCTTAATTCTCTCCACCAACTTCCCACTGCTCAGATTTTCGGTAAAACACAAGCTCTAGTCGAAATTTTGGTAGCAAAAAAAATATTACCCTTGAAACCACAGAGATTTGAACTCAAGACCACCACCATAATAACACTCCACTTAACCACCAGACCAGCAGGCCCATTCTGATATCATTTAACCAACAATAACTTAAAAACCTACTGGACAAGAGTAAGGCTTTATTCTTTTAGAAACAAAAATTTTGTTCAAGCCAACGCTTGAACCCAGGACATCTCAGCCACTCCCAAAACACTTAACCACTGAAGCAGACACAGATTTGTCTCAAATTTATAAAAGCCGGAATTAAGAAAATTGGGGCTTTACAACTCTACCCCCCTAAAAGAAAATTTCATCCTTGAAATTGTACCTAATCAGAAAAGGTAAGGGTACTGCTGACACATCGAATCCTCCGGCTCCCAAGTGGCCTCCTCAGTGCTATGATTCCGCCATAGGACTTTCACTAAGGGGATAGACTTCCTTCGCAGAACTTTAACGTCGCATTCCAGAATCTGGACCGTCTCCTCTTCAAACGTCAGATCTGGTCTAACCTCATTATCCTCAATAGGAACAACATGCGTGGGATCAGAGCGGTAGCGTCTCAACATTAAGACGTGGAACATATCATGAATGCAATCCAACTCCAGAGGAAGTTCCAATTGATATGCGACTGACCTTACTTGTTTCAGAATACGGTATGACACAATAAACCGAGGGCTCAGCTTATCCTTGCAACCGAACCTCAAAACCTTCTTCCATAGCGAGACCCTGAGAAAATCTAAGTCCCCCACAGAATACACAATATACTTTCTCTTTAGATCAGCATAGGACTTTCGCCTATCAGATGCCGCTTTCAGTCGATCTCGAATCAAGCAGACCTTATCCTCATTTTTCGAAACCAATTTTGGACCCAGAACACGTCGCTCACCCAACTCAGTCCAACACAAGGGAGTGTGACACTTACGGCCATACAGAGCCTCGTAAGGTGCCATCTGAATACTAGACTGATAACTATTGTTGTAGGCAAATTCTTCCAACGGCAAATACTCCTCCCAATTGCCTTGAAAATTTATAACACAGCTCCTCAACATATCCTCCAGTACCTGAATCACCCTCTCCAACTGACCATCTGTATGAGGATGGAAAGTGGTACTGAAGCCCAACCTTGATCCCAGAGCCTCACGCAATTTCTTCCAAAATCGAGACGTGAAGCGAGGATCCCTATCAGAGATGATCGACACAGGAACCCCATGTAGTATCACTATTTCCACTATATATAGCTTAGCCAATTTCTAGAGAGAAAAGTCTGTCCTGACCAGAATGAAATGAAGTGAGCGGACTTGGTCAATCGATCCACGATGGCCCAGACAGAATCCTTCTTAGTGGGTGTTAAATGCAACCCACTAACGAAGTCTATCATTATTCGCTCCTATTTCCACATTAGTATCTTTACCGGCTGCAGCAACCCCAAAGGCAACTGATGCTCAGCCTTAACCTGCTGACAAGTCAAACAGCAAGCAACAAAATCTGTAACCTCACGCTTCAACCCTAGCCATTAGTAAAACTCTCGGAGATCTCGGTACATCTTGTTCCTACCGGGATGCATAGCATAAAGACTACTATGAGCCTCCCTCAGAATCAACTATCACAACTTCTCATCACTCGGTACACAAATTCGACCGCGGAAATAAAGTACCCCATCACTGTTAATCCCAAAATAAGTAGTATCACTAGTCTCAACCTGACGGAACCGCAACTCAAGAGACTTATCCCCTATCTGTTTACTTCTAATCTGATCAGTCTATACATGCTTAACCTAAAGTTCCGCTAACAGACTCCCATCGTCGAATAAATTGAGTCGAGTGAACATCGCTCTCAGATCGTCATAGCCTTACGTCTCAAAGCATCTACCACCACATTGGCCTTACCAGGATGGTACTCGATGGTGCAGTCATAATCCTTAAGCAATTTAACCCATCTATGCTACTTAAGGTTTAACTCTTTCTGAGTGAGGAGCTTTTTGAGGCTTTTATGATCAGTGTAGACAGTACACTTATCAGCGTACAGGTAGTGCCTCCAAATCTTTAGAGCGAAGACTACAGCAGTCAGTTCCAAATCATGCATCGGATAATTAGCCTCATGCGTCTTGAGCTGACGAGACGCATAAGCTACCACTTTACGATCTTACATCAGAACGCAACCCAGACCCACATGCGACGCATCACTGTATACCATGAAATCCTTCTCAGATTCGGGCTGTATCAGAATCGGAGCCTGAGTTAGAACATATTTAAGCTTCTCAAAGCTCTCTTGTTGCTTATCAGTCCAGACAAAGGGAATTCCCTTACACAGAAGCTTGGTTAACGGTGCTGCGATCAAGGAAAACCCTTCTACGAAGCGTCGATAATAACTCGCCAGCCCCAGAAGGCTGCAAATTTTGGACACATTCTTCGCATGTTTCCAATCCAACACAGCCTCAATCTTACGAGGATCAACACGAATCCCCTCTGCAGAAACCACATGCCCCAAAAAGGTTACTTCTCGGAGCCAGAACTCATACGTACTGAACTTCGCATACAATTGTTTCTCACGAAGAGTCTGTAATACCACTCTGAGATGCTCATCGTGCTCGTCTTCAGTCTTGGAATAGACTAGGATATTATCGATGAATACCACCACAAAATGGTCCAGATAAGGCTGGAACACATGGTTCATCAAATCCATAAATGTCGCTGGTGCATTGATCAACCCAAAAGGCATAACCAGGAACTCGTAATGTCCATAACGAGTCCTAAATGTCGTCTTATACACATTGGCCTCATTCACCCTCAATTGATGATATCCTGGACGTAAATCAATCTTGGAGAACACAAAAGCCCCTTTGAACTGGTCGAATAGATCATCTATCTTCGGAAGTGGGTACTTATTCTTGATTATTAGCTTCTTCACAAACAGCACCGGTGCTCCCCATGGAGACACACTGGAACGAATGAATCCATGATCTAAAAGTTCTTAAATTTGAGCCTTAAGCTCTGTAAGCTCCTTCGGTGCCATTCGGTAGGGTGCAATAGACACCGGAGCTGTACCCAGAATGAGCTCAATTCTAAATTCTACTTCCCGGATCGGAGGCAGACCTGGTAATTCCTCAGGAAAAACATCCGGAAAGTCCCTTACGATTCTGATGTCCTTTACCGAAGAGTCCCTAGAATCAGAAACACTGATGTAGGCCAAGAATGCCTCACATCCCTTACGTACCAACCTTTTTGCTGCCAATGCAGAAACCACATTAGTCAGATAATTCCTTCGTTCCCCAATCACAACTACCTTGTTGTCCTCCTCGGTCATCAAGACAACACTTTTTGTTGCACAATCCAAACTTACCCGGTGTTTAACCAGCCAATCCATTCCCAGAATCAAATCAAACTCCTCAAACGGGAGCTCCATCAATTCAGCCAGAAATACTGTCCATTGAACCTCTAACGGGACGTCACTAAACAATTTGCTTACTCGGATAGACTGCCCTAATGGACTCACCACAGTTACCTCACTAGAAGTACTCTCAATAGGAATTCCCAAGGTTTCAGACACAATACTGGCTACGAAAGAGTGTATAGAGCCTATATCTATCAGTGCCAAATAAGGTACATTATAAATTAAAAAACGTACCCGTGATGATGTCCGGAGCATCTCGGTCCTCACGGCGACGAGCAGCGTAAACCAGTGCAGGCTGCCTCTCCTCAGTCGATGCAGCACCTCTGCTCGACGTCCTTTGTCCTCGGCCTATGCCGTTACCACCTCTGGCCTGACCTCGGCCCCTAGGTGGCTGCTGAATTACTCTCGGCGGCTACGTAACACCAGTACCCGTAGCTTGCATCTGATCGGTTCTCAGCGGACAATCCCGAACACGGTGCTCATTCAATTCACATCTCAAACATGCCCTAGTCATCCTGCAACATTCACCCGGATGACGTCTACCACAGTGTCCACAAAGCGCCACCCTAGAAGGTACAACAGGAGGCCCAACTCTCACTGGCCCATCAAATCGGGCCTTTTTCTTAGGCTTCATCATAGAACTCGAGGGCTCCGATTCCCTCTTATTCATTCCTCTCTCTCGGTTTTGGCACTCAATGTGCTTAACCTCTTCGGCGATCTTCGCCTTCTCAACCAGTGTAGCAAACTCACGCTCCCTTCGTAGAGCTATCAAAACTCGTTAACTGTCCCTGAGTCTATCCTCAAAATGGGCGCATCACTCATACTCGGTCCCCACCATGCTCCGGGCATAACGACTCAATCTCAAGAACTCGACCATTGAACGGTATCCTTGGGTGAGATTAAGGAAGCCACATCTCCTAGCGTCAATATAGGTGGCTCCCACATACTTACTCTGGAACGCAGTCTTAAAATAGTCCCAAGTCAGTCGATCGGGCTGGGTGCCCTCCTTAACCGTCAGCCACCACTGGTAAGCTTCATCACGAAGTAGAGAAACAACCCTTTTAAGCTTCTGCTCAGTGGTAAAATCCAGGTCGTCCATAATTCTTTCCGTGGCCTCCATCGAATATTTAGCCACGTTAGGGGTGACTCCAGTGACACCCCTGAATAGTTTAGCCCCATTGGGCCGGAGTCGTTTCGTAACCGACCCCTGACCCCCAGATTCAGTGTTGGGCCTAGCGACCCTCTCCAATATCCTCATCATGGCCTGGGACAGTGCGTTGTCCCCAGCCATGCGATCTCGAGACCCAGTCTCTGTTGCAGGTGATACCGGTGTCTCACTAGTATCCATATTAGGCAGATTTCTAAATGATGAGGACCCAGCTTGAGCCCCTCTACGGCCTCTAGTACCCCGTTCGCGAGTACCTCGTGCGCTCATCATAAATTTGGAATTTGTCTGTATTAATAGTTTTATGCATTAGTTTACAGTTTTGATATTCATTAATAGATATTTTATGCAGACAATATCAAAGGTTCAGAATTTGTTATCGCGAATCACAATCTCACTACGGTTTTTAGTTTACACTACCTAGAGTGTTTTCAGTACAATATACTACCTATTGGCTATTTCAAGCATGCTAGTAGTATGTTCAAACAAATTTAAACAGAATTCAGAACACTTACAGGATTGGTGCCAGAGACTCGGTGTACAACATACTCAGCCCAAAAATATTATAAATCACTAAAAAATCATTTCTTAAAACCAATCTTTATAACCCAAATCCACAGTCAAGTTTTGCAACCTGGTTCTGATACCACTAAATGTAACACCCCAAACCCGGCTTAGACGTTATTGCCGAATCTAGCGATGTCACATGGAATGGAATTTTGAAAACTAATTTATTATGATAAGACCATGTTCATTTTATTACTCTTATTAACTTCCAAATTCGCTTATTCATCTTATCAATTGTTTAAAACATAATTCGTTGCAGAAGCTTTAAAAATCGTTTATTTTATGAAAATAGAGTTAATTAAGTAAATTCGTCCAATAAAGAAACCCCTTGTTTTTGAGAAAACCGTCTAAGGAATCGAGGGGTTAGAAAATATTTTAGCTTTTGAAAACCAAGTCTTCCTACGTCTAACAGTTATGAATCCATAAAAATAATAAATAAAAACCCCATTTAAGGAAAGTCCCAAAAAGTTCGTGAGATACCTAAAAATAAACCCATGATTATAACACGAAATAAAAACTATGAAAGTCCAGAACTGTGGTTACCGCCGAGTCCTCTGCCACACCGAACCATCTAATGCTGAGGATTACTTGAACAGATTAAACATACAAAAGGATGAGTTTTTGCAAACTCAGTGAGTAATCCCCACAGAAAACATGCACACAGCATAATATCAGAATGCAAACATATATTTACAGTTCGGGTCTGAACCCATTACAAAATCGGTGTGGACCTTAGCCCACTCAGATCAGAATATACAGACCAGAACAGAACATCAGAATCCTACCCACCAGCCTTTACACACTATCTCCGTCCAATCTTACACACCATGTGGGAATAAAATCAACCCACCAATCCTACACACCATGCTGTACCGAAATGCGACACATAATCAGATATTTGCAGTTGAGCTACCAGATAACATGCTTAATAGCCTCTTAGATACTTCCTCCAATATCATCAACCCACCCCAATGTAATGCAACATAAAATCAATGACATGTTATAATGCAATTAACAGATCACACATTCAATCGGTATACATGCTAAGTGTAACATGCTTAATACATATACCACATAATCGAATCACATAATGAGGGGTCTAAGTAATACTTACTGACCTTACAGTAGGTCCACAGTTGACTTTCAGCGACCCGTCAACCTTACAGATCATTTCAGAAAAATGTGCTCATATGCTCATGTGCTCATGTGGCCTGCCCGTGTGTGCCCACATGCCCATGTGGCCCACACGACCCAAATTGGCCTTAGCCGCGGCCTGGCCCAGAATTTTAGACGTCAGTGTGGGCCCACACGGCCCAATAGGTCAAGCCTGTGTGTCGCACACGACCTCACTCAGCCATCACACGGCCGTGTCTTTCGTGCACAGCCTGACCTCATCGATCACACGACCGTGTTGTAGCTCACAGCCTTGCACAGGCCTACCACACGGCCTACCCCACGGCCGTGTGGCATCGACAGAAAAGTTTTTCGGCTTTAGTCAATTCTTATTTTCTGTGCTTTCGAGTACACACCTGGTTTGATTGATGCTAAAATGATCCCCGAGCACTCCAGAAACCTACAATCAGAATATTCCATCTCTTAGAACCCAAAAACGAGTTTAAATCGATTAATCCCAACAACATAAAGTCGACTTACTGCTACCAAATCGATCACTACTTCGAGTCAAATCGGTGCAACGTTGATTCCAGCCTCTAATAACTCCTAAGCACAATCAAACCCTTTTAAAACCTTAAACATTCAAAAGGAACAGCTAAGATTAATCCAACCCACAACTTACCGAATGCACGTCCCAAATATGAATAACAAAAACGAATGGAAGAAAGAAGAATCGGGATAAGAGGGAAAGCAGTAGAATTTCAGCAGCAAAGAAATAATGGAAGGGTAAATCGGTAGCAAGTAAAGAGGAAAAGGAAAAGGGCTAGCCGAATTTTTCAAAAAGAGAAAGCAGTACTGAACAGAAACTGTTAACCCCCAAACTTTTCCCCTTAATTCTCTCCACCAACTCCCCACTACTCAGATTTTTGGTAAAACACAAACTCTAGTCGAAATTTTGGTAGCAAAAAAAATATTACCCTTGCAACCATAGAGATTCGAACTCAAGACCACCAGCATAATAACACTCCACTTAACCACTAGACCAGCAGGCCCATTCTGATATCATTTAACAAACAATAACTTAAAAACCTACTGGACAAGAGTAATGCTTTATTCTTTTAGAAACAAAATTTCTGTTCAAGCCAAGGCTTGAACCCAGGACTTCTCAGACACTCCCAGAACATTTAATCACTGAAGCCGACACAAATTCGTTTCAAATTTATAAAAGTTGGAATTAAGAAAATTGCGGTGTTACAATGGCCGTGTGCATAAGTCAGAAAGTTACATGGGGTCGAACACGGCTTGTAGCACGGGTGTGTCCCAGGGTCACATGGGCATGTCCCCTGGACCACACAGGCATGTGAGCCTTGCACCTTGGAAAAATTTTGTAATTTCACGAAAAATTCTTAGAGGTTCCGATTAAGTCCCGAATCGATTCTAATGCTCGTATTGGGCCTCGAGGGTCCATTAAGGGACGTTACAAATGATTTTGGAATCTGAATAGTAATTTGCATGAATTATCTGTAAATGTTTCTGAATGTTCTGGTAATGCTCCATAACCGTGTTCCGGTGACGAATATGGGTTAAGGGTGTTACAGGGTCGATATGAGCTTAGATAAGACTTAAAGCATGGGATTTGATAAATTGTTTGTATGGTATCTAGCATAAGCAATACCTAAATGCATGTAATGTAATGCAAAATGTATGATCTGCTGTAATGGCCTAAATTCAAGGTTATCAGAACAATGGTTTTGTAACCATAAATCCGATTTAAAGAGAAATTTATTTTAATATTTTTGCATGAATATTTATATGATAGGAAAATCGTATTAAAATATCGATAGAAAAATTTTACCGATTTAGTGGTTAGTTAGAAAAAGGAATTATTGAAGGAATTGGGTAAAAACAAGGTATCGAGACCTTGATCTCATAAAATTGAGTAGGAAATATTTTTATAAATATTTATAAAATGTTAGTAATGTGGTATTAAAATTTCGTTAGAAAATTTTAACGTTTGGGTATGTAGTTAAATGAAAAGGACTAAATTGTAACAAATACAAAATTATGGAAAATGATTAAATAGTTTAAATGATAAAAGAAAGAGGGCTTAAAAGGAAAATAGACCCAAGGTCTATTTGGGCTGGATGGAAAGGGCATGAAATCAGCAAGAAAATAAGGAGAATTAAGGGCAAAATTAGAATATTGCAAAATTTACTTAATAAAGCTAGGACTAAAGTGGAATTATCTAGATTTCTCTTTATTTTTCTACATTCTCATCAGCAAAAACACCATAGAAGGGTTTCCTTACGCTGGTTTTTCATATTTTTACTGCAAGTAAGTTAATCCTTGCCTATTTCTTGTAATTTTTGTGTTTTTAAGACTTTTACAACTAGGTCCTACTATTAAATTCATTAGTTTTTGATTTCATGGATGAAATAGAAAGTTACCATGGTTGAGTGCTGTAAGTTTATGATGAAATAGCATGAAATTTAAGCTTTAAATTGTTTATGAGATGATTTTATTAGGTAATTCCAATAGAAATTGATTTTTAGGATCTAAATTGTGAAAATGTTTGGAATTAAAGTCTATTACTGAAATTCTGATTTCCAAAGGTTATAAAGTAGTTTAAAGTGATCGAATAAAGTTTTAATTGAGAGAAATCAACTCAATTGAGAAGTTAATTGAGCAAGGATGAAATTATCATTTATTGAAAGCTTAGGGGGAAAAATGGTAATAAACAGTTTGCACTAAAACAGTTTTGGACAGCAGCAGTAGACTAACTTTGAAAAATCACCATAAATTGTAGAAATCGAATTAGAAGATTAAAAAAATATTAAATTAAAGCTTATTGAGTCTAGTTTCTCTTAGAAGAAACAGTGTAAGCAATAGATATGTAAATCATGAGATATAATAAATTTTGTGAGACAATGTCAGAATGAATTTGGGTTCTCCTGTTTTGACTTTAGAAAATCATCAAACATTAGATAAAAATAATTAGGGGCTTAAATTTATATGTTTAGAATTCTTGATGAGTCTATTTTCAATAAAAATAAACAGAAACATCATCCGAATCCTGTATGAAGAGATAATTAATTTTTAGTGAACAAGGGTCAGAACTGTCAAACAGCAGAACAGGGGTGACTTTAAAGAATAAACTATACTTATTGGATAAACCAAAAATTCTGAAACTTTTATGGAAAGAAGATATGTGAGTCTAGTTTCAGGGAAAATTAACAGATCTAAATTTTAAGTTCTGTAGCTCAAGATAAAAATAATTTAGTGACTATGACTCAAGTAGACAGCTTTGAATGAACTAAAAATAATAATAGAATTATAAAGAATGCTACATGTGAACATGAAATGTATTGAATTGATGATTGAATTTATTTATTTAGATCCGAAAAACTCAAATACGAAGCTAGATCGAGGAATGGAAAAAGTCCCGGATTAGTAGATTTTATATACGAACTAGTATCGAGGTAAGTTCATGTAACTTGAATTATATTCTTAAATGCTTGAAATGTATGGTATTGATGTGAATATGATTTGAATGTTCATTGTATGAAAATTGATGATACATTGGTATATTTGATAAAAAACAGGAAGAAATCCCGCTCGAATGAAAGGAAAATTCGATGGATCTATGAAAAGAAATTGACGGTAAAAAGGATCTAGCCCGGACGGGTGATCCTATCCTGATATAGCCCTCCCGAAGAATATGTGGAAAATGGATTTAGCTCGGACGGGTAATCCGAATTAGGGTTTGAATTTAGCCTGGACTGGTAATTCATATCCAAGCTCATTAGAGTAATTGCCGTTGCAGGGGATTTAGCCTGGACTGGTAATCCCGACAATACTCTATGAGTTTATATTACAGGGGATTTAGCCTGGACTGGTAATCCCACTGTAAAGATGAGGTTCACGGGAGTGTGCTCTCTGAAATGAAAGTGTGCTCTTTGACATGAACATGAATTGACAAACCTGGATTTGTACACTAAAGTGTACCCCTGAAAATCCATCGAAATTCTGAGAAAGTCAACGGGATAAATATAAAAAAAATAAATAACAAGGAAATGGAAATCATGGTATTGATGAGTTCATCAATCATGGTATATATTACTGATACATGGAAATTATTGGACTAACTTGAAAGTTGAGTTTGTGCATGTTAGGGTAATAGTGCATGGAATGGATATATGAATGTTTATTGCATTGTATTGAAAATATTAGGTAAGTATAATTCTTGTTATATGGGCTTACTAAGCACAAAGTGCTTACCCTGTTTCCTTTTCCCCTGTTTTGTAGTGTTAAGAGCTCGGAGGTCGGATTCGGTAGGAGATACATCACACTATCAACCTCAAGATTTCGGTATATAAAGAAACTTTATTTTGGAAATCAATGGCATGTATAAGCTAATAAAGTAATGTTAATATGAAATGAATGTAAGGTCAGCCATTGGTATGGCTAGCAAATCTTGGTTTGGTATGTGTTGATGTTATCTTATAAATATGCATGAATCTATTTTGAAAATATGTTGAATTGGATTGGTTGATGTGGATTGGTCTTGGTTTAAAATTTGCAGGGAAGGCTAGATATCTATAAAGGGGCTATATTGAAAAAAAAATTCGTAAACTCCAGTAATGCCTTGTACCCTATTCTGACAACGAATACGGGTATGGGGTGTTACATTTGTTGGTATCAGAGCTACGGTTCAACCGGTTCTAGGACTGACATAGCAAATACGGATTAGCTATACATGCCATTTAAATTATTATTGATAGTGTGATATCTTCTGACCATTTAAATTGTGTTTTTCTTATAGTAATGTCATCCGACCAAACTCAATCTGAGGAAGCTGGGAGTCATGCTCCTGCTTCAGTACAAAGAGAAGAAACTAGTTGTAGAAGGCCCGATACAGAGGGTCAAGGGGAGGAGGAAAAAATAGCCTTCTTTCAAATGATGAATGAATGGTTTACTCAGTACATAAGAACTAACCCTGTAGTGCAACAAACTCAAGCTCCCCATCCTGTTCCTCCACTGGTTCCCGAGATTCCACAGGGTACAGGTACTGAATCTGTTAGAAAAGGGAAAGCTCCGGTTGATAAAATTTGAAAATATGGGGTCGAAGAATTTCGAGCTGCAGTTGATAATGATCCCGAACGGGCTGAATTTTGGTTAGAGAATACTACTCGAGTTTTGGAGGATTTATCTTGCACACCAGAAGAATGTTTGAAATGTGTCGTCTCACTGCTAAAAGATACAGGTTACCATTGGTGGAATACTAAAGCTTCAGTTGTTCCAGAAGAAGAAATTACATGGGAATTTTTCCAGACTGAGTTCAAAAAGAAATATATCAGTCAGAGATTCCTTGATCAGAAAAGAAAAGAATTTCTTGAGCTGAAACAGGGCAATAGATCTGTATTTGAGTATGAAAGAGAATTTGTTCGGTTGAGTAAATATGCTCGGGAATGGGAACAGTCAGAAGCTGAAATGTGCAAACGATTCGAAGAAGGGTTGAATGAAGAAATTAAGCTACTTATCGGAATTCTTGAAATTTGAGAGTTTGCTACACTGGCAGAGCGAGCTTATAAAGTAGAAGAATTAAGCAAAGAAAAGAAATAGGCTGAGAGGGAAGCTCGAATTTTTAGTAAAAGACTAATGGGAAAATCCTAATTTTCTGCTCCAAAGAAATTGAAGAAGTACCAGGATCGTTCTACCTCAACCACTGGGTATTCGAGCAGAGAGCGAGGTTCTCAACGCAATAATCCAAGACCTTCCACTCCATTAGTGACCAGTGTTGGCAGTGTTGGTACCCCTAATCCGAGATGCCAGTATTGTAATAAAGCTCATTTTGGTGAATGTCAATTTAAGAGCGGGGCTTGTTACTGATGTGGTTCTTTTGACCATTTCCTCAGAGATTGTCCAGAAAGGGGAGAAAAAGAAGCTGAACAGATATCGAAGCCGAGTAATCTAGTTTCGAGGGGTAGACCATCTCGACCATTCGGTAATGTCAGTGGTAGCCGAGGAGCTACAAAAGATACTGCAGGCAGGGCTGAGACACGAGCACCTGCCAGGACATATGCCATTCGTGCCAGAGAAGATGCCTCAGCACCCGATGTTATTACTGGTACATTTTCTTTACTTGACACTGATATTATTGCATTAATTGATCCCGGTTCTACGCATTCATATGTATGTATAAAGCTTGCATGTGTTAAAGATTTATCTATTGAATCTATTAAATTTATGGTTAAAGTCTCGAACCCCCTGGGCCAATCTGTTTTGATGGATAAAATTTGTAAAAATTGTCCACTGATGGTAAGAGGTTATTGTTTCTTGGCTGATTTGATGTTACTGCCATTTGATGAATTTGATGTGATATTGGGCATGGATTGGTTAACTCAGCATGATGCAGTAGTAAACTGTAAACAGAAACATATTGTGTTGAAGTGTCAGAATGGCGAATTACTCCGAGTTAAATCTGATCAAACAGAGAGATTATCTGATGTGATTTCAGTTATTACTGCTCATAGGTATGTTAAAAAGGGGTATGATGCTTTTCTTGCTTATGTGCTCGACACCAAGGTATCTGAGTCAAACATACAGGCAGTGCCAGTGGTATGTGAATTTTCTGATGTGTTTCCAGAGGAGTTACCAGGGTTGCCACCAGAAAGGGAAGTGGAATTCTCTATAGATTTGATTCCGGGAACTACTCCGATTTCCATAGCTCCGTACTGGATGGCTCCTACAGAATTAAAGGAATTAAAGACACAGTTACAGGAACTTATTGATAGAGGTTTTGTTCGACCGAGTCATTCACCTTGGGGTGCTCCGGTTTTATTTGTGAAAAAGAAAGACGGGTCTTTGAGATTGTGTATTGACTATCGGCAGCTCAATAAGGTAACTATAAAGAATAAGTACCCGTTGCCCCGGATTGATGATTTATTTGATCAGTTGAAAGGTGCCACAATATTATCAAAGATTGATCTCCGATCAGGTTATTACCAGCTACAAATAAAAGAGTCAGATGTGCCAAAGACAGCTTTCAGATCTAGGTATGGGCATTATGAGTTTATGGTTATGCCGTTTGGGCTGACTAATGCACCTGCAGTATTTATGGATCTGATGAATCAAATATTTAGACCGTACTTAGACAGATTTGTGGTAGTATTCATTGATGATATTTTGGTTTATTCTCGAGATGACGAAGAACATGCAGAACATTTGAGAATTGTGTTACAAATTCTGCGAGAGAAGCAGTTATATGCTAAATTCAGTAAATGTGAATTTTGGCTTCGAGAAGTGGGTTTTCTTGGACATAGTGTATCCGCCGAAGGCATCAGGGTAGATCCAAGTAAAATCTCAGCTATTGTCAATTGGAGTCCACCGAAGAATGTATCTGAAGTTAGAAGTTTCTTGGGTTTAGCTGGTTATTATCGGAGATTTGTACAGGGATTCTCTGTGATAGCTTCTCCAATGACTCGATTATTGCAGAAAGATGTAAAGTTCGAATGGACTGATGAATGTCAGCAGAGTTTCAACCGATTGAAAGATCTACTAACGAAAGTAACAGTATTAGTACAGCCTGAATCGGGTAAGGAATTTGTTATTTACAGTGATGCCTCATTAAATGGTTTAGGTTGTGTTTTGATGCAAGAAGGTAAAGTAATAGCCTATGCTTCAAGACAACTTAAACCACATGAAAGAAATTACCTGGTACATGATCTTGAATTAGCTGCTATTGTATTTGCGCTGAAGATATGGCGGCATTATCTGTACGGTGAGAAATGTCATATTTATACTGATCATAAAAGCTTGAAATATTTGATGACACAGAAAGATTTGAATTTGAGACAGCGCAGGTGGCTTGAACTGATAAAGGACTATGATTTGATTATTGATTATCATCCGGGTAAGGCTAATGTTGTGGCTGATGCTTTGAGTCGAAAATCTCTATTTGCTTTACGAGTTATGAATACCCGGTTGTCACTGACTGATGATGGTTCAATCATAGCTGAATTGAGAGCTAAATCGACATTTCTACAGCAAATATGTGAAGCTCAGAAGAATGATGAGAAGTTACAAGTTAAACGGGCACAATGTGAGTCAGGTACTGATTCTGAATTTCAAGTTGGGGTTGATGATTGTTTATTATTCAGAGGTAGGGTATGTGTACCCAAGAATTCAGAGCTCATACAGAAGATTTTACACGAGGCTCACAGTGGTACTATGTCTGTACATCTGGGAAGTAATAAAATGTATAATGATTTGAAGAAGATGTACTGGTGGCCAGGTATGAAACGTGATATTTCTGAGTTTGTATCAAGATGTTTGATATGTTAACCGGTCAAAGTAGAACATCAGGTACCTTCGGGGTTACTTCAGCCAATTACTATACCGGAATGGAAATGGGAAAGAATCACTATGGATTTTGTATCGGGGTTACCGTTGTCTCCGAGGAAAAAATATGCTATTTGGGTGATTGTTGACCGATTGACAAAATCAGCGCACTTTATTCCAGTACGTATGGATTATTCTTTAAATATACTGGTTGAATTATACATATCTGAGAGTGTCAGGCTACATGGAGTGCCTGTCTCCATTATATCGGATAGAGATCCCCGGTTTACGTCTCGTTTCTGGGACAAATTGCAAGAAGCCTTAGGTACTCAGTTGTATTTCAACACTGCATTTCATCCTCATACAGATGGCCAATCTGAGCGTGTAATTCAAGTATTGGAAGATATGCTCCGATGTTGTATACTAGAGTTTGAAGGTAATTGTGAGAGGTATCTACCTTTGATTGAATTTGCTTACAATAACAGTTATCAGTCCAGTATTACAATGGCTCCGTATGAAGCTTTGTATGGTAGAAAATGTAGAACACCGTTATATTGGACAAAGCTCAGTGAAAAGAAGATACATGGGGTTGATTTAATCTGGGAAACAGAAGAAAAAGTGAAGGTTATTCGGGATAGTTTAAAAGCAGCTTTCGATCGCAAAAATTTATATGCCGATCTTAAACGAAAAGAGATTGAATTTCAGGTTGGTGACAAGGTATTCCTGAAAGTGTCTCCTTGGAAGAAAGTTCTCCGATTCGGTCGAAAGGGTAAATTGAGTCCAAGATTTATCGGGCCATATGAGATTATAGAAAGAATTGGACCGGTCGCTTATCGATTGGCATTACCACCGGAACTTGATAGAATCCATAATGTTTTTCATGTATCTATGCTACGACGATATCGGTCAGATCCTTCACATGTTATTTCTCCGACATAAGTGGAGATTCAACCGGATATGACTTATAGTGAAGAACCGGTCAAGATATTGGCACGGGAAACAAAGGAGCTTAGAAATAAAAAGATAAATTTAGTGAAAGTATTATGGCAAAAGCATGGGATTGAGGAAGCGACATGGGAACCGGAGGAGACAATGAAGAAACAATATCCAAACCTCTTTACTGGTAAGATTTTCGAGGACGAAAATCCTTAAAAGGGGGGGAAGAGTTGTAATGGCCTAAATTCAAGGTTATCGGAACAATAGTTTCGTAAACAAAAATCCGATTTAAAGAGAAATTTATTTTAATATTTTTGCATGAATATTTATATGATAGGAAAGTCGTATTAAAATATCGATAGAAAAATTTTACCGATTTAGTGGTTAGTTAGAAAAAGGAATTATTGAAGGAATTGGGTAAAAACAAGGTATCGAGACCTTGATCTCATAAAATTGAGTAGGAAATATTTTTATAAATATTTATAAAATGTTAGTAATGTGGTATTAAAATTTCGTTAGAAAATTTTAACGTTTGGGTATGTAATTAAATGAAAAGGACTAAATTGTAACAAATAAAGAAGGGTTTCCTTACGTTGGTTTTTCATATTTTTACTGCAAGTAAGTTAATCCTTGCCTATTTCTTGTAATTTTTGTGTTTTTAAGACTTTTACAACTAGGTCTTACTGTTAAATTCATTAGTTTTTGATTTCATGGATGAAATTGAAAGTTACCATGGTTGAGTGCTGTAAGTTTATGATGAAATAGCATGAAATTTAAGCTTTAAATTGTTTATGAGATGATTTTATTAGGTAATTCCAATAGAAATTGATTTTTAGGATCTAAATTGTGAAAATGTTTGGAATTAAAGTCTATTACTGAAATTCTGATTTCCAAAGGTTATAAAGTAGTTTAAAGTGATAGAATAAAGTTTTAATTGAGAGAAATCAGCTCAATTGAGAAGTTAATGGAGCAGGGATGAAATTATCATTTATTGAAAGCTTAGGGGGAAAAATGGTGATAAACAGTTTGCACTAAAACAATTTTGGACAGCAGTAGTAGACTAAATTTAAAAAATCACCATAAATTGTAGAAATCGAAGATTAACAAAATATGAAATTAAAGCTTATTGAGTCTAGTTTCTCGTAGAAGAAACGGTGTAAGCAATAGATATGTAAATCATGAGATATAATAAATTTTGTGAGACAATGTTAGAATGAATTCGGGTTCTCCTGTTTTGACTTTAGAAAATCATCAGAAATTGGAGAAAAATAATTAGGGGCTTAAATTTATATGTTTAGAATTCTTAATGAGTCTATTTTCAATAAAAATAAACAGAAAAATCATCCGAATCCTGTATGAAGAGATAATTAATCTTTAGTGAAGAAGGGTCAGAACTGTCAAACAGCAGAATAGGGGTGACTTTAAAGAATAAACTGTACTTATTGGCTAAACCAAAAATTCTGAAAATTGTATGGCAAGAAGATATGTGAGTCTAGTTTCAGGGAAAATTAACGGATCTAAATTTTAAGTTCTGTAGCTCAAGATAAAAATAATTTAGTGACTATGACTCAAATAGACAGCTTTGAATGAACTAAAAATAATAATAGAATTATAAAGAATGCTACATGTGAACATGAAATGTATTGAATTGATGATTGAATTTATTTATTTAGATTCGGAAAACTCAAATACGAAGCTAGATCGAGGAAAGGAAAAAGTCCCGGATTAGTAGATTTTATATACGAACTAGTATTGAGGTAAGTTCATGTAACTTGAATTATATTCTTAAATGCTTGAAATGTATGGTATTGATGTGAATATGATTTGAATGTTCATTGTATGAAAATTGATGATACATTGGTATATTTGATAAAAAAAAGGAAGAAATCCCGCTTGAATGAAAGGAAAGTTCGATTGATCTCTGAAAAGGAATTGACGGTAAAAAGGATCTAGCCCGGACGGGTGATCCTATCCTGATATAGCCCTCCTGAAGAATATGTGGAAAATGGATTTAGTCCAGACGGGTAATCCGAATTAGGGTCTGAATTTAGCCTGGACTGGTAATTCAGATCCAAGCTCATTAGAGTAATTGTCGTTGCAGGGGATTTAGCCTGGACTGGTAATCCCGACAATACTCTATGAGTTTATATTACAGGGGATTTAGCCTGGACTGGTAATCCCGCTGTAAAGATGAGGTTCACGGGAGTGTGCTCTCTGAAATGAAAATGTGCTCTTTGACATGAACATGAATTGACGGACCTGGATTTGTACACTAAAGTGTACCCCTGAAAATCCATCGAAATTCCGAGAAATTCAACGGGATAAATATAAAAAAAATAAATAACAAGGAAATGGAAATCATGGTATTGATGAGTTCATCAATCATGGTATATATTATTGATACATGGAAATTATTGGACTAACTTGAAAGTTGAGTTTGTGCATGTTAGGGTAATAGTGCATTTAATGGATATATGAATGTTTATGGCATTGTATTGAAAATATTAGGTAAGTATAATTCTTGTTATATGGGCTTACTAAGCACAAAGTGCTTACCCTGTTTCCTTTTCCCCTGTTTTGTAGTGTTAAGAGCTCGGAGGTCGGAATCGGGAGGAGATACATCACACTATCAGCCTCAAGATTTCGGTATATAAAGCAACTTTATTTTGGAAACCAATGGCATGTATAAGCTAATAAAGTAATGTTAATATGAAATGAATGTAAGGTCAGCCATTGTTATGGCTAGCAAACCTTGGTTTGGTATGTGTTGATGTTATCTTATAAATATGCATGAATCTATTCTGAAAATATGTTGAATTGGATTGGTTGATGTGGATTGGTCTCAGTTTAAAATTTGCAGGGAAGGCTAGATATCTATAAAGGGGCTATATTGAAAAAAAAATTCGTAAACTCCGGTAATGCCTTGTACCCTATTCTGACAACGAATACGGGTATGGGGTGTTACATCTGCTATGTATATGCATGCCTGTTATCTGTTATACAAGCATGTTTGATATAATAATTCTGGTATTTGGTGTCTGATAATTCTGTATCATCTGGTAATCTGTTGTATCTGACTATGGGGGCAGGATATGTGATATGTGGAGCAAGTATTCTGTGAGGCTGTATCTTGCCAATATATTGACAGCACGGTTGCGATTATTCTGGAAAGTGTCGTATAGACACTATGTGGTGTGTAGGGCTGGGTGGGTGTTTTATACCCTACGTAGTGTGTTGGGATGGTTGGAGTTGGTGTGTAGAGGATGGGGGTAGGACTATGCATTTCTGTATTTGTATGATTCTATTGATAATCTGATTCTGTAAAGGATTTATGTTTGTATCTGTTCTGTTATGTGATAAAATCTAAATTTATATTTCCGTAGAGTTACACATTGAGTTTTCAAAAATCACTTTTTATTTGTCTATTCTGTTCAGGTAACCCTCAGTCTTAGGCGGGTCAGTGCGACGGAGGCTCAGTTGTGACCACATGTTCGTAAACCTCATTTACTTAAAAAGTTTACTTATATTTCTAGATTTTGAGAGTTTTTTTAATTTAGGGACTCTCTGGACTGTTGGGTTTTAAAATTTGGATTTGTTTTGAATTTTTCTGTGACGTCCAACAAAACAATTTACAAAAAAATTATTTTACGCAATCAATCGTTTTCGAGAAAACATACGCGGTTTTCAAAATATAATGGTTTTTAAAAATTTCGTTGCAAAATATTGTTTTATTTGAAAGAGTAACCAAATCGATGGTTTTCACTATTGAGTATAATAACATGTTTTTAAATAAGTGGACTCTTTTTGTAACAAATTACACGAGGTTTTTAATATGATAAGGTTGGACTTACAATTCCTCTTTGTAACATTCCCAAATTTAGCCTTAACGTTTAGGATGAATTTGAGGTGTTACAGATAACCTCCCAACTATAACCTTTACAATATAAAAAAAAAATTTAAACCCAACTTATTTCTCTCAAGTTGCTGCCTCACTTTTATACAATCTAGGTTCTGACTTATCAATCACTTAACAAATATTTATAACAATCATCTTAAATAAAATATTAGCTCACCAATTGAACAAATTTATAAATAATAGCATACTCCAAACTTTTTATCGAGGAAGTCTTGATTCATCATGTATTGATAAAGTTATCTCCGTATTTGAATTTGGCATCACACTCTTCATCTTCTCTTGAAATTGGGTCTAGAAAAAATAGACTTCAAATGACATGAATTTCGACTTAAAATACAGGACATTGCTGCAACTTTACAAGAATAGGATGGAATACAAACACGGTAGCCAAAATTCAAGTTGTGGCAGAAGTTATGGTTAGCCTTGTGATCACAATTTAAGCCATAGACTTGTTGGCATTTTTAACAAAATAGAATCAATAGCAAACCTTCTTGAGGGATAATCAGGAGAAAAAAGAAAAAGACAACATAACATTGTTTTATCTCCCTTACAAAATAAAACTTACTAAACCAACTTTATCAAAGTTCAGGAAAGTCCAAACCAAAAATAAAACTTACAGTCCAGAACAAATAATAAATAAAGTTGTAATTTCAACAACCATCAAACACAGAAAATAAAATCATAAAAACTTTAGTACTGCTCCCCTCAGCTTCTGCTTACCCCCCATTTTGGCAAAAATCCAAAGGAAGTTGTCAAGGATCTTCAGCTTCAATGTCATGAATGAACTGCAGTACGTCAGCCTTCCTGGGATTTACCCCAGTAATGATAGAATTCAGAAAATCCAATTCATCTGTCAAACTCTTCCACATGCGAAGTTGTCGAGCACATGCTAAGGAAGTTGTGATGTCAAATGTTGTGACTATCTAATTTTGTTGAAAATTTTGATTTTGAGATTAAATTTATTTAATTTGAGCTAGTCGATAGATTTTAATTGAGTAATATAGAGTCAAATATGAAATTTAGAAATAAAATTATTTAATAAATTAATTAAATAGAATATTAAAAATAGTACAATAACAAAGTTGAAAAATTGGGATTTTAATCAAGTCCTTAAAAGTGCCATTATACCAAGGAGATTATTATCCTTCAATCAAACCATGGGCCAGTTCATGTTAGTGGCACCGCCTAAATCTAGCCATTAACATTATTATCCTTTAATCATGGGCAGTAGAGAGGGAGGGTCATCCTTTCTTCTTCATATGACCGAAATTAGAAAAAGAAAGAAATGGCTTTCAACAACCATGGCTGGCCATATCCAACAAAATAGGTAAGGGTTTTCTTCAATTTTCTTTTTATAGAAATTCCATGTAGAAAGCTTGATATAAATAGCCTAATTGTTGGATTTTTTAATTACTAATATTAGTAAGAGTTGCCATTAAAGAATATAAAGATAATTGAATATGAAAATGATTAAATACTTGATAATGTGAACTTGATTATATTATATACATGTTGAAAAATTAAATCGATTAACTTAAAATGCTGTTAAATTAAGTTAAAGTTTATTGGTTATGTTTAAGCTATTAAGGACTTTGAGGGTGATAGTGATTAATGATAATATGAGGTCCCTGTAGTATTTTTACGAAATCGGATATAAATTTAATCAAGTAAATTATAGAATATAAAAATTTCAGATATTAGCGAAACAAGGATTTAATTAAAAATTTTAATTGATAAATATGTAAAACAAATTTAATTTGAATGTACATATATTTGAATTTTTGAAGATTTAATAATGTTTTATACTTTAACTTGAACAAGGTTGAAAAGGATGTTGGAATGTCGTAGTACAATGGAACGATAAACAACGAACAATGAGCAACAAATTTGGTTTGTGCTCTCTCATAATTGTTCTCAATTTATTTTTTAAATATGTAGTTAATTATAATCGGATGATATTGGTGATGAAAATGATCGAGGTAAATATACATTTGACTAATTGATTCGATTGTGAATTATGCTAGTTAATCTTCTGTGTGTTCATTTGTGTTAATTTCAGTTGTTAATTTGTCTTCTTTATTTTTCTCCAATTTAGGCTATTTTTGTTATTTATTTTCTTTTTGGTTTTTTTTTCTCATACTATAATTTTCGATTATTACTATTTAGCCCTGTTAGTGTAGAAAAGTGAATTTTAGTTTAATTCAACCTTCCTTGAGTACGGTCCTAGGAATAATTTTCAGAGTGTTTCGTTGTAACACTTTATTATATTACAATTTGACCCATGTACTTACAAACACCGCTACATAATCTTATATCTTTTTGCTGTAGTATTTCTAATCAAAACGTTCGCATGTCTGACAATGGTTATTAAACTTATAGAAATTGAATTAATGAATACGTAAATAAGGAATATAATGCGATACTAAGTTCTAAAGAATTGTACCCAAATTGAATAAATTTTCAATAAAGGGTAACACATTGAATCAAGTTTTATAAAAGAGTCTTAAAAAATAATAAGAGATTGAAATTCCTGCTTTCACCATGCTCATAATGAGAGGCATGAAACTAAAATGTTTGGTTAAATGTGTCAGGAATTAAGAGGCCATAGGCGAAACTTATGCGAAATTGTGATAAGTGAATTTGGCTAAAAGTGAACAAATGTTTGGTTTAGTGCTCATTAAGAGCTTTATATGTTTGACTTCTTAATGGAACCATGAACAGGTAAGTTGAGCCCCACAATTCGGTAATCGATTTGAAATCGTTAAAAAGCCTATAGTATGACATAATTGAACTTTCATAATTCTTTTTGAAGGGCTTTACACTAATAAAGAGATAGGATAAGTAGGCTTATATATTTACTGAACTCTTTGAGTTCACATGTTAGTTGTTTAAAACACATAGATATTGAATTTACTGAGAAGTTGTGATTTCGACTTAGGAGCATTGCATCGCTATTTGATATTTAGGGTTGTAATGTATTTATCGTTGATTTAAGAATTATGATGTGTGTATATAAAGATTTAAATGAAATTTCATGTTGGTAATTGATTTGTAATTCGAATACTTTTGTATCCATAAAGGAGCTTTATTCTATTATTTCATTCGAATGAATGTATGTATTGTATTTTTATTTTAAATGAGTTTAGGAATTGAGTTATAATTATTTGAAATTCATTGATATGTTTTGGTCGTGTTTGGGGATATTTTCGTATTTTTAACTAATTTTTAGCTCTAAGGGTCTAGGTATCGATACCTTGCTTAGTTGTTGTAGAACAACTAAGGCAAATAATTGAATTAGGTATTATGTGGGAGTTTTTTTGGAAAAACTGGTTTAGAAAGTGTTTTTAGACATAGCAGAAGTTCAAATTTTCTTAAAATTGAGCCTTTGTGATATTTATAGTAATAAACTTTAATCAAAATTATACATATACTTTATGTGAAGGTGGTCTAGGCCGTTTCCCAGCATTCAACCAATTAATCTTCTCTGCTATCCTCGAACCCCGAATCTCTTTAAGTTTAGGCTCAAACAAATTGAACCAGTGCACATAATGAAAACTTTACTTAGTTTTCAGTGAGAAAGTTAATTCTCTCTATAACTAGAAACTATGCGTTTTTCCTAGAAAATAGAATTTATTTTATAAAATAAATTTCCACTATTTTCTAATAGGATAATGACATTCAATAATATGTGTTTATAGTTCAAGACATAGTTCCTAATTTATAGGGAATTGATATAAGAATTTTGTTTGAATAAGTTCTAATTAAATAATAATATTTTAATAGAAAATACATGTTTTACTTGAAGTAGAACAAGGAGTCGGCGGCTGCACCTCTAGGGTATCTAGGGTTTGTCGCCCCTCTCAATATACTAAGCCTATTTGGGCCTTTCTTGGATTTAATTTATCATTTTATCCAACACTTATAATTTACCCAACCCAATAACTATTTTCTATTACCCAAAATATTATTTATTTATTTTAATTAATCAATTTAACTAAATTAAATTATTTTCTCAATCCAATTTTAATTTCGTTAAAATCATGACAACGTACCATATTAGAATCCATGAGTAAATTAACTTAACTGCCTTATTCAAATAAATTTGTGATAACTAATTAATTTAATTCTTACTTCAAACTTCAATTATTTAATTACAATTAATTAAATAATAATTCAAAGAAATTAAACTAATTTTTAAGTAATCTTTTTTAGGTTATCTCAAGCTAGTGGAGGGACCGATTGAACATATATAATTAGGGCTCAAATAATTTGTAATTAAGTTCCAACTCTTTGCCTATTAATTACAACTTATTTAATCATGGAACCATTTCGCTATAATACCATGATTGAACTCTCCTTTATTATATGTCATTACGAATGCTATTTTATTAAGTGCTTGTCCAATGACATTGTCATAAATGTGTTACCCCCATATGAGATCCTTAACCTCTTTGGAATAAAATTCATTCTCCCAATATGATCTTATTTTATCTCATAGTTTCCATTACATCTTCTGATATGAAAAAGTCAACTACTAACACATAGTAATTAAAGTTTGTCTTATGAAAAATGACCTGTGGTTATGTTCCATTTTCATCAATCATATAATGTCAATAGAGGATATCATTTACCCTTTATTAGGCTATGAATTCCACTGTTGTGGAATGGTGTTACATATGTAGAAGTCGTATATACAATGCATTAGCTTTCAGTTCCTTATCTATTTGAATTTAGGCTTTCATTTACATCAAAGTATATGAGTCATGCATACATAGTCTACCATCCACTCAGGATTAAGGTATGTCACATTATGAATGTCATAAGTGAATAAATCCATAAACGGATTTAGGATAAATTCAACTTGGGTTCTATTCAATGTATTGTTAGTCTAGACAATGACATCTATATCTCTATCTTCTGGGTGACATCCGCTTCGATGCCCAAGATAAAGCATCTCCCCAATTGGATATGATAGACAACATAATAGTCTTTCAATCGATTTGCTCAATTTCAATTAGACTACGGACTATTTAGATTTCTACTAATATAAGTTGTCTTCTCGCATTACGATCTGACCACATAATGCAACACAATTTTAGTTAAACATTAGATAATCAATGAGCTAATATTTGCTTACATTTTGCTTTGCATGCAAAAACTGTTGATGACATACACAAATGATATTAAGGTATAATGGAATTTTATTTAAACCACTCTATTCAAAAAATTACAAGTATAAATTGGTGAAGATACTAAACTGAGGGCACTAGATCCTAACAGTTGTATTGGTACATCTCCCCATAGGTACCGATACAACTACCCCAGAGTTGGGCCATTACACTAATTTGGCTCTTAAGGGCTCGCTTTGGGACTCAAACAACCCCAATTGCTTTTGAACATTTTTAAATGATTTTAAATTGATTCTAAAGTCCCCAAATCACCTTAAGCTTAATTTTTTTCATTTTCTAAAAATGTTTTAAGGCTTGAAATTTTAAATAACTCTGAGATTTCGATAAGTATGTGCTTCTATAGTACCTCCTATTCATACTGTATATGGGGATGGGTGAGGGTTGTTACACTTACCTCAATCCTAAAAAAGTGTCTGACCAGGTGTATCTAACTTATATGATTTGATATATTGAAAGCTCGTGTTCCATTAGTATCGGAGTCAGAAGCTAGTATATTGAGTATATGACTTACGTATGATAATTCTTCAATTACACTGTAACAACCCAAAATATATAGGGTTAATTGAAAGAAATAACCAAAGAATGACCTAGACCTGATGGTTAAATAGTTAGTGTACTCCTTAGAGGTCCTAAGTTCTATCCATTTTTCTCTCATTTCTTTTCTTATTATTTTCAGCAAGCTAGGATGGAAACCACATTAGAATATATATATATATATATATTTTAGAGTAAAATCTTAACAAGAAATGGGTAGTAGCCCAATGGTTAAGTATCTACTCCTTCTCTTTTGCATGCCCAAGATTAAGCCACGCCACTCCTCTTCAATTCCCTATTATTTTTGACAGTAATGGTAAATTGCCAATCAGCCCCTCAAAGTTTGAAAACCTTAAGTATTTTGTAACAGCCCATTTTCAATGAAATCAGAACAGTGGTTTCGAGACCACAAATTCGAGCCGACAAGAAAATTTATTTTAATATTATTGCATGGTTTGCATTAAGATAGGAATTTCATATGAAAATTCTGATAAGAAACTTTTACCGATTATGTGCTTAATTACGAAAAGGACCAAATTGCATAAAATGTAAAAGTTGAATTCTAGTAGCTAGAAGGATTAAATATCTATGAATTCAAAACTTGAGGTCCTTATGGTAATTAGACCATTAAAGAAAAGTTAGTAGATATTTTTGGTGATTCATCCATGGAAAAATTAGAAAAAGTTAAGGACTAAATTGGAAACTAAAGTAATTAAAAGATGATAATAGAAATAATATCTTATTTTATATCATCTTCCCTAAAATTTGCATGGAAACCCTAGGAGAGAGAGAAGAAACTAATCAAGCTTAATTAGGTAAGTATTTAAGTCTCGTGTTTAGTAATTTTTATATTTTTGAAATTGGGATAGTCTAATCTATCTATTTTGGGGATTAATTTGAAAAGTTATCAAAGTATAGAATTTTTTTCCATGGATGAATATGCTGAAAATTTAAAATTTATGGTAGAAAATGAAAAGTTGTTGATAGATAAACAACTTTTACAAAATGAATTTTGATGAAAATGTGATTTAGGGATTAAATTGTAAAGCTGTGAAAAATGAAGAAAAGTTTTGAATTTTATGAAATACATGTGCTGTAAATGTTATATTAAAATTTTGGTTAGGCTTGGAATAAGGATTAAATTGCATGAATTTCATTTTCCGAGTCTAGGGACGAAATTGGAATTTATGAAAAGTTTAGGGGCAAAATGGTAATTTTTCCTAGGATGTCAAATGAATCCAATTGAATATGAAATGTGATAAATTGATGATTAAATTCATTTATATAGATCTAGACAACTCAAATTCGAAGCTAGATCAAAGAAAAGAAAAATTTTCGGATTAGTAGAATTTCTTGTACAAACAACTGTTAAGGTAAGTTTGTGTAACTTACTTATACATGTTACCATGTTTGAATTGAATGTTGTATTTGAATTGAATATGATATGTGCTTGTGTGAATTATAATAATGTTATAAATTCATGAAGTATACATATGCCTGAAATAAGTCTCGAAAATGTTACATTCCGTTTGAATATTGAATTTCGATGGATATAAGTGATTTTCCCATATTGAAAGTGATCCTGCATATGTTGCAGACAGGATTTAGCTCAGACGAGTAATCCTGATATAGCCCTCTCGAGCATCCTGTTATATAATTCCTGCGAGCATCTTGATCGGTAGTGATTTAGAATGTGTTGCACACTACCGCAGCTCTTTGTGAGCGTCCTGATATGCGATCGATTGTAATCTTGCATATAATGTGGACACAAATGCAGCTCTTCATGAGCGTCCTATTAAGCTCACTTAAACTCTCTGTTACTTTATCCGGTGCTTCCTGATAGTATCTCTTCAGAGATATCTGATAAGCTCTCCTGAGTAAAACTCTTATGAGTTTCCTGATTAGCCCGGTTAAGTGTCCTATTACATGACTCTTTTGAGTAACTTATTATGTAGCTTGAGAGTGTGCTTCCTGATTAAGTACCTTAATAGGTACCCTTGATTAAGAATTGACGGTTTACAGAATTGTACACCTTGAGTGTACTATTTGAATATCCTTCGATATTTCAATAATTCAATAGAAAAAAACTCACGACATGAGAAAATGATGAGATAAATAGAAATATGTTCTGAATGCTTCTGAATTATTTGATGAAGGATTATACGATGAGCTCATCTATGCTTATTTGATGTGTAAATGTATTATATGACTAACTTGCTTGAATGAGTATATGTGTTTAGGTAAACTTGCCAAATTGATGAAAAGCATGTTAATTGTAGGCTTAAATATTAATAAATGTGATTGGTAAGTTTTAATTCCTGTTATACGAACTTACTAAGAATTATATGCTTATTAGGTTTTATTTTCTCTATTTTATAGTGTACAAAAGCTCGCGAAGGTTGGAGACCGGTCGGAGCGTCATCACACTATCCGCTAGCTTATTTTGGTATAAATAGTAAACTTATTTTGGTATAATGGCATGTATAGGTTAATTTGGCCATTGTTGGCTTGTAAATGTTGTTTCTAATCTAGCCATTAGAATGGCTAGTAATGTTTCGTTTTGGTATATTTCTAAGGTTATATCATGATAAGTATCTATATGACAAGTATATTAAGTATGTTTAATCAAGTTATGTTTAATATATAGATTAAACAAAGGTAAGAATATAAACATGAATGCATATGATAATATATCATAATAGATGTTAGAATTGGCTTGAATTTAATGCTTGAATTGGCTGGTATATACTTGTAAGTGTTGGTGTAGGTTATTGGTAAATTTGGGTGAGAAATAAAGTTAGGAAATGATTTTATTTTGTCCATACTGGTAGACACACGGGCATGTGTCTTGACCGTGTGTGACACACGGCCTGGTATATGGGCGAGTAATTTGGCCGTGTGTCCCCTGCATCATAAAATTGAGAAATAGAATGCTCAAAATTGGGCACATGGGCAAAGACACGGGTGTGTGTCTCAGCCATGTGTGCTACACGGCCTAGAACACGGGCGTGTGTCATGGCCTTGTGAACCCTGCACCTAATTTTTGAAAATTAAATTGATCACACGGCCTACTCACACGGACGTGTGGCTGGCCGTGTGGTACAAGTCAGAAAGCTACACGGGGTTGAGTTTGGCCTGCAGCACGGGCGTGTCCTTTGACCACACGGGCGTGTGTGCCCTGTATTTAGGAAAAATTTTGGAAATTTCATGAAAAATTCTTTGAGTTCCCGATTTAGTCCCAACTCGATTCCAATGTTTATACTGGGCCTCGAGAGTCCATTCAAGGGACAATATGATTAGTTTTGGATATGAATTATAATTGACATGAATTATGTGAAATTATTCTGTAAACTATAGTAATGCTTCGTAACCCTGTTCCGACGATGGATACGGGTTAAGGGTGTTACATATTTAGCCTTTTCCTAATCACTATTGAACTATAGCTTTCTTTTCCAAATTAAACTGAACTTTTTTCTCTTCTTTCCCTATTTCTTCCCCTTTTTCTTTTTCATCTTATTCTTTGCAAAATAATATTTCCCCATTGCTGAAATTTGCTTTTGCTTCTGAATCAAAATCGATTCCCAATTTCCACTTGTTTCTCAACCGAATTTGTACTCACTAATAGAAACATTTTTTGATCATTGCCAAGAATCAGTAAGTACGTCTCAATCTCGATGTTTAATCTCGAATATTTATAAAATTACTATATAACGATAATTTTGTGAATGAGTAAATGATGTTTCTTGATTTATCATCGAATTTGGTTTATCTTGAAATCCATTATTAATTCTTGCGTAAATGTCAATTGAAGGACTTGATTTAGGTACCTAGAATCATATTTGAATGTAGGTACCTGGAATCATATTTGAATGTTGGGCCCCTCACACGGCCATGGATAGGTGTGTGTTCTTTTACAAGCGAATTGGGGCAACCCATGTCTCGAGATAGGGCCACACGGGCGTGTGTGTAACGCCTTAAATAATTTATTTCTGATTCTGTAAATATCTGACACAAATGTGTATCTGCTTCAGTAGTTAAGTGTTCTGGGTGTGTGTGTGAGGTCTTGGGTTCAAGTCTTCCTTTTGCCAAAATGTTGTTATTTTAGATCCAAGCCTTATCTTGTTGAATGGGCTTATATAAAATTGTCTGTTAGTCCATATCAGAATGAGCTTGCTGGTTCGAGTGGTAAGGAGTTGGTGTGCTGGGGGTCCTGTGTTCGAATCCCTGCTTTAGCAGAAGGTGTTAATTTTTGCTCAGTGGTCTGTTAGAGTTTCGGCTGAGCTAGAATTCTGTGGTAGTTGAGATTGTGTGTTAGTGGGGAGTTGAGATTGTAATCTATTTCGTTATCTTGTTTATTTTATGTTTTCTTTTTTTCAAAATTTCCTCTCTTCCAAAAAAAATCCCAAAAATCTGAAGTTAATTTTCTTCCTGTTCTCTGCCACTTTCTCCTTCCTCTTCCCTTCCGGGGATTCTGTTTTTCGTCTTTCTATCTGTTGTCGTAATTTCATATCTCGATATTTCGATGTTCATTGTGCATGTCGAAACCATTTTTTTAAAAAGTTTTGAAAAAAACAGGGATCGACTAAAAAAAAAGAAATGGAGTCGCCACCAATCTTTTTTGCTTTAGGTGTGATCAGATCACCTTATAAAACATTTTTTATTTCAAAACATTAATTTTGGCCTACGAAATTCAAGAAAACAGGTTCGGGAGTCAGTTACGTACGAGGAAGGTTAGCACCCTCGTAACGCCCAAAATTGGTGCCGGATTGATTAGTCATTGTCCTAATGTCAAAATTTCAAAAAGATTTGAAAACGTGATTTCTTTAAAAAATTTTGAACAATTTGAGTTGGAGATTCCTTTATTCCGAAAGCATACAAACATCACATCCAGCACGTTAGGACGTGATGTTTTAAACCTCGTAACCCAAAATCATCTCATTATTTACAAAATTCATTAAAAGGATATTTAGTTATTTGGACGAACGAAAAAAAACCAAAACCCAACATGTTAGGGCACAATTTCTCGATTTTCTAAACACGAAACATTGCCTTGTTTTCTGAAATGCTTATCCCGAGATAACAAAACGTCATATCCTGTGAGTTAGTACACGACAATTTTGAATTCTCGGAAATAAGTTTTTATTTAACCTTTTTTTTTAAAAAAAAAAAGAAAGTAATAAGTTCTTTGGACTCGAAGAGAAAAATAGAAACCCAGTAAGTTAGGGTATGATTTCTTTCGAACCCTAAAACGCAGAGTATTTGCTTATTTCAAAACCAAATTTTTGATGCATCAAAGAAAATATAATATGATTGTAATAAAATGAAAAATAAATCATAATGCCAATATGCTCAACGGAATAAAAGTGTGGGTGATAATATGAATAATAATAATGAAGACAAAAATAATAAAAAAATATTAAGTAAAAAAATAATAATAAATAAATAAACATATAAATAAATAAAAGAAAAGAAAATAATAACAAAAATAAAGCTAATATCAAATTAACGAATAGATAAATAATATATAAAATAATTTAAAGATAATAAAATAATGATAATAATAGTAATAAAAAATAATAATAAAATGGAAATATGTTAATCAATAAATAATAATAAAAATAATATTAGCAATTATAAAATAAAAAAATAATGATAAAAATAATAGCAAAAATAAAAATAGTATTAATAATAACAAAATAATGTAAGGATATTAAAATTAATAGTAATAATAATATAAAAATAATAATAGTAGTAATATTAAAAATAATAGTAAAATAATAATAATAATAACATATATTAATAAACAAATAGTAATAGTAAAAAAATAAAAGAAATAATGGAAATGATAAAATATCAATAATAATGTTGATGATAAAATAATAATAATAATAATAATAATAATAATAATATGGAAAATAATAATAATAATACTAGAATAATAAAAATATTAAAATAATAATAGTTATGGTGGTAAGAAAAATAATAATAATAGTAATACTAGAATAATATTATTATTAATAATAATAAGAATTTAAAAAAGAAAAAAAATTAGTAATGAAAATAGTAAGTGAAGAAAAAAAAGACGAAATTGAACTAAAAATAAAAAATTTGGGGCGAATTTTGAAGAAAACAAAAAATGAGGGACCTATTCGAACGCCGGGTAACATCGATGGACCTAAAGGGGAAATATTCCCTCCCTCCAAAACGCACAGCAGCAGGAAGGACCCAATTGAAAATTGTTGTAAATTATCGGGTAAAGATTAAAAATAAAATAAACTTAATTTAAAAAACAAGAAAACGCGGAAGGGCTAAAGTAGCAAATAACCCATTTTATAAAAGCACGCGGATCCTCCTTGCGGGTCAGGTCACACGCGCGGGCCATAGGTGAAACGACATCGTTTTGGGCTATAGTAACAAGCCCCAAAACGGCGTCGTTTCAAGTGTCTATATAAACAAAATTTTTTTTTAAAATATTCATTCTTCTCTTCAGCAAGAAAAAAAAAAAGAGAGATGCTCTCTCCTGGGCGATTTCCGGCTGAATGCCGATGAGTTTTTTTTTTTATATATTTAAAGCCTTTTTTTGTATGTAAAAAAAACTAAATAAAGAAATAAAAATAAAAAAAATGACAGATTCAGGAATGAAGAAATAAAAAAGAAACCTTTTCTTGATTCTGTATTTTTTTGTATATATCTGTATTCGTGTGTAATCCCCATTACAAGTTATTTTAGGGGTTTTTATAACCTAAAACAAATTAGGATTTAAATGTAGGATTCCTATTTTGCTGCTTGCTCTCGATTTTCTTTCCATTTTTGCAGGTGATCGACGAGAAGCCCGGCGGTGATAAGGCGATTTGCGCAAACTACGGCGCGACTGGTGGCCTGGGTGCAAGGCAAGGGCTGCTTGCGACGCGATGTTTTCCTAGGGTTTTAGAAACCCTTGTTTCTGACTTTGGTTCTGGACCTTTTGGGCTCCGTAGGTTGGGCTTAAAATGTTTTGGGTCTTTTATTGGGTGTTGGCTTGTGATCGCTATAAAATTAGAGTTTTAAATATTTATAAAAGAATGATCAAACCTGGAGACTTACTCTGACAACGATATTAAGGCAAGTGTACCTATCGAACAGTAGTATAGCTTAGGCAAGACCGGTTATCGAACCCAAAGGAACTAAAAGTATTAATACTCACTTTCTTATTATTATTTAGTCTTAAAGTTAGAGTGAAGATTACTTTTTAACTAAATGACACAAAGACAAGAAGACGAATAGGAAAATAACTTTGAGGAAAAACTCAGTTGATTACGACGGTACCCTTAGGAAGAATCCACCTAAATTTCACTTATTAATTAACCCTAAATTATATGATTTCTTTTACTTAGCTTGATCCGTGAGACTCCCTAACCTATATTAAACCCTCTATTGAGGCGAATAACGTCTAACCCTAGGTTAATTACTGGAACTCTCATTCGCTTATAATAACCCCCTAGGATAGCAGTAAATCGATCAATGGACTCCCATATTAGGTTTCACCCTAATCCGGCAAAATCTCGTAACCCTATCTCTAGGCGTTCGATCAACTCCACTTAATTATGTTAGATTTTCTCCTAGGCAGGGTCTATTCCTCCTCCACCTAAGCACATTAGATTTGAGTTAAGCAACATAATTAAGAACAAACTAAGTAATTTTATCATATAACTTAAAAATCAAATAATAAAATCCATCTAGGTTTCATCCCCTTTAGGTATCTGAGGGGTTTAGTTCATAATGAATAAACAAAACATCGCAAGAGAAAAGATGAAACGAAACATAGAAATAATCCTAAAACCCCCTGAAGGAATCGAAGGAGAATTCCGTCGTCTTGAGTATAATTCCGGCTTCTTGGGATGGATTAACTGGCTATCCTTGCGTTATCCTCTAACTCTGATCTTCTCGGCTTGGCTCCTTGGCCTCACTTTCGCTCCGGTTTCAGCTTCTGTCGAACTCCCTTCTCAAATTGCCCCCTTGGGTGTTTATATAGACTTTGGGATGCCTTGCTTGGCCCCTAAGTATCCTAATTTAAGTAGAATTCCTACTAGGGTGTTTGAATAGGCTTTGGAATGTGTTTCTTTGCCTCCAAGTATCCTTTCCTGAATGAAATTGCTCTTTCTAGCGACAGGGACACGGCCATGGCACACGCCCGTGTGGATCGTGGCCAGGCCGTGCTCGGACTTTTAATGAGGAACGACTGTGTTAGCTTTGGGCCAGGCCGTGTCGATTTCTCTCTTGGTCTAATTTGGTCTGTTTTAAGCCCGTTTCTCGTTCTTTTCATCCTTGGGTGCTTTCCTGAGTATAAAATATGAAAAGAAAGGATTAAGAGCACCTTTTTACATAATGTAACATCCTGAATAATTGGGTTTGTGCGTTTTATGGGTTTGAATGCTTAAAATATTAATTTGAGAATTTGAGGTACAATTGGGGCTCAAATTGGGCTGAGGCCTTGTTTTAAATATTTTGTTTAGACACTCTAAGGGCTTAAATTAAAGTTTTAATAGTTTAAGTGATATATTGGGCTTGTGGCCCAGCAATTAGGAGCACAGTAGAGGGGAGCTCTAAGTGGCGTCACTAGTGCATGAGAAGGCCCAAATTTTGGCAGCTTAAAGCCCAAGATTTAGGGCTAAAATTCGGCAATTACATGAGCAAGGGGGCGGCACAAGGCTAAATTTTAAGGATTTTATGTGTGTGGATAATAAGCAGATAAAAGCTATTTTTGAGGAGATAATAGATCAAAGATAGGAGCCATCTTTAAGTGTTTAATGTTAGCCGAAACTTTGAGGAATTTGAAAAGAAAGGGGCATTCGGTTTTGGCTTAAGGTGTATGTGCTGAATTTTGCTATTCATTCTTCTCTTTTCCGTCGAAATCTCTGCTAAAGCTCTCATATTTTTCTCTGCCGAAATTTCTTCCCTATTCTTTCTCTCTTCTCTTCTTCTTCAGTTAGCCGAATCTTCAAGCCTCTCCTTGCTCTCTTTTCTCTTTTCTTTCTAGCCGAACCATATCAGTTCATCCCTCCGGGATTTTCATAAAAAGTCGAAATCACTAAGATCTCACCTCCTGAAGTTGCCGAATCTTCTTTAATGGAGTTTACTTGTGCCGAAATCTGAAGGAAACAATAGGTAAGTGTTGATTTCAGGATTTCAATATTCTTTCGGCTTTTCAAAGTCCTTATCCGAATGGCTATTAGAAACTAATCTCTTATTTCACTCTTATTTTCGGCATTCTGGGATCCGAAGAGGAGTCAATCGTGTAGATCTCTAAGTCATAAGTTCAGTAATACTCGAATCAAGGTATTTTCGGGATTTCAAGGTAAGAAAGTCTATTGATTTTAGTATGTAAAACGGATAGAACACTAACCATGGCCGATTATAGGAGAAGGCCTATTTTTCATATCTTTCCGGCTTTTTGAAGCAAAGTGTAGATCGGTTTAGCAAGGGTATCTACATTAATCAGGTGTGTAATTCTCCACACCATCTAGATCTATTTGATTAATATATGATTATAAGTCTAGCATGTTTTGATAAATGCCGAAAACCTGGCATAATGATAGAAACCCAAAGAGGGTATAAGCAAATCACCAGGTTAGTAAATGTTCTAATTAAATGATATAAGTATATTGGTTTTATGTGATTGCATGGGTTGGGTTTGATGAAAGGAGAAAGTTATACGTTGTAGCGGTTTTTACCATGATCTGTTGTAGCGGTTCCTTACCGTGATCTGTTGTAGTGGCTACGGCCATGATCTGTTGGTGAGCAGCACGACTGCCATCAAGGCGTGTAGCGGTGTGGGTTGATTGTAGATCCCCAATGGTGTGAATGGCTGGTACGGGGGCGTGTAGCGGATGGAAACCTAGGATTTGGGTTGGGCTTTGCATGTTAATTTTGTTATTTATATTTTGATTAATACGTTTTATGGGGCTAAAGCCCAAATCTAATGGTGCATGAGGGTTGCACACTGAGTCTTGCGACTCACCCTTTTATTTTAACCATCTCAGGTGACACTTAGGGCATCGGACCGGGCTGGAGAGTAGAGCAAGGTGGCCATGCGACAGAGCTTTGAGGATTTAGCAAAAAGACTTAGTTTAATATTTGATTTTCATTTAATTAATGGGTTTAAATTTCCTTGTAATAAGGCCATGGGGCACTAGACTACCATATATGTTTTGGGATTTTATTACTGGGCTTTTATTTAAACTTTATGTTTTCAATTAGGTTAAAACATGTATGAAATTTCAGTTTTCTTTTAAAATCCACCAAGATAATTTATAACTTAATATTTTATTCTTTAATGAATTCTTAAGCTTTCGGAATAATGGTGTAAACCTAGTAATTCTTTTCCAAAATGCGACATGTTTTGCAAAATCTCTTAAGTGACATACCAGATCTGATTGTAGTGTTTGGGCCGGGTTTGGGGTGTTACAAATTGGTATCAGAGCACGGTTCAAAACTTGGCTCTGGGGTTTTTGGGCTCAAAACGTTTTCTAAAAAAATGGGCTTTTGAAACATGCATATTTTTAAATGATAATAGGTTTGTTGGCTTGGCATGGCACCTGCGTCTCCGGCCCAAGTCCGTCAAGTAAGTACTCTGAACCATTGTGTGATATATATCTATATGTGGGCTCGATAGGCTTATTGGGACGTAGATTAATTAGATTAGAACTTGATGGACTCTAGGCCTAGCTTAAACCACTTTTTAAATTTCATAAGACTTAACGTCACTAAACAAACCCGTAAATGAATCGCAAGGCTTGGGTGTGGCAACAAGCATACGCATGTCTAGGATTGGATCCGGAAGAGCCTGGTATTTAAGCAGTCCTAGTGACTCACCTCCTCTTCGCTGGAATCCTACCTGGTGCGTAGTGACTGTTCACCTTAGCCAAGTTAGGGTGTGGCAATTGGCATACGCATGCCTAGGAGTGGATTCAGGGAGAGCTTGGTACTTAAGCAGTCCTAGCGACTCACCTCCTCTTCACTAGAATCCTACCTGGTGCGTAGTGACTATTCACCCTAGTTACGAGGACTTGTTGATGGGCTAAACCTTATAACTAAAACCCGAAAGGGACCAACCACCCTATTTTGAAAACAAAATCCCAAGGTTTTGTAAAATTTTCAAAATATATTAGATTTGTGAAAATTTCCAATCAACCATGAACTTATAAAATACCTATGTTTCAAAAATTTACTCGAAAATCTCACGTCTACAAGAGTAACCCGGACGATGAAGCTAAATTTTTCGAGAGTATCCCTGTTAAAAAAAAACAATATCGTAACCATTTTTTGAAAAGAACAGGAAACGACGCGATCGACTCGATTTTTGAAAACGAAAAGGAAGGGAGTCGCCACCGATCTTTATTTGGGTGTGATCGGATCACCTTTGTTTTAATAAAATGTCTCAGTTTATTAAATCGATGCTTTTGGTCTACGAATATTTGAGAAAAATGGGTTCGGAAGTCAATTACGTGCGAGGAAAGATTAGCACCCTCGACACGCCCGAAATTGGTACCAAACTAATTGATCGATGTCCTATTGTTGAAAACTTTGAAATGATTTGAAAATAGGTACTTTTATTTCCAAAACTTGAAGTAATTGGAAGGGACGTTAAGACTCTCTTAGTTTCGAGGAGATAAAGCATCATGTCCAGTAAGTTAGGGCGCAATACTTTAGACTCCCGAAACTAAGCTCGCCTTTTAAAAATTAGTTTTATATTTGAAGAGGATCTCCCGTCATTTGACAAACGAGAAATCAGAACCCAGTAAGTTAGGGCTCGTTTTCTCGAAGGTCCAAATTAGGGATATTGCCCCTATTTTAATAGGAAAAGAAACTTATCCGAAGTATCTAGATGTCGAGTCCAGTAAGTTAGGGCGCGACATTTCGAATATCCGAGATTAAGTGTTTTGTTTAAAATCTAAATTGCGATTTCAAAAGGGATATCCCGTTGTTTAGCTTTAGACGAGAAGAAACCGGAACCCAGTAAGTTAGGGCTCGATTCACTCGAATTGCTAATACAGAATGTCGATTTAAAACTGGAATTTGTGATTTTGAAAGGGATATTCCGTTGTTTAACTTTAACGAGAAAAATTGGAACCCAGTAAGTTAGGGCTAATTCACTCGAATTGCTAATACGGAATATCGATTGTTATGAAAATTGAGATGCCGGGAAAATCAAGGAGATGAACGATGAGAGTATAAGTAGTGGTAGAAGGAAAATATTGTGATAATAGTATATATGTTTTGACGATGGTAGAAAATAATGATAATAATAATGGTGGTAATATACATAAAATAAGTGAGATATTTACATATATATGAAAATAGTATAATATTAATAGTGATAATGATAATGCGATGATGAAATAGATAATAATAATAACGAAAACAACAAGCAATAAATAAAATATTATTGATAACAATAGTAGTAATATAATAATAGTAATAATATAGTAATATAATATATATGTGCATAGATATAATAGTAATAATAATAACCTAGCAATAATGGTAATACAATAATAATAACATAGTAATAATAATAATATATATGTATGGAAATAATAGTAATAATAATAACATAGTAATAATGGTAGTATAATAATAATAATATAGTGATACAAATAAAATAAATAAATAAATGAAATAATATAAGCAAACAAAATATATAAATACGTAGAAGATAATAATATAATAGTAGTAATACTAACGCAATGATATGATATGGGAATAACATAATAGCAATACTAATAAATAGTTAGGTATAATAAAATAAAACAAAAATAAAAGAAAACAATAGTAAGATAGGGTAAAAGTGCACAAAAAACGAATAGGGGGTTAAATTGCCTTAAAAACGGGGTTTTGGGGGTCAATTCGTGAATAAAACGGGCTTCGGGGGGTTAAATTGTAAATAAAATCAGGTTTAGGGCCAATTTTGAAATAAATCAAAAGAAACGGGGGCCTCATTGTAATACGCGAAAAAGGTAGAGGGACCGGGAAGGAAATTTGCCCAATTCTTTGAACGCAGCGTTTAAACGGGGATGAAATTGGAAAAGGCGCGAGAGAGTTCTGGGTAAAATTTAGAATAAAAGAAAACCTAAAAATCAAATAGAAATGCCGAAGGACCATATGGGTAATTAGCCCATATAACAAAAACGCGCGGATCCTCGGCCGGGTCGGGTCGCAAGCGCGGATCCTTGGCCAGATGACGTCGTTTTGGGGCCATTGAAATAGGCCCTAAACGGCGTCATTTTAGTCCCCTTATAAAAGAAAATTTTTCCCTTTCTTTTTTCATTTCTGCTACTTGCTTTTAAAAAAAACTAACCCCTCTCCCTTTTTTTCTCTGCAGGTCTAAAAGGAGGAGGGGATTCCGGTGAGTCGCCGTCGCCAGAGCCGTCGCTCCGGCCACCGTACACGGTGGTCGGAAAAGGTAAAAAGGTATATTTTTTTGTTTAAAAGAGATCTATATATATATATGTATGTTAACAAGAGGAGTAAAACAATAAAAAATTCTCGAAAATGACAAGAAGATATTACCTCCTTTCGGCTTTTGTATTCTTTGATTTTTAGTGTTTTTTTAGTGTTTTTATGCCTTCTTGTTCAATCTGTGTTACGGTTCTCTGATTTGTTGCTCTATTGTTTTAATCTCTCTCTTTTTTTTTTCGAAAAAAAGGATCCTTTACAATAGATTTTGATTGGCTTTTTATTGCCATTTTTTTACAATTGAGTTCTCCCCTTTTCTATTATCCTGTCATTTTGTTTTCAATGTTTTTGCAGGTACTTAGCGCAATTGGTTGGCGGTGGAGACCAGTGACGTGGGCGGTGGACAAGACTGGTGACAGGCAAGTGGCACTGGCGGCAGTAGTCAGAAGGCGCACTTATGGTTAGGGTTTTTCTATTTTGTTTTTCTGATTGGGCTAAATTGTTTGGGTTTGATTTGGGGTTTAGTGACTTAATGGGCCCTGGGTTTGGGTAATTTGGGTTGTAAATTTGGTTTGGGCTTTGAATGTAATTGGGTCTTTTAGACCTGGGTAAAATTGGGTCGTTACAGCTGCCCCTCTTTGCTCATTGTCGTGTAACGAGAATAGACTTCAAAAGAGCCAATTTTGCCTGGTCTTGTTGAATCTTAACTTCTTGAGTGCTCTTCCACAGGTAGCTTCATTCCTGTCCACCGCATCTTGTCGCTTTGATCCACTCCACTGCTGTTCCAAAAAGATAGGACTTGTAGCTCCAATTTATTCTGTTGTGACTTTAGGGAGATAAGACTTGCATCTTCGATCTGCTCCTTCAATCTGTTCCTTTAATCTGCTATGCAATATCAGGAATGTCAAATCTGCTATCTTTAATCTGATCCCTCCAAACTCAGGGATCACCAGACTGATGTCTTCGATCTGCTTCCTGCAACTTCAGGAAGGACAAATCTGCTATCTTCAATCTGATCCCTGCAAACTCAGGGGTCACCAGACTGATGTCTTCGATCTGCTTCCTGCAACTTCAGGAATGTGAAATCTGCCATCTTCAATCTGATCCCTGCAAACTTAGGGATCACCAGACTGATGTCTTCGATCTGCTTCCTGCAACTTCAGGAATGTCAAATATGCTATTTTCAATTTGATCCCTGCAAACTCAGGGATCACCAGACTGATGTCTTCAATCTGCTTCCTGCAACTTCAGGAATGTCAAATCTTCTATTTTTAATCTGATCCCTGCAAACTCAGGGATCACCAGACTGATATCTTCGATCTGCTTCCTGCAACTTCAGGAAGGTCAAATCTGTTATTTTCAATCGGATCCCTGCAAACTCAGGGATCACTAGACTGATGTCTTCGATCTGCTTCCTGCAACTTCAGGAATGTCAAATCTGTTATTTTCAATCTGATCCATGCAAACTCAGGGATCACCAGACTGATATCTTCGATCTGTTTCCTACAACTTCAGGAAGGTCAAATCTGCTATCTTCAATCTGATCCTTGCAAACTCAAGGATCACCAGATCTGCTATCATTGATAGTGTCCTTTTGAGGACATAACCTGTAGAATGAGTACATGCTTATGCCTAAGGATTGGGATGCCATGAGTATGATGAGTCAGAATGTTATGAGTACGATTCCTATTCAAGGTGTTATCACTCATTTATCAGTCAAGGTTTCATCTCTACTTCTCTTGCAGTAACATTTCCTGCTCAAATAGTTTGCTCCTATGGAGATTTTAGGGCTCATTCCTTTTAGACCTCGGGACACGGGAAATCATTGACTTTCAACCACCCCCCAAGAATCACAACTTCCACTATTGAAACTCGAAGAATACACAACTAGTTTCGACTTCGATTTACTCCACAGCAATTTTTGAATCTCGCTGTCAAAATTTGCCTGTCGTGCCATTTTCTAGACGACTAAGTGATATTGTTTATCTCCGTCACAATTACTTAATTGGACAAGGAATTTGAAGAAATAGTCTCCATTAATACTCTTCTTTCTCAAATGTCTTTAATCTGTGTACGTGGAAATTCTCAACAATTGTCCTGTTTCGGTTTCTTGTATTATCTAGAGATTCCCAAAGTAATATGTAGAACTTTCTTTTGTGAAATTATTAGTTCATCAATTATTGTTTTAATGCAACATGTTTATGAATGATGGGTAACAGTAGGTCGATTTCAAAGAGAGTTAAAATGAAACGAAGAAAATTGTTGGGAACATATTCTTCCTTGCGGAAAAAAAAAGAATTCAACAATAGTACAATGAGCAGGACACCCATCGAATACTCTAGACGTCGCCGATTAGACTTCCATACAAGTTTCATGAAGACTGCTTAGAGCTTTAGCATGTGTTTAGAAGACTCAAAGTACTTTGTTGATGCCCCAATATGCAACGTGCTTCCTCTTCCGCTGATTCTAGCGCTGCAAGATCGCCACGTGTCCATTCAAAACTCGAGCCACCCTTTTCGGGTTTTCAACTCAAGAGTCCTTTGGTCTCAAGGCGCCCTCTGCGGGTTTTCACCTTGGCCTCTCCAGTTTTTTTTTCGAAGTCTCAAAGTGCCCTTTGCGGGTTTTCACCTTGGCCTCTTCCAGTTCAAGCAAAATACTTTTTAACTGAATCTGAGTTCACGGGATTGGGCAAGCTTTTCCCGTCCATCTCAGTCAGAATCAGTGCACCTCCCGAGAAAGCTTTCTTTACCACATACGGTCCTTCCCAATTCGGCATCCATTTTCCTCTGTAATCCTTTTGTATAGGAATGATCTTTTTCAGCACGAGGTCCCCCTCGTGGAATTCTCTTTGGTGAACCTTTTTGTCGTAAGCTCGCATTATTCGTTTTTAGTACATCTGACCGTGACGAATAGCCCTCAATCTCTTTTCTTCAATTAAGTTCAACTGATCATATCGAGCCTGGATCCATTCAGCTTCGTCCAGTTTTATTTCTGACAAAACTCGAAGAGAAGGTATTTCTACTTCAATAGGTAGGACTACTTCCATCCCATAGACCAACGAAAAGGGTGTTGCCCTGGTAGAGGTTCTGACTGATGTCCGATAAGCATAGAGTGCAAATGGTAACTTCTCATGCCAGTCTTTATAGGTCTCAGTCATCTTCCCCACTATCCTCTTGATGTTTTTGTTAGCTGCTTCTACTGCCCCATTCATCTTTGGACGATACAGTGACGAATTGTGGTGTTTGATGTTGAATTGGTTGCAAACCCCTGCTATCGTGCTGTTGTTTAGGTTCAGTGCATTGTCTGATATGATCCTCTCGGGCATTTCGTATCGACAAATGATCCCCTTCTTCAAAAACTGACTAACCGCTGATTTAGTAACGTTAGCATACGAAGCAGCCTCTACCCATTTTGTGAAGTAGTCGATGACCACAAAGATGAACCGATGCCCATTCGAAGCTTTCAGAGAGATTGGCCCAATGACATCCATGCCCCACATGGAAAATGGCCATGGAGAAGTCATAACATGTAAAGGTGACGGGGCACGTGAATCTTGTCTCCATAAATCTAGCATTTATGGCATTTCTTGGCATAGTTGATACAATCTCCTTCCATGGTGGACCAATAATACCCAAACCTCATTATTTGTCTGGCCATCGTGAAACCATTGGCGTGAGTTCCACAAATGCCTTCATGGACTTCTTCTAGGATTAACTTAGCTTCGGCGGCATCCACACATCTCAGCAGCACTTGATCTTTCCTTTTCTTGTATAGGACCTCTCCATCCAGGATGTAGTCACAGGCTAGTCTTCTCAATGTCCTTTTATCGTTCTCAGTCACTTAGTCCGGGTACTCATGATTTTTCATGTACCGCAGTATATCGTGGTACCATGGTAGGCTAGTTTTCTCTTCCTCTTCGACATTGTAGCAATGGGCCGGGTCCTGATAAATGCTCATTTGTATGGGCTTCATGTCCTCATTTTCATTTATTCAAACCATGGAGGCTAAGGTGGCCAGAGCATCAGCCATCTAGTTTTCGTCTCTGGGTAAATAACAGAAAGTGACGTCGTCGAACTCTCTGATCAAATCTTAGGCCAATCTTTTGTAGACGACCAGCTTTGGATCTTTGGTTTCCTATTCCCCTTTAAGTTGATAGATTACTAGGGCGGAATCCCCATACACTTCTAATACCCTGATTTTGCGTTCGATAGCGGCGCGAAGACCCATGATGCAAGCTTCATATTCAGCCATATTATTAGTGCAATCGAAATCCAGTTTGCAAGTAAATGGGTAATGGTCTCCTTTTGGGGATATCAGAACTACCCCAATTCCATTGCCCACGGCATTTGATGCCCCGTCAAAATTCAGTTTCCAGGGATGGCTTTCGGAGGCACTTTCTTCAGTGTCTGCCACGTACATCAAATCTTCATTAGGGAAATCAAAGTCCAAAGGCTCATAGTCCTCAAGGGCTCTACTGGACAGAAAGTCTGCTATTGCACTCCCTTTTACCGCCTTTTAGTTCACATAGATGATGTCGAATTCAGAAAGCAGAATCTGCCACCTGGCCATCCTTCCATTCAAGGCGGTAGACTCCATCATATATTTAAGAGGATCTAGCTTCAAGATGAGCCATGTCGTGTGATACAGTATATACTGCCTCAATCTCCGAGTTGTCCAAATCAAGGCACAGCACAGTTTCTCGATTGGCGGGTACCTCGTTTCACATTCGGTAAATTTTTTACTAAGGTAGTATATTGCCCTTTCTTTCTTCCCCGACTCATCATGCTGACCCAGCACACATTCCATCGAATTATCGAGCACCGTCAAGTAAAGGATTAATGGCTTGCATGGTTGAGGTGGTATTAGTATTGAGGCATGGGACAGGTACTGTTTTACTTTTTTGAAGGTTTTCTGGCATTCTTCATCCCACGTGCCTGGATTATGTTTCTTGAGGAGACGGAATATGAGGTCACATTTCTCGATTAGTTGTGAAATGAACCGAGCGATGTAATTTAGCCTTCCTAAGAAACCTCTAACGTCTTTTGGGTACATGGCGGAGGCAATTCTTGTATAGCCTTGACTTTGTCCGAATCAACCTCAATCCCCTTTTCACTGACTATGAATCCGAACAATTTCCCAGACCGAGCTCTGAAGGTACACTTTGACGGGTTAAGCTTCAATTGGAATTTCCTCAGTCTCAAGAATAATTTCCTCAAAACCTGCACATGTTCTTTTTCAGTTCGGGACTTGGCGATCATATCATCGACGTAAACCTCAATTTCTCTGTGCATCATATCGTGGAATAGGGTTACCATGGCTCTCTGATATGTCGCTCCCGCATTTTTCAGTCCAAATGGCATCACCTTGTAGCAAAATGTTCCCCATATGGTTACAAACGTTGTCTTATCCATGTCCTCAGGATGCATCTTTATTTGGTTATATCCTGAGAAACCATCCATGAAGGAGAAAAATGAATAACCTGCTGTATTGTCTACCAAGGTGTCGATGTGAGGCAATGGGAAATTGTCCTTTGGGCTGGCCTTGTTTAGATCCCTGTAATCCACGCACAACCGTACTTTCCCGTCTTTCTTGGGGACTGGGACAATATTAGCCACCCAATCCGAGTACTTAACCACTTGCAAGAACCCGGCGTTAAATTGTTTCTCAACTTCTTCTTTTATTTTTAATAAGACATCCGGTCTCATTCTTCGGAGCTTCTGTTGGATGGGCTTGCATTCTTCTCTTATGGGCAATCGGTGTACTGCGATATCAGTGCTTAGTCCGGGCATATCTTGGTACGACCACGCGAACACATCCTTGAATTCATGGAGTAACTCGATGAGGTTCCGCTTGGTTTCTGCCGTAATACAGGCTCCAATCTTCACTTCTTGCCCCTCTCCTAGGTTCACCATCTCTACCGACTCTTCATGGGGTAGGATCTATTTTTCTTCTTGCTCTACCATTCTCAACAATTTTGGAGGCAAGTCGCATTCTGTGTCATTTTCAAAGTCCTGAGATTCCTCTGAACACTTGACTTGCTCAAAGCAGACTTCTGAATCTGTAGTATCGTTGCTCATATCATTGATGTCTAGAGACCTGTGGTGGGTAGCAAAGGATGTATAAAGAATAAATGAATTTGAGGACGACTATTCACATGACATGAATAAAAAAGAGAAAAATGACAGAATGCTTGATAGAAATTGAAGATGTACTTCATTAAAACAAAATATCCGAACATAAGCCTATTTAACAAAAGAGATCTCATTGTTTCTAGGCTTGAAAACAATGAGTGCATTCTGAATATTACTCTGTGTAATCTCTAAAAACTACAAGAAATTCCTCTGCAGTCCAATTGTTCAAGGTGCATCCAGGTTCACACGGACGAATACCCGACAAATTTCCTTGATCAGCTTCCCTGTCATGTATGGTATTGATGTGAAGATGCTCCTTTCTAGGAGGTTCTTTCTCTGGGTAAATTACTCCTCCTGACACAAAGGTATGGGATATGTGAGGGAATGTCATTGGTTCCCACTTAACATCCTCTCTGTTCAGCCGGGCCCTTCTCCTTTCTTGCTTCTTTTCCATTTCCTTCTTCATTTGTTTGGCATCTGGTTTGAAACCCAAACCAAAACGGTCTTTCTTCTCTTTCAGCATCGGGGTCTGCACTTTCCCTTAGAGATATTTTCCCAATCCTCTTCCGAGTAGGGCTCCTTTCCCCATCATCATTTGTAATCCCATCCTGGTGGTCTTGGATAGCTTAGGCACCGGGACTTCACTTCCCTCCGAGATGAATGTCGCGTTTACAAACTCCAAGGATTGGAAGGAACATTTGATGGCCTCCTCATTCATTTCTAGATATGGCGCTTCGTTGGTAACGGTTGCTATGATGTCTTCTTCGGCGTTTATAGTTACCAGCCGATTTTCTATCACCAATTTCAGTTTCTGGTGCAGCGATGAGGGTACGGCTCCCGCCGAATGAATCCATGGCCTCCCCAATAAGCAGTTGTAAGAGGGTTTGATATCCATGGCCAGAAAGTCCACTTCGTATGTGTTGGGCCCGATCAATAACGGTACATCCATTCTTCCCATTACTCTTCTTTCAGTGCCGTCGAGCGCTCTCACTATGTTCTGACATGCTTTCATGTGAGAACTATCTATCGGCAACCTCTTGAGTGTAGCCAGTGGTAGGACATTTAGCGCTGACCCTTTATCTATTAGCACACTTGGTAGAGTGTATCCCTTGCAACGGGTAGTTATGTGCAAGGCCTTTGTTGATCCCATACCTCCGGGTGGGATTTTGTCATCGCTGAAGTAAATGAAATTGTCAGCGCTTATGTTACTAACCAGACGATCCAACTTGTTGACGGATATATCCTTAGTAACATAAGTCTCATTTAGTACTTTCATCAGTGCTTCGCGGTGCACCTCCGAGCTTAGAATTAGGGCTAGCACGGAGATACGGGCTGGTTGTCTGTGCAACTGCTTCACCACGTTATATTCGCTGTGTTTCAAGAATTTCAAGAATTCTTTGGCCTCTTCCTCTTTTACGGGTTCATTGATAGGGGCTTCGGGTTCTTTTTTCCACCCAATCAGCACAGTCTTCGGTTTCACTGGTTCTACTCCTCTGTTCTCAGGATTGTAACGCTTCCTACTACGCGTATATGACCCTTCATTCTTGACCTCCTCAGAAATGCTAGTGGAGCTTTCCGCCCCTGGTATCATCACATTACAATTGTAGTTCCAGGGTACCTTTTTACTGTCTTGGTAAGGAAAAGAAGTAGGTTTCTGAATTATAATCTTCGACCTTTCCTGTACCCCGCCTTCCGTGTTTCGCGAGATGATGATTCTCGGGTAATTAACCCCAGGCTTCCTCAATTCATCCTCGGTCGCACATACGTTCTCCTTCTCCGTTCCTTCTTCATAAAACTCGGCACATTCTTGAATCTCGTACCCTTTTGTCTTATAGAGTTCGCAGTAGTTCTTTATATGCCTCCCATTCCCCACAGGATCTGAATCTATCACTCCTCTTTTTGCCATCTCCTTCCAGACTATTTGTAATGGGGTTTTCACTTCCGTGACATCCTTCTTGATTTTTCTCCCTACTGCCTCACCAATCGCGTTTACCCCTCTATCTTCGTGATTGGGTAGTGGGTTCCCCTTTTTTACCATGTCATCGAGTGTTATAACCTCTATCTTTATTAGCCTCTCAACTACCCTTTTAAAGGCGAGGCAATTCTCTATCGAATGCCCCGCTACCCCTGCATGGTAATCGCAGTGAGCGTTAGGGTCGTACCACTTAGGGTATGGGGGTTGCACTGGTGACAGATAGAACGAGGACACGATGTGCTCGTTGAACAAAATCTGGTATAGCTCCTTGTACGTTATTGGAGTTGGCATGAATTGAGTCTTTTTGGTATTCGGCCTGGTTCCTGATTCCTGTCTTGTTGGTCCTTGTTGTCTAGCGGTAACTGCCTTTGGCTTATTAAATGTGATCGCCTTCGAGTACCCTTTATTGTATGTACTCACATTATTTACTTCACCATCCTTTTTCTTAGGAGCGGCCCTCCTAGTGCTTTCTCCTGCCTCGATCTTGCCGCCCCTTATGGCATGTTCGATCATCTCTCCTGCCATTACTATGTCGGCAAAGCTCTTAGTCGTACTCCCTATCATGTGAGTTATGAAAGGGGCCTTCAGGGTGTTAATGAAAAGCATGGTAGTCTCTTTTTCTAAGAGGGGTGGTTGAACCTACATGGCGACCTCCTTCCACCTCTGTGCGTACTGTCTGAAACTTTCATTTTGTCTTTTTTCCATGCTTTGCAAAGTAATTCTATCCGGTGCCATGTCTGTGACGTGGCTGTAATGCTTTAGAAATGCTTGAGCCAAATCTCTCCAGGAACTAATGTTGGCCCGACTAAGCTGGTTATACCATCTAGCAGCTGCGCCCACCAAATTTTCTTGGAAACAGTGGATTAAAAGTTGATCATTGCTCACGTAGCCAGCCATTCGCCTGCAGAACATGGTGATGTGGGCCTCCGGGTAGCTAGTCCCACTATATTTTTCAAATTCAGGCATTTTAAACTTATGAGGCAGTACCAAATCGGGAACTAGACTTAAGTCTTTTGCGTCGATCCCATGATGATGATCGATACTTTCCAGCGCTTTGAATTTTTCCTCCAGCCATTTGCAACGATCCTCTAGTTGCCTTGAGGATTCTATTCTCGACCCCATTTTCTCTACTGCATCTAAATCGGGCACAACAGGGTTGGCCGGGCTGTCTCCTGGTTGGGATCCAGAGCCTACGTGATAGCTCATGGGAGGTCTAACGTCATCCTGCCCCTGCTGGGGCCTGATTGTAACTAGTGGCCTTTGGAGATATTCCTCAGGCCGTGTTCTTGCGTGCAGCGGGGTATAACCCGGGGGAGCGCCTTCGCTATCCTCGTCAACCGGAGGCATGGGACCCTTCCCCTTATCCATTGCCCCGTTCATCACTTGGGTCACTTGGGCTATCATGTTTCTTTGGGCCTCCAACATTTGGTCCTTCATTTCCTGCTGGAGCTTCAACATTTGCTCTTGCATTTGTTTCTGTATTACTTTTTGGAATTGTTCGAACCTTTGATCCATTTTCCTGGTTTTAGTACGTGTTCTGTAGCGATGTTCCGTTTCCAGATTTTCTCTTTTCTCTCTTTCTTTCTCTTCCTCTGATAATTTTAGCTAATTAGGCCCTCTTTTGTAAACTTGAATGGAATGCATGTAATGTGATGTAATGCAAATGCATGAATGCAAGAAGAAGACATCGATTCTGATCAACTTCATTTTAGAAAACTTTATTAGAAGGAAAAACCCTTTACATAAAACAGATTACAGATATGCTTTCGCCTTTAAGCCCAGAGTTTTGATCTTCCTAAGTAAAGAGGTCAGCTCTTGACTATAATCTGCCTGTAGCTCGTATTTCATGCCTAGGATCTCAGCTTGTGCCGCCAGGGTCTGCAGGTGATCAGCCACTTCTCGAATCTGAACTATCGCTTCACCCATGAGGTAGTCTCGATCTCTAACTTGATTACGGGAATGGTGAAGCTCCTCCTTCCAGTGCCCTTCTCTTGCTTCCAAAAGCTCAATTTGGAGCTCGCAACCGTGTAATGCTGACTCTGACTCTTCAATCTTGCCTTTCATTTCCTCGATTTTGTTTAGACTTAATCTCAGTTCGCTTTTCGAGTTGCGACTTCGATAGTGATTCAGGGACCGTCCAAGCTCAGCTACCCTAGCTTTTAGTCATTTCTTCTCTTTTTGGCTTTCTGCCATGTCTTTTCTCAGAACCTCGTTTTGTGTTTGCATTTCCTGGAACTTTTTCTCCCAACTGCTAGCCTTGGTTCTTTCCTCTTGGATCTCGCGTCGCCATTGCTCCGGAGATTTCCTAATCCGGCATTTTTCATTGTCAAACGCATCTTCTTATATTCCGTCTTCAGATCATTTCGGTCTTCCTCTATTTTCCCTTTCTCCTTTCTTAGTTTTTCAGCTTCCGACTTTTTTCCATCTATGTCTAAATTGAGAAGCATCTTTTCTTCTTCCAGTCTCTCTATCTTTCTTTCGAGTTCCGAACTCATCCTTTCAAAATCTTGTTTCACGATTTCCAGTTCTGATGGGACTACTCGCAAACATTCTTCTCTTGACCGGGCACCCTCAGAATTTGGCTCAGAGATGTTATCATTGATCCTCCTAGTCCTCCATTCAGTGTATTCCGGGGTCATCATCGGGCCTGCGAATAATCTTTTCATTCTATGAATCTGATTCCAGGCACTAGAGATCCTTAACCTTTTTCTTATAGCCCCCCTTCGTATGAGAACTCGCACTGAGCCAGCCCGCATGTCGTCGGTACGAACTGTCTTGAACTATACTGTCTTAGGACCAGCAAAGGGGCATATGCAGTGGCACCCCAAATTCCCAGTAGAGGAACCCAGTCGAAGCTTCCACAACGATAAAGGATCTTGTCGGGAATCATCCAAGGAGCCTTCCACTTGATGTCGTCTTCTTGAAGGTTTTGAAGGAGCGCTATCCAGTTTTCTTCGGACACGTCTTCTTTCCTAGGCGTAGCTACTATCTCGTCCAACGGGGAGTAATCCTCCTACAAAAACTGATACGACACTTTCTCCACTTTCCAGAAGTGACTATGGAACCAGGCCAATAACAACTGCGCACATCCAATAAACCTGCCCTCACCCATTCTCCGACATGTAGTCAAGGATCTGAATGTTTCGGCCAAGATGGCAGGAACAGGCGTGACCCCTTTGTCTAATCGGCCGAACAGATCAATAACTGCTTCATCAATGTGTCTTAGAGCTTTTGGGAAGATCACCAAACCGTAAATACACAACGCCAAGACGTCAATCTTTTTCATTGCATTGGGATGCGTTAGGATCAGGTCCGTCAAACATATCCAAGGTACGCATTTGCCTTCACCGTTTTTCTACATTCTAGCTGAGACCCATTGTTCGCTCATTCCCGTGATATTCATAAATTTCTTCGCAAAAGTCGGGCCATTAACTGCTTTGGAATAAGCTTTATCAACATGAATTCTTGGACAACGTAGCAAGGCCGTATACTCCTCTACCGTGGGAACCAAATCCACTTTCCCGAAAGAGAAACAGCTATAAGCAGCATTCCAGAACTGAGTCATTGCTCAGAATAGGTGCTTATCTATTTTGACATCAAGCAGGTAAGGCAGGTCGCCGTAAGTACTGTAGAACAACTGCTTTGCCTCATCATCCTACTGGGTCCATATTTCTTTCAACTCCTGGAGTTCGTTCTGCGTAACACTGATATTGGTGTAATCCCGTAGTTCTGACACATACCCCTCAACTAAGCTATCTCCTTTTTCTAATTGGCCTTGCTCTGACCATATGCGGGCGGCCGCATTGTCTTCCACTTTATCAAGGAATCCGCTTTCCATAACCAGCTTTCTAACTCAGAAACTGACGTGAATCGATGCCTCTTAAAATATGAAATGATATACACAAAAAGAATAAAACACAAAAAGTTAGTACCATGGAATATAAAGTAAGTAAAATAAACAAACACCTCTCTGGGTGACCACTAAGGTTTGACATAGCTCTACCTAAGGTGGGCTCCTAGGGTTTACTATATGCGGTTTAGTTCTAAAGTTCGAGGTACCCGAACCAGCAGATTCCTCGATCCTCACCCATTATAGGCTCATACGGGCCAAGTTCGGTTCGGGGGAATACATTTCCCTATGGCCATGCGGAAGTGAAAACTTCACGAAGACATAGGTACAGATGTATCCCGAAAGCAGTCCACTAGCCCATGCGGAAGTGAAAACCTCACGAAGGCATAGCTTCTCGCTCCCACTTAAAGGTGTGACCACAATGGTCATGCAATGCAATGCCAAAGTATTCAAGAGATCCAATATAACATTGAAAGTGCATTTAAAGAAACATAAATTCCGAAACCATTTTCCGAAACCATATAACTATGGCCTGACTCTCAACGAATAAGTCCCTAGTGGAGTCGCTAAGCTGTCTTAACCATTTTTTGAAAAGAACAGGAAACCACACGGTCGACTCGGTTTTTAAAAACGAAAAGGAAGGGAGTCGCCACCGATCTTTATTTGGGTGTGATCGGATCACCTTTGTTTTAATAAAACGTCTCGGTTTATTAAAACGATGCTTTTGGTCTACGAATATTTGAGAAAAATGGGTTCGGAAGTCAATTACGTGCGAGGAAGGATTACACCCTCGACACGCCCAAAATTGGTACCAAACTGATTGATCGATGTCCTATTGTTGAAAACTTTGAAATGATTTGAAAATAGGTACTTTTATTTCCAAAACTTGAAGGAATTGGAAGGGACGTTAAGACACTCTTAGTTTCGAGGAAATAAAGCATCATGTCCAGTAAGTTAGGGCGCAATACTTTAGACTCCCGAAACTAAGCTCGCCTTTTAAAACTTAGTTTTATATTTGAAGAGGATCTCCCGTCATTTGACAAACGAGAAATCAGAACCCAGTAAGTTAGGGCTCGTTTTCTCGAAGGTCTAAATTAGGGATATTGCCCCTATTTTAATAGGAAAAGAAACTTATCCGAAGTATCTAGATGTCGAGTCCAGTAAGTTAGGGCGCGACATTTCGAATATCCGAGATTAAGTGTTTTGTTTAAAATCTAAATTGCGATTTCAAAAGGGATATCCCGTTGTTTAGCTTTAGACGAGAAGAAACCAGAACCCAGTAAGTTAGGGCTCGATTCACTCGAATTGCTAATACAGAATGTCGATTTAAAACTGGAATTTGTGATTTTGAAAGGGATATTCCGTTGTTTAACTTTAACGAGAAAAATTAGAACCCAGTAAGTTAGGGCTAATTCACTCGAATTGCTAATACGGAATATCGATTGTTATGAAAATTGAGATGCCGGGAAAACCAAGGAGATGAACGATGAGAATATAAGTAGTGGTAGAAGGAAAATATTGTGATAATAGTATAATGTTTTGACGATGGTAGAAAATAATGATAATAATAATGGTGGTAATATACATAAAATAAGTGAGATATTTACATATATATGAAAATAGTATAATATTAATAGCGATAAGGATAATGCGATGATGAAATAGATAATAATAATAACGAGAACAACAAGCAATAAATAATATATTATTGACAACAATAGTAGTAATATAATAATAGTAATAATATAGTAATATAATATATATGTTCATAGATATAATAGTAATAATAATAACCTAGCAATAATGGTAATACAATAATAATAACATAGTAATAATAATAATAATATATATGTATGGAAATAATAGTAATAATAATAACATAGTAATAATGGTAGTATAATAATAATAATATAGTGATACAAATAAAATAAATAAATAAATGAAATAATATAAGCAAACAAAATATATAAATACGTAGAAGATAATAATATAATAGTAGTAATACTAATGCAATGATATGATATGGGAATAACATAATAGCAATACTAACAAATAGTTAGGTATAATAAAATAAAACAAAAATAAAAGAAAACAATAGTAAGATAGGGTAAAAGTGCACAAAAAACGAACAGGGGGTTAAATTGCCTTAAAAACGGGGTTTTGGGGGTCAATTCGTGAATAAAACGGGCTTCGAGGTCAAATTGTAAATAAAATCAGGTTTAGGGCCAATTTTGAAATAAATCAAAAGAAACGGGGGCCTCATTGTAATACGCAAAAAAGGTAGAGGGACCGGGAAGGAAATTTGCCCGATTCTTTGAACGCAGCGTTTAAACGGGGATGAAATTGGAAAAGGCGCAAGAGTGTTCTGGGTAAAATTTAGAATAAAATAAAACCTAAAAATCAAATAGAAATGCCGAAGGACCATATGGGTAATTAGCTCATATAACGAAAACACGCGGATCCTTAGGTCGGGTCGGGTCGCAAGCGCGAATCCTTGGCTAGACGACGTCGTTTTGGGGCCACTAAAGCAGGCCCTAAACAGCATCGTTTTAGTCCCCTTATAAAAGCAAATTTTTCCCTTTCTTTTTTCATTTCTGCTGCTTGCTTTAAAAAAAAACTAACCCCTCTCCCTTTTTTTCTTTGCAGGTCTAAAAGGAGGAGGGGATTCAGGCGAGTCGCCGTCGCCAGAGCCGTCGCTCCGGCCACCGTACACGGTGGCCGGAAAAGGTAAAAAGGTATATATTTTTTTGTTTAAAAGTGATCTATATATATATATATATGTATGTTAACAAGAGGAGTAAAACAATAAAAAATTCTCGAAAATGACAAGAAGATATTACCTCCTTTCGGCTTTTGTATTCTTTGATTTTTAGTGTTTTTTTAGTGTTTTTATGCCTTCTTGTTCAATCTGTGTTGCGGTTCTCTGATTTGTTGCTCTATTGTTTTAATCTCTCTCTTTTTTTTTTTTTTGAAAAAAAGGATCCTTTACAATAGATTTTGATTGGCTTTTTATAGCCATTTTTTACAATTGATTTCTCCCCTTTTCTATTATTCTGTCATTTTGTTTTCAATGCTTTTGCAGGTACTTGGCGCAAGTGGTTGGCGGTGGAGACTAGTGACGTGGGCGGTGGACAAGACTGGTGACAGGCAAGTGGCGCTGGCGGCAGTAGTCAGAAGGCGTACTTAGGGTTAGGGTTTTTCTATTTTGTTTTTCTGATTGGGCTGAATTGTTTGGGTTTGATTTGGGGTTTAGTGACTTAATGGGCCCCGGGTTTGGGTAATTTGGGTTGTAAATTTAGTTTGGGCTTTGAATGTAATTGGGTCCTTTAGACCCGGGTAAAATTGGGTCGTTACAAACAACATCAAAGTTTGAAAAATTACCAAACTACCCTGTTTTGTAAAATGACCAAAATACCCCTAGTTTGTAAAATTACCGAAATTCCCCCGGATTTCAAAATTATCGAAATACCCCCGGATTTAAAAATTACCGAAACACCCCTGAATTTCAAAATTATCGAAATACCCCCGGATTTCAAAATTACCGAAATACCCCTGAATTTCCATATTACCGAAATACCCCTGAATTTTAAAATTACTGAAATACCCCTGAAATGCAAAATTACCAAAATACCCCCGGGATTGCAAAATTACCAAAATACCCTTATTTCACAAAATCACCAAGGAACCCTATTTTGAAAAAAAATTACGAAAATACCCCTGTAGGATAAAATTACGAAAATACCCTTGGGTAGTGAAAACAACAACAACAGCACTTTTCTGTAATGAACGTGAGTTCATGGAGGTTGATGATTAAATGTATGTGTTTCTTAGAGGATATGAACTTGAGATTGTATTGTGAGTGTGAATTCAAAAGAACTACTTTTTTAAAACTCTTATTCATAAGACTGTTCGCGATAAATCAGTGGAAAGAATTAATGAATCATAAAATTCTTAATCAGATAAACGCCAATCGGAAGAATGAGTACAAGGGGTCGAGGACATCCGCCGCGTGGACGCGGTAGGGGTAGGATGACCTTGTCTGAGCCAGTAGGGTCTGGCCACGGGTCAGGAAACGAAATGCCGGATCCTCCAGCTGTGGAGGGAGAGTTACGGGATTAGGCGACCAGAGATGATGCTATATCTCAGGCAATGTTGCGAGTCCTTGAGAGAGTTGCTGGAGTAGGCATGGGCACAGGAGCACGGAAATCTGTGCCGGAGCGGCTTAAGGCCAATGGGGCAGAAGTGTTTAGGGGAGTTTCTGGTGTATCCCCTAACACAGCTGAGTATTGGATGGAAGCGATTGAGCGCATAATGGATGACTTAGACTTCACGGTAGAGGAAATATTGAAAGGGGTCGTGCCTCTTCTTCGAGATGAGGCCTATCAGTGGTGGCTCACGGTGAAAGAAGGTACTGCTGCAGACCTGATTGACTGGAATTTCTTTAAGGAGTCATTCCAGGGAAAGTATGTTGGGGCACGCTATATGGATGCACAAAGGAAAGCATTCTTGAACCTGGTGCAGGGAAGTAAGTCTGTGGCGGAATATGAGGCAGAGTTTCTGTGCTTGAGCCGCTACGCTCGGGGAATGATAGCAACGGAGTATGAACGTTGTGTTCGGTTTGAGGATGGGCTGCGGAATGAGTTAAGGGTTTTGATAGCACTGCAGCAAGAGAGAATTTTTGTTAAGGTTAATAGCTGAGGAAGTGAAATAGGTAGAGAGACAAGAAAGGGATAAGAATCAGGGTAAGAGTAAGAAAAGTTTTGGGCCATTAAGAGCATCTGGGAATTCTCAGAAAAGGCCTAGGATTGATGGGCCAGCTCGTGCTCCGACGGGCCAAAATCGAGCATGTTCTACATGTGGGAGGACGTATTATGGGGAGTGCAGAATGAAAACCAGTGGATGTTTTAGGTGTGGATCCACAGAACATCTGATTAAGGACTGTCCTCAGATGGATCGGGTACAGCCAGCGGGCTGAGGTTCTGATCAGACTAGGAAAGGTGATCAGTCTGGACCAAGGGGTCGTGGTGCAGTCAGAGGAGGAAATGGATCTGGTCGGGGTCGTGGAGCACCTGGTAGAGGTGCGGGTAATGTAGATGCGAGGCAGCCAGGTTTAGTTTATGCAGTTCGTCGACGGGAGGATGAGGAGGCACCGGACGTTATAACCGGTACGTTTCTTATTGCTGATAACCCTTTCCTTGCCTTGATTGATATTGGGTCAACCCACTCCTATGTTGCATGCTCGGTATCTGAGACCCTAAGTGTAGACTCTGAAACAACCACTAGGAAGATGACCGTGGTTAGTCCCCTAGGACAATCTAGGGTAGTGGACAAGCTATTTAAGGATGTACCGTTAGAAACTCAAGGGGTAGTGTTTCCAACAGATTTAATGGAATTTCCATTTGGAGATTTCGATCTTATCCTAGGAATGGATTGGTTGACTAAGCATCGTGCTAAGTTGGATTGTGAGACCAAGCGTGTGGTGTTGAGTACCACGGAAGGTGGGGAGGTGGTTGTGTTAGGAGAGAGAAGGAACTATTTGTCCAACGTAGTTCGGCATTGAAGGCTGTTAAGATGATTCAGAAGGGATGCAACGCATTCTTAGCTTTTATTAGTGCATTGGATGCTAAGGAGGTGACTGTCGGTGAGGTTCGAATAGTTAGGGATTACACGGATGTCTTTTCGGAGGAGTTGCCAGGGTTACACCCGGATCGCGAGGTGGAGTTTGGAATAGAGCTACTTCTGGGTACGGCTCCGGTATCCATTGCTCCCTATCGAATGGCACCGAAGGAGCTGGTGGAGCTCAAAGCTCAGATCCAGGAGCTATTGGATCGAGGATTTATCCGACCGAGTGTGTCTCCATAGGGAGCGCCGGTCCTATTCGTGAAGAAGAAGGACGGATCCATGCGTATGTGCGTGGACTATCGTCAACTGAATAAGTTGACGATAAAAAACAAGTATCCATTACCGAGAATCGACGATTTGTTCGATCAGCTCAAAGGAGCTTCGGTCTTTTCGAAGATTGATCTAAGGTTGGGTTATCATCAGTTAAAGGTGAAGGAAGGGGACATTCATAAGACGGCGTTTTGAACACGCTACGGTCATTATGAGTTCTTGGTAATGCCGTTCGGCTTAACGAACGCGCCAGCAGCATTCATGGATATGATGAACCGGGTGTCTCAACCATACCTAGATAGGTTCATGGTGGTGTTCATCGACGATATATTAGTTTATTCCAAGTCTGAGGAGGAGCATGATGCAAATCTTCGTGTGGTGTTGCAAATTCTAAGGGAGAAGCAGTTGTATACGAAGTTCAGTAAGTGTGAGTTCTGGCTGAATGAAGTGACTTTCTTAGGGCATGTAGTTTCCGCAGAGGGGATTAGGGTAGACCCTCGGAAGATAGAAGTTGTGTTAGATTGGAAACCGTCGAAGTCTGTGGCGGAAATTCGAAGTTTCTTGGGATTAGCAGGGTATTACAGGCAATTTGTTGAGGGGTTTTCTTCAATAGCGGCACATTTAACTAAGTTGTTAAGGAAGGGAGTATTGTTTGTGTGGACTGACAGACAGCAGGAGAGTTTTGAGAAGCTAAAGAAAATTTTAACGGAAGCACCAGTGTTAATTCAGCCAGAGGAGGAAAGGAATTTACCGTCTATTGTGATGCGTCACACACGGGTTTAGGATGTGTGTTGAAGCAAGACAGAAAAGTTGTTGCTTATGCGTCTCGACAGTTGCGACCGCATGAATTGAACTACCCTACGCACAATTTAGAATTGGCGGCAGTAGTGTTTGCCCTGAAGATTTGGAGGCACTACTTGTACGGGGAGAGGTCAGTTATTTACACCGACCATAAGAGCTTGAAGTATCTTCTCACTCAGAAGGAGTTGAACCTAAGGCAAAGAAGGTGGATCGAGCTATTAAAGGACTATGACTGCTCGATTGAGTACCATCCGGGTAAGGCAAATGTGGTGGCGGATGCGTTGAGTACTCGGATGACGTTTTGAGTACTCGGATTCGACAAGTGCAGAATGGTGAAGGAGGGGATTATAGTTGGAATGGTGATGGAGTTTTGTGTTTCCGTGGGAAAATTTGTATGCCAAAAGATGTGGAGTTAAGGCAGATGATTCTTCGGGAATCACATAGTAGCCCTTATGCTATGCATCCTGGAGGACTTAAAATGTATCGGGATTTGCGAGAGCAATTCTGGTGGCCAGGGTTGAAGCGAAAAGTTACGGAATATGTGGGGAAGTGTTTGACATGTCAGCAAGTCAAAGCTGAACACCAGTTGCCTCCAGGATTGTTGCAGCCGGTGAAGATTCCCCAATGGAAATGGGAAAGAATCACGATGGATTTCGTTAGTGGGTTACCCCTTACGCCCACTAAGAAGGACTCGATTTGGGTAGTTGTGGATCGATTGACGAAGTCTGCTCACTTCATACCGGTTCGAGTGGACTTCTCTCTACAAAAGTTGGCTAAGTTGTACGTGGCTGAGGTTGTAAGATTACATGGTGCACCGGTATCGATCATATCGGATAGGGACCCTAGGTTCACTCACGATTTTGGAAGGCTCTTCATCAAGCAATGGGAACAAGGTTAGACTTTAGTACTGCTTTTCACCCACAGACTGATGGTCAGTCTGAGAGGGTAATTTAGATCTTGGAAGATATGCTAAGGGGTTGCATCATCGATTTTAGCGGTAGTTGGGAGGAGTATTTAACCTTGGCTGAATTCGCGTACAATAATAGTTATCAAGCTAGTATTTAGATGGCGCCGTATGAAGCGTTATACGGAAAAAAATGTCGTACCCCTACTTGTTGGACGGAGTTAGGTGAACGTCAGGTGTTGGGTCCAGAGTTAGTTTCGGAAACGGAAGAGAAAGTTAAGTTAATACGGACTCGGTTGAAGGAAGCGTCTGATCGACAGAAGTCTTATGCGGATCTAAAGCGGAAGGAGGTGGAATTTGCTATAGGAGATCAAGTCTTTTTGAAGGTATCTTCCTGGAAGAAGGTAATGAGGTTTGGACGGAAGGGTAAGCTAAGTCCCCAATTTATTGGACCTTATCGGGTATTGGAACGTGTGGGCCCAGTGGCTTATCGTTTGGAGTTGCCTCCAGAATTGGAGCAAATACATGACGTGTTTCATGTCTCGATGTTAAGGAGATATCGTTCTGATCCATCGCATGTGGTGCCAGTGGAAGAGATTGAAGTAAAGTCAGATTTATCCTTTGAGGAGGAACCAGTGCAAATCTGGGATCGAGACGTAAAAGTGTTGAGAAAGAAGTCCGTCCCTTTGGTCAAAGTTTTGTGGCGAAATCACGGTGTAGAAGAGGCGACGTGGGAGCCAGAGGATGTTATGCGACAGCAGTATCTCCATCTCTTTTGATCAGGTAAATTTCGAGGATGAAATTTATTTTAAGGGGGGTAGAACTGTAACATCCTGAATAATTGGGTTTGTGCATTTTATGGGTTTGAATGCTTAAAATATTAATTTGAGAATTTGAGGTACAATTGGGGCTCCAATTGGGCTGAGGCCTTGTTTTAAATATTTTGTTTAGACACTCTAAGGGCTTAAATTAAAGTTTTAATAGTTTAAGTGACATATTGGGCTTGTGGCCCAGCAATTAGGAGCACAGTAGAGGGAAGCTCTAAGTGGCGTCACTAGTGCATGAGAAGGCCCAAATTTTGGCAGCTTAAAGCCCAAGATTTAGGGCTAAAATTCGGCAATTACATGAGCAAGGGGCGGCACAAGGCTAAATTTTAGGGATTTTATGTGTGTGGATAATAAGCAGATAAAAGCTATTTTTGAGGAGATAATAAATCAAAAATAGGAGCCATCTTTAAGTGTTTAATGTTAGCCGAAACTTTGAGGAATTTGAAAAGAAAGGGGCATTCGGTTTTGGCTTAAGGTGTATGTGCCAAATTTTTCTATTCATTCTTCTCTTTTCTGTCGAAATCTCTGCTAAAGCTCTCATATTTTTCTCTGCCGAAATTTCTCCCCTATTCTTTCTCTCTTCTCTTCTTCTTCAGTTAGCCGAATCTTTAAGCCTCTCCTTGCTCTCTTTTCTCTTTTTTTTTCTAGCCGAAACCATATCAGTTCATCCCTCCGGGATTTTCATAAAAAGCCGAAATCACTAAGATCTCACCTCCTGAAGTTGCCGAATCTTCTTTAATGGAGTCTACTTGTGCCGAAATCTGAAGGAAACAATAGGTAAGTGTTGATTTCGGGATTTCAATGTTCTTTCGGCTTTTCAAAGTCCTTAGCCGAATGGCTATTAGAAACTAATCTCTTATTTCACTCTTATTTTCGGCATTCTGGGATCTGAAGAGGAGTCAATCGTGTAGATCTCTAAGTCATAAGTTCAGTAATACTCGAATCAAGGTATTTCCAGGATTTCAAGGTAAGAAAGTCTATTGATTTTAGTATGTAAAAACGGATAGAACACTAACCATGGCCTATTATAGGAGAAGGCCTATTTTTCATATCTTTCTGGCTTTTTGAAGCAAAGTGTAGATTGGTTTAGCAAGGGTATCTACATTAATCAGGTGTGTAATTCTCCACACCATCTAGATTTGTTTGATTAATATATGATTATAAGTCTTGCATTTTTTGATAAATGCCGAAAACCCGGCATAATGACAGAAACCCAAAGAGGGTATAAGCAAATCACCAGGTTAGTAAATGTTCTAATTAAATGATATAAGTATATTGGTTTTATGTGATTGCATGGGTTGGGTTTGATGAAAGGAGGAAGTTATACGTTGTAGCGGTTTTTACCGTGATCTGTTGTAGCGGTTCCTTACCGTGATCTGTTGTAGCGGCTTTTGCCGTGATCTGTTGTAGTGGCTACGGCCATGACCTGTTGGTGAACAGCACGACTGCCATCAAGGCGTGTAGCGGTGTGGGTTGATTGTAGAAATCCCCAATGGTGTGAATGGCTGGTACGGGGGCGTGTAGCGGATGGAAACCTAGGATTTGGGTTGGGCTTTGCATGTTATTTTTGTTATTTATATTTTGATTAATATGTTTTATGGGGCTAAAGCCCAAATCTAATGGTGCATGAGGGTTGCACACTGAGTCTCGTGACTCACCCTTTTATTTTAACCATCTCAGGTGACACTTAGGACATCAGACCGGGCTGGAGAGGAGAGCAAGGTGGCCATGCGACAGAGCTTTGAGGATTTAGCAAAAAGACTTAGTTTAATATTTGATTTTCATTTAATTAATGGGTTTAAATTTCCTTGTAATAAGGCCATGGGCCACTAGACTACCATTTATGTTTTGGGATTTTATTACTGGGCTTTTATTTAAATTTTTTATGTTTTCAATTAGGTTAAGACATGTATGAAAATTCAGTTTTCTTTTAAAATCCACCAAGATAATTTATAACTTAATATTTTATTCTTTAATGAATTCTTAAGCTTTCGGAATAATGGTGTAAACCTAGTAATTCTTTTCCAAAATGCGACATGTTTTGCAAAATCTCTTAAGTGACATACCAGATCCGGTTGTAGTGTTTGGGCCGGGTTTGGGGTGTTACACATAAATTGAGGGATAAATCATCCAAAAGCATATTAAATGTGGGTCTAAAATATGTTATAATTACAGTTTATCATCTTGTAATTGGGCTTGAGGGATAATTGGGTTTTGTAAATAGACATTTGGTATTTTTTATTATTTATTTATTTTTTTGTTTTTCTGATATGGACCCGGGCAGAAATGGGCTACTACAGCTGCCTCTCTTTGCTTATTGTCGTGTAACGAGAATAGAGTAAAAATGATAAAAGGGCCCATTTTGCCCGGTCTTGTCAAATGGTTGTATCTTCAGGGAGATAGGCTAGTTTCTTCAATCTGCTTCACTGCAACTTCAGGAAGACAAGATTTACTATCTTTAGTCTGCTCCACTGCAAACTCAGGGAGACAAGATCAATGTCTTCGATCTGCTTCCTGCAACTTCAAGAATGCCAGATCTGCTATCTTCAACCTGCTCCACTCCTGCTCAGTAGAGATAAGATCTGATATCTTTAGTCTGCTCCATTGCCAATACATAGAGATAAGACTTGCTCAAATTTGATCTGCTCCACTCATGCTCAGTGGAGATAAGATTTGATTTCTTCAGTCTGCTCCATTGCCAATACATGGAGATAAGACTTGCTCAAATTCGATCTACTCTACTCCTGCTCAGTGGAGATAAGATCTGATTTAGTCTGCTCCATTGCCAATACATGGAGATAAGACTTGCTGTCTTTGATCTGCCCCACTCCTACTTAGTGGAGATAAGATCTTCTATGGTAAATTCAATCCGACCTACTGCAACTTTAGAGGTATAGGATTCATCATTTTAATCCGGCTCCACTGCAACTTCAGGGAGATGGGATTAACTGTCTTCAGTCTACTCCACTGCAACTTCAGGGAGACAAGGCTGAAAGTGTCTTCGATCTGCTTCCTGCAACTTCAGGAAGATGAGATCTGCTGTCTTCAATCTACTCCGCTGCAACTTTAGGGAGATAAGGCTGAAAGTGCCTTTGATCTGTTTCTTGCAACTTCAGGAAGATGAGATCTTCTGTCTTCAGTCTACTCCGCTACAACTTCAGGGAGATAAGGCTGAAAGTGCCATTGATCTATTTCCTGCAACTTCAGGAAGATGAGATCTTCTGTCTTCAGTCTACTCCACTGCAACTTCAGGGAGATAAGGCTGAAAGTGCCTTTGATCTGCTTCACTGCAACTTCAGGAAGATAAGATTTGCCGTTCGATCTCGTCCCACTACTACTTAGGGTGACAAAAGTGACAATCTTCGACCTATTCCACTGTTGATCATGGAGATAGGGCTGGTGAATTCACAGATGTTGCTACACCGTCCTCTGGGGGACATATCCTGTAGACTTATGTTTATGCCAAACGATTAGGATCCTATAATCGGAATGACTCTAATGCTCCTAACTAAATGTATTATGGACGACATTTGCATGAATGCAGAATGTCATAAGAATGATCCTATTTTTAAATGTGTAATAAGTAGGATGCAATGATCGAAATGATTCTAATGCTCCTAACTAACTATATTATGAATGCAGAATGTCATGAGAATGATCCTTTTTTCTCTCTTTTTTTTGAAATATGTACAACGATTAGGACACAATGATCGAAATGAATCAAATGCTCCTAATTGGAAGTGTGAGAATGATCCCTATTTAATGTTTGGATTGTCATTGCTCATAGTTCATCGAGGTTCTATCACTGATGCGTTACCATGCTTTCTCGTTCACCTGGTATCTTTGATAGAAAACCCAAAGAAACAATCATATTCTGCTCAGCAAGCTTGCCCCGCTGTAATTTCAGAGTCCCCTCCACTTGAACTTTGGGACATAAAGCTTGTATCTCCCTTTGCAACTTCAGTGGGATAACATTTGGTTTCTTCCATCCAATTTATTACTACTTAGAGGTATAAAATTTATATCATCTTCAATCAATTTGATCTATTACACCATTCCTTGGGTGTAATGACCATGTACCTGAAATTTACATGAATGCAAGGTAACATTTTTCTTTTGCTGAGAATGATCCCCTTTTACACTTGGGTTGACATTGCTCATCATTTGTCGAGAGGGTATCATTGACGAAATGTTTTATCCAATAAAACCCGAAGAGATAATTATCTTTCAATGTTTCTAACCCTTAGGCTTGGTGAGTTCTAAACAATAGTCCTGTTTTAGATTTATCATATTATTTAGAAGCTTCCAGAGTAATATGCAAAACTCCTTTTGTGCAAGTATTATTAGTCCATTAATTGTTATTTCAATATAAAATGCTTGAAAAAGATCACAACAATGGACAAGAAAGAAATTAATCAAGAGCATAGCTTGAAACAGATAAGTTAGTAAAAAATAACCAAGAAAATTGATTGGGGTATATCTTTGAAAAGAATGAAGTAATCAAATATAGCAAATTCAAAATAGGTAAGATAGAAGCCAGGTGCCCCAGATATCGCAGCCTGAGCTTCTCTGTACAAACTTCTTAAGGACCATTTTAAGCTCAATACGTGTTTAGAGGATCCAGAGTACTTTGTCAATGCCCTAAGACATAGCATACTTCCTCATTGTTAATTCAGGCATAGCAAGACTACCACATGCCCTATCTTTGATCAGAATTTGAGCCTCCCTTTTCGGGTTTTCGGCTCAAAACCCCTTTGGTCTCAAAGCGCCCTTTGCGGGTTTTCGCCTTGGCCTCTCCTTTTTTTTTTTAAAAAAAAAATAGATCTCAAGGTGCCCTTTGCGGGTTTTCACCTGAATTCGCCGAATAGGCCTTCTCTACAGCATAAGGTCCTTCCCAGTTTGGCATCTACTTTTCTCCGAAATCCCTTTTTAAAAGAAAGATCAAGTTCCCCTCGTGGAATTCTCTAAGATGAACCTCTTTGTTCTTTTCTTTGATTAGGTTCAACTGGCAAAAATACTTCCATTCCATAAACCAATGGGTAAGATATTTCCTCGGCAAAGGTTCTAGCTGACATTCGATATTCATAGAAGATAAATGGTAACTCCTTTATGCCAATGTTTACAAGTCTTGGTCATCTTTCCTACAATCCTTGTTTTGTTTTTTTTTTTATTCTTTTTCTTTTTGGTTGCCATTGCTGCTCTATAATATGGCGTCTGATCTTTGAACAGATTACTAACTTTTGACAGTGTCCTTTTTGGCATTCTTTATCGGTGCCTGATCTTTTATTTTTTGGAATTTGATGACTGACGACTTTGCAATATTGGCATATGAAGCAACATTCACCCTCTTAGTGACATAATCAATGACCACCAAGATAAATTGATGTCAACTAGAAGCTTTTGATAAGATCGGCCCCATAACATCCATGCCCTGCCTATAGTAAAGTCTATGAAGAAAATGGAAGAGTCACATAAATCTCGTCTTCTTCAATTCAGTATTTGCGGTATAACTGATACAATCCCCTTCCATGGTAAACTAATAGTGCCCGATCCTAATGTTTAGCTCGCGTCTTAGTAGCCCAGGCATGTCTTGATATGATCATGCAAAAACATTTTTGAATTCTTGAAAATATCTCAATGATGTCTCGCCTTATCTCTGTAGTGAGCTAGGCTTCAATCTTCATCCCTTTCCTAGACTCGCAATGTCCATTAACCCTATGTAAGGTAGGATATATTTTTCATCATGTTCTGCCATCCTCAACAAATCAAAAGATAGGTTACAATCCCTGTCATCTTCAAAGTCCTGAGATCCCTCTAAACACATATCTTACTCGAAAGAAGACTCTAAGTCAGTAGCGGCGTTGCTCACATCATTGATATCTGGAGACTATTGTAGGTTCGAAGGAAGATTCCAAAGAATAAATGATTCAAAGAATGATTATTTGTATGATCATGAATGAATAAAAGAATATTTGAAAGAAAGTCCAAAAATAAAAGAATCTATTTATGGAAAGAATAAAAGAATATTTGTTCAAAAAGATGCATTTTATTGAAATAAAAATTTCGGACACGAGCCTATTTCACAAAAGAATTCTTATTGCCTCTAGGCTTAAGGCAACTAGCGTGTTTTGAATATTACTCTAGATTAGCTCTAAAAATACAGGGATCTTTTCCACAGTCCCATTATTCAAAACACTCCCAAGTACACAAGATCTTGGAAACCTCGTTCCTAGGTTCCCTCTTTGCTTTTGATTTCTTCAAGGAGTCGCAACTTTCTTGTATCCTCCTTCAATAATCGCATTTACTGCCTTGTCAAAATGATTAGGTTCTGATGAATCGTCGAATTTCACAATTCCCATTTTGATGAACCTTTCGACCAACATTTTAAACGTAGTATAGTTTTCAATTGAATGACCCGTTATTCCCGCGAGGTACTCGCATTGGGCATTCTCATTGTACCACTTTAGGAACGGAGGTTGCACAGGTTCCGAGTAGGACGGAGACACCACATGCACATCAAAAAGATTCTGATACAACTCCTTATATGTCATCAGGATGGGTGTGAACTGGGGCTTTTCTGTATTTGGCCTCGCATTGGGTTTCTGTATTTGATTTATTTTAGTATTCAAAGACTATATTATTTTGCTTGAATTGTGCCATGAGACATAGGATTTGGGTTTATATTTTTGTTTTTATGTTGCATGACATTTAATTTAAATTATGGGACGCCTAAATATGATTATTAAATAGTTATGCAGGAACCCCGATTTTTATTAAAAACATATATAAATATCACTTTCCCATTGCTAAATTATAATTAAAATTTTGAGTAGTAAATAATTCGGTAATTAACTAAGTTTTCTTCTAAAATAAACAAATGTTTTAACATGATCGCTGTTAAAAAAACTCTGAGAGCTTACTGGGCCATTTTGGTAGGTAATGTAATCTTCCAAATTCAAGTCTAATGTCTAAGCTAGGTTGGAGAGGTTACGTACACTAGTGAAATTCATAGTTCGTTTAAAGAGTAAATGGTATCCCCTCATTGGCATTGCGTGTATTACGGAAAAGAAACATTACTATGAGTAATTTTTCTAGGATGAATATTATCATTACTATTTGTTAGCAATTACCTTTTCCATTGAGAAAGATGCAATGGTGATCATTATATAAAATATCATCAAATTGGGTTAACGGATTTTAACCCAAAGGGATAAAGAATATCCTATGAAGGTAACAGAAAAATAAAAAGGTCATTAAACAATAACATAAATCTAAGTTGCTTCCGTAAGGTATATAATGGGGAGATTAGTCATGGTACTTTTAGTGGATTGGCTTCATGACTAAATAATTTTTATTAATAGACGAAGAGTCAGAGTCTAATTACAAATTATATAAGCATTGATTATATATATTCAATCGGTCCCTCCGCTAGCTTGCACAACTCTATATGAATTGCAAATGAGAATCGTTACGATGTATGGATGAAAGCGACGTTTGAGAAATAGTTTGCATGAATTACTACTCACAATAAATGTATTTTCTCGAAAGAGCAAGAGATGACTTAGAAATTAATTTAATTTCCTTGGATTATTATTTATTTAATTGAATGTAATTAAAGACTTCAGCCTAAGTGAAATTTAAATTAATTAGTCATTGTTGTTTTATTTATTAAATTTATTACTCATATATATTACAGTAAAGTTGTCATGATTTTGACGGGATTAGAATTCGTTTGAGAAAATAATTTAATTTCTACTAATTAATTATTTTTAATTAATTAAATAAATAATATTTTGAGAATAGAAAACTAGTTATTAGGTTGGATAATTATATGAGCTCGTTTTAATTTAATTTAAAACTGAACAGCACAGATAATAGTACCCAATACATGAAAGACCCAAGGAGCCTATTTAAATCGGGGTGGGCGACACACACCACCACACTGAGTCCTAGTGGTACTGGAGGTTTTCTATTAAAATATTATTTTCCTTCTTTTCCTATTCTAGTAGAACTCTTGTGATTTTTTCTTACATAAATGGACTATAGGGTTGCTGAAAATAGAAGACATACATACGAGGATACTCGGTCGAATTTTAGTGAAAATTTGTTTGGTTTATTTTCTTTAAACTCAAATGAATTATATTTTTTGTGAGTACTTGTTCAAATTTGTGAGATGAAAATTTCAAACTCTTTGGCAATTATAATTCAAGTTTGTGAGATTGAATTTTTAGTTTTAGATTTTTCCCTAAAGAAAGTTGCTTTTCCCCATTGGAAAATCTCAATTTTCTTCTTGTGTGTAGTTCTTGAAAAGAGCTCACTCTCTTAGCATCTAAGGGTTTGAGAATAACACAAAAGATCATTCAATTGAAAGCTAGAAGGGTTTAGACACTAGATCCATGATTCTATGAATCTCCTTAGCTTGAACACATATGTATTAAATTTTGTAAAATTTATTACTATAGATATCAAAACCAAATGTTTGGTTTTATGAAAAATTCTAAAATTTCGTTGCACAACAAAACTATTTTTCATGATCTATTTTTCAGATAACATAAATTTTGGTTTTATTGTTAATTCCTATAGACTTTATTTCAATTTGAAAAATAAAAAAATTAAAATGCAAAAGGAAAAATTCGAGAAAATGAAGAAAAAATAAAAAAATTGAAAAAAAGAGAGATGAAAAGCACTTGTAGTTCAAAGCGTTATCAAGAGAATATGCTTATTTATTTTTTGGTATTTCTTTTACTTTCTTTATTTCCTTTAATTCATGCTTTATTCTTGAGTATTTGAAAAATAAGGGAGAAAGCAAAAAATGGTGGAGTTGAAAATGTATGGAGTGATTGTTGGGGAAGCTAGGAAAGTTACCTTTAGCTCACGTTGGTCTATGAGTGATCAGTGTTTAAAAGCTTAAATTTATCCTTTTTATCTTACCTTATCTCGAGCTTATGTTACAAACTTTAAAAGGCTAGCGATTTTCACTTATATATTAAAACTAGTTTAAAGAAGGAGAAAGAATTGTATGAAATTATGATTCCACGTCATCTTTATCCTTTTTCAATGGGAGAATGAAAAATCAGAGTTTTCCCCCTGATTTTCAGCTTTTTTCTCCTAAAAAATTAAAATCTAATTAAAAATGCTAAAAATCAGGAGGGATTGTATGAAACTGTGATTCCACATCATCCTTATCCCTTTCCAATGGGAGAATGGCAAATCAGATTTTTCCTCCTGATTTTCTGCTTTTTTTCTCCTGAAAAAAATTCAAATCTAACTAAAAATGCTAAAAATCAGGAGGAAAAATATGATTTGTCATTCTCCCATTGGAAAGGGATAAGGATGGCTAGAGCTGTTGAAAGACTACGACCTGATCATCGAGTATCACCCATGAAAAGAAAATGTGGTGGCAGATGCCTTGAGCAGGAAAACTATGGCAGTCTTATTGTCCCTGCGAACTAAAGTGACTTTGATCGATAATGGAGCCTTGTTGGTGGAGTTGGTAGTGAAGCCAACTCATTTCTATCGAATTTTAGAGGAACAAAAGATGCTCTCAGGAAAAGCATTACACTTCAGTATAGGTAAATAGGGCGAACTTAGATTCAAAAATCGAATGTTTACATCAATAAAGAATGAATTGAGGAAGAAATTATTAAGAGAAACTCACCAAGGGCCTTTTTCACTTCACCCCGGTGGCATTAAGATGTATAGAGACTTGTAGGAATCCTACTGGTGGCCTGGAATGAAGAAGGAGATCTCAGAATACATTTCCACATGTCTAACATGCCAAAGAGTGAAGGTAGAGCATCAAGTTCCATTGGGAAGACTGTATCCTCTGGAAATTCCCAAATGGAAATGGGACAGAATCACCATGGACTTTGTATCTAGATTGCCCCTTAGTCCCTCCAAGAAGAACTCTGTTTGGGTGGTGATAGATAGGCTCACAAAATCAGCATACTTTTTTCTTGTGAATACCACATATTCTTTAGAAAAGTTGGTTGAACTATATATTGCTGAAGTGGTGTGTCTCTATGGAGTGACATTGTCCATTGTGTCTGATAGGGATCCAAGATTTACCTCCAGATTCTGGCAACAATTACAATAATCATCAGGAACCAAGTTGAAATTTAGCATTGCATTTCACACTAAAAAAAATGACCAATCTGAAAGAGTAATCAAGTTTTAGAAGATATGATGCGTTGTTGTGTGAATGATTTTTTGGATAAATTGAGAAAGGTATGTTCCTCTAATTGAATTCGCCTACAAAAATAGCTACCATGCCAGTTTAAAGATGTCTCCTTTCGAGGCCTTATATGGTATAAGGTGTAGAACACCTACTTGTGGGATAGTGTTAAGCGAAAGAAAAATCGTAGGTCCAAACTTAGTGCGTGAAACTAAAAAAAAGGTTGTCGTCATTCGCAGCCACTTGAAGGCTACTCAGGATCGACAAAAGTCCTAAGCAGATTTAAGGAGAAAGGAAATCTCCTTTGAGGTTGGAGACAAAGTGTTCTTGAAGTTATCCCCTTGGAAGAGGATTATACGATTTGGCCAAAAAGGAAAGTTAAGCCCAAGATTTGTCAGACCGTATGAAATCCTGGAAAGATTTGGTTTGATAGCATATAGCCCTGCCTCCTAAACTACCAAATATTCATAATGTCTTCCACGTATCAATTTTGCAAAGATATAGATCCAACCCTGAGCACATGGTACAAACTGAAGAGCTTGAGATTGAACCAAACCTATCTTACAAGGAAGAACCAGTCTGTATTTTGGCCAAGGAATTTAAAGAGCTAAGGAAAAAGAGAATTCCTATAGTAAAGGTACTAGGGAGAAATCAAAACACCGAGGAAGCTACTTGGGAAAGGGAGAGCATAACGAAAGAGCAATATCCACAATTATTTTTAAGTATGAATTTCGGGAACAAAATTTCCTAAGTGGGGGAAAGTTCTAACATCTCGCCCGACGAAATGTAGTACTTGAGTATTGTTAACTGAATTAAGGCTTATAGTGTGACCCCCGAGTAAAAGGAGGGTTAGAAAATTATCAAGTATTTAAGGTTTGTGAATACACCCTTGGAAGAAGTCCTTATTAAGGTGAGCTCTGAGGTTTGATGGACTCTTCGATAAAGTATATGTCGCCCCAACGAATAAAAGAAAATAGTGAGTCCTATTGTTAAACCCCTAGTCTTATAGGAAAGATGAATATATTGTTATCTTATTATTTGATTAAACTATTTAGTTGGCCGAATTTCTAAAAATGAAAGGCCATGCATTTAAGATGAGAAAGGAAACTATTATTCGCGGGTACTGGAGGAAGTTAGTGGAGGGAGATAAGCTTTTCCACTAAGTTTTCCTTCTGTGTGCACCCATATAAAGTTTAACTTAGCTTCCTAAACAAGTTTTATATTTTCTTTAGCAATTCATACTTTTTTTCAGCAAATTCTCTCTGCATTTTCTATGAAAACGAAAAAGCCAAGGCCTGCTTGAAGGGTTAAAGTTCGTTGTAATTAGTCAACTTCACCATTTTAAAACATAATAAATAACAATGAAACTCTAAAGTTTCATGCTTTAGGGGTAGACTAATGATTTAGGAAAAGGAAACTTCTAGATTTTGGGTTTCCTAATTAAGTGTTTTTTAAAGCTTATTTAGTTCTTCTAAAAAACATAACCTTATAGGTTAACTATTTATGTTATAGCTCAATAAACTCCCAAAAACTCTCAAGACAAGGGCAAGAGACTTACTATTTAGTTTCTGCTGCATCTTTTGGTGAGTTCTTTCATACCTTGTATGTACATTGTACATAACTGGTTCAAGGTAAGTTTACCTAACTGGTGAAGAGTCTGGCTTTGCATGTCTGTGTAAGAAATAAAGGAGTCTTACTTCGTGCTGAGTCATTCCCCACTTTACTCTAGAAAAGACACCATATGGTCAGAACAAAATAAGTGAATTCATGGCGTTTCCTTCACTGGAAGATGCATTGAACTGGCAGATCGCGATACAAGAACGATGTTATGTAGCCTCTGGTTAGGTAAGTATAATGCAAACCAGATTGGCAAAAAGTAATAGAGGAAAAAGGAATGAACGTTACAATCTCTGAACACGGACTAAGGTTTTTTGCTAGTACAAAGGAGGTTGTTTGCATGAATGCTTGGGCGTAGTGTATGCGCCAAAGTAAATCTTACTTTGTCAAAGTCTATGCAAGTTCGATATTCTCTAATAGGTGAGTTACATGAGGTTAGTCTGTGTGGTGTCTTCACCAATGGGCAAATTGTAAGTCCCATTTAGTTAGGAAGAGTTCCTCTATCTACGTGACATGTAGATATTCTGATGCTACTTTGGAACTCACTAAGTTCTATGAACTTACCCCATTTATCTTCCCTTCTCAAGACCCCCCCAAAAATAAAGGAATATTCAAGGACTACGCCAGAGGATACATTCTATGTGAGGCTTATAATGATTTTGTATTATGCATAACAAATGATTGTGGCGTCAAGGTTCGAAATTTGAAAAACAATATTTGGTAATTAAAATTGTATTCACCAAATGAAGCCCTTCCCTTAAATCTTTACAATGAACTTTTATGTTTCAAAAGTGTTTGGGCCTTTAAGCTTAAAAGTTTTATTTATTACTATTATAGCAAATACCTATTTGTTTTTTTTTATAAACTTAAGGTTTCGCCAATTATGTTACTATAAGGAAAAGGCTTTAAGGTTGTAACGTACCATTCCTGGGTCCTCCTCAAGGGTCGAGAATGGGGCACTACATTGATGTTGTTAAGGTCACTTTCTTAGAAGTTCAAGTTCCTCGAAACTACTTTACTTCACGGGAAGGTTAATGTATCTCTTAGTGAATTGTGTACAACTTTGTACAGTTATGAACTGAGAAATAAGGAAAACGCAGAGAAATTCAATTTGAGACACAAAAGTTTTGGTAGTCCGGAGTTGTTCACACACTTGGAGTAAAGATCAAAAGAGAAGATCCAAGTCAAGGGGAAGACTAAGTAAAGATGAGTGCGCTTTCTGTCGAGAAAAATAACACTAGAAGAAAGATTGCCTAAAATTGAAAAATAAAAGTAAATATGATAAAGGGAAAGTTGTAATAGAATCAAGTGTAGTTGAGTGTGATGATGAAGATTCAAATCTCTCACTTGTTATATCAGTAACGGCCATGATGAAGATTATTTATGGTGCACAAGTGGTAATGAAAGGGGTTCACGAGAATAATAACTTGTACCACTATCTGGGTAGTATAATTAATGGGATATTTTCTGCGATAGTAACTAAAAATCAAGAGTCAGAAGCACTTAAGCTATGGCATATGCATTTGGGGCATGTAGATGAAAAATCTGTGAACTTGCTTATAACTTAAGGGTTATTGAAAAGAGTATGAACTTGTAAACTGGATTTCTATGGGCATTTCATCAAATGGAAGTAGACAAGGGTAAAGTTTGAGACTGCAATCCATGATACTAAAGGCATCTTGGATTATGTTCACTTTGATGTCTAGGGTTCCTCTAAAACAAACTCTTTGAGAGGAAAAATGTTATTATGTAACTTTTGTTAATGATTATTCCCAAAGAGTGTGGGAGTATACAGTGAAGACAATGGATGAAGTGTTAAGAGTTTTCCTTAAGTGGAAAACGATGATGGAAACTCAAACGGGCAAAAAGATCAAGCATTTTCACACAAAATGGTGAAGAGTATTAAAGTGGTCCATTTGCCAATATTTTTTTAAGATAAGGGCATCATCAAACATTTCACTATCAAATCTACACCACAATAGAATGGGGTGACAAAATGCATGAATTGGACATTGTTGGAGAAAGTTCGATGTATGCTATCCAATCCTAGATTGGGTTGTCACACCCGGATTAATTAAGTCTTGAGTTGAGAAAGGGATTTGCGAATTTAATTGAAAGGTTTTCTACGCTAGCGAGTTCATTTTGTAATTAAGGTTAATTAATGGATTGATCTTGGAAAAAGCGGGATTTCAACTATAGTTCCATTAGTTTTGAACTAAGTATATATTAGTGGGAGACATGATGATTAATGTATTTCCAGGTGGTTGTGAATTGGTTTTGGTGATAGGGGTCGAAAGGACTATATATATATGAGAGGCATTCTTCTTTAGGGATTCTTTTATTTTTCTATTCTTCTTCTTCATTTTTACGGTTTGTCATGGAAGAGAGAAAGGTTATGGAACATTTGTGCATGCAGGGGAAAGACTAATGTCTAATTCGTAGAAATTAGAAATCTTGCATGTTGGTAAGTTTTCTAATTTCTCTGCATTAGCAAATTCAAGAAAAAGAAGGTAGTTAAGGATTTCAGTTAATTATTGGTCCTATTTTTTGGGGGGGTAAAGTGGTAGATAATCATTCAAATGGTCTTTGCATGTAAAGAAATTATGATTTTTATGTTAATGAATGGTTTTAGATAGATTTTGAAATGGTTGTTATGTTGGTTTGACTAATGAAGCTCGTGTAGCAAGGAAAAAATTCTTAGAAGATGGATTTGGAGGCAACTCTCAGGTGAGTTCTCGGACTCAAATCTTAAATGGATGTATCATGTGTCATTAATATACTGAATATGTTTAAATTAGTATTTTACCAATGGTGAATCAACTTGTTGCGAAATGTTATTGTCTTGTGTGTGCATATGGTATTGCATGCAAATACTGTTTGGTTGTGAGTTTGATCATAATGGAATGGATGAGTATGTTGTAGCAAATTACTAATGTATGTTGATTGTATGTGGTGTGGCATGCGAATATGTACATGAAAGGTTCAGCGTGATGCATTGTTGAGTATTGAAATGATATGAATGATTGGCATATTGTATGTCACGTGATAGACAATATCTGTTGGTTGAATGTTCGTATATGTTATGCATTATATTTATGTGGCTTTGAGGAAGTTTGGATGGTCATACATGGGATTGCATATGCATTATATTTATTTGGCTTTGAGGGAGGTCTGGTTGGACTGAGCCAGGAAAGGAGATTAAATGATACGATGATTAGGTGCACACTCGTATATGAAAGCCCATTGTGTGGGACGTAAAAGAGTCCTTTATGGGACGTTTGAGAGCCCCTTGGGGGACGTATGAGAACCCTTAATGGGATGTATGCAAGACCATGGCCATGACATTATTGTAACTGTGGAAGCCCGTCAGGACGATCTTAAATGTGGGAAGTCTGCTAGGACTATCTTATGTGGAAGTCTATAAGGACTATCTAATATGTAGGAAGTCTGCCAGGACTATCTTCTATGAAAGCCCGTAAGGACTATCTAAAATGTGGGAAGTCTGCCAATACTATCGTATGTGGAAATTCGTAAGGACTATCTAATATGGTGAAGTCCACGAGGACAATCGTTGTGAGGAAAGATCACTAGAACTATCTTGTAAATATGATTCCATAGTACAACCATTTGTATGAGTCCACAAAAAGATGATCTATTATTAAGAGAAGGCCATTGTGTTTGTACTAGTGACCTCCTATAAACGAGTTTTTGTTTATAGAATAAATATAACACCAAAAATATAAGAATTAAGAATGGCGGTGATCGCAAGTGCACGGGTCAAATTGTAATATAGTTTGTACAACGAAATACCTTGGAAGTATTCTGAGGATCATACCCAAGAGAGGATGCAATAAATAATGAAAGTACTTTTACAATAACAAGTTTAAATAGTAATAGTTAATTCCTATATTACGATGGATCATAAAATAGATTTAGAGGAATAAAAATAAATAAATAAACAAAAGAAAAGAAAAGAAAAACAAACAATTGAATTAAACCGATAAACCAATCAGAAAGATTAACTCACTTCAGAATTTGCAACTAACTTCGGATTAGATGTCTAAAATGGATTAGTAATCGATCAAGCAATCATTACCTCATGATTTCTAGTTAACTTAATCGATTGGTTGATACTCGTTTATCTCCCGACCTTACTTTCTCAACTAGGATAAATTATGATTTACTCGATTCGACTTATCTTTCGATACCATTTATCCTATGATAACTTATTAGGGTTGTTAAACCTAACAGTTTAAGAACACATAATTTATACCAACTAAACCATCTCAAGAAATTTCAAATCCTCCATTAGTCACATCCCCATTCACTTGTTAATCTCCCTTAAGGGATTTAGTCACTCATGTTATTCATAATCTCAACTTCGATTGAATAAACCATGTAAGCAACACGATCGATTTAGAGAAGAAAAGAGATGTGAATAATTATGGATTGAGTATCGAATGGAAAATAGAGTAGCAAATCTTTCGATTGGAATAAAGAAATAAAACAATTGCAAAGGAAAATATAAATTGAATACTTTAATTAAATAAGCAAATCATTGAATCAAAATTTAATCAAAAAGAAAAACAAGAAAGTATTTAAAAGCCAAAAAGAAAATAAACTAAAACTAATTCTAAACTACGAGGGTTTTTGAAAGTGTCTAAGATGACTTTTTTACATTCAAACCTTAATGTCTTATTAATAGAGGTGTTGGCAGCCCAAATTAGGTATTTAGCACGTCTTAGGTATTTATATAAGTTTGATTGTGCAGACGAAAATAACCCCGAAATACTTGGGCAACACGAAAATAACCCAAATACTGTCCTGTGTCGTTCCTTTGGTGCATTGACATCCTGGGAAGCTTGTGCATCACTCGACCTTTGCTTCCACATCAATTGGGCCTTTATATCTCCATCCTACACACTCAATTAAACTAATTAGCACAAACTAAGGCCCGTGTTGTCCTATTGGGTCACAACACCTACATAATGTGTTAAAAACATTTATTTTTATTAACTTTAAACGTAATATAAAATCCTAAATTGCTTAGAAAAGATGCTCCTTAAATGCGAAATTTACTCAAATTAACTACTACATTTGATGACAAGTCAACTAGCAGATAAAGTAAAATAGATACAAGTTATGACAGTCCATCGGCTCTATTTTTACAGTTTTATATCTATCTAATTTTATGAGTCTACCAAGAATGAGTATATGTGCTTATAGCACATTCCTTACTTAAACCCACTGTACAAGAAAATTGCATGGAAGTCATATTTTATATATGACAGTCTGGCAGGTTCTTTTGAGGACGATGCAAGAGTGTTCTCCTATACTTTTGAAGCAATCGAATTGTTTATTCTAATAAGTACTTGTCTGAGACACAGTATGAAATGTTAGTATTCGACTATGTGGTTGAAGTAAGGATCTGCCTACTGGAGTAAGTGAGATCAAGCACTAATAAGGGTACATGGTGGAAGGTGTTTATTATGATCTATCCTTCATCATAAGTTGTGTCACAAGAAAGATGCATGAGTATCTTCCTTAAGAATGCCAATGAGAATCCCCAGAAAGTAGTTGCAAAGAAGTAACTACAAAAGGGTCCGTCAGGAAAACCATTGAAGAAAAGATTGGCGGAAATTACTTGCCAACGTATCCACATCTCTATCTAGGTATCTTTTATTGTACATCGTTAAGACCTCACCTATAGGACGTCCTATAGTCAAGTCTGTGCCATCAGGATTTACCGAATATGTTTTGCATAAGCAAAGACTTGTGGTTTCTGAATGTTTAAATTTCAACTTCAATAGTATTTTGTTGATGCCAGGTATGGAACATTCACTAGGTTCAGTTGTAGTTACCAGTGTGTTTGCTATGGATTGCAAGTTTAGAGGTTGTTTCTAAGAATCAAGGTGAGACCAGGCCAGAATTCGCCAAGCTCAGGCAGTTTAGTTTGTGGCTGTAGTGATATGCATATAGTGGGGCGACCTAGTGGCAGAGTCTTAGGGTTCGATTCAAGTTGTCCTTAAGGTTAATTTTAAATCAAGTAATGGTTCTAATGTAATAGAACTTCTATAGGAATACATCCCTTTTTAGTAATAAAATTTGTAAGTAAAACCTTTATACGTAATGGATTATATAAATACGCTATATATGTTTATTCTAATGTAAGAGTTCACTTTATATGATTTCCAACTTGCGGCATATTTCCATAAGGTATGGGCTAATTAGTTAGTTATTAGGTGTTGCTGGAAAATGGGGTTTGGAAAGCGCAGCGGAAAATAAATTATATTTTTTTCGATTCATTTAGGATGAATGTTTTGACCTAGTAGTCTTCTCTCCTATCTTTAAGCTCACATCTACCGAGTGTGTACTCGCTTCAAATCAGAAAAATTTTCACAAAAATTACCAGTGAGGTAATTTCACAATTTCTCTAAACTTTTGGGTCAAGTTATAAATAAAAAATATCTCTAGAAATTTTCTAAAATAATTTCTTTAGAAAATTTTCTCTTTACAACTTTCTTTTGAATTCAAGTGTGTGAAATAATGACCCAAGACTCTCTTTATATTGGGAGAGTTTAAAGAGTTTAACTATGATTAAATTTAATCACTTTAATATTAAATTAATATAATACTTATCAAGATATTAAAGATAATCACTTTAATATTAAATTAATAAAATACTATTAAATTAAATTCAATATTAAATCTATTAAAATAATATTATTTTTGGAATTGTTAATTTGAAATCAAATTCTCTGCTAAAGGCCAACAATTGATCAACCACCGAAGACTCACCGCTGTCGACAATTTGCTGGTCCTCGAAATGTTGTCGTCGCAGTCGTCGGCACCCCAAGAAGGTTTGATTTCTACCTGTTTGGTCTGGGCCAGTGACAACTCAACTGGTTTGATCTAGCCTCTAGTTGGATCGTTGACCCAGTTTCACATACCAGGCCCGATTCGACCAGTTTTTGGGTCTTGGTCTCGATTTTGGGCTCCTCAACCCAATTTACGATCTTAGGTCCAATTTTCAAAATCAATTACCCATTGGTTCAATTGTTTGACTTAAAAATTAATTTCCAAAAATATCACATTAATTTTAATTAATTTGATTAATTTTATTTTATTTGATCAAAATTAATTTTCCTAAAAATCACTTAGATTTTCCAAATTAATTTTTCAAGAAAATTCTTTAATCAAATTCTCTAGTTGTATAATTCTTACGACCACCCAATTTAATTCCACATCGAATAAATCGACTCAATTAAATTATTTCCAAATTCGAAGAATTTTCTTCTAATTCAAATGTCGTCCGATCGAGCTTTTGTTAAGCTAGTGGAGGGACCAATCGGACATATACAATTAGGCTCTAGTAATTGCAACTATGTCCAGAAGTATCGTTTCGATAATTCACAATTACTTAATCATGGAATCAGTCCACAAGAAGTACCATAATTGAAAACTCCTTATTATATAGTCTTTACAAAAGCAATTCATCCAACTGCTTTGTCCAATGACCTCGTCATGTGTGTGTTACCCTCATATGATATCATTGATTCCTTTGAGTTAAATCTGTTCACTCAATACAATCCTATTTTATCTCATTGTCACCATTGTGTCTTCTAAATAATTAATATGATCACTGTCAACAAATGACTATGATAAATTGCTCGTTCGAGAACAAGCAACCCGTGGCCACGTTCCATATTTATCCATCCACATAATGCCAATGAGAGGATATTATTGCTAACTCTGTAATCGAGTTATGAATTCCACTGTTGCTAGTACAGTCATGTCATACAAAAGTCATGTACTCAACATACCGGCTATCGACTTGATCATCTTTAGAGCATAAGCCTTCATTTATTTCAAAGCACATGAGTCACATACGCATGGTCAGTTACTAACTCAAGATTTAGGTAAATAACACCATGAATACTACAAGTGAATTAATTCACAAGCAAATTTAGAATTAACTTATCTTGGGTCCAGTCTAATGTATCATTCTACCAATGAGTACATCTATGTCTCTACCCGTGGAGCCAACTGCTCCGATAGCCAAGACTAGTCATCTCCTCAATTGGAATTTTAGACTACATAATAATCCTTCTCAATATTTGAATCAAATGTTCACTTTGATTCTTTTATGGGATTACGAACTCGTTTAGATTATCTACTAAAGTAAGTTACCTTTCTAGCAATGTAAACTTTCTTACAGTGCCACTTATCATTAGTTTGAACTTAGAAAATAAATAAGCTAATATTTTCCTGTCACAATTTCGCTATGCATGCAAAATATGAAAGACAAAAATACAAAAGACATAATAGTGAAATCTGAAATTAACTTTATTTATTTATTCATAGAAAATAGTTACATGTTTACTACAATATGGGCACATTTCCCAACAGGTGTAGCACCATGTAGCCCGAATTTAGCGATTGGGTTCGGCATGAGGTGCTACATGGGTAGAGCTTTTTGGTTCTGAGGTTATAATGTATGCATGCCATCTCATTAATTGCCTAGTATTTACTGCAATTGAAGGAAAAACACCATTGGAGAAATGTAGTGGAAAGCCTGCTACAAGTTATGATTCCTTACATGTGTTTGGTTCTGCTTCATACTATCATGTTAAGGAATCAAAGTTAGATCCAAGAGCTAAGCAAGAAGAATTCTTATGGATCATTTTTGGCATAAAGGGTTTTCGCCTTTGGTGTCTAAAAACAAAGAAAATTATCTTCAGCAGAGCTGTCACCTTTGATGAATATACCATGTGTTTCAAAGGTGCAAAAAGAGCAGTCAATGATACCCATAAGCATGTGAAGTTTGAAAGAATGGTTATTCTAGCAAATAAAGAATTTAATGATTCTCCTATTGTAGAAGCAGACTCTAGTAGGGAAGATCTAATGGAATGAGACTTTAGTGGAGGGGAGGTTCAAACCCAAGAACTTTCACAACAACTTGAATCAATTGCAACTAATAAGCCAAGGAGAATAATTAGAAAGCTTGTTTACTTTGCTGATATGATGGCTTATACATTCCAGTTGTAGCTGATGACATTTCTACCACTTTTAATGGAGCAATTCAGAGTTCTAAAGAAGAGAAGTGGAGGTTTACCATAAATAAAGAAATGCAGTCCCTTCATAAGAATCATACTTAGAAGCTGGCTAGTCTGTCGAAGGGAAATAAGACAATTGGGTGCAAGTAGATGTTTGCAAAGAAAGAAGGATTTCCTAGCCAAGATTATGTTCGCTACAAAGTAAGATTGGTGGTAGAAGGCTATGCTTAGAAAGAGAGAATTTATTGCAATGAGGTATTTTCTCCAGTTGTGAAGCATTCTTCCATTAGAATTTTATTGACGTTGGTGGCATAGTTGGATTTGGAACTAGTTTAGTTGGATGTAAAAACTAATTTTTTTCCAATAAAACTTGGAAAAGGAAATTTATATGACTCAACTAGAAGGATTCAGGGTTGCTAGAAAATAAAATTTAGTGTGTAAACTTGGAAAATTTTTTTACGATTTAAAACAATATCCGAGGTAGTGGTACAAGCGAATTGACAAGTTTATGACAGAACAAAGGTACACAAAAAGCAAATATGGTTGGTGTATGTTTTTTCAAAAGCTTCAAGATGGTTCTATCATATATCTTCTTCTTTATGTTGATGATATGTTGATAGCTTCCAAAATTTAAGTAGAGATTGATAAGTTAAAGACACAGTTGAAAAAAAAGTTTGAGATGAAGGATCCAAGAGAAGCAAAGAAGATTTTGGGCATGAAGATAACTCGAGATAAAACTTTGAAGAGGCTTTATTTGACTCAGAAACAACATCTGAAAATTTTAAAGCGTTTTGGTAAGAATGAAAAGTCAAAATATGTTAGCACTCCTCTTAGTCCTCATTTCAAGCTTAATGCGTCTATGTCACTAAAGAATGATGCAGAACTAGAATACATGTCAAAGATACCATATACAAATGTTTTTGGTAGCTTAATGTATGCTATGGTATGTACAAGACCTAACATTTTACAAGCAGTTGGGGTTGTGAGCAGGTTTATGCATGATCCAGGAAAGGAGCATTGGCAAGCTGTGAAATGGATTTTACGATATATCCAAAATACAATGGATATTAGATTGATTTTTGAGCAGGAAGATAATTAGGATATGGTTGAATATTGTGATTAAGACTATGTTGGTGATCTAGACAAACAACGATCAACTATTGTTTATGTGTTTACTCTTGCAAAGGCACCAGTTAATTGGAAGTCTACTTTACAGTCAATAATTGATTTATCTTCTATAGAAGCAGAGTATATGGCAATAACAAAGGCTGCAAAAGAGGCAAATTGGCTTCATGGGTTGCTTGGTGAATTGGAAATTAAACAGAAGTATGTCAAAGTACATTGCGTTAGTCAAACTTGTAACAGCCCGATTTTGGGTCTAGTCAGAACAATGGTTTCGGGACCACAAATCCGACACAGTAAAATTTTTTTATTATATTTTTATGGTCTAGAGTTATACGGAATGATTTCGTGAAAATTTCGTTCGAAAATTTTCACGTTTGGGCACTCAATTTAGCAAAAAGAACTAAATTGTAAAAAGTACAAAAGTTGAGTTCTACATGCTAGAGGTGTCTAATTGCTATGAAATTTTATATTGATGGTCCTTAAATGGTAATTAGACCATTTGTTAAGTTAGTGGACAAAAATGGACGCGGTGAGATAAAATTTCAAAGTTTTAAGGGAAGGGCATTTTAGTCATTTGGTAATTAAATGAATTAAAAACCAAAAATCAAGCCAAAATTTAGTCAATCTTCTTCATGCTTGTGCCAAAAATTAGAAGGGAAGCCATAGCTAGGGTTTGGCCATTTTCAAGTTCGATTGTAAGTCTATTCTTGTCCCGTTTCTAATGATCTTTACATTTTTGAAGTCGTTATCATCCGATTTATCTATTTCTACCATTAATTTAAGTTATGGTTGATGTCTAGGGTTTGACCCATGTTAGACATTTATGTGTTTTGATGGATAATGGTAAGATATGCATGTTTGATGTGTGATAGACAATTTTTACTAAGTGATTTTTCATGAAAATACCTAAAAGGACCTATTTGTAAAAAGTTGTAAAATGTGTAGTAAAAATCTAATTTAATGGAAAATGTGGGCTGCTATAAGCATGAAATTGGTTCGGCTAGGCTTAGGTTATTAAGAAATTGAATATATTTCATTTTACGAGCCTAGGGACTAATTTGTAAAAATGTGAAACTTTAGGGCCAGAAAGGTAACTTTTCCATAATGTGATGTTTGGACTGATTTGAGTAATGTGAATATTAAATAAGCTAAATTTGCTATTATAGATCAAGAAAAACGAAGTTCGGACCTTGATCGGGGAAAGAATAAGGTGTTTGACGATTAAATCATTTTCTATTATTTTTTACCAAGGTAAGTTCGTGTGTAAATAAAGGCAATGTTATATTTGTATTTTTATATGTTTTACTATACATGAATTGTATTAATGACAATGTGGATATGTTCGACGACGAAATGACAAGTGAGAAATCCCGTTTGAACCTTAGGAATAAATTAGGATACGAGTGACATGTCACTAGGAAACCATGTGATATATGTGATTTATGTGATCCGGGTGCTGGTCTCGTACGTCTACCAGTGGCTGGGTAGTCCGGCATGTGTTGCAGATACCTGACAGCTTGTGTGAGCAGCACTACGTAGTTACGTCTTGACTGACAGCTTGTGTGAGCAGGCCCGTGATTAGCTCGAGAGAGAGCCCCTATGTGTTATGAGATATGAGGTAGCTGTAACACCCCAAACCCGACCCATACGTCACGACCAGATCCGGTATGCTACGGGTTTGATGTTAAAAACTTTTCGTAAAAAGGGCTTTGTAAAACTTAGTTCGTCTTTGTAGATATTTGTTAAATAGGTGGCACTTGTAGAAAATCTTTGTAATTTATCTTTCCAAATAAGTGTTATTTAAATAATGTTTAAAAATCCAATTTTATCTCTTTGGAACACGAGTCTTTGATTATGAATAATGAAAGAAAAACATAAACATTAACATATACCACTTATAACCTAAGCTATGGAGGCCTTATTACATCCAACGATTCCAAAATTAAAACTTAGAATAAAACGGAAAGTGTAAAAACAAATAACTTGATGGCCCCTCGAGTCCGTCTCGGCTCCCATGTCCACGATCTACTGCTCATCTGAAAGAGTAGAGAAAAATGAAAGGGTGAGTCACCAAGACTCAGTGTATAAATCCCGAACACACAACGACCTGAGGCCCACAAACAAATTATGAGCCCTGACCCATACATAAAGGCAACAATCATACTTACATGATAAATAATAAATGATGAATAGCCCAACCCATCCTAGAATTCCATCCTCTACACACCAACTCGTACCAACCATCACACCTCGGGGATTTCTACAATCAACCCTCCATCCGCTACACACCATAACGACAGCCGTACTGCCTATTCCTATTAATTAGGAATCATTAAACGTGGCATTGCCACCGATCACTGTGTGACCTAACATTAGATTTTTGTGGTTTAACCACCGATCACCAAGTGACCTATCATGCACTTCCCCTTCATTATCATAGTCCCACCCCATGCATACATACTTAAAAAAACAAGAAAAATAGGTTTTCACATATATCGATACTCATAGAGTGGTTTCTATGATTACATACCTGACATCCTTTGCAAACCCTTTTTAGGGTTTTATTCGACTGTTTACACAGCCTCTTTCTGGCTTTTTAGCCCATAACATATATATTACAATTAACTAGTGTGTTAGAGATCTACACACCTGATTACCGACAAGATGATACTGCCTATGTCGACGTTATCCGTAGCTGATACAACCGCTATTTGCCTAAGGTGTTGTTCAGAAGCCGGTCCATAACCCGGTGGCCAATCTCGAACAGCAGACACCGCTCATTTCTTAAACTTAGGGATTGGGTATACGGACCCAATCCTCTCCTTTGCCTGATCCATATTCGATTCCATCAAAAGTTCTTGTCAGAACTACTATAACAAAATAGGGTTGTTAAACCATAACCTATGGTGAAGATCACAGGTATGATAGTGAATCTAACAGAAATCTAAAGAAACCCCTTACCTTGAAATCTCGAAATTAGAGACTAGCGAATTCCGGCTTTTAGATCTAAACATTCAGGTTTCCTTCAAATCCCGGAATGCCGCCCAAAACGCAAAAAGAGAGAAAGTATTAGCCCCAATCGACAGCCTTAACAAACCAAGTGGCCATTCGGCCTTGTCTCCTAAAAAAAATCGAAAGAGATCTTAAGGAATAGCAAAAGTCGACACTTACCTCAATAGAGAAAATTCGGCTATTCTTAGGAGATTTCGGCTTTTTGCGAAAATCAGGAAGTGAAGATGATTCAAAGAAGTCTATGGTGATTCGGCTTTTAATGAAGAAATCGGCAGGAAGAAGAAAAGAGAATTTCGACAGACTAGGGGTGGGTTCAGCCTTAGCAAGGATCAAAAGAAATATAGAGAAAGGATTATGAGGTTTCGGCTTTTATAAGAAAGAAGAGAAAAGAACAATGGAGTTTTCGACTTTTACTCAGAGAAGAAGAGAAAGAAAAGATGGAAACCCTAAATGCCGAAAATAAAGAAAAGAACCCTCCCCTGACTATTTAAAGTTTTTGGCACTCCTACTATCTAAAAGCCGGAATTGCCCTTTTTTGACAACTAATACCCGTTAATTAGGAAGGGAAATTTGGGCACCCCTTAGCCATATCAGAAACCGATTTCTCCTCCCCCTCTTAGAGTGAAAATTTCGGCCACCACCTAGCCTTGCAGATAATTCCTTGATTCTCTCCTTATCCTCATCTGACTACTCATCCACAGTGTCATGGATGACACCACCTCTTCCTTCATTTATCAGCACATTATCCACCTTATTATCACATTAAATAAATTCCTAAATTTAAGCATCATTGCCAAACTCCACTACTGCTCTTATGAATGCCGAAAATATTTAAAATAAAATGTACCAGGCGACTCGAACCTTGGACCTTCAAATGACGCCAACTCCCATCCCTCTTAGTGGCGCCGTTTTGCCACTGGGCCACAAGCCCATTTGTGTTTTAAAACACAGCTAATATTTGTTATGCCCTAACTTAACAAGCTTCTCACTAGAGTGTTCAAACAAGAATTTTAACTACAGCCTCGGCCCAAACCTGAGCCCATTCTGAACCCCTTACACATTCTAATTGACATATTAAATGTAGCACACACATCAAATGCAAAGGCCCATTAATTCAGGATGTTACAGTAACATTGGCTACATATGTGGCACTTATGTGCAAGACTTTCCGTGTACCCAATTAGTATTCCAAGTGTTCAACGGGTATGTCAAAGACGAGAAAGAGTATGATATGTTACGAGTTGGTACAGGTATGTACGAAAAACTCATAAGAATGAGCTCGGTCTGTGATGAACACTTGGTAAGATTAAGAATGATTAAGTTATGTTTATGAACCTATGATGACAATTATGTAACTTGTGTTATACTAATTGTATGATATTCATGTTTAATTTTAATGTTGTTTATTACTTGCATGTAAACTTACTAAGCTATAAAGCTTACTCCCCTTCCTTTCCTTTATCTTAGTGTAACCAAGCCAGCTCGGGATTAGAAATTTTTCGGAGATCCATACATATTATCTACAACAATTATTTTGGTACCGATGAATTCAAGTATTTTGAGTTATGACATGTATATGGACTTGGCCATTTTGTTATGTGTCATAAAATTTGGCCTAAATGTGTTGGCGTTGTAATGGTTAATGATTCAATTTGTATATGGCCATTGGAAGTTAGCTAATACTAATTTTATTGGTCATTGGTATGTTATGTGATGTTGCCTATCATGAAGATGAAATTGGCATGAATGGAAAAGAGGACATGTGATGTTTATGCATGATAGATGTTAGTATGTATAAATGATGTATTGATATCTTGTTTGTGGCCAAATTGGTTGTATGTATATGCTTGAATTGGTGTTGCTTGTTGTTGTGTAGGTTGGTCCAAGTAAGGTTCACAAAATGGTTTGGTAAATAGTCTTATTTTTGTCCACATGGGTAGACACACGGGTATGTGTCTAGGCTGTGTGTGACACACGGTCTGCCCCAAGGGCATATGTGTTAGCCGTGTGTCCCCTGCACCTTAATTGATGCAAAACAGAATGTCCAGAATTGAGCACACGGGCAGAGACACAGGCGTGTGTCTCAGCCGTGTGTGCTACACAGCCTTGAACACGGGCGTGTGTCTCGGCGTGTGAAGTCTGCACCTATTTTATGAAAAATTAAATCGACCACACGGCCTAGCACACGGGCATGTGGCACTACCGTGTGGCACAAGTCAGAGAGCTCCCTATTTTAAACATGCCCTGCAGCACGGGTGTGTCCCTTGGACCACACGGGCGTGTGAGCCCTGTAACATGAAAATTTTTCTAAGTTTTGTAAAATTTTCTAAAGTTCTCGGTTTTGTCCCGAACTACTTCTAATGTATGTTTTGGGTCTCGTAGGCTGGTTTTAGGGATGATATGAATGTATGTGAAAAGTTTTAAATTTGGATGGAAATTACATCTCGGTTTTGTATGTTTGCTTGTGTTTAAGTCCGGTAATGCCTCGTACCCTATTCCGGGGTCGAACACGGGTAAGAGGTGTTACAAAAGTGCTATTCAGTTATCAAATAATAATTTTTTCATGCAAGAACAAAGCACATTAATATCTAGTATCATTTTGTACGAGTGATTCTGGAAAAATATGGAGTAAAGATCTAGAAGATTTCAACCACTGAGAATCTCGCCGATATGATGATTAAGGTTGTGACTACGGCCAAGTTCCAATGATTTTTGCACTTGATCAATGTTAAAATTTGAAGGTTGAAATTTGAAGACACTATCAAGTGTTGTTTTGCAAGGAGATTGAAGATGTGGAAATTTGCTAAGGTGGAGATTTGTTGAAATAGCACAATCTCACATCTAAAAAAATACAAGGTTGTGGAGTGTTTGTATTACTAAAAATAGAGGTGGCTTCTCCACCTTTAGATCACCCCAAAATTTGTCATTTTCTTTATAAGGCAATTTTTCCTCTTCCTATTCGTAATTTTCACTTGTATATTTTGCAGTGAAATATATTTGGTAGTGTCTGAGGACGTAGGCGTCCTTTTTTTAACCTTGTTAAATTTTTGGTGTTTATTATTGTTTATATTTTTATTTCAAATTTTAGTGATATATGATGCTATTAAATTATATTGTAGAGAGATTCTGTCTAGGAAGTTGGGCTTTAAGCGAGACTGTTTATTACCAATCCAATCTTTCCTAGGAATTAAACCTAGTGTAATTTTCTAGTACAATAATTTACTCTTTTTTACTCTATTCGTACAACACCTCACACTTGGTAAAAAGTAAGTAATGAATTCTTTGAGTACTTACTAAGCAAATTTTTACTTGCGTATTGTTGTTTCTTGCGTGTAGATTGAAGTAGATTCCAAGAAGTTGAGCTTTTATTTTAGACCCACATCATAATATAGCAAGGCTTGAAGGGTATGACAATTAGATAAATATTTTGGTTCATAGTATGTCATGTACTTAGGTATTTATGTTTGTTCGTAATGGCATTAGATTGTTAGTATGGATTTATGAGTCACTAAAGCATGTTTTGTCATTATCTTGATCTTGATATACAATAAGATTGAAAATGTGGTAAATTTTCTTGGTAAATGGGAGCTATTTTAATGTCCTTAAATGTTGGTAATTGATGTTGTGCGATTTAGTATGTTTATTGGAATGATTTGAAATGTTTAAAGACTTAAATTTAAGTCCTCTACAAGTTGGTAGCTCAATTTTAACTCTAGGGGTCTCATGTCTTGAGACATGTAGACAAAGTCAAGAGACATGCTATCCTTGCCTTGAGATATAGACCACTGCTTCGTGAAAATTTATGTTTTTATGCTCGAAATCGATTCAAAATTTCTTGGTTTTTGTCTTGGGCACGAATTAAGCCACGCCAGAGTTTTATATATGATATTTAGATATTTGAACATGCGATTGAATGACTAGAAATTGGATGATGTCTTTAGACATGTAAATGTGACTTCCCTTATTCGTGGCTGTCGTTAATCTAGGTAAAGGTAGTTACATCAGGCTTGCAAGACAAAAAGAAGAACTATGGGGCATCAGAGCAGTTTCTTTAGGATGCTATTCAATGATTAAGTTAGTGAATGGAAGATGATGAAACCTTAAAAGAATATACTTGGGTTCTATTGGTCATGGAAGTCCTAGCTTTTATGAAAACCTTTCTCTGTTTATCCTCTAACCCCTTGTTGTTTCTATCATTGTTGTTGCTGGGGATTTGAGGGGACTAATACGTGGTTGGCTAAGGTATGTGTCCTTAATCCGATAAGGTTGTGCTTAATACATGTATGGATGGGATAAATTTAATTTATTTGAGTAACATCAAATTCAATAATTGAATTCAAGATTCCATATTAGTGCCTTTAGCCTCTTTGTTGGTTTTGTGCCATCTGAACTTTTGTAAGAGTTTGGCCTTTTTTATTGTTGTTTATCTTAAGCTTGGAGTTCGAGTTTTGGTCATTCTTTTTGTAGAGATTAACATTTTTTTGGTACAATTTATACACTATTTATAATAGCAAATTACTAGCAACACACATTACAAAGCAGATAATTATTACGACTCAAACCTATGACATGGGTTGTAGAGTGAACGCCCATATCAATGAGTAACAACTCTAGTCTAAGAGTAACATTAAATTGTAATCAAATCTTTAAGTTATTTAAATAAGACATAATGATTTATTTGGCTCTCCAACTTAAACAAAAAATCATTTTAGCCCTCTATTTAATTTTTTTAATCTTAAGCTTGCATTGTTTGTCAAATTACTCCAAAATAAATAAAAAAAATTAACATTTATTAACTTTATTGACGTGACATATACGTAAATGTCACGTTAATAATTAATTAACTTCTTAAAATTTTAAAAACTCATAAAAGTTTATAAAAATTATTTTTTAAAAATTAAAATTATATAAAATATAAAAAAATTAATATTTTAAATTTTAAAAATTAATTAATTACTAAAATGCACGTAAATCATTATGCATTTAAATAACTTAAGAACTTCCCATAAAATACATGATTTCATGATGGAATATTAGCTGCTAATAACGCGTAGATCCCACCTTAAGGCTTTTTTGATTGGTTATCTTCTCTTATGATACAATACATCATTCAGAAAAAAACAAAATTACAATAAAATTTCCCACTGTTTCTTTCTTCTCATCTCATTTCCCGGAAAAGCAAAATCAAACGAGAAAAAAAGAAAAGCAGGAGAAAAAAAAATGTACAGATACGAGCGCGTGAGCAGCACGAGCGCCAGTAAGGCGGATAAGGTAGATCTAGAGTCAGGGGACACTCTGTACCCGGGACTCGGCTACGGTGAGAACCAGCTCCGATGGGGCTTTATCCGGAAGGTTTACGGCATCCTTGCGGCACAGCTAGTGCTAACCACCGTGGTCTCCGCCTTGTGGTGTTCTCGGCTCCGGTCAACGAGCTCCTCCATGGAAACTCTGGCATCTTGCTCTTCCTCTGTTTAGTCCCTTTCATCTGTAAAGTCATCTCCTTTATATATTCCCCTCATTTTTCAATCTTGATTCTTTCTTTTTCCACACCTTTTGAACTTGGTAAATTTGAACTGTTATGAAAGAACTAGTACTAGTTCTTAGGCCTCCTTCTAGTTTATTAGTTCACTTTTTAAATTCTTATTATGAAGTTAATATCTTTCAAGCGTCGGTTAAGGTTAGATTCAATCCGTTTGTGAATCGAGTCTTGACCTCAAATTTCAACACTAATTGTTTTTATAGTCAACATTTTCTGCCATTTTTCTGTATAGTGATTCTATCTGTTCACTTTTCCGGATCCGGATGCCTTTCGTGGGGAATTTGAGGGTATAGAATATAGATCTTTTAGCTGTCTCATTGTGTAATTTTTATGTTGTATTAGGTTTTTAATAAAGTGACCTGCACTGTTCTTAACCTAATCAAGAGCAGGAGATCTTCATGTTTGCTTTGATGGTTCGAAAGCTGATATAGTATGCCTTTTATGCCTAGATTTTAGTACTAGAGTTTATAATGGCCTAGATTTTCTTTCTTCTAATGATAAAATCAGCATGATAGATTTCCAGCTCTTGATAGTAATGAAATCTTAGTTCTCTTTTAAGTTTTAACCTTATTTTCAGATTGATGATAGACCTGAACTGGAAAAGTCTTCCTTTCTAAATTGTTCCCGAGCATTTACTTTAAGATTTTAAAGAGCGCTGCTACATTTGTTTTATCACACTACCATGCTCTATCTTAAGTCTTAACAATAAAACCTAATCCATGTAGTGTTGTGGCCATTGCACGTCTATCACCAAAAACACCCCGTAAATCTGATCATCCTCAGCCTCTTCACCGTGTCTCTGAGTCTCACAGTTGGTGTGAGCTGCGCCAACACTGACGGTTAGTATCATACTTGTCCCTTCTGGTTAACAACCCTAGGTTGAGTTATAAATCTAGAATTATGCTAAACCGCTTTTTTACCAAATGATTTCAGGAAGAATTGTGCTCGAAGCACTAATTTTGACAGCAGGTGTGGTTGCATCTCTTACTGGCTACACATTCTGGGCATCTAAGAAGGGCAAGGACTTCAGCTTTCTTGGGCCAATTTTGTTCACCAGCCTTATTATTCTCATCTTAACTGGTCTAATCCAGGTGAGATCTGTCACCTATCTATATGATTACTTGTAGGGATGGAAGCTGATTGGATGTCCTTATTTTCCATAATATCTGAATCTGTGTATTATCCAAATATCTGCATAAATTCCAAATATGTTATTATCCTCATTAAATCTAAATCTGGGTCTGAATTAAATAGCATTATCCGCCTGATATCCAACTTTGCTAAATGATCCAAATTCAGTAAGTCCAATTTATTTTACAAATAAGGAATTCGGATATCCGAATTCATAATTTGCAAAAGTAAAACAGGTTTGGATAGCAAATTCCAATATCTGAATCAATTATTCACATTAGAACACCGACTCAGATAATGGATACCCAAGATTAGATATCCAAATCAGCTGCTGATACTAATTATAATATCTGAATCCACAATACCTGAATTCTCAAAAAATGAATCGGATGTTTACGGTTACCTGAATCTGCACTCTCCTAATACTATCTATAATTGCCTGTGCTTCTACATACTCGTATATAGGATTTATATATGACCTTTTATCGTCATGCAGATGTTCTTCCCACTTGGCTCAACGTCGACTGCTGTCTATGGCGGAATTAGTGCCTTGATTTTCTGTGGATACATAGTCTATGACACCGACAACCTGATCAAGCGCTTCACATACGATGATTACATATTGGCCTCTGCCACTCTCTATTTGGACATCTTGAACTTGTTCATTTCCATTTTGCGGGTGCTGAGATCAGGCGACAACTAGTTGTATGATATTTCTCACCAAGGTCGGATCAGTAAGAAAGTGGACATATGGTGTTTGAATTATTGACTGAATGAATAGGAAGAGAATTATTGTCTATATAGCTTGTTTTCTCGTGGGTTTTTTCTTTTTTACTAACACTAAGCTTGCTGCTTCGATTTGCAGTTTCTGTAACTTGATCAGTTGTGGTATCCGGATTCATTGTCATATTCGGATGCATAAATGGAATTATCCCAAATTGCTTCTTCTTCTTTATTTTATTTTATTTTAAATAAGTAAATTTTGCTTACGGAGCTGCTTTGTTGTGTGATAATCATTGTTGATCGATCAGGCAATAAAAACATAAATTGGTTTTCCACACTAGTGTAATGGCTGCTGTCTTTGCTTAAAGCTTTTTGGTTGGGTTAGGTGATCTTTGATAAATTAAAATTGAGTTTTAGAAATTAAGTTGTAAAAATTTAAATATTTATTTTAAATTATAAAATTTGTTTGGTATATTATTTAGGGTAAATTATATTAGTAGTCATTCAATTATTAATAATCTTTTTTAGTCATTAAACTATAAAAAGTTACAAAATGGGTAACTAATTATTCGGTTGTCTATTTTTGGTCATCAGTTAGCTAGGGTAGCAATTTTTAAAATTGATATAATAATAATTTTATCTCTCAATATTTATAAATTATGTCAATTTAATCTTGATTTAAAAAAAATAACTTTCAACATTTACATATTGTGTAATTTGGTCTCTCTTTTTCTTTTTTTTTTTAGTTTTGCTTTTCTTTGTATCATTGATGTTTTGTTTTGTACTTAGTGGACCCTTCTCTTTTTCTCAACATGAGGTATTTATATCCCACAAAAGATGGTAGGCTAGGCCAACTCCATTTCATATTCTATTTTTGTCGTCTTGGGAGTATTCGGGCCTTTACATTTTCGCATAGTCTATTCTTTCTAATTTTTTGTCATCACCAGCACTTAATTAAGAGATGGGTTAAGCCCAAAACCTGATGTGGCGTTCTTTAAGTGTGAAGTTTCCAATATGTTCCCATCAGGCTCGATGTTGTTTTGCTGCAGCATTAAGGCTTCAGGTCGAAATTCATCAGCTTATTTTCTCCACATTTCCAATGTTCTACTAGCCACCTTCAAGGATAAAAAAAATCACATTTTCAATGTCTCATTTGGCAAAAATATATTATTAAAATAAAAATTTTAAAAGTTAACTACTTAACAAAAATATAAATAAAACAACTACAAAGATACTCTAAATCATTCTTAACTTGATAGAAATATAAGCTTAAAAGTAATAAAATAGCTCTACATCCTAGAGTTATGAGACTTGATGAGAAATCAAAATACAAAGTAAAACTTGAGTACTTAATTGCAAAGAAAAGAAAAGCTACAATCAAAATAACAAAACTAACAACTACACCAACTAAGCTCAAAAAAGTAAATAACCTAAATCTAGAAATGGAGAATAAGCTAACCACTAACCTAAAACGATGAAATAAAAGTTGGCTCATTTAAGTTGACAGCCAAAAGGTCTTTAAAACAATTGAGAATTCAATCCTAACGATGACAAAATTACCGTTAAAATGTGTGTGTTGGTTTGGGTTGGTGTTGGACAAAAGACTATCCTGTAGCATTTTTCACCTCGTCAGGCAGGGGCGTTGTGACATCCAGACTTCAATGTTGCAACACCCCCTTGGCAATGGCACATTTGTGGCTCTAAGGGTTCTTAATGTCGCGACATCCACTGACTGGTTTCACGACATCCTTGGTGGTGACCACGATTTTTTCACTTCAACAACCTTCAATGATATCGTGACCTTGGAAGCTCAATGTCGTGACGTTGGGCTAACACCCTAAGTTTTGCAACTCTCTCAACAATTTGCTCCAGGCTGATTTCTCGTTGAAGTCTTGCACCTTTTAGGCAAAGGAGCTCGATGTAGAGACATCCTAGCATCTATGACGTGATACCCATGTCGAACGTAGTTCTCCAAGAGGTCGGGCCATTGTTGTCTCCCTACACCAACTCATGCACACTATTAGGTTCCTATGGCACCATTTTGCCAATTTGGGTCTAAAAAGGAGTAAAACTAAGCAAAAACAATTATTAATAATAAAAACTAAAAGTCAACAGAAGTATGGAAATGACTCGTAAATTACTTGAGAATAAACTCTTTGAGTGTTTAAGAGAGCCTAATTTGACGTATCAAATTTTATTATCTTGGATTTTGGGTGTTTCAATTTTTTTTTTGTACATTTTTGTCAATAGATTTGTTTTTTTTTTAGGTTTTTAGGTGAAAGGGAAAGAAACTGAAAAAAATTTGTAAAATTACACAATGTATAAATATTGAGATTGGATTTTTTAGAATCAATTTTAAATTGACACAATATATAAATGTTGGTGGTTAAAGTTGTTATTATGTCAAATTTAAAAGCTACATTTATTAACTAGTTGCTAATCAACAAAGACCCAATTAAATAGTTGGGTGACCACTTTGTAACTTTTCATAGTTGAATAACTAAAAAATAAAATTTGTTATTAGTTGGGTGACTATGAATGTAATTTACTCTTTTATTTAAAATTGTGAATAACTTATATTAGAATCATGCTAAAATATATAATTTTTAAACACCAATAAAATAGTGCCACATCATTAATTTTAAAATAAATACAAATATTATTATACACTCATTCAAATATAATTTTTTTAACTTAAATTAGCTTTAATTAAAAAATTGGTTGCATGGGAATGACAGAAAAATTAAATTAAAAAACTAAAATTGATTACGAAAGAAAACATGTTTTTTTTTTCTATTTTTTATAAAAAATTAATTTATTATAATAGTATTATAAAAAAGGAAAACATGCTTTCTTCTTTAATGCATTAATCATTTTTAGTTATTATTTAAATTTAATTTTCATTTATTCCTTTGCAATCTTTTTTTTTTAAAAATATTTAGTTATTAAATTAGAAAAGCTGCGGGTGTATAATAATATTTGTATCTTAATAAAGTTTGATAATGTGACATTATTTTATTAGTGCCTAAAAACTATATATTTTAGTATGACTCTGGTGTAAGTTATTTTCTTTAAAATTAAGTATGAAATATAATTAGATTGTTTGATAAATTTTAAAATTTTGAAAGATAAAATATTTGAAGGATAATATAATGTTAAAAAATAAAATAGATTGAAAATATTTTATTAATTAATAAGTAGTTCTTTATTTAGTTATTATTTTTCCACTAATCTGTCGTAATTTGATACGTCAAATTAGGCTCTCTAAAACACTCAAAGAGTTTATTCTCAAGTAATTTACGAGTCATTTCCATACTTCTGTTGACTTTTAGTTTTTATTATTAATAATTGTTTTTGCTTAGTTTTACTCCTTTTTAGACCCAAATTGGCAAAATGGTGCCATGGGAACCTAATAGTGTGCATGAGTTGGTGTAGGGAGACAACAATGGCCCGACCTCTTGGAGGACTACGTTCGACATGGGTATCACGTCATAGATGCTAGGATGTCTCTACATCGAGCTCCTTTGCCTCAAAAGTGCAAGACTTCAACGAGAAATCAGCCTGGAGCAAATTGTCGAGAGAGTTGCGAAACTTAGGGTGTTGTGTTGCAACATTGAGCCCAACGTCACGACATTGAGCTTCCAAGGTCACGATATCATTGAAGGTTGTTGAAGTGAAAAAATCGTGGTCACCACCAAGGATGTCGTGAAACCAGTCAGTGGATGTTGCGACATTAAGAACCCTTAGAGCCACAAATGTGCCACTGCCAAGGGGGTATTGCAACATTGAAGTCTGGATGTCACAACGCCCCTGCCTGACGGGGTGAAAAATGCTACAGGATAGTCTTTTGTCCAACACCAACCCAAACCAACACACACATTTTAAGGGTAATTTTGTCATCGTTAGGATTGAATTCTCAATTGTTTTAAAGACCTTTTGGCTGTCAACTTAAATGAGCCAAATTTTATTTCATCGTTTTAGGTTAGTGGTTAGCTTATTCTCCATTTTTAGATTTAGGTTATTTACTTTTTTGAGCTTAGTTGGTGTAGTTGTTAGTTTTGTTATTTTGATTGTAGCTTTTCTTTTCTTTGCAATTAAGTACTCAAGTTTTACTTTGTATTTTGATTTCTCATCAAGTCTCATAACTCTAGGATGTAGAGTTATTTTATTACTTTTAAGCTTATATTTCTATCAAGTTAAGAATGATTTAGAGTATCTTTGTAATTGTTTTATTTATATTTTTGTTAAGTAGTTAACTTTTAAAATTTTTATTTTAATAATATATTTTTGCCAAATGAGACATTGAAAATGTGATTTTTTTTATCCTTGAAGGTGGCTAGTAGAACATTGGAAATGTGGAGAAAATAAGCTGATGAATTTCGACATCTGAAGCCTCAATGCTGCAGCAAAACAACATCGAGCCTGATGGGAACATATTGGAAACTTCACACTTAAATAACGCCATATCAGGTTTTGGGCTTAACCCATCTCTTAATTAAGTGCTGATGATGACAAAAAATTAGAAAGAATAGATTATGCGAAAATGTAAAGGCCCGAATACTCCCAAGACGACAAAAATAGAATATGAAATGGAGTTGGCCTAGCCTGCCATCTTTTGTGGGATATAAATACCTCATGTTGAGAAAAAGAGAAGGGGCCACTAAGTACAAAACAAAACATCAAATTTTAGAAGAAAGCAAGCTAGAAAAGAAGGAGAATAACGAATTGAGGAGAACCACCTTATTCGGCTTGAATTCTCTTCAGTTATATCTTTCAATTTGTTTATTTTCTTTTGTTACTTTGAACCATGACTGAGTTTTGCTTTATTGTTTTTAATTTGATGATTATGGGCTAAACGTTTGTTAGCTGGAATAATTATGGAACCCTAATATGAGATTATTGGTACTTTTCTAAGGATGTTTGATGCAAGATGATGTTTATTCATTCAAGTATTATTCATGTTTAATGCTTGCTATTGCCTAATCAACATTAATGGGTAATTGAGTTAATTGCTAATTCTGAAAAGGTTATGATTAATGGACATAAAAATTGAATGGTGCATGTTTAATTTCTTTGATTTTAAATTTGTAGTGATACAGACATATATTATTACCGTGCATAATCTTGTAGGCATAGTGCTTGCAATTGTATTCTTTACATTAAATTGGCATATGTTAAATTAATTAAAGGATTGAACATGGTGACTTTGAGAGAAGCCTATAAACTGTAGATTCCATATTAATAAATTGTATTATTGTCGCAGCATTGCTACAACATCACTATCAGTAGCTGCATTTTAGGGGGAAATAATTGTTTTGGCTCTTTATTTCATTACTATTAATTTGTATTACTATTTTAAAATTACTTTGCATATTTCTTTGCATTCAATCAGATTTTTATTTACTTTCCAAGTTGTTGTTTGTTAATATATTTTAAAATCAATCTTCGTGGAGACGAAAACTCTAGTATTTACTATTATATTACTTGCTAGCGATTGTGTACACTTGTAGATCATAAGAAAATTTGTGACAAAATCCTTCAATATATTTTAGTCTTATTTACCTTTAAATGCATAAAAATCTTAACTTTAGTTGTGTTTTCACCTTCATTGTTGCTGCTATCAACCTCTTCACAGCATCTATCAAAAACCTATAAGATCCCCCTAACCTTGCTTTTGTGTTTCCTTTAATGAACCATTTGAGCATGTGTTTTATTGTTTTTTGCATGATGATGATGATTGGTAACTAAATCTATGGTGGTTGGTTGATGGAAATGTTGCTTGGTTAGTTATTGGTTTAGAGACTAAATAAAAAAATGGATCAAATCGAATAAACTTCAAAACTTAGAATTGACAAATTTAGGCGAATATTTAAATAGATGAGACCGAGAGGAGAGCCTATTGAGAACCAATTTGGTTGTCCCGATTTAGTTTGGTGAGATTGAGAGATAAATCAGACTAAATTGTCTAATTTGGTAAAATGGTGACCAAGAGGTAAAATTGCTTTGCATTGAATCTAATTTGTATTACTATTTTTAAATTGCTTTGCATATTTCTTTGCATTCAATCAAATTTTTATTTACTTTCCAAGTTGCTGGCTGTTAATTTTACAATTTATGTTTTAAAATCAGTCTCTGTGGAGATGATAACTCTAATATTTACTACTATATTACTTGTTAGCGATTGTGTACACTTGCACATCATAAGAAAATTCGTGACAAAATCCTTCAACATGTTTTAGTCTTATTTACCTTTAAAAGCATAAAAGTTTTAACTTTAGTTGTGTTTTCACCTTTATTGTTGCTACTATCATCCTCTTTAAAGCATCCATAAAAAACCTATAAGATTCCTTTAACCTTGCTTTTATGTTTCCTTTAATGAACCATTTGAGCATGTAACGCCCCAATTTTTCCTAATTTCAGCTTTTGTTAATTTGACACAAATATATGTCTGCTTTAGTGGTTAACTGTTCTTGGTGTGTGTATGATGTCCCAAGTTCAAGCCTTGACTTGGGTAAATTTTTGTTTTTTTATGAAGTAAGCCCTAGCTCTGATCAGTAGGCTTTTAATTAATTGTTAGGAAATTTATATCAGAATGGGCCTGCTGGTCTGGTGGCTAAGTGGAGTGTAAAGGTTGTTGGAGGTTTGGGGTTCGAATCCTTGTGCGAGCAGGGGGAATTATTTTTGCTGCTAGTGTCGTGTAAGAGTTTGAGTTTTAGTTAAATGCTAATAGTGGAGTGGTTAAGGGAGAAAAATAAGGAGAGAGGATGGGGGAGTTATCAGAATCTGATCAGTTGGTTTGGTTTGGAAAATTTGGCTATCTCCCTCTCCTTCTCAATTTCGTTTCTCTCCTTCTTTCTGTTCAATTTTCTTTCTCAAAAACCCCTGCCGAAATTTTTGTTTCTTCCCCTTTCTCGATTATGCAATTTTGCCCCCATCAGTGTACCTTTTGACTTCGTACGTTCTGGTAAGTGGAGTTTTGCTCTCTTTAACTTATGTTTTTCCAACTTTGATTTGAGGGTTTTGACGTTTGGCAACAGCATCTCGCGTGGATTAGGGGTCTCATCGTGCAATTGCGTAATCAACTGTTTCGAGGTGTTGGGTAAGTTTTCATTGCTTAAGGGATGCGCTTCTCATTTCAGATTTGGTATTGGTTCGATTGATTAAGTGATAAACTGAGCGAAATTGGTAAATTATAGGTTCTGAAGTGCTCGGGGGTTGTTTCAGCATCAATCAAAACCATGTGTGTACCTGGAAATGCAGAAAATGAGGTTTCTGCGAAAGTAAAAAACCTCTCTGTCGACGCAACACGGGTGTGTGGTCATCCGTATGGTAGGCCGTGTGCAAGACTGTAAGTTACCGCACGACTGTGTGATCAACAAGCCAGGCTGTGCGCAAGTGACAGGGCCATGTGACGGCTGGGTAAGGCCATTTGCGATACACGGGCTCGACCAATTGGGCCGTGTGTTCCACATGGGCAGGCCGCATAGGCGTGTGAGCCCGTTTTAGTGAAATGTTCTAGAAGGTTGCACGGGTCGTCCAAGTCGACTGTGAACCTAATGAAGGGTCGGTAAGCAGTATTTAGACCCATAGCTCTGTGATTTGATTATGTGAAATTTGTACTGAACATGTATACTGATTTGAATGTATAGACTGTTATTTGCATAAAAGCATGTCATTATGTATGTTGCATTGCATCGGGGTGGGTTGATGATATTTGGAGGAAGTATCTGAAAGGCTGTTAAGCCTGTTATCTGGCAGCTCAGCTGCAATTTTCTGATTTTGTGTTGCATTTGGTACAACATGGTGTGTAGGGATGGGTGGGTTGATTTTATCCCCACATGGTGTGTAGGGTTGGATGGAGTTGGTGTGTAGAGGCTAGTGGGTAGGACTCTGCTATTCTGTTTTGATCTACATATTATGTCTGAAATGGGCTAAGGCCCTAGAACATATCTAATTCTGTATCTGAGTGGGCTAAGGTCCACACCGTATTTGTAATGGGCTCAGACTCAAATTATGAATTTATGACTGTCTTCTGACATTATGCCATGTGTATGTTTTCTGTAGGGGATTACACACTGAGTTTGCGAAACTCACCCTTTTCTGTTTATTTGTTCAGGTAATCTCCAGCAGTAGACAGGTCGGTACAGTGGAAGACTCAACAGTGACCATGGTTCTGAACCTTTATGATTTATTTTATTTATTTCATTTACGTTTTGATTATTTCTGGGTATACCTTAAGTAATATGGCCATTACGGATTTTCGTTTAATTTGGGATTTGTGACGTTTATGGTATTACAGTTAGAAGTAGGAAAACTCGAGTTTTCAAAATAAGCAAATGTTTTATCAAATACACACGAATTCGCAAATTATTTTAAAAGCTTCCGCAACGTATGATGTTTTGAAAATGGATAATGAATGAATAAACGACACATTTTTTGCGGTAACCTAAGATATCGAAAATGGCTTTATTGTAATTACGTTTTCTAAAGCACTATCATGTGACACCGCCAGATTCGGCCATAACATCTAGGCCGGGTTTGGGGTGTTACAGAGCATGTGTTTGATTGTTGTTTGCATGAATATGATTGGTAACTAAATTTATAGTGGTTAGTTGATGGAAATGTTGCTTAGTTAGTTATTGGTGTAGAGACTAAGTCGTAAAAATTGGACCAAATCGAATAAACTTCAAAACTTAGAATTGACAACTCTAGGTGAATATTTAGGTAGGTGAGACCGAGAGAAGAGCCTATTGAGAACCAATTTCGTTGTCCCGATTTAGTTTGGTGAGATCGAGAGATAAATCAGACTAAATTGTCAAATTTGATAAAATGGTGACCGAGAGATAAAATTGAACCAATTAGAAGTTGAATAAAATTGAATCAATTAGAAGTTGAACCCTTTAGATCCCTAATCCAAAAATTAATCAGAACATGAAAGTCAACCAACCACCTTTGTTCATTGAATTGTTAGATGTGTAATTTTAAATATTTACAATTTAGTCCTTTTCAGTGTCAGATAGTTAAGTAATGTAATTACCCCTTCAATATGAATTATCCTACTATAAAATTTAGCGAGTAGCTACTTAGATTTCTTATTTGAATGCTTTTTCCCTATTGATCACCTTATCACCTGAACTCTCTTGGGTTCGATCCTTGGAATACTCGAAGTTTTCGATTTTATCACTTATAAATATTACAATAGACCTGTCACACTTGTAGTACACCGTCATATTTCTGATTGTATTTGTGTTGATTCATAGCCTCGATGCACGCACATCTGGGTGTGATCACCCAATTTTTAAAGAATAAAACTTCTATCATTTATTCTTTATTATAGATTATCATCTATGAATCATCTAATAAGGTCTTAATTTTCTTTGGTCTATTTATTGGAGTTAGATTTGATAATTTTGAATACATAACGAAAATGTTAAAATATACTTTAGGTCCTTACACTTTTGCATATTTATAATTTAGGCTCTCAACTTTTATTTCAAGAAATTTGTCCTTTACTTTTAAGATTTAAAAATATAAGTCCAATTATTGACAGTAAAAAATTTCTATTAAATTCAGGTTCATTATAACGACATTTTTTTGTTATATGACTACTAAGTGAGTATTCCTTTTATTTCAAAATGTCACATCGACAAATAACTAAATTTGAAAATAACTAAATTTTAAATTTGAAAATAACTAAATTCTTAGAAATAAAAATAGAGAGACTAAATTCTAAATGTATGAAGGATACAGAAACTTAAAGCATATTTTACCTAGCGAATAGAACATAAAATTTAAATAAAACATAAAAAACAACAACATAAATATATGCAATAACAAATCACAAGACATTAAATTTATAAAATTTATTTAAAATAATATGATTTACATAACATTACATGCTAAAAACAACTAAACATAAAAATTAACCTAACCCATTTCCTTTAAACCTTAAAACTTGGCAATTTCAGAGGAGTTTATTGCTAAAATGTCGGCTTTCACTTTTATTTGCATGGATGTGTTTCTCTGAGTGCCTAATATAAGCACAATGGTAATTTGTTGCATTTAAATTGTTCATGCCACCATTTCGTCCATTCTATCAGTTTATTTGCTTTCAAAAGATCGTCTATGCCACTAAAAGTTTAACATATTTCCTTAATCCTTAACATTTGACTAATTTGTAACTTTTGATAGTCACAACAATTAGAGCCACTAAAAGCTATAACTCATTATCCTAGATCCATTTCCTTAATCCCTAACATTTGACTACTAGGCAACTTTTATTGGAACTCATAATAGATTAGACCCACAAAAAAGTTCTCCCTCATTGTAAAGCATTAGCCCATTTCCATAAACCTTCAATCCCCAAGATCATGTTCTAAATAATGAAACATGTATTGAATAAGGTGCAAACCCACAGGTGATTTTTTTTAACTTTTCTACTTTTCGAAACATTAAGACCTTTAAGACTCATTTCCCTAAATCCTAACCTAATAATTAACCCTTAACCTTGAACCCTTTATACTAAATTAAAACATTTGATAAATGCTCATAAAATCATTTTCCTCCCCCTTATTCTAGCTTCAACCCCTTGTTAATCTAGTGGCTAACTTCAACTTAAAGCAAACTTGACTCTTATAATTTAGATGCTTTCATGAGAACAAACTTCTAGAAGTGCTAAAGCATCAATAGGTTATGAAGACACTCTTTAGCCTAACCGTAAATAGGAATTAAGGTTTACAATATAACCTATTTTTTGTTAGGTAGTGATAACTGTAGGATATAGAGTTATTTTATTACTTTTAAGCTTATAATTCATTCAAGTTAGAGTGGTTGAGAGTGTTTTCGTAGTTATTTTAATTATGTTATGTTAAATAGTTAAAATTTGAAGCTTTGGTTTAATAATGTATTCCTACCAATTTAGATACTGAAAATGTGAATTTTTATCCTAAAAGGTGGCTAGTAGAACATTGGAAATGTAGCGAAAAGAATATGCTGAATTTCACCAACTGAAACCCCAATGTTGCAACAATGCCACAGCAATACAGCAACATCAATCCTGACAAGAATAGATTGGAGACTTAGCAATTAACGAGTGCCACATAAGCTTTTGGGCTTCACCTATCTCTTGATCAAGTGCTGATAATAATCAAGAACTAGAAAAAAAGGCTAGGCAAAAAAATGTAAAGGCCCAAACACTTCCAAGAGGACAAAAATAGGATAGAAAAGGGAGTTGACCTAGTCTATCTTCTTTGGGGAGATATAAATATCACATTTTTTAGAAAATAGGAAGGTAACTATCGGGGTTGAAAAAATAGAATAGAAACTTTCAGAGCAAGAGTATCAAAAAAGAAGCAGAGAAGAGGAGGAAAAATGAGACCTGAACAACTTGTGAAGAACCACCGACATTCGATTCACATCTCTTCACCTTTCTCTTTACCTGCTATTTCATTTTTTCTATTGTTGAAACCATGGTTGAAACTTGTTCGCATGTTTTTAGTTTGATGATTATAAGCTTGGTCGATGAGCCTGAATATTAGGTTGTCACACCACCGTCACACATCATACTCATAGTAAATTGTCACATTGTTAAGAAATCATCCTCTTTCTAAGTGATCTTATGAATTTTTAGTCAAACATATATTAATCATCATTAGAACATGTCAAACATACTTTAAATAAACGTATAATAGTAATAATTAAGCATGCATTAGGATCACTTAGCAAAATTTCCAAAGGTATTGATATTTTCCTGGTACGGTGTCGATACCATTTGCAAAATCGCTACCAAATCAGTATTCTATTTCTCGTCTAAAATCTAAACATAAGAAAATATCAGTACCTTTCGAAAAGTATTGGTAATTTTTCCCCGAGTATCGATACTTGTGGTATGGTATCGATACCAAATTACGATTCAGGCTTCCTGTACATTCGAAAATCTTAGAGGTATTGTTTTTAAAACACGAATATCGATACCTCTACTTCAAACATTAAAAATTCAGCATATTTAATCATATAAACCATTCCAACACGAATCTATTCAACATGCATCTTTTACCATATCAAATAAATGTCAAAACGCCTAACAATTAACATATCACGATTCAACTCTTTAAATTATGGAAATATCCAAAATATCATGGCAAAATTCATGCAACAATTCTAACACATTGCCTTATTCCCAAAACGTAAACAATTAACAATAACACCTATGAAATAATGGAAAAGGACTTGCTTAGATCACCCCACGGAACCACATCGCTCACACCGACACACAATTAATCTGCAATGGTTTAAAAGGAGTGGGTGAGCTTAACCAGCTCAGTGAATGCTAAGAATAACCACAATGTACATACAATATCAAAGGTTAAACAAGAGCATACTACAACACGTTCACAACTGTATTCTAATCAAGTCAAAATAACATATGCACCTTTCATTAAGTCATAAAACTAACATACACTCCTACATGCAATTACACTCAACTCACTTATATATAATTCATTTAAGAATAATTCATCAAGACTAAACAGCGTATACATGCTTTAATAATCCACAAGTTTAGTTGATATATTAGCAAGTTAAATGGGAACAATCCAAACCACAATTACATACACAATTTACTATGAAAACATACTAACATTTTCATGAAACTTAAATAAACTCACTTAGCATATTATTCATATGTTTAAGCGTCCATCTCACATCGTATTACCATAACAAATAAGACCACATCTAAATGATAATTTGCATAGCAACCACATACTCATTTAGGCATATATCACAGTACACATATATACATTTTAAGATAATTTGGCACTTGAGGCTATGAAGCATAAAAGTGGGCTCTATCACCACACATCAGATACACGGATCTCCAACACACCAAATAGACTCATAGAGTCAAACATGTCCCATAAGTGAAGTATAAAGCTAACACTCTCCAATGCACCAAACATGTCCTGTTGAATGGAGCTTAGCTCACATTCCCTTATCTCTCCAACATGTCCTAGAGCCTCAACACTCAAATCACAAAACACATATAGATGAGTATCCATAATCCTATGGCATGCCAACTATATCCAATGGTCTCATAAGGTCACAAGGCCAAAATATCCACAATTACACAATTCTAATTACTGATTTAATGCACATCATCTCTGTTCATATTCATCAATTCACATCACAAACTTGTACCAATGCATGCTTATCGAATTCACTTTTAATTGCACTTAAAGTTCCACAATAATGTTCATTGAGCCATCATGTATCCAACCACATATGAGTACATTAAAATCAGTTTATCACATACATAACCTGTTACATTAGCATCACATTCCATAATTCAATAGATACGTACTTACCGGTTTTTACACACTTTCATTGCACATTTATACTGTTAACACAACATCATCATTATTATTCAGCATATTTAATATGCCCACAACACAATACAATTCACAATAGTCATCACACATGTCTCATATCACAATATCGCATCATAATAAGGAATCCATAAATATTCTCATAATCACATAATTTACCAAAAATAAAACAAAGAAAATAGAAAGCCTTACACTCAGAACTTAGGATAGGGTTTAGGCTACTCCTAAGCTCCCAATTAACACTATGAATCGTGCATACTAGCAACGATTCCCAACACTCATTGTTCACGCTTTCACCTAATTGCCAAAAGCTTAAACTAGCTTTTCCTTACCTTTCGCATTGCTTGCAAAAGGCTCCAATTGTTCTGATTCTTCACACATAATAACCACATGATATACATTCAAAAAATTAGCCAAAGACTCACCACAAGCAATTAAAAACAAAAGCCTAAACTAAGTTCTCATGTAACTGGAACCTTTAACATAACAAACTTTAAATTCGAATATCTCGATCTATACTCAATCTTTTTGCCTAAAACCAACTCCGTTCATCTTATAATTCACCTACAACTAATTTTCAACCTTTAAACTACACTAAACTACTCAATTCGTAGTATTGACTTTTTTGACATGTTTATGACTATTTTTCAAAAATTCATTAAAACTCAAGAAATCTTTAACGAAACGTCAAATTAAGTTTAGAAACCTCTTAATCATGTCAAAACTAATTGAAAAAACTTTGAAACCACGTTTTTACTCAAAATCCTGAAATCCACCATTAACGACTCAATTTTCAACTTTTATTCAAAACATACGATTTAATGGCTAAAAATTTAGTTTTAAAGACTAGATAACATTAGAAACTCATAACGAATCGAATCGTTACCTTACTTGACGAAAATCCAAGAGTTTGAGAGAAAACCCAAAAAACTCGAAAACTTGACAATTGATAAAACTATGGTGTTTTGGGGTGTTTTTCTTAACTTCCATGGATATTTATAACTTAAAAGATGATAGAAATCAAAAGGACTCAGGATTTTGAATTCAAAATCGATTGAGAGAGTTACGAGAATTATGGCCGACACAAGTATGAGAGGAGAAGAAGACTAACGTGAAAGTAAAATTATAAATGGGGTTTTTAGGTTTGATTTTAAAATCTAGTCTAATTGCCTATTAAAAACTCTAAGTTTTGACTCTTTTACAAATCAGTCATTTTTTCAAAATTAAAGGTATTTAAAACTCATTTTCAGAAATTGATTTAATTTTCTAAAAGCCATAATCGACAAGATTACTGGTATATCATGTCGTAAAATTTTAAACACTCTAAGGCTAAAATTCCTAAAATACCCTTAAAACTTTTAGGTCATATTTTGGGGTGTTACAGCTAGAATGATTATGAAACTCTAATATGGGATTATAAGTGCTTTTCTAAGGATGCTTGATGCAATTTGATGTTTATTCATTCAACTGATTTTCATGTTTAATGCTTGCTATTGCTTGATCAACATTAGTAGGTAATTGAGTTAACTGCTAAATCTAAAAGGGTTGTGATTAATGGACATAAAACTTGAATGATACATGTTTAATTTATTTGATGTTAAATTTGTAACGGTATAGACATATATTGTTACTGTGCATAATCTTATAGGAACGATGCTTACAATTGTAATCTTGATTAAAATATTGAACATAGTGACTTTGAGAGAAACCTATAACTTGTTGATTCTGGATTAATAAATCGTCCTATTGTCGTAGGATTGCTACAGCATCGCTACCAATAGTTGCATATTAGGGGAAATAATTATTTTAGCTTTTCATCTCATTGCTATTAATTTGTGTTATTGTTTTTAAATTGTTTCGTATAATTCCTTGCATTCACTCAAATTTCTATTTATTTTCCAAGTCGCCTTTTTTGATTTTGCAATTTATGTTTTAAAACTAGTCCCTGTGAAATGATAACTCTATTATTTACTACTGTATTACTTGTGAGCGACTATGTACACTTGCGCATTATAAGAAAATTCACGATAAGTTTTTGGCGTCATTGCCAAAGATTGATTTAGTCATTATTTGTGAAATTAATTATCTTGCAATTTGGTTTAAAGTTTTTGTACTTTATTATTTTTTGTGATTATTCAAGTGATAACGGATCTTCCACAACAAGTTCTAAGAGGAGTAATTTCTAATAATGCTCAAAATACAGTCATTGTTGCTAATGAAAGAGACCCTGCCATTCGATAATATGTTGTTCCTCTCTTCAACGAACTCGTATTGTGAGACTCAATTTTGAGGCACCGCAATTTGAACTAAAGTCAATCATGTTCCAAATGCTACAAATGGTGGGTCAATTTAGTGGAATGCCTACTAAAGATCTGCACCTTCATCTTCATTTATTCATGGAAGTAAGCAAGTTGTTCAAATTGGCCAAAGTTACAGAATATGCGTGAGACTGAAATTGTTCATATACTCCTTAAGAGATAGAGCACGGGAGTGGTTGAACTCCCTACCGTCCGATTCCCTAACTATATGGCAAGAGTTGGTTGAACATTTCTTGATGAAGTACATTCCACCTAGTAAGAATGTTATACTCCGAAATGAAGTTACCACGTTTCAGCAACTTGATGAAGAATCTTTATATGAGGTATGAAAGGGGTTCAATGAGTTATTGTGAAAGTGCCACCATCATGACATTTTTCACTCCATTCAATTGGAGACTTTGTACAATGGTCTCAATGCTCAAACTAGAACGGTGGTACATGCTTCAGCAAATGGAGCTCTTTTTGCTAAGTCCTACAATGAAGCATATGAAATTCTTGAAAGGATCTCCAGCAACAATTTTTTATGTTCTAATACACGTGCACCTATCGGGAGAAAAGGGGTTAGTATTCATGAAATAGACACATTAACATCTTTGGAAGCCCAAATATACTCTATGTTGACTATGCTTAAGAACATAAGCATGAATTTAACAAATGATAATTTGATGGGGCAACATTCAGATTAGGTCGAGAATGTTTCTTGTGTGTATTATACTAATGGTCATGTTTCCGATAACTATCCTTCGAATCTAAGATCGATTTATTACATGAGAAGTCAGAATAGGAATGGTCCATAGTCAAATTCCTACAATCCTTAATGGAGGTAACATCCAAATTTTTCATAGAGTAATCAATGGGCTGGTCTGAGCAACTCTTCTATGCCATCTCGACCAAATTATCTACCAGGTTATTCTCAGTAAGCTCAAATACCTCAACAATCCGAGTCTTATAATAATCTTGAAAATTTGTTGAAGGCTTACAAGGCGAAGAATGATGAACTTATCCAAAGCCAAGCGGCGACATTGAGGAATTTGGAAAATCAAATGGGGCTAGTGAAAAATCAAATGGGATAGCTAGCTAATACGCTTAGAAATAGATCCCAAGCCATTGTACCAAGTGATATAGAGAATCCGAGAAATGTTGGTAAAGAACATTGCAAGTCGTCACCTTGAAAATTAGGAAGATATTGGAGATAAAGAATTCTGAAAGCTAAATGTGAGTCCTCTATAACCCAAAGTAGATAGAATATTCAAGGAAATGCTGAAATTCCTAATATACATAATTCTAACCCTGTGAAAAATGTTATAGCAATGCCGCAACAAAATTGTACTTAGAATTTTGCCTTCGTGACAAACATTGCAGCAATGCCACAACAAAGTAGTCCTAATATATCTAAAATTTAGTAGCCAACATATCCTCAACGATTCCTGAAGTAAAAGCAAGATACTCAATTTAAGAAATTCTTGGATGTGTTGAAACAACTATAAATCAATATTCTTCTTGTGGAGGCTCTTGAGCAAATGCCTAATTAAGTTAAATTCATGATATATATTCTTTCTAAGAAGAAAAGGTTGGGAAATTTGAAACAGTAGCTATGATTAAAGAATACAACTCATTTTTGTAAAGCAAATTGCTGCCGAAAATTAAAACTCCAGGGAGTTTCATCATCCCATGCAATATTTAAAGACTCCTATTGTGGGATGGCATTGTGCAATTTGGGAGCAAGTATCAATTTGATGCCAATGTCAGTTTTTAGGCGATTGGAGATTGGTGAGGTCAGACCTACTATTGGCAAATAGACCTCTCGCATATCTTGATGAAAATATTGAAGATTTGTTGGTACGTGTTGATAAGTTCATATTTCCTGCTGATTTTATTGTGTTAGATTATGTGGTGGATAAAGAAGTGTCAATTATTTTGGGGAGGCCGTTCTTGGCAATTGGTAGAAATTTGATTAATGTGCAAAAGGGGAACTCACCATGAGGGTTCAAGATGACCTGGAACCTTTTAATGTTTTCAAGGCCATGAAGTTTTTGGATGAGGTTAAAGAATGTTTTGTTGTTTCTGAGGTATATTCATTGATTTCTACGTACTTGGAACATAATTCTCTAGATGAGGTATTGAAACTTCTCTTATTATCTAACAATCCGTATAAAGATGAGGACGATGAATGTTTGGCTTTGTTGGAAATTACTCGAAGGGATTTGCGCCAAATGTTCTATTTGATTAATTAGAGTTGTTATCCTAAGAGTACAAACAACCAAATACATCAATCGAAGAACCATTTGAATTGGAATTAAAGGCTTTGCCTTCTCATTTGAAATATTCTTATTTGGGTTCATCTTCGACTTTACCTGTCATTATTTAAGCAGAGTTAACTGAAGACCAAGTGATGTGTGTTTTCCGTACTAACTAAAATTTATGACAAAGGCAAGCGCACTTATCGAACAATATTATAGCTACGGTGAGTAGAGATATCATATCCACGAGAACTAAAAGTATTAGTAATTACCGTTTTTTATTATTTAGCCAACAAATTAGAGTGATGTGTTTTCAACTAAAAATTACTAAACTAATTTAACTAAGAACGCAACAGGAAATTAATTGAAAGATAACCAATAAGAGAGACAATACCCAAGAAAGAATCCACCTAAACTCCTCCTATTATTATTAAACTGAATTAAATGATTTATTCACTTGGTGTCTTGATCCATAGAAATCCCTACATTATGCTAATATCTCTTTTGAGAGTAAGAACAACTGACTCTAGGTTGATTAATTGAAATATATTTCTAATTAGAACCCCTATCGTCGCATTAACTCGATCTATGGATTCTGTAACACCCCAAACCCGGCCCATTCGCTATGACCGAATTTGAAATGCCACTGCGGAAAACGTTTGAAAAAACTTTTGACTTAGAGTTAAAAACATAAAATTTTGTTGTCTTTACTAAAACATTGTGTAATTAAAATTTCAAGTAAAATTAAGTTGTTTAAAATAAAACATTTTCAAATAATAATATAATCGACAATCCAACTTAAAACATAATAAAAGTCCTTAAATACTTTAAATGGCCCTTATTACAATAAATAACCTTTCATAAGAAAAATGTGTAAAACAAATAAATTTATCTTCTGCATGGGCCACCTTGTATCCACTCCCAACCCGGTCCAAGCTTTATGCATCACCTGAAAGGTTTGAGAAAAATAGGGTGAGTCAAGCAGACTCAGTGCATAGTTATTTCACATGCCTCCACACATGGGCTTGGCCCACATCCACACATCAATCACATATCAGATGATAAGGAAATATATACACATAATTTCACATGTTGGGCTTGGCCCATATCCACATTGATCCACATAATTAGTCATGCAAAATGCATAAACATGCAACATGAAGCCCAACCCAACCTAGAGTCCATCTGTTACTCCTACCTTAGCAGACTCCCTGCCCAAGGCCGTGGCTAATCCACCGATCACATAGTGATCCATATATCTTACCTTGGCAGACTTGCTGCCCAAGGCCGTGGCTAAGCCACCGATCACATAGTGATCCACATATCTGTATCCACAAGGTGACTCGAGGTCTTCCTCAATCTACGGTGATGAACACAACTATCATCCGCCGAGATGGGCACCTAGCCAACACCTCCCTTGATGAAGCACTTAGCCACCATCAAGCGCCAATGTAGCACAAGGCTAACATCAGACCACGTACATAAAGTACACCCTTTCCTTCGATAGTCACATCCCAAATCCCATGCATATATGTGTATCATGGCAACATATCACTTGAACAATAATGCATCACATGCCATCACATTTCATATATTCATCAATGATCATTTAATATCGTAAATCACTGACCTGAGTATTCGATCACCCACCACGGGTATTCACAATCTTAGCCCTTAATTCGGCTACCATTAACATCATATCACATATACATAAATATAACACATACACACAATCAAGAGACAGTGCGATAACTACGCACCTTGTAAACACGATGAACGATAGAATACTCAAGATTTCTGGCTTTTTCTTACAACACCGATAGCACCTATATATCACTATATGAGAAATCGCTTAACACTAAAAAGATATGGCCTTTGGCCAAATATCATGCTTGCTTACCTTGGATTATTCAAATCCCGAACGATCTCCCCCTAAACGTTGACTACAGAGAAACCCCAAAACTTCCTTCAAGATTCGACCAAAGATAATAAAAGGGATTAGATTCCTAGATTCGGCTAATACAAAAGAAAAAAAAGAAAATGATTGATAGATAATCCTTACCCGTAACACGAAGATTGATTCACCCTTACTTGAACTATAAAGGGATTCGACCTTACAATTAAAAAGAAAAGAAATGGTGATTTCGGCTTTAACAAAAGAGAAGAGAAAAGATGATGGTAAAATAGAGGATGGTTTCAGCTAAGAGAAAGAAGGAGAAAAGAGAAAGAGAAAGAAAAAGAAAAAGAAAATATGAGATATGCCCATGGTGCTAGGATGATTTCGGCACTAGAGAGGAAGAAAAGAAATGATAAATGTCTTCTAAACTTTTTGGTGTTTTCGGCAATAGAGGAAAATAAATTTGAGAGAATTGGCACCTAAACCAAAATGACCAAAAATGATAGCCACTCAAGACAAAACTTACACCTATTGTAAATGACCAATTCGGCTAAGAAGAAAAATTTGGAGACAATGGAAAAGATGCACAAATTGTTAAAATTTTGGCCAACTATCACCCCCTAATCCCATACCAAATTCGTCCAACTCACATGCCAACATAATCCCCCTTTTTCCTCCTCATTTCTTCCCTATCATCCCCTTAATCACTATCACAATTAAACCAACCCCCTTAGCCCCTTATGCCGTCTAGGTTCATGGTCAAATGACCATGGAAAAACTTCCAAAACATCCCCCACTCATCAAGCCTTTTGTCCCCTAAACCTTCCATAACATCTTGATTCCCTACCTTAACTACTAACTTGCCTTTTCCCTTTGGTCTACTATCCATAAATGATAAAGTCCAAACTTATCTTAATTATAGTTGACCAACACATGCCATACACATGCAAAAATAAAAAGTCCTCTTAATGTCATCCATGAGACTCGAACCTAAGCCTTCTCACACTACTTGTGGCGTCACCTTCAAGGTTCTAAGTGGTGCCTCCTTGCCACTTTACCAAGCCAATTCTTGTGCTAAAATTCCCCACGAATTACTCTTAACCCCTAGCTCCTTCAACTCCCTTTAACTAAAGCTTAAGAATAAAATTTTTCCCACAGCTCGAGCCTACCCTTGGCTTATTCCTAAACCCTAGAACATCTCACTTAACAACACGACAAACCGAACTCTTGCAAAACAATACCATCACAAATAACCCCTAATTCAGGATATTACAGATTCCCCTATTAGATTTGACTCTAATCCAGGAGATTTATGTCGTCCTATTTCTAGGATTGCATGCAACTCCACTCAATTATGGTAGATCTACTTATAAAGAGAGACTTTTGCTCCACTGAATTAAGCACATTAAACATGAATTAATATCCCAAAAATATTAAAACAAGAAATAAACACACATAATTGAGAACAAGAATCAAGCATGTAAAACAAAAATTAAATAATAGAATTCATCATAGGTTTCATCCTCCTTAGGTGTCTAGGGAATTAGTTCACAATTCTGAAATAAAACATCTCAAAGTCAGAAAAACCACAAGAAACAAAGAAACTCATAAAAACTGCAGAAGAAATTAAAAGGAGGTCTTTGATCTTGACGAAAATCTACTTTAAAAGTGGCTCCAATGGTGTTCCTTGATTGTTTTTTTTGATCTTCTTTGATGGCTCCTTTATCTCTTCTTCTATTTGGTATTTATAAACTTTAGAATGCTTAAAAAGCTTAAAAATTGTGTTTTTCTGCGTGTTTGGGAAGTAATGCCCGAAATCGACACAGGCTGTCACATGGGCATGTGTCCAGCCTGTGTGGCTCACATGGGTGTGTGCCCAGCCCATATGGCTCCTAAAATCTATTCTTTTTCTCCATTTTTTGCTTCTTTTGCTCCCAAATGCTCACCTAAGAATAAGAACATGAATTAAAAGGATTAGGAGCATCAAATTCACCAATTTGCATATAATCATCAAAAAATGTATAAAGAATGGGATTAAAATATGTTAGTTTTATCATTTATCACCAAGAATGTAACAACCCAAACCCGGCCCAAACACTATGGTCGAATCTGGATCGTTACGGGGAAAACCTTTTTGAAAACCATTTTGAAACCCAATATGCTTTGTTGAAAACTTTTCGGATTTGATTATCTTGATAAAATCATACTTAGTGTTTAAAAAAAATATTTAAATTAAGTTATAAAACAAATTTCAACCGTGCCCGATGGCATTTAAAACATTTTTCGTGTTTAATTGGGAAAATGTGATTTAAATTCAACATTAATAATAACATAGTTCAAAACAATATCCAATAGGTAAAAATAACGGAAATAAAGTTTCAGGAGGCCTCATTACAACCAAATAAAATAAATCCAAAGTAAAATTATCAAACTGAAATTTAAGTTCATTTAAATTAAATCCACTGCATGGCCACCTCGAGTCAACCCGGCTCCATATCCGCGATCTAAGTGTCACCTGAAAAAAATATAAAGGAGAAGGTGAGTCACCAAGACTCAGTATGTAACCCTTCCCTCGTGTTAAAAACATTTTCCATACACACCATATAACAATTAATATGCAGAATGTTAAATACCCAACCTAGCCATCCAAACGCCACTGTCTACCCCGTTGTGGTACCAAACCATTGGTGGTGCCAAACCACTGGTGACATATAGTCACGATGTGTTACCAAAACACTGGTGTCCGTAGACACGAATCGGGTGATGGGGCCAACCCATCGTGTGATACCAAATCACTGGCAGACGATCCCATGTCTCAAGTGGGGCCAACCCACGGTGGTGTTAACCACAGGGACAAGTCGCTATTGAGGTACCAAACCTCTGGAGGTACCAAACCTCTGGTGACCGTAGTCACAGTGTGTTACCAAAACACTGGTGCCCGTCGGCACATTATCACTGCCCCCTCCACTCATCAACCCATATCACAACCATAACAGAGTTTATACATTTATCATATGTATTAAAATAAATCATGCTTCCCAAAAGCATCACAATAATCTCATATAAACAGAGACTTACCGAGGTTCTCGCTTGTACCATTTAAGGTACCAAATCCATATCTACATCAAGCAGATTTACAAACAACAAATACTTATCACACATATTATCTGCTATAAGTGTGTATGTACACACCTGATATCGATGGTAGTCCTAAATCCCGAAAGAAAGCGTTGGTCACCACAGATCCACTTGTCCTATATTCGGCCAAATCCATGGATTAGTCTTATGGCCTATTCGGCCTAATTAACTTATTTGGGAGGGGTTCCTTGTGAACCCGAGATCTTACCTTAACACTCTTTGCTATTATCTACCGTACTTGATACTCGAATCTGCTCGTCAGCCATCATTGATTAGCAGGTAAACCAATAACCTTCGGCTTTTAATCGAATTGCTAGAATAAGGAGATTGATCTTACCACCACTTACCGAAATTGAACACTAGAGATCAGGCTGTGAGTCGACTGTTTTACTTCCCTGAATACCTATAAGAAATCGGTTACTAACCGTTTAGAAGCCATTGCCGAAATCGGCACCTCTCCTTGTAAAAGAAATCGACAGAAAAAGAAAGAAAAGGGAAGATGGACATTCGGCCAAGATCACTTACCACCTTATGAACCAATTGAAGGAGAGTCTAGAGGAGATTATTCCTGCTTGCTATTCGGCCAAGTCTTGGAATATGAAGAGGGGAAATTCGGCTATCAGAAAGGAAAAAGGAAAGGAAGACAAATGAAGAAATCGGCACTTCCAATGGTATATTCGGCCAGAGAGAGTTAATAGGGGAGGAAAGAAGTTTCGGCTAAAGAGCTTGAGAGAATGGTGAAAACGCAAGAGTAAAAGAGGGCTAGGGAATTCGGCACTTAGCAAAAATTTGAAGAAAAGAAAAACAAGGAGATCAACTCATGTATTTATAGCCACCAAGCACACTTGCCGTCCACCCCTTTCTAATTAATTCAAATAAATTTTGAATTAATCCCAATAATCCTTTGATAATCCAACTAATATCCAATAATTCTTTTAATCTAATAATCCCCTCAATTATCCTACATTTATCACATTATCAAAATGATAATAATAATATCCTCAATTTATCTTCTTAATATTAAGGAATTAAAAACCAATTAAAATGCTCACAATATCTTATTATCCAAATAAAAATCTAATTAATAATCCCTTCATAAAATAATAATAATATCCTCATTATTATCTCTATTATCTAAATAGATAATAAAAAGAATTAAGGAGAGAAAATCTCTCTCCCTTGTGCCGTCCAAATAAAGAACAAAAAAGGGAATTTCCGTGACTCGAACCCAAGCTCTCCCTTGCTCCTTGGTGGCGTCACATGTAGCTCTTAAGTGGGCTTACTTTGCCACTTAGTCTAGGCTCATTTTATGTCCCAATTATCCCCATTTATTCTTATAACACCCTCCTGCTAAGGCTCCCTACCTTTAAAGTTAAAAACTAAAATTTCCTACCAAATCGAGCCAACACAAAGCCTTAAATTGATCATTATTATTCCATAAATAATGACACAGCAGTTCATACATAAGAAAATAATTTATTTCCAAATAGCCCCGTTTTTGGGATGTTACAGTTCTACCCCCCTTAGAATAAATTTCGTCCCGAAATTCCTTGATCAAACAGGTGGGGGTATTGCTGCCGCATCACATCCTCAGGCTCCCACGTGGCTTCTTCCACACCGTGGTTCCGCCATAGCACTTTTACTAAGGGTACTGACTTTCTACGTAGAACCTTCACATCTCGATCTAGGATCTGAACTGGTTCTTCTTCGAAAGATAAGTCCGAGTTCACCTCAATTTCTGCTACTGGCACAACGTACGAAGGATCTGACCGATACCGTCTCAACATCGATACATGAAATACATCATGGATCTGATTCAGTTCTGCCGGCAACTCTAGCTGATAAGCTACCGGTCCCACTCGCTTTACAACTGTATATGGCCCGATGAACCTTGGGCTTAGCTTCCCTTTTCGTCCAATCTCAACAGCTTTTTCCAAGGCGACACCTTCAGAAAAACCTTGTCACCTACCTCATACTCCATCTCCTTGCGCTTTAAGTCAGCATAAGACTTCTGTCTATCCGATGCTTCCTTAAGACGATCCCGAATCGTCCTAACTTTGTCCTCAGTTTCTGCAACCAATTCCGGACCTAAGACTTGTCTTTCACCTAACTCCGTCCAACATGTAGGAGTACGACATTTCCGTCCATACAATGCTTCGTATGGTGCCATCTGGATACTCGCTTGATAGCTATTGTTGTAGGCAAATTCTGCTAATGGTAGAAATTCTTCCCAACTACCTCGGAATTCCAAGATACAACCCCTCAGCATATCCTCTAAAATCTGTATCACTCTCTCCGATTGTCCATCAGACTGCGGATGGAAGGCTGTACTGAAATCTAATCTCGTACCCAAAGCTTGATGCAACGCTTTCCAGAACCTTGACGTGAATCTGGGATCCCTATCCGAGATAATCGATACTGGAACACCATGCAATCTGACTATCTCGGCCACATATAACCTTGCTAGCTTCTGGAGTGAGAAATCCATTCTCACTGATATAAAGTGGGCTGACTTGGTCAAACGGTCCACTATTACCCAAATCGCATCCTTCTTGCTGGGCGTAAGGGGTAGCCCACTGACGAAATCCATAGTGATCCGCTCCCACTTCCATTGAGGGATCTTTACCGGTTGAAGTAGCCCTGATGGCAACTGGTGTTCAGCCTTAACCTGCTGACATGTCAGACATCTTCCTACAAATTCCGTTACTTCACGCTTCAACCTAGGCTACCAAAACTGTTTCCGTAGATCTCCATACATCTTGCTTCCTCCCGGATGCATAGCGTATGGGCTGCTATGTGCATCATGGAGAATTTTCTGCCTCAACTCCATATCCTTTGGCATACAAGCTCGCCCTTGAAAACATAACACTCCATCACTAGACATACTGTATCCTTCCAAACCACCATCCTGGACTTGCATCCTCTTAGCGTTCAACCCTTCATCCAATAACTGCTTTTCCTTAATCTCGTCAATCCATGTCGGCTTAACTTGAAGTTCTGCCAAGAGACTCCCATCGTCATATAGACTCAACCGAGCAAACATCGCTCTTAAGTCCGTCACAACCTTCCGGCTCAACGCGTCAGCTACTACGTTAGCCTTGCTTGGATGGTATTCAATTGAACAATCGTAATCCTTTAATAGTTCAATCCACCGACGTTGTCTCAGGTTCAGATCTTTCTGAGTCAAAAGATACCTCAAACTCTTATGATCCGTGTAGACTATCGACTTCTCCCCATAAAGGTAGTGTCTCCATATCTTCAGTGCGAAAACGACTGCGGCTAACTCCAAGTCGTGAGTTGGGTAGTTCAATTCGTGTGGTCTTAACTGTCGAGATGCATAGGCTACTACCTTCCCTTCTTGCATCAGCACACATCCCAAACCAGTGTGGGATGCATCACAATAAACTGTGAATAACCTCCCCCGCCTCAGGCTGTACCAACACCGGAGCTTCCGTCAGAATTTTCCTTAGCTTATCAAAGCTTTCTTGCTGCTTCTCCGTCCATACAAATGGAACACCTTTCCTTAGTAACTTAGTTAATGGAGCTGCTATTAGAGAGAATCCTTCCACGAATCTCCGATAGTATCCCGCTAAACCCAGAAAACTTTGTATTTCAGCCACTGTTCTTGGTGGTTTCCAATCCAATACTGCTTCAATCTTGCGAGGATCTACTCTAATTCCTTCTGCTGATACTACATGGCCTAAGAAAGCCACCTCCTTCAGCCAAAATTCGCACTTACTGAATTTGGCATATAACTGCTTCTCCCTCAATACTTGCAGAACTATCCGTAAATGCTTGTCATGTTCCTCCTCCGTCTTAGAATAGACCAATATGTCGTCTATGAATACCACGACGAATTGATCCAAGTACTGCTGAAATACTCTATTCATTAAATCCATGAACGCCGCCGGTGCATTGGTCAACCCAAATGGCATTACGAGGAACTCGTAGTGCCCATACCGAGTTCGGAATGCCGTCTTGTGAACATCCACTTCCTTCACCCTTAATTGATGATAACCCGACCTAAGGTCAATCTTTGAAAATACCGACGCACCCCTTAATTGGTCAAATAAGTCGTCAATCCGAGGCAACGGGTACTTGTTCTTGATTGTTAACTTGTTCAGCTGACGGTAGTCGATGCACATCCGCATAGATCCGTCCTTCTTCTTGACAAATAACACGGGTGCTCCCCATGAAGATATGCTAGGTCGGATAAATCCTCTATCCAAGAGCTCCTGAATTTGAGCCTTTAGCTCCACCAATTCCTTAGGTGCCATTCGATATGGTGCTATAGACACGGGTGCCGTTCCGGGTAGCAAGTCTATACTGAATTCGACTTCCCGATCTGGAGGCAGACCCGGAAGCTCTTCTGGGAACACATCAGCAAATTCCCCAACCGTTCGGACCCTTCCAACTACTGACTCCTTAGCTTCCAAAGCACAGATTCGAACCAAATACGCCTTACAACCCTTCTTGACCATCTTTTCCGCCTTCAAGGCAGACACCACATTGGATAGGTAATTCCTTCGATCACCTATCATAACCACTTCACCACCTTCAGCCGTCTTAAGAACCATGCGCTTCGCCGCGCAATCCAAATTCGCCCGATACTTAACTAACCAGTCCATTCCAAGGATCAAATCGAACTCCCCAAATGGTAGTTCCAACAGATCAGCAACGAAAACTACCCCTTGGAGTTCTAGGGGTACGTCTCTATAAAGTTTGTCTACGACTACAGAGTGTCCTAGAGGGCTTAATACCGTCATCTTCCTAGAAGTAATCTCAGAGTCTAGGTCCATAGTTCCTACCACACTACTAGCAATGTACGAGTGCGTTGAACCCACATCAATCAATGCAACATAAGGAAAACCAGAGATTAAAAACTACCGGTTATGACATCCGGTGCGTCACCCTCCTCGCGACGCCTAGCTGCATAGACTAAGCCAGGCTGCCTAGCCTCTGTGTTGCCCGAACCTCTGCCCTGAGTTCCACGACCTCGGTTAGGACCGTTGTTTCCTCTGCCATTACCACGACCCCTCTGTGGTCCCATATTTCTATCCTGCGTACGATTCTGCCCCTCTGGCTGATTTTTGGCTAGTTTCCGGGGACAATCTCTAACACGATGCTCCAACGACCCCACTCAAACATCCTCTATCGCCGATCGAACAACTTCCCCAATGGGTCTTTCCACAGCGGTTACACTGAGTCGGCCTCTGATTAGCAGTCATGGGCCTTGCTGCCTGATTTGGCCCACTTGGCCTAGCCTTTTTCTGGACATTACTACCTGACCCAGCTGGCCCAAATCCTCTCTTCTGATTATTCCTACTATAACTTTGCCTCACAGCCTCCTTGATCCCTTCGGCTACCTTAGCCTTTTCTACTAGAGATGAAAACTCACGAACTTGCTGCGGGGCAATCAGTAACCTCAAATCATCTCGGAGTCCGTCCTCAAAGCGGACGCAGCGCTCATGTTCAGTGGCTACGATTCCTCTGGCATACCTACTCAGCCTTAAAAACTCCGCTTCATACTCGGCCACGGACTTAGTTCCTTGTACTAGACCCAGAAAAGCCTTTCTCTGCGCGTCAGTGTAGCTGGTGCTCACATACTTCTTCTGAAAAGTAGTTTTAAAGTAGCCCCACGTGAGATCATCAGCTGTGGCTCCATCCCGGACTGTCAGCCACCACTGGTACGCTTCATCCTTTAGAAGCGACACCGCCCCTTTCAGCTTCTCCTCATTGGACAGGTCAAGGTCGTCCATAATCCGCTCGGACGATTCCAACCAATACTCTGCTGCACTGGGTGCCACTCCCGACACACCCCGGAATACCTCAGCTCCGTTAGACCGAATTCGCTCCGGAACAAATTTTCGAGCTCCTAGGTTTCCACCAGCCCCAGCCACAATCTCCAGAACTCGCAATACCGCTTGCGATACTGCCTCACCACCGGTCTGATCCTGCTCCTCAGCTCTAAAAGTAGGAGGTGGTGGCGGCGGTGGTACTTCATTTTCAGAACCCTGTCCCGACCCAACAGGTTCTGACACGGTCATCCTACCCCTACCGCGTCCACGGCGTCCTCGTCCTCTAGAACTCATTCTATCTACTTGCGCTTTTAATCTGATTAAGAAAATTTTTGTGTATTAGCGTTTGTTCCACTTCATTACCCGCGAAGAAATTTTATGGATAAGGTTTAATCAGAGATTCTTTCGAGCAAACAAGGTTTCAGTCTTCTATCCTAGTTCATACAAAGGAGTTCATGCATCCATTCCCTAATGCTTTCCATACCTATTCACTCCTCGGACATTTCTGCCCATTTCTAACCCAGGGGTATTTCCGTCATTTTTCCTACCGGGTATTTTCGTAATAAAGGAATTTTAAAACTTTAGTAAAGTAGGTCGTTTTGAAATTCCCGAAACTGGAGGGTTTTCTGAAAAAGTTGTAAAATTTAAAGATACATCATCACTTTGAACCCAGGGGTATTTTGGTAATTTGTCATTTGGGGCAATTTCGAAATTTTAATAAGTCAGGGGTATTTTAACAGTTGTAAAACTCTGAGGATTCCTTTTGCAAGTTTTTTTTTCTCGAAACGTTGCTGTTTGCAAAAAAAAAGTCAGGTCATTTTGGTAATTTTGCAATTTGAGGGTGTTTTCGTAATTTTCCAAAACCAAAATATTTTATTGGTAAATTGGCAAAGCAGGGTTTTTGAATATTTGTAAAGTCATCGAAATTTTGGGCAAAACATTGAGTTGATATTTTATGAACCAAGGGCATTTTAGTAATTTTCCACAAATCAAATTTTTCGAGGAAAAAGTTGTAAAAATGATGTTCTCCGATTTGAAAGAGTTATTGCAAAAGTTTTGAAAACATTAGGGTTCTTGTTGTTTCGTTCCTTTCAAAACATGGCTAATTCCCTTTCGGGTTTTAGTCGTTAGGTTTAGCCTATGACCGAGCCTTCTTGGTCAGGGTGAACCAAAGCTACGCACCAGGCAGGATTCGAGTGAAGAGGAGGTGGGTCACGCGGACCGCTTAAATACCAGCTCCCACTGAACCTTTCTAGACATGCGCACAGAGGTTGCCACACCACTGAGCCCTCTGAGTTAGGGTGAACCGAAGCTACGCACCAGGTAGGATACCTGCGAAGAGGAGGTGAGTCACGAGGACTGCTTAAATACCAAGCTCTTCCGGATCCAATCCTAGACATGCGTACAGGGATTACCACACCCTAGCTCAATGGCTTAGCCATAGGTTGGTTTAGTTCCTTAAGTCTTATGTTCCGTTTGTGTTTGAGTAATCTAACCTTAGGGTCCAAGTCCTATAAGTCTATCTACGTTCCATGCTTCCTACCCTTCTACAGAATATCACCAAGAGGTTTAAAAGTACTTACCTGGGCGGATCGGTGCCGGAGACTCGGGCCATGCTGCTTAAAACCCAAAAACAATTCAAAAGGCCTACCAAAACATTTTTGGGCCTTGGGCCCCACAGCCGAGCTTTGAACTGGGCTCTGATACCAATTTTGTAACAACCCAAACCCGGCCCAAACACTATGGTCGAATCTGGATCGTTACGGGGAAAACCTTTTTGAAAACCATTTTGAACCCATATGCTTTGTTGAAAACTTTTCGGATTTGATTCTTGATAAAATCATACTTAGTGTTTAAAAAAAATATTTAAATTAAGTTATAAAACAATTTCAACCGTGCCGATGGCATTTAAAACATTTTTCGTGTTTAATTGGGAAAATGTGATTTAAATTCAACATTAATAATAACATAGTTCAAAACAATATCCAATAGGTAAAAATAACGGAAATAAGTTTCAGGAGGCCTCATTACAACCATAAAATAAATCCAAAGTAAAATTATCAAATGAAATTTAAGTTCATTTAAATTAAATCCACTGCATGGCCACCTCGAGTCAACCCGGCTCCATCCGCGATCTAAGTGTCACCTGAAAAAATATAAAGGAGAAGGTGAGTCACCAAGACTCAGTATGTAACCCTTCCCTCGTGTTAAAAACATTTTCCATACACACATATAACAATTAATATGCAGAATGTTAAATACCCAACCTAGCCATCCAAACGCCACTGTCTACCCCGTTGTGGTACCAAACCACTGGTGGTGCCAAACCACTGGTGACATATAGTCACGATGTGTTACCAAACACTGGTGTCCGTAGACACGAATCGGGTGATGGGGCCAACCCATCGTGTGATACCAAATCACTGGCAAGACGATCCCATGTCTCAAGTGGGGCCAACCCACGGTGGTGTGTTACCACAGGACAAGTCGCTATTGAGGTACCAAACCTCTGGAGGTACCAAACCTCTGGTGACCGTAGTCACAGTGTGTTACCAAACACTGGTGCCAGTCGGCACATTATCACTGCCTAAAACCTTTTTGAACCCAATGGGCTTTGTTGAAAACTTGTTGGATTGATTATCTTGATAAAATCATACTTAGTGTTTAAAAAAAATATTTTTTTTTTAAGTCAGTTATAAAACATATTTCAACTGTGCCCGATGGCATTTTAAAATATTTTCGTGGTTAATTGGAGAAATGTGTGATCTAAATTCAACAGTAATAATAGCAGAGTTTAAAACAATATCCAACATAAGAAAATAATAAAAATAAAGTATCAGGAGGCCTTATTACAACCAAATAAAAATAAACCCAAAATAAAATTTATCAAACTGAAGTTAAAGTTCATTTAAATTTAATCCACTGCATGGCCACCTCGAGTCAACCCGGCTCCACATCCGCGATCTAAGTGTCACCTGAAAAACATAAAGGAGAAGGTGAGTCACCAAGACTCAGTATGTAACCCTTCCCCCGTTTTAAAATATTTTCATACACAACATATAACAATTAATATGCAGAATGTTAAATACCCAACCTAGCCATCCAAACGCCACTATCTACCCCGTTGTGGTACCAACCACTGGTGGTGCCAAACCACTGGTGACATATAGTCACAATGTGTTACCAAAACACTGGTGTCCGTGGACACAAATCGGGTGATGGGGCCAACCCATCGTGTGATACCAAATCACTGGCAGACGATCCCATGTCTCAAGTGGGGCCAACCCACGGTGGTGTTAACCACAGGGACAAGTCGCTATTGAGGTACCAAACCTCTGAGGTACCAAACCTCTGGTGACCGTAGTCACAGTGTGTTACCAAAACACTGGTGCCCGTCGGCACGATCAATACTGCCCCCTCCACTCATCAACCCATATCAAAACATTGTATAATAGATCTCATGTCATCACATATTTAATCAACATATAGTAAACAATGGCATGCTTCCCAAAAGCATTATCAACAATCTCACACTGACAGAGACTTACCGGCATCCTCGCTTGTACCATTAAGGTACTAAATCCATATCTACATAAAGCAGATATTCACACAACAGACATTCAATATGTTTTATTAATCATTACAAGTGTGTATGTACACACCTTTTACCAACGAGGAGTCTAAATCCCGAAAGAAGAATCGGCCACCCTAGCTTTATTGATCCCTATATTCGGCCAACACTAGGGTTAGTATTATGGGCCATTCGGCCAACCAAATAATTTAAAGGGGTCATACCTTGTACCCGAATCCTTACCCAAATCGCTTCGAGTACTAGCCTTAGCGTCCGATTTGTGAATCTGGTTCACAAGCTTCACTGAGTCAATTAATAACACTACTAATCATAGCCTTTGGCTTTTAAATGAACTCCAATTACATATGTAGATCCTTACCGAAAATTGATTGACGAATGTTGACGAACTCACTTGCTTGTTCCCAAATCCCGAAGATCCTACAACGAATTCGGTTTAATCTGTGATTAGCACCCTTAATTACCAATTGCCGAAACCCACACCTACCTTTACCAAAGTCGATATAATGAGAAAACATAAACATTCGGCCCAAAACCCTTACCTTCCGAAATCAACTAAAGGAAAGCCACGTTCTCTTGCACAAAATTCGGCCAAGTAGAGTTTAATATAAAGGAAAGGGGTTTCGGCACTTTGATAGGGATGAGATTCGGCTATTATGAGGGAAAAGTAATGGAGAGAAAAATAAAAATAAAAGAAACAAAGTAGGAAGGGGTTCGGCTGAAATAATAAAAAAGAAAACAAGATGGTAGGTGGGGGTTTATAAAGGATTCGGCACCCCCCCTAATACTTGCCGTCCACTCCATTCAAAGGAGTTTAAAATTTTGCAAACTCCTTGAAACATTCCTGGCCAAATATTCAAAATAATTTGAATAGCTAAACACCTACATTTTCTCTTGGATTTAATAAGATAAGAAATCCAATTAAAAAGCTTTATCCTTATCATCTTGGAATCAAATAAATAATAGAGAACAAAGAGGCCATGTGCTGCCAAACTCCAGCCGAAAGAACAAGGGACCATGTGCAGCCCATTCACGCCAGGCTTCAAAAAAAAGAAGACCAAGTGCTGCTCCTTAGATTCGAACCAAAGACCACCCGTGACAGCCCTTATTCCAGCGCCCTTGCCAACTCTTTCAGCCCGACTTTCATGTCAATCTACCCCACCATTTATTTTAAGACCTCCCTGGCCGCTTACCCCAAAAATTAGAATTAAAAAGAATGCAAAATGCTGCAGCAGCAGCTCGAACGTGCGTCCATCCACTTCCAAACTCCTAGTGGCGCTCCAAGCCACTCCACCTACCTGCCTCTTATGTCAAGAAGCCCTCTTGATTTATTTAAAAGGCCTTCCTAGGCCTAACGCCCCCAAAACCCAAAAAGGAAAAATATTTCCCCTTGCTCCTTCCACGATTCGAACCCAAGGGCTCCCTTGCAGGCCCTTAAGTCATCAAGCCAACACGCCAATTACAATTCTTGTGTCAAGTTTTCCTTAAATTTTATTTAAGCCCTATCGTTACCTAGCTCCTTCCTTGTACATACTTTAAAAATTTTTTTTAACACTGGGTCAGGCCTAGCTCGGGTTATTTTTAGACCCTTAAACATGTCAAATAAAATTATAAATTTTATTTCTTGAAGCCCCATTGTAATTTATTTAAATTACAAGTAACCCCTAATTTGGGGTGTTACAATTCTTCCCCCCTTAAAATAAATTTCGTCCCCGAAATTACTTAACTAGAAAAGGTGGGGGTATTGCTGCCTCATTACATCCTCAGGTTCCCACGTAGCTTCCTCTGAACCATGGTTCCGCCACAGCACCTTCACCAAGGGCACTGACTTCCTTCGTAGAACCTTCACGTCTCGGTCTAAGATCTGAACTGGTTCCTCTTCAAACGATAAATCTGAATTCACCTCAATTTCTGCCACTGGCACCACGTGCGATGGGTCTGATCGATACCGTCTCAGCATTGATACGTGAAAAACATCATGGATCTGGTTCAGTTCGACCGGTAACTCAAGCTGGTACGCCACTGGTCCAACACGCTTAATCACCGTATATGGCCCGATGAACCTTGGGCTTAGCTTCCCTTTCCGTCCAAATCTTAACACCTTTTTCCAAGGCGACACTTTCAGGAAAACCTTGTCTCCTACCGCATACTCCATTTCCTTGCGTTTTAAATCAGC